>CM051018.1:2070791-2103291 GCA_027704905.1 Muraenolepis orangiensis
CCTCCTCCCCCGTACACCCTCCCCCTCCCTCCTCCCTCGTACACCCTCCCCCCTCCCTCCTCCCCGTACACCCTCCCTCCTCTCCCGTACCACCTCCCTCCTCCCCCGTACACCCTCCCTCCTCCCCCCCATACACACCTCCCTCCTCCCCCGTACACCCTCCTCCCTCCTCCCCCGTACACCCTCCCCCCCTCCCCCCCTCCCTCCTCTCCCGTACACCCTCCCTCCTCCCCCCCATACACACCTCCCTCCTCCAAACTTCTACCGTGTCCCCCTGAGAACCCCAACTACCAAGAAGAAGACGTCGAGACGGACAGAGATGATGGTGATGATGATTGTGATGAAGATGAAGGTGATGATTGTGATGAAGATGAAGGTGATGATTGTGATGAAGATGCTCGGGGAGTGTCCTAACGGTCTGATTGTCCAAACCGTAGGACACCTCGTCTTGGAAAACTATCGTTAAGAATCGAACAATCCACCACATGCCCTCCCACTTTTCTATTCCATTCTGACCAGACCTTACCCTCAAGATCTCCTCTTACCCTTAAGATCTCCTCTTACCCTCAAGATCTCCTCTTATCCTTAAGATCTCCTCTTACCCAAAACAAGATCTATCCTTACCCTTAAGATATCCCCTTGCCCTAAACCAGATCTCCCCTTACCTTTAACAACATCTGTCCTTACTCATAAGCCTCGCTGAGACTAAAGACACTGTCTAGAGTCCTGGTTAAACAGCCCTTTGGGGGGGTGGTGTGTGTGTGTGTGTGTGTGTGTGTGTGTGTGTGTGTGTGTGTGTGTGTGTGTGTGTGTGTGTGTGTGTGTGTGTGTGTGTGTGTGTGTGTGTGTGTGTGTGTGTGTGTGTGTGTGTGTGTGTGTGTGTGTGTGTGTGTGTGTGTGTGTGTGTGTGTGTGTGTGTGTGTTTCACTGCATTCCTTAAGTGGAGTTGGTATTCAACTTGTTCGCTGTGTTTGTACGCATTTTTATTTTTTTTGGAATCAGATTTCTTTTCAAATGCAGTTTGCTTCTGGGCACGTTTCTCCCTCCGTTTGTTTGTTTGTTTCTATGCCAACTTCTGCACAAGTGTCTCCCTGTCCCACCTGACGTCCTGTGCAGACCTCTCTCTACATGTGGATGTGCCGTCTGTACGTGTGTAATCGGTCGGTTCTGTCAATCCACCGTTTTGGGGTCCGGCGTTGACCCTCTCGGTCGACGTCGGTTCTGAACTCTCATTGTAACACTGAAAAGAATAAATACTACATCATCAGACTGTGGAACCACAACGGGATCGTGTGCAGTTCTTAAATGTAAAGTAACAAAAAAGAAAATACTTTGTTTGAATTATTTATTCTACATTCATGAGGCGATTCCTGTGTGGGTAACTTGGAGCCGTGGCGACTAACTGGCCACCAGCTGAGCAACTATATTCTAAAACAACAATACACCATGTTCTGTTTCTATAATAAAGACAACTGAGTCCAGTTTGAAGAGTACCTCTGGATCCTGTTTAAGGCTGTAGTCTGCTCTGGTTCAACGTATGTCTGGGGTAGGACACATGAAGGCGGTATTGTCTGGGGTAGGACACATGTAGGGGGTATTGTCTGGGGTAGGACACATGTAGGGGGTATTGTCTGGGGTAGGACACATGTAGGGGGTATTGTCTGGGGTAGGACACATGAAGGACACTTGTAGGGTGTATTGTCTGGGGTAGGACACATGTAGGGGGTATTGTCTGGGGTAGGACACATGAAGGACACTTGTAGGGTGTATTGTCTGGGGTAGGACACATGAAGGACACTTGTAGGGTGTATTGTCTGGGGTAGGACATATGAAGGACACTTGTAGGGTGTATTGTCTGGGGTAGGACACTTGTAGGGTGTATTGTCTGGGGTAGGACACATGAAGGACACTTGTAGGGTGTTCTGCAGGCTCAGTCACCTACCAGTAGTGTTTGAGTGCTAATTCAATATTTGGTTTGCCTGAATCTTGAGTGTGAGTCTCCACTCTGGGACTCAAACGTCCTGTCTTGTTCTGCTAAGGTAACATAACACATGTTAACGAAACCCTGTTCCATGAAACCCTGTTCCACTGTTACATGAAACCCTGTTACACTGTTACATGAAACCCTGTTACATGAAATCCTGTTACACCGTTCCATGAAATCCTGTTACACTGTTCCATGAAACCCTGTTACATGAAATCCTGTTACACCGTTCCATGAAACCCTGTTCCACTGTTACATGAAACCCTGTTACACCGTTCCATGAAACCCTGTTACATTGAACACTGACCTGAGGCTGTTACACAGAGATCTTTGTAAGGGCAAATCATTCAATGTTACACTTTCCATTACTTGATGCAATTACTTGGTTTAATATGGAAAGAAAACATTCAACATCGGTAACTTTAAATATAGTACAAACAAACCATGAAGAAAACAGACCAAATTATCTTTTAAAGACACTTTATTTAGTGTAAGCGTGTGTTCTGTTCTGATCCAACATACCATGAGATCATAGAAGCTACGTTAGCTTACATTTATATTTAAAGCACTTTTGTTATTTTAAATTACAGCTGCACTTACAATACAAAGTTCAAAGGAGGAGTTTAAGGCATTACTGTACGGTACAAACGATCTAGAAACGTGCTTATTTGAAACCCTGTGATGATTTGAAAGTTTGTGATAAGAACTTTCAACATTATTATTACACTAATGCGTTAACATTATTACAGACCGTGGAAAGCGAGTAGCTGCGTTTCATCCTGTAGTTCACCTGGAATATTAAAGGGTAACTGAACACTTAACGGTCAGGTGACGTTCCGATTGGCTGAGTAAGGAGCCAATCCCGTCCTCTGATGGTTGGTTGCTATGGAACATAATCCTCAGTTTGATCACCTCCACACGGACGTCTCCACAGTTCTAGTAACAACTTGTAACGCGTACATAACAAAACATTCTGTACGGAATTAGACACAACTTGGTGGTTAGATTACTGATGGGCCAAGTTGATTCAGTTGATTCACTTTTGATCCAGATCCGGATGTGAGTCTGGATTTGTTGGTGTTACGGAGGTATGTTCTACTGAGGGTAGAACTGATACACAACTGAAATTGTTATCTTCTCACCAGATAGTATTAAAGAGAGGAAGGAGGTTGATCGATAACAGGCCATCGTTACAGAGAGAAGGGGATCAGAGGTGATCACATCTGGTCTCTGATCCAAGGCCACACCACCCTCCTGAACTACAACCAGAACTCATCTCTGCTTTACCCACCTTTACAATTGGATTTATTTCTTATTCAGAAGTTGCTGGTAAACGTTGGTAGAAAAACTCATTTTATATCAATTGTACAAAAGGATGTAAAAGAGCCCTTCCTTTGAATAGAACCAACTCACGGAGCTAGTCAAATGTCAAATATCAATATATATACGTCTGTCTGTCTACTGGTCTGTCTGTCTGTCTACTGGTCTGTCTGTCTGTCTACTGGTCTGTCTGTCTGTCCCTGGGTCAGGATGTCCATGGCTGACAGGATGGCAGAGAACAGATCCTCTGTGTGGTTCTCCAGAGCCTTGGTCTGCCTCTGGACCAGAACCAGAGTGTCCCTCAGGACTAGAGAGAGAGAGAGAGAGAGAGAGAGAGGCAGAGAGAGAGAGAGGCAGAAGGAAGACAAGGGCATCCACAACGTTAAACATCATCAGATGTTTCTAAGAGATGATCCCTGAAGCGGACCCATTAATGGAGGACAGAGATAACACACCCTGGTGTCCTAGCGCGCGCGCGCACACACACACACACACACACACACACACACACACACACACACACACACACACACACACACACACACACACACACACACACACACACACACACACACACACACACACACACACACACACACACACACACACACACACACACACACACACACACACACACACACACACACACACACACACACACACACACCTCTCTGACCTGGGGAGGTGCTGTTGAGGCAGTCGAGGAGCAGACCTCCGGTGTGGAGGACCGAGGAGGCCAGCGGCTGGTGGGAGGTCACCTCTTTCTGGAGGCTCTGGGAGGGTGGGGAGAGACAGGTGCATTATGGGTACCACAGAAGATGCAGGAAGGTGCAATGCTGACGACCCGTGTCCTGCAGAACCAGTGATCGGCCAATCAGAATCCTTCCTTTCTGTGAGTGTGAGGACCTCACAGACCCACAGAGCAATCAGAAGCCAGTTACTGTCAGCTCAACACTGGACCTCACCTGGTACGAGTCTCACCTGGTACGAGTCACCTGGTACGAGTCTCACCTGGTACGAGTCACCTGGTACGAGAGTCACCTGGTACGAGTCTCACCTGGTACGAGTCTCACCTGGTACGAGTCACCTGGTACGAGTCTCACCTGGTACGAGTCACCTGGTACGAGTCTCACCTGGTACGAGTCACCTGGTACGAGTCTCACCTGGTACGAGTCACCTGGTACGAGTCTCACCTGGTACGAGTCACCTGGTACGAGAGTCACCTGGTACGAGTCACCTGGTACGAGTCTCACCTGGTACTGGGCGAATGATGTCTTGACACTGTCGAGGTCGGCAGTGGGTGGGGCCAGCGCCTCCATCTTTTGGGCCACCACGTACAGCCAGCCAATCAGCTGCTCCAGGTTGGAACAGAACACCTGGGACAGAACGCAGTGTGTGTGGTTAGAGTCTGGTTGAAGCAGCCTCACCTGGCCCCAGTCAGACTGATTAGAGTCTGGTGGAAGCAGCCTCACCTGGCCCCAGTCAGACTGATTAGAGTCTGGTGGAAGCAGCCTCACCTGGCCCCAGTCAGACTGATTAGAGTCTGGTTGAAGCAGCCTCACCTGGCCCCAGTCAGACTGATTAGAGTCTGGGGCTGGTGGTGAGGCTGCACACCTGGGGGTCACTAGCGTGGACCAGCTGCTCTGTTAACTTTCAATAAAGCAGATTCCTCACCCCACTGGGTCCTCACCCCACTGGGTCCTCACCCCACTGAGTCCTCACCCCACTGGGTCCTCACCCCACTGAGTCCTCACCCCACTGGGTCCTCACCCCACTGGGTCCTTGACATTGTAATGGCGTGTGTCAGCTTGTCGTCTGCTACAATGAGCCTTCAGGCAGGCTGCTGACACGGGGAATCAAACCCAGTACTGCTTGATAATAATATCTAATACATCCTAACCCAGAGGATCTCCTGCCGCTACCTGGATGTGGTGCAGGAGAGACAGGGAGCCGCCCTCTTCCTCCTCCCCTGCTCCTGGGCCTCTGGCGTGGAGGCTGACCCCTCTCAGCTGCTCCACCAGAGCCTCCACGCCCCTGAGGGCCACCTCGCTCACCGCCGTGATGTCACGGTCCGTGATGTCACGATCCGTGATGTCACGATCCGTGATGTCACGATCCGTGACATCATCACTGCCTGGAGTCTCTCTGGAGAGGTGAACCGCTGATCAGGAAACACATTGAAACTAGATCAGTTTGAGTTAAACCTGAAGAGTTTTCCCTCAAAACACTTCAATGTCTTCCGGTTGCTTGTTTTAATTGGGGAATAACAAGAGTATCAGTCCGCTCTGAACACACACACACACACACACACACACACACACACACACACACACACACACACACACACACACACACACACACACACACACACACACACACACACACACACACACACACACACACACACACACACACACACACACACACACACACACACACACACACACACACACACACACACACACACACACCCCCCTTCCTCCCTTTCAGGTTTACCTCCAACAACACTCTCCTCCTCCTCCTCGGCCGGGGGTCCCCGGGGGGGGTGGGGGTGCAGTGAGGCCCCCCCCGGCCCCAGACCCCCCCAGCCTGTGAGATCCAGGGGCTGACGGAGGGTGGCGGTCACCTCCCTGACCTGGAGGTGGACCAGAGAGGAACCAGGATGAACACACCCTCTCATGGGGACATTCAGGTCCTAGTTCCTTTGACCTTACTTTGGTTGTTACCTCCGCCATCAAAGATGGGAGGAGGTTATGTTTTTGGCCCTGTCTGCCTGTCTGTCTGTCTGCCTGCCTGTCTGTCTGTCTGCCTGTCTGTCTGTCTGTTAGCAAGATAACTCCAAAAGTTAGGTAAAGAATTGGAAAAGACTTGGTGGTTAGATGACTTATGGACCAAGGAACAGTTAGTTAGTTATTAGGTTTAAGTGGAGATCCGGATCCGAATCCGGATCCAGGGGACTTGGTGGAGGTATGACCCCTGAGGGCCCTCTGTTTAACTATATACAGTTGAGAGAAAAAGTATGTGAACCCTTTGTAATTATCTGGATTTCTGCATAAATTAGTCAGAAAATGTGTTCTGATCTTCATCTAAGTCACAACAATAGACAAACACAGTCTGCTTCAACTAATACCACACAAACAATTATGTTTTCATAACACACCATGTAAACATTCACAGTGCAGGGTGGGACCAGTATGTGAACCCTTGGATTTAATAACTGGTTGACCCTCCTTTGGCAGCAAGAACCTCAACCAAACGTTTCCTGTAGTTGCAGATCAGACCAAACGGTCAGGAGGAATGTTGGACCATTCCTCTTTACAAAACGGTTTCAGTTCAGCAATATTCTTGGGATGTCTGGTGTGAATCGCTCTCTTGAGGTCATGCCATAGCATCTCAATGGGGTTGAGGTCAGGACACTGACTGGGCCACTCCAGAAGGCCTATTTTCTTCTGTTGAAGCCATGCTGTTGTTGATTTACTTCTGTGCTTTGGGTCATTGTCCTGTTGCATCACCCATCTTCTGTTGAGCGTCAATTGGTGGACAGATGGCCTTAAGTTCTCCTGCAAAATGTCTTAAACTTAGGAATTCATTTTTCTGTCGATGACAGCAATCTGTCCAGGCCCTGAGGCAGCAAAGCAGCCCAAACCACGATGCCCCCTCCACCATACTTCACAGTTGGGATGAGGTTTTGATGTTGGTGTGCTGTGCCTCTCCACACATAGTGTTGTGTGTTCCTTCCAAACAACTCAACTTTGGTGTCATCTGTCTACTGAATATTTTGCCAGTAGTGCTGTGGAACATCCAGGTGCTCTTTTGCAAACTTCAAACGTGCAGTAATGTTATTTTAGGACAGCAGTCCTCCCATGAACTCTATTCTTGTTCAGTGTTTTACGTATTTCGTCAATAGAGATGTTAGCGTGTGCCAGAGATTTTTGTAAGTCTTTAGCTGACACTCTAGGATTCTTCTTCACCTCATTGAGCATTCTGCGCTGTGCTCTTGCAGTCATCTTTACAGGATGACCACAACAGTAGCAAGAGTAGCAACAGTGCTTAACTTTCTCCATTTATAGACAATTTGTCTTACCGTGGACTGATGAACATCAAGGCTTTTAGAGATACTTTTGTAACCCTTTCCAGCTTGATGCATGTCAACAATTCTTAATCTTAGGTCTTCTGAGAGCTGCTTTTGTGCGAGGCATGGTTCACATCAGGCAATGCTTCTTGAGAATAGAAAACTCCAAACTGGTGTGTTTTTTATAGGGCAGGGCAGCTTTAACCAACACCTCCAATCTGGTCTCATTGATTGGACTCCAGGTTGACTCCTGACTCCAATTAGCTCTTGGAGAAGTCATTAGCATAAGGGTTCACATACTGGTCCCACCCTGCACTGTGAATGTTTACATGGTGTGTTCAATAAAAACATGAAAACATATAATTGTTTGTGTGGTATTAGTTTAAGCAGACTGTGTTTGTCTATTGTTGTGACTTAGATGAAGATCAGAACACATTTTATGACCAATTTATGTATAAATCCAGATAATTCCAAAGGGTTCACATACTTTTTCTTGCAACTGTATTTGAAGGTGCTTTTTGTGGCTTTAAGCACAGTGTAAAGATAGACAGGAAGGAGGAAGAGGAGGAATGGAGCCTCCAGGGTTAGAGCACCACGGTCCCCATCCATCGAGTCTACTAGAAACAAGAGAGTGATGACGGTGGTCCTCAATACACACATCGGACAAGCAAATCCTCACCTTCTGTCTGAGGATCACTTAGTGACACGGAGAGCAGTAAACTAAAGTGAACAGCTAGAGTACGATGCCCAGGCCTTCTGGGCCCATAAGCTGTTGATGAGGTGCTTACATCATAGATCAGGAGGCTGCATTCGGTTCCTCCCTTATCTCACTCCTCCTCACCTGATCAGCCAGCGACTGCAGCTCCTCCAGCTGGTCCGGAAGAGGCCTGAACTCCTGGTCCCAATCCCCAGACCGGGAGGTGCAGCCTCGGCGGGGGAGAATGAGGCTGGTGGAGCGGATCCCGGGAAAGGAGGAGGAGGAGAAGGCATGGGTGAAAAGAGGGGCGGACGGGAGTCCCTGCCCGTACTGACCGCCAGCTCCGGTGGAGCCGCGCCTGGTTCCTTCAGCTGGGTCCAGGCTGGAGTCCAGACTCTCCAGGGACAACCGGACGGCGTCCGCGTGGGAAGGAAGGGGACTAGTCAGAGGCCGGCTGTCCCGCGACCTGGGCAGCCCGCGGAGCTCAGAAGACGCGGGGCCTCTGTTCCGGGTCCAGACCCGCTCGGACAGCCCCGCTCCGCTCAGCCAGAGGTCCGAACCGCAAAACCCGTCCAGCTCGATCCCAGAGTCCCGGAGACCCGGGTCGGCCGTCCGGAGGTCTTCCCGATAGCCGGACCCCCGCCCCGGCCGCAGAGGGTAGGTGTAGTCCAGCAGGGCCCGGTACTCCCGGTCGGGGTCCCAGCTGGGGGAGCGTCTGTCTGGGGACGGGGGGGGGGAGGGGGGGATGGAGCAGGCCCAGTGGTTGGCTTGAAGTGGGGACATGTGGTCCAGGTTAAGGGACCTCTGGAGGTAACCCAGGGAGGAACTCTTGGTCCGACACGTCTCTCTCCTCCTCCTTCTCCTGCTCCTCCTCCTTCTCCTGCTCCTCCTCCTTCTCCTGCTCGGCTCCTTGTTACAGTGGCCCTGAAGTCCAAACCACGACGACAACTAGGAAAACACAATGACAAATTAACAAAAGTGAAAACACACCCACAAATCATCAATGACGTTAACTCCTAGGCGGGTGCCAATCAACACGACGAGTGGACCGCGGGTCTCTTTGATAGAAGGTGTGTTGTTGTGTTTTACTGATGCTGTGGTTGTGTTTTCTGTGTCGTTGGGTGGTTTGTACCTTCTGCCTGGCCTGGCTTCAGGCCACGAGGGCCCGGAGAGCCTCAGGTGGGGGCCGAGGCCCGGAGGCAGCGGGGTGGAGGCCAGCCGAGGGCTCGGAGGAGACGTCGGGGAGCCGGAAAGGCTGCCTCGGTCTGAGCCTTCGCCCGGGGGAGGTGAATGGACGGCGGAATGGTGGCGGGACGGCCCGGCCCTGAGGGGGGAGGCGCCCGGGGGAGAGGCGCCCGGGGGAGAGGCCAGGCCCTCGCCGGAGAAGGTATGTAGAGTATGCTGCAGGTGGAGGCCGGTGGAGGTCCCCGTGTGTCCTGGATACCTTCTGGTGAGGTCCATCTCCGCATGCTGGGGAGACACTTGTGACAGTCAGAAGATCCTATCTTGTTACCGTCAAGAAATGTTGCTTTGCAAAGAAAATACCCAAGACTGCAGCTTTGTGGTCCTACCGGTTCTCTTATGTACCTTTTCCTGCATAGCTTAACCCTCTTGTCAAACTGCAATATATTTACTGTTGCTTAGCTAGCATTATTACAAATATCAAAATCAGAAAACCCTGATCAACACAGCCTCCACCGGCTGGTCCTGTCATCACCTCACTGATTCCCTCCAGTCACCTTTGAGTGTTCACTGTCACTCAAAAAACTAGCTTCCAAGTACTTCCATTGAACCATGACGCAGTGAGACACCATGATGAGGCAGTGAGACACCATGATGAGGCAGTGAGACACCATGATGAGGCAGTGAGACACCACGATGAGGCAGTGAGACACCATGATGAGGCAGTGAGACACCATGATGAGGCAGTGAGACACCACGATGAGGCAGTGAGACACCATGATGAGGCAGTGAGACACCACGATGAGGCAGTGAGACACCACGATGAGGCAGTGAGACACCATGATGAGGCAGTGAGACACCACAATGAGGCAGTGAGACACCACAATGAGGCAGTGAGACACCACAATGAGGCAGTGAGACACCATGATGAGGCAGTGAGACACCACGATGAGGCAGTGAGACACCATGATGAGGCAGTGAGACACCACAATGAGGCAGTGAGACACCACAATGAGGCAGTGAGACACCACAATGAGGCAGTGAGACACCATGATGAGGCAGTGAGACACCACGATGAGGCAGTGAGACACCATGATGAGGCAGTGAGACACCACGATGAGGCAGTGAGACACCACAATGAGGCAGTGAGACACCATGATGATGATGATGATGCAGATTTGATTCATAGTCCGAGCTGTGGATTAAAGAGTCTGATAAACGGACAATGTAGAGCTTCCTCCATACTCCTCCCCCTCACCTCCTTGCTCCCCCCTCACCTCCTCACACCCCCTCCCTCCTCACCTCCTCCCTCTCTCCCCCCTCACCTCCTCACACCCCCTCCCTCCTCACCTCCTCCCTCTCTCCCCCCTCACCTCCTCACACCCCCTCCCTCCTCACCTCCTCCCTCTCTCCCCCCTCACCTCCTCACACCCCCTCCCTCCTCACCTCCTCCCTCTCTCCCCCCTCACCTCCTCACCCCCCTCCCTCCTCCCCCTCCCTCTCCCCCCCTCACCTCCTCACACCCCCTCCCTCCTCACCTCCTCCCTCTCTCCCCCCTCACCTCCTCCCACCCCCTCCCTCCTCACCTCCTCCCTCTCTCCCCCCTCACCCTCCTCACCCCCCCTCCCTCCTCACCTCCTCCCTCTCTCCCCCCTCACCTCCTCACCCCCCCCTCCCTCCTCACCTCCTCCCTCCTCCCCCCTCCCTCCTCCCCCCCTCCCTCCTCCCTCCTCCCCCTCCCCCTCCCCCCTCCCTCCTCCCCCCCCTCCCTCCTCACCTCCTCCCTCTCTCCCCCCTCACCTCCTCACACCCCCTCCCCCCTCACCTCCTCCCTCTCTCCCCCCTCACCTCCTCACACCCCCTCCCTCCTCACCTCCTCCCTCCTCCCCCCCTCCCTCCTCACCCCCCCCTCCTCACCTCCTCCCTCTCCCCCCCCTCACCTCCTCACCTCCCCCCTCCCCCCCCTCACCTCCTCCCCTCCCCCTCTCCCCCCCTCACCTCCTCACACCCCCTCCCCCCTCACCTCCTCCCTCTCTCCCCCCTCACCTCCTCCCACCCCCCTCCCCTCCTCACCTCCCCCCTCCCTCCCCCCTCACCTCCTCCCCTCCCCCCCTCACCTCCTCACACCCCCTCCCTCCTCACCTCCTCCCCTCCCCCCCCTCACCTCCTCACCCCCCTCCCCCCTCACCTCCTCCCTCTCTCCCCCCTCACCTCCTCACCCCCCTCCCCCTCACCTCCTCCCTCTCTCCCCCCTCACCTCCTCACCCCCCCTCCCCCCTCACCTCCTCCCCCCCTCCCCCCTCCCCCTCCTCCCCCCCTCCCCCCTCACCTCCTCACCCCCCCTCCCTCCTCACCTCCTCCCTCTCTCCCCCCTCACCTCCTCACCCCCCTCCCTCCTCACCTCCTCCCTCTCTCCCCCCTCACCTCCTCACACCCCCTCCCTCCTCACCTCCTCCCTCCTCACCTCCTCCCCCTCACCTCCTCCCTCTCTCCCCCTCACCTCCTCACACCCCCTCCCTCCTCACCTCCTCCCTCCTCCCTCCTCCCTCCTCCCCCCTCCCTCCTCACCCCCCTCCCTCCTCACCTCCTCCCTCCTCCCCCTCCCTCCTCACCTCCTCCCTCTCTCCCCCCTCACCTCCTCACCCCCCTCCCTCCTCACCTCCTCCCTCCTCACCTCCTCCCTCCTCACCTCCTCCCTCTCTCCCCCCTCACCTCCTCACCCCCCCTCCCTCCTCACCTCCTCCCTCCTCACCTCCTCCCTCTCTCCCCCCTCACCTCCTCCCCCCCCTCCCTCCTCACCTCCTCACCCCCCTCCCTCCTCACCTCCTCACCCCCCTCCCTCCTCACCTCCTCCCCCCCTCCCTCCTCACCTCCTCACACCCCCTCCCTCCTCACCTCCTCCCTCCTCACCTCCTCACCTCCTCCCTCCTCACCTCCTCACCCTCCTCCCCCCTCACCTCCTCCCACCCCCCTCCCTCCTCACCTCCTCCCCCCCTCCCTCCTCACCTCCTCCACCCCCTCCCTCCTCACCTCCCTCCCACCCCCTCCCTCCTCACCTCCTCACACCCCCTCCCTCCTCACCTCCTCCCCCCCTCCCCTCCTCACCTCCTCACCCCCCTCCCTCCTCACCTCCTCCCTCCTCACCTCCTCACCTCCTCCCTCCTCACCTCCTCACACCTCCTCCCCCCTCACCTCCTCACACCCCCTCCCTCCTCACCTCCTCCCCCCCTCCCTCCTCACCTCCTCCACCCCCCCTCCCTCCTCACCTCCTCCCTCCTCACCTCCTCACCTCCTCCCTCCTCACCTCCTCACACCTCCTCCCCCCTCACCTCCTCACACCAGGTCTCCTGAGCGTCGGTCTTCTTCAAGATGGACGTCTGTGTCCGGTGGACCAGCGGTCTCCTCGCCACGTAGCGCCTGTCACTCAGATACCTGGAGGTGGGCGCCATGGTTACGCTTTTGTATCGCCGCCCGCTGCCTCCCCATCCTCTCCCTTGATCCTTGACCCCCAACCCCACGGCCGGGAAGGTCATTCTAGGAACGCCGGGTCCATGTCCGGGGTTGTCCACGGAAGAGGGGGGTTCTGGGAAAGGCGTCCTCCTGTCAGCTCGCAGCATGGCGTGGGAAGGCGTGGCCTCAGGCTGCTACCGACAGACAGATGACAACAGAGAGGTGTGACAGGGCTGCATACAGGGTTAGGGTTAGGCCCTATATCTTCTCTCTTGGACTACAGTGTAAATGCCTGATGTAGATTAGACTACAGAATCTGTTCAAAACGCAACCTGGCGACGTGGTTCTGAAAGCTCCAGACGATACACACCTCCGTGTGGCCGAATTATGATATAATGACATGTTTGGAATGGTCACATGACCTTGTGTTCTCCATAACACACCTTGTACAGACCTGCCCTCAGAGGAACACATGCGGAGGGTTGGAGAAGGACACAGGTCATCTATAGTTGGACACAACCTGGCTGGCTATTTATACACAAAGGGACTCTACCAACAGGTCATCCCAAGGGGAACCTGCTCTGTGCCGTTGAGGTTAAATGGGTTTTAAGAGAGATTGAAAGAAACACATCAACATGTTGTATGTAAAAAGGGCTAAAAGAACACACACACACACACACACACACACACACACACACACACACACCTAGCATACAGCCCTTTAAGTTGCACTGCAGGTATCCTGATTTAGTCAAAGTGTGTTTGGTTCCTACTCTTTATCACACGCGGTTCTGCATGAACATTTAGAGTTATAAACTTGGAAGACGTTTCTCCTTCACAGGATCGGAAGAAGTGGGTCAAGAGACCATGTGTTCATGTCAGAGAGAGAGAGAGAGAGAGAGAGAGAGAGAGAGAGAGAGAGAGAGAGAGAGAGAGAGAGAGAGAGAGAGAGAGAGAGTAATATCCACATATGTAAGTCCTACTTTTTATAACTTTAAAATATGACCATTGTGGTTGTATGTAGTACTGTGTTAGCTGGGTTAAAATGGTTTTACTTTGAGGTAATTACATGTTAATAACATGTTAATTACATCCTAATGATCACCAGGAATGTTACATTGTCCTGGTAACCATAGCAACAACGAGCGGTGACCCCAAACAAATAGGGCGACCTCTAGGAGCTGGGACGCGCATGCGCAGTTAGGACTTTTGTGTGGATGGATGTGATCAACATGTGGATGTTTAATGAAACTACAGCCAGTGAAGTCTAACGTTACGTTACGTTATGTTATGTTACGTTACGTTACGTTACGTCTCATCCTCTCGAGTCAATGTTCAGGATTATAAACCGTTTGAGGAAACGATGAACTGTGAAGTTAGAGAGTCTCGTAAAGTCTGAACGTTATTCCTCATTAGAGTGAACGTGTTATGATTGACGAAGTGGTCACAAAGAACACTTCGTCACAACAATGACAATACAACACGTTTAAAACCAATAAAACATCATTATCATTATTATAATGATTATAATCATTATTATCATTATTATAATGATTATTATCATCTCGTTACCTCCGGAATGAACGCTGGCCGCAGTCTGCACCGCCAACCGGAACCGTTAGAGAAGAGACTCCCCCATCAGAGAGCACCCGGGGACGTGGGGACGGGGTTCGAGTCCCTTCCGCGGCCCATGAGCAACACGAGCAGACTGAGGACCAGAAGGATCCTCACACCAAATATCACCAGAACGTTCCGAGCAGAGGACCGAGGACCGGAGCAGGAAGTGGTGCCGCGCGCCGCCTTGTGGACACTAAAGGTGCCGCGCGCCGCCTTGTGGACACTAAAGGTACCGCGCGCCGCCTTGTGGACACTAAAGGTACCGCGCGCCGCCTTGTGGACACTAAAGGTACCGCGCGCCGCCTTGTGGACACTAAAGGTGCCGCGCGCCGCCTTGTGGACACTAAAGGTACCGCGCGCCGCCTTGTGGACACTAAAGGTACCGCGCGCCGCCTTGTGAACACTAAAGGTACCGCGCGCCGCCTTGTGGACACTAAAGGTGCCGCGCGCCGCCTTGTGGACACTAAAGGTGCCGCGCGCCGCCTTGTGGACACTAAAGGTACCGCGCGCCGCCTTGTGGACACTAAAGGTACCGCAGGTGTTTTTTCTTTGTCTGCAAATACATGATTGAGTATTGGATAGAATTGTGTTCAATATTCAATATTTGAGGTCCTCGCATCTCAATTGGTTTGGATTCCTATGCTACCAGTATCATAGTCATTAGATAATGAATTAGGACCATTTGATTTATTTGTACACTTTTAAGGATAACTTTGCCGAGTTTGAAACGTAGTTAGTTAGCTGACGTTCACGTTCAGCTAAGGGTGTGTTTCAATAATCAGATCAATCAATCTGCTTACAATCCTTTATTTAATCTTCAAGTCAAACATTCCGATTCTGTACAGGTTGGAATACCCTGCCACCCAAGATAGGTCTCCTTTACAAGAGACTTTGATAAATAGACACAAAATATACGTCTTCTGAAAGTGTGGAGATGCTACGACACAGTTAACAAAAGATTAAAGCCTTCAGAAAAAACCCAGCGGTTTATAATGTGGCTGTCTGGACATCTTCACTCAACATGACCATGTAGGAAGACAAGACACTTCCAGCAGATCAATACTAGAATAGTTTATGGATATGATAATAATAATAATAATATCCCATAAGCCAGGAGGAGGAGAAGGATCTAGAAGTCAATGCAGCGCCCCTTCCTCTCCCAGTCTCCGTAGCGGGTCGGCTCGGGGCCCCGGGGCCCGCCCTGCTCCTTGGTGTCCGGGTTCACGTCATCAGGGAACCCTGGAGGAGGAGGAGGAGGAGATTAATGACGTTGATTTGTCCATCGGCAGCAGACACCAGGTTTACCAGCTGGTCTATTTCTAGAGCCACTGCCCAAGAGGTGAACCCTGTGGGAATAGAGGGACCGTCGTCCCTTAAGGGCCTCAAGCGCTCTCACTCTGATGGGCGTCCTTCGTCTTCTCCTCCTCCGGGGCGTCCAGGCGGCCCTGGGGGGTCTTGGCCTCCCTCAGCGGACGCTGGTCCTTCGCCGCTCCACTGGCGGAGCGAGACGACCCTGTTAATGAAATAAATCCCTCATGAAATCCACCTCCGGGTCTTCCTTCAGCCCAGCCGCCCTCCAAGTGGATGGTTGTAGCACAGCATCATAAGCCTACATCTGTAGCACAGACAGTTTAATATTTAACTTCTATAACATCATCTACTTCTATGAAAATGACTTCTGATCCAAACAATGTTTCTGTGTGTAGCACATTGTGATAAAGTTATCGTTTCACCATCAACCATCATGATGGATATAAACTATAAATACATAATAAACACATACTTTTATAATTTAAAATATACATATTATATGTATATAGTGGAGCTGGTGAGATGGTGAGGCTAGCCTGTAGCCTGCTACTATATGTCTATAGTGACAGATATTAGGTCTATAGTGACAGATATCAGGTCTATAGTGACTGACATCAGGTCTATAGTGACTGACATCAGGTCTATAGTGACATATCAGGTCTATAGTGACTGACATCAGGTCTATAGTGACTGACATCAGGTCTATAGTGTACTATAGTGACATATCAGGTCTATAGTGACTGACATTAGGTCTATAGTGACTGACATCAGGTCTATAGTGACTGACATCAGGTCTATAGTGACTGATCTAATTGAGGTCAGCTGGACACTAATCGAGAGGTCAAAGCGCTCCACCTTTAGGGCCACAGAAGTCTCCTTCAGGTGATGGAGGCCAGACGACACAGTCCTCGGTAAGCGAGGAGGACGGAGTACAGAGATGAGGAGGTCAACAGCCTCTCTGAGGCCGAGGAGGTCTTGTGAGGTGAGTTCACTGACCTGCCAGCAGCCCGCGGCTCAGAGCGGCTCGGGTCGCAGCGCATCGGAGGAGAGCCATGTTGTTATTGTGGCGGTTACACCACTATCCGCCCTGTCGCGTTAAGATGACGTAACATGGGCTCAACGTGTTGCAGTCTCCGTGAATGGCCACTAGAGGGCGCTAAAACACAACCATTAAGAGCCACGTTGGGCTTATTATGGAGGTCTGTCTGTCTCTATCTACCTGTCTGTCTGGCTGGCTTATGATGGAGGACACATGGAGGTCTGTCTGTCTCTATCTACCTGTCTGTCTGGCTGGCTTATGATGGAGGACACATGGAGGTCTGTCTGTCTCTATCTACCTGTCTGTCTGGCAGCCGACTTGCCCTTCGCCTGTAGACTATTCACAAGTTCTTTTCATAGTCATCCAGCACATTTAGCAAATGATTAATAGTTTTAGATGTTGAGATCTTGACCTCACATCCGGCCTCCTTGTGGCCAACTGATTGAATTTACGTTACTGACAAACATAATTACGTTTATTTTAGCAAGTCAAGCGTTAAAAGATTAATATTGACAAAAATGTGTGTTTTTATTAATTTTTACAAAAAAAGAATGACGTCAAAAGCATTTATTCGTTGCTCTGGTGACGTAATGAGGCCAGAAGCTGGAACGGTGATTGGTCAGTCGGGCTGAATCGCAACGTTACGTTTAGTGTCGTCTTTGACGTGCGTGTCCATGGTAACCGCGATCACACACACACACACACACACAATTTCACTCTCTCTCTCCGTCCTATCTATCATCAACACACACACACACACACCATTTCACTCTCTCTCTCCGTCCTATCTATCATCATCAGACACACGGACAGGCTCTCACACACACACACACACACACACACACACACACACACACACACACACACACACACACACGCACGCGTGGGTGTGATGATGATAGATGTTTTGGAGAAAGTGAAATTCTCATGCGCTAAAACGTGTCGTCATCTCTGACGTCCACGTCCATCACGTCATGCATTCCGTGACGTCATCCATTTGTCAATAATACAAGTCTTCTAATGACCACGTGTCGTTTATACTCTCACTTTACTAAGAGTCCCCATGTCGTCATTACGTGGAGTCATATTCTTCACAAGGCGTGCGGATCAATAATTGTATAATTATATAATAACGTTAATGATTCACATTTAAAACAATGCCGCACAAGATATTGATTACATTGACATTATTAAAGCAGAATGAAGGAAGCGGCTGATTCTGATCACTCGATGTTGGTGCCCGTCGCTGCTGTTTAATATCGATGAGAAGGAACAGAGTACAAATTATTATCATAACTGAATCCAATCCCCCAGACTGTCTCTCCCCGGCCGTCTCCCTCCCTCTGAACCCAATCCCCCAGACTGTCTCTCCCCGCGTCCCCCCGCCCAGTCCTCCCCCGTCCCTCCTGAACCCAATCCCCCAGACTGTCTCTCCCCGGCCGTCTCCCTCCCTCTGAACATATGAACGACAAAGTGATGAGAAATAAATACTTGACATATGGTTCAATCGGTAGTGCTTCAGAATATAGGCCTCGGTGCGGAGGCGCTCAAAGTGCCTTTCAGTCAACATGTCAATCATATTGAATATAGAAAATGAAATCATTGATGACCCAAAGAGGCTCTGTGAGATAACTATGAAAATATGAGTCTGGGGAGTCGGGTCCCTCTGGGGTGCCGCTCCGCTCCGTGTCTCCGCGTCACTGACGCGTCTTGGCGGCGCCAAAAACCAACGCGTCGTCCGTTTAACGCGCCGCAGTGGAGCGCGTGACTCTCCCCTTCAGTCCAACATGGAGGACCGTCCTGAGCGTCATGGCGGCGGGGCTCCTCCTCCCCGCTACTCGCAGGCCGAGACGCTGCTGATGTTGGCGGTGTTCTCGGTCCAGGGCTGCAGGTTCTGCAGGGCGTACAGCGAGCTGTTGTGGAGGCACAGCGGGTCCGGGGCGGCGGGCCGGTGGAGGGTCTTCTGGAAGGCCTCCTGCTGGAGCTGCATCAGGATGCGGTTGGCCTGCTGCCGCTCCGCCTCGCGCTCCTCCGCCGTCTGCCGCCTGCGGACCGACCGACAGACAGACCGACAGACGACGACAGACAGACAGACAGACAGACAGACAGACAGACAGACAGACAGACAGACAGACAGACAGACAGACAGACAGGTCGGTGTTATTGTACTACGAAGGGCGTCTCGAGGCCGTCGCTGAACTCTTTATTATCTGTTCATTAATCATAATAATAATATATATAATAATCATCATTTTCCCTTCATTAATGTTCAGTGTAGATCTTGAACCATAATTACTGAGCTCGTGGTTTGGTTGTTAATTTATATTTAAAAAATAATATAATAGTTTAAAATAAAAGTTATATGCCAAATAATAATGATACAATTATCAATAATATTGACAATAATAGTAACAACAGTAATAACAATTCTAACAATAATAATAACAATAATAATAATAATACAAAATCGAAAATGTAATTGAAGTTAATTGATGTAAAGAGAGAATGACGTTTCGAGATATTATTTATTTTATTAGCCTAATCTGGTTGAAAACTGCTTTACAAATTTAATTTAAATATTTTTTATAAGTTCATAACAAATTAATGTGTCAATTTATCTGTCGATATAAATAGATGAGAAATAAACATATTTATTAAATGTTCAATATGACAAATCAATGTGTTAATTTTTACATTTATCTTTTGATATAAATAGATGAGAAATTAACATTTTAATGTATCTATCGATAAAAATAGATGATAAATCCATGTGTTAATTAATTAATTTATCTTTGATATAAATAGATGAGAGACAGACAGTTCGTCCTCTTGTATTGAACTAATCTTTATTTGAGCCTTCCTAATATACTGGCTTCAGTAGGATCCCAGTGAACAATAACTCATAACTCATAATGTTATTACTCCTGGATACCCACTTATTTCGGTATCCAAAGAAGTGAATGGTGTTATATCATCATATTTGTATGCATTGTTATGTTTATTCATTTTTATTTTTATTTTGTTCTATTGAACATAAAAAAAGGAACCAACATATCTTCTGATTGATCTAGTGTTTTTCTTTATTGATATGTTTTAAATACTACTTTAGATTTTCTTATAATTCTCATATTTACATATTTGTGTCGCCCTGATTTAGAGACATTATTGATATCAGTGAACCACACTAGTAGGTCTAGGTGTACAGGTAGACCTCACAGGTAGACCTGTAGGTAGACCTCACAGGTAGACCTCACAAGTAGACCTCACAGGTAGACCTGTAGGTAGACCTCACAGGTAGACCTCACAGGTAGACCTCACAGGTAGACCTGTAGGTAGACCTCACATGTAGACCTGTAGGTAGACCTCACAGGTAGACCTCACAGGTAGACCTCACAGGTAGACCTCACAGGTAGACCACACAGGTAGACCTCACAGGTAGACCTGTAGGTAGACCTCACAGGTAGAACACACAGGTAGACCTCACAGGTAGACCTGTAAGTAGACCTCACAGGTAGACCTCACAGGTAGACCTCACAGGTAGACCTGTAGGTAGACCTCACAGGTAGACCTGTAGGTAGACCTCACAGGTAGACCTGTAGGTAGACCTCACAGGTAGACCTCACAGGTAGACCTGTAGGTAGACCTCACAGGTAGACCTGTAGGTAGACCTCACAGGTAGACCTGTAGGTAGACCTCACAGGTAGACCTCACAGGTAGACCTCACAGGTAGACCTGTAGGTAGACCTCACAGGTAGACCTCACAGGTAGACCTCACAGGTAGACCTGTAGGTAGACCACACAGGTAGACCACACAGGTAAATGTAGACCTAGTAGTAGACCTTCAGTCCTATACAGGTAGGTTGACAGGAAGGCATGCACGTAGGTTTACAGGTAGGTTACAGGTAACTGTACAGGTACATGTCGCTGTACAAGTAGACCTACATATAGGCGTACAGGTGTGTTTACAGGTAGGTTTACAGGTAGGCATACAGGTAGGCGTACAGGTGTGTGTACAGGTACAGGTAGGCCTCCAGGTAGGCGTACAGGTGTGTGTACAGGTACAGGTAGGCCTCCAGGTAGGCGTATCAGCAATGTGTGGTCAACCGTTACCTCCACTTGGTCCGGCGGTTCTGGAACCAGGTCTTGACCTGAGCGTCCGTCATCTTCAGGGCCTTGGCGAGGGCGGCGCGCTCGGCCGACGCCAGGTACTTCTGGCGGTGGAAGCGCTTCTCCAGCTCACAGATCTGTAGCCGTGTGAACGATGTCCGCGGCTTCTTCTTCTTGGGTGGCGTGCGGTTCTGGTACGGGTGACCTACACGCCGCGTCACAGTGAGGGGTGAGAGCGCCACTGTTGGGGGGGGGGGGGGGGGAGAGAGAGAGAGAGAGAGAGGGAAGGAGAGAGAGAGGGAGAGAGAGCGAGGGATGGAGAGAGGGAATGAGAGAGAGAGGGAGAGAGAGGGAGAGAGAGGAGAGAGAGGGAAAAGAGAGAGAGGGAGAGAGAGGGAGAGAGAGGAGAGAGAGGGAAAAGAGAGTGGGGGAGAGAGAGGGAGAGAGAGGAGAGAGAGGGAGAGAGAGAGAGAGAGAGAGAGAGAGAGAGAGAGGAGAGATGGAAGGAAAGCGAAAGTAAGCATAACAGAATCGGGAAAAGAGCAAACAGAACAGCGGCAGACAGACCGGAAATAAACAAGCGAAGAAGAAAGGAAAGGAAACCAAGCTCCTCTGCACCTGAAGGGTCAACTTGTAGTCCTAACTGGAGGGTCAACTTGTAGTTCTTACTGGAGGGTCAACTTGTAGTTCTTACTGGAGGGTCAACTTGTAGTCCTAACTGGAGGGTCAACTTGTAGTCCTAACTGGAGGGTCAACTTGTAGTCCTAACTGGAGGGTCAACTTGTAGTCCTAACTAGAGGGTCAACTTGTAGTTCTTACTGGACGGTCAACTTGTAGTCCTAACTGGAGGGTCAACTTGTAGTCCTAACTGGAGGGTCAACTTGTAGTTCTTACTGGACGGTCAACTTGTAGTCCTAACTGGAGGGTCAACTTGTAGCTCTTACTGGACGGTCAACTTGTAGTCCTAACTGGAGGGTCAACTTGTAGTTCTTACTGGACGGTCAACTTGTAGTCCTAACTAGAGGGTCAACTTGTAGTTCTTACTGGAGAGTCAACTTGTAGTCCTAACTGGAGGGTCAACTTGTAGTTCTTACTGGACGGTCAGCTTGTAGTCCTAACTGGAGGGTCAACTTGTAGTTCTAACTGGAGGTTCAACTTGTAGTTCTTACTGGAGGGTCAACTTGTAGTTCTAACTGGAGGGTCAACTTGTAGTTATAACTGGAGGGTCAACTTGTAGTCCTAACTAGAGGGTCAACTTGTAGTTCTTACTGGAGGGTCAACTTGTAGTTCTAACTGGAGGGTCAACTTGTAGTTCTTATTAGAGGGTCAACATAGTTCTAACTGGAGGGTCAACTTGTAGTTCTTACTGGAGGGTCAACTTGTAGTTCTAACTGGAGGGTCAACTTGTAGTTCTTACTGGAGGGTCAACTTGTAGTTCTTATTGGAGGGTCAACTTGTAGTTCTAACTAGAGGGTCAACTTGTAGTTCTTACTGGAGGGTCAACTTGTAGTCCTAACTAGAGGGTCAACTTGTAGTTCTTACTGGAGGGTCAACTTGTAGTTCTAACTGGAGGGTCAACTTGTAGTCCTAACTAGAGGGTCAACTTGTAGTTCTTACTGGAGGGTCAACTTGTAGTTCTAACTGGAGGGTCAACTTGTAGTTCTTACTGGAGGGTCAACTTGTAGTTCTAACTGGAGGGTCAACTTGTAGTTCTTACTGGAGGGTCAACTTGTAGTTCTTACTGGAGGGTCAACTTGTAGTTCTAACTGGAGGGT
Source organism: Muraenolepis orangiensis (assembly GCA_027704905.1). Lineage (NCBI taxonomy): Eukaryota > Metazoa > Chordata > Actinopteri > Gadiformes > Muraenolepididae > Muraenolepis > Muraenolepis orangiensis. The sequence goes on from CM051018.1 coordinate 2,093,346, forward strand.
CAACTCCTCACTGTACGGTCAATTATTATTTTTGTTATTGTTACTATTTTCTGTCGTCGTTCTCGACTTTAGTTTTTTTTGTTTTTGTAAACATACTCCGTTCAAGTCAACTGTTGCCTTCAACATATAATAGAAAATTTATAATAAAACTTATAATATAATATAATATTGTAATATTATAACTTATAATATTATAACTTCTATATTATATTGTAATATTGTAACTCCTAATATAATAGAATATTGTAATATTATAACTCCTAATATAGATTGTAACATTATAACTCCTTATTTAAATAAATATTGAAATATTATAACTTATAATATTACAATCTAATAGTTTATTATAAGTTATAATATTACAATATTAATTGAAATAAGGAGTTATAATGTTACAATGAAATAGTTTATTATAACTTCTTATATAGAATCTATAGAATCTATATAAGAAGTTATAATATTACAATGAAATAGTTCTTCTTATATAGATTGTAACATTATAACTCCTTATATAAAATGATATTGGAATATTATAACTTATAAAAACTAAGATTGTAACATTATAACTTCTTATTTCAAATGATATTGTAATATTATAACTTATAATAAACTATAAGATTGTAACATTATAACTTATTATTTAAAATTATATTGTAATATGATAACTTATAATAAACTATAGCGTGCGGGTTTTAAACGTGCGCGTGAGAAAGTATCCACTGCGAACGCACACAACACCGTGTCTTTATTTAAACTTTATAATTATAATAATAATAATAATAATAATAATAAATTATAGTTAACTAACCCGGCCTTTAATTCGATTTAACGGCCTTTAATTCGATTGAACGGCCTTTAATTGGATCGAACGAAGCCGTTGTTAAACGGAGCGCAGCAGCGAGCAGGCCCAGGGCCTCCGACCTACCGGTGAAGCGCTCCTTGGTGTACCGCCGGCTGCTCTCCATCCACGGGAACGTGAGGCCCGTCAGGTTGTTGAGGCTCGCGGACATCATCCCGCCGCTCGGTAAGGTCGCGTGGCCACCGCCGCTCAGCGGCCGGTGAGCCGGCACGCGGATCACGCCGCCGCCGCTCGCGCCCATGTTCATGTTCACGTTGTACGCGCCGCCCAGCGCTCCGCAAGAGTAGCCGCCGCCGCCGCCGCCGCCGTCGTGGTGGTTGACGCTCATGTGGTTCATGTTGCCGTATCCGGTGTTACCGCCGCCGCACGTGAAGCCCATGCCGCCGTAGCCGCCGTAGTCCGGCGCGGTCTCGTGCATGATCCTCGCGCCCCCACCCAGCATGCAGCTGTGCTCCGCCGCGCCGCTGAGGATCTGCTCGATGCCGAAGCTGATGGGCTCCGCGTGCTGCTGCTGCTGGAGCACGTGGTGCACCCCGCCGATCGCGTGCTGCTCCATGACGGCCTCCTCGAGCGCACCGCACCGAAGCGCGCACAGGACCCCCGACGGAAGGCGGGCTGCTCGCTCCGTTCCGCGCGCCGAGGAACCCTCACGCGCTCCGAGCTGTGGAGACGTCCCGAGCTCCTCCGCTCCTACCTAATGACGAGGGCGGGCGCATGGGTGCGTGCGTGTGTGCGTGTGTGTGTGTGTGTGTGTGTGAGAGAGAAGAGAGAGAGAGAGAGATTATTCTCGCGCGTGTGCGTCTCTGCTATGCGCAGGAGAGAGCGCGCGGTTAAAGTGAGTCTTAACAACAAGCCGTCTCTGTTTGTGTCCCCCTTTTCCCTCCCCCGTCTCCCCTTCTCCCCCCCCCTCCCTCCCCCTCCTCCCCCTTACGGAGTCTCGAGCCGGCGGCCCGCGCGGGGACATCAATCAAAGTGGCAAATAGACAGCGCGAGATTAAGGAGCGAGTTTAGGCCTCGGAACTCAATGGGCTAAAGACGAGTCGGCGGACACTTAATAATAATAATAATAATAATAACAATAATAATAACAATAATAACAACAGTTATAACAACACTACGATCATATATGTATACTTTATATTTATACTTGATGGAGTGTTTTAACGGATATGTTTATGGTTTATGTTAATAAAGACAGTGTCATTTAATCCATGAATGTCTTCATTGTTTTTATTAACAGCCTTTACGGTAAAAAAAAGCTTTTTCATAAATGCTTTTTAATAAATATAAACATATATTTCGTTACAATCTAAACGTAATATAATTGTATTTCACTTTTACGCACGAATGAGACGCTCCCATAGTTATTGATAAACGAGAGACTCCGATGTGTAGCATTAGCACGTGATATGTTGACTATATCCTTAAAGAGCTCCTCCTTGAGGCTCGATGACCTCGTGTCGCTTTACGCTCATTACGCGCCAAAAGAATGACGCGAGGGGGCTGTTTGATTTATTCATGTTCAGGGTAAGAACGCTCTTTAATGAGCGCTGATCGGAGGTTCAGATCGAGGTTCTCTTCTTCTTCCATTCCGCTTCATTTCGGTTCCGAACGGCAGGGTTTAATAGGGTTTATATATATATATATGTTTATATATATATATATATATATATATATATAATATATATATATATGTTTATATATATATATATATATATATTATATATGTTTATATGTTTATATGTATGTATATATATATGTATATATATATATATAATATATATATATGTATATGTATATATATATATATGTATATATATATATATATATATATATATATAATATATATATATATAAACATATATATATAATATATATATATATAAACATATATATATATATTATATATATTATATATATATATATATATTATATATATATGTATTATATATATATATATATATTCAGAATGCTAAATGTTCCTTCGGTCTATTAGCGGGATTTCCTCCTATTAGCGAATCGAACCCATGATCGATGGGTCCACACGCAGCGGGCCGCGAGCTGCACAGAATATTTAGTAGATAACAAATAAATATCCTTTAGCCTCGAAGCCCATCATAACCCGACCAGAAATAAAGAACACTAATAAACACTCGGAAAACTATTTAATGAAAAATTAAACCGCTCTCACCATTGATTTTTTTCTCCATCGCAAAACCGCAGAGACTTAATTACTGAACACCAGGCATTAAGGGGTTAATAATTTATAAGGTGCTCGGCCTCTCATTGGCCAATTGACCCGCATTAAATGTTAATGCACGCGGCAGCCAATCACTGCCGATCTAGGAGTTATCAATTCACTGCGTTTGGTCCAATAATGAGCATAAGGGACTAAACACAGGATCAATTATTGAAATGAAACGTAATAGTCTGCTAATGCACAGTGCTGCTGGAGGGGAGAGAGAGAGAGAGAGAGAGAGAGAGAGAGAGAGAGAGAGAGAGAGAGAGAGAGAGAGAGAGAGAGAGAGAGAGAGAGAGAGAGAGAGAGAGAGAGAGAGAGAGACAGAGAGAGGGGGGGGAGAGAGAGAGAGAGAGAGAGGGGGGGAGAGAGAGAGGGGGGGAGAGAGAGAGAGAGAGAGAGAGAGAGAGAGAGAGAGAGAGAGAGAGAGAGAGAGAGAGAGAGAGAGAGAGAGACAGAGACAGAGAGAGGGGGGGAGAGAGAGAGAGGGGGGGGGAGAGAGAGAGAGAGAGAGAGAGAGAGAGAGAGAGAGAGAGAGAGAGAGAGAAGGGGGGGGAGGGAGAGAGAGAGGGGGGGGGAGAGAGAGAGAGAGAGAGAGAGAGGCCTCCACGCTGCACATTTCTTCAATCCAATAATAAACATAAGCACAGGAATACATAACTACATAAAGTACATCAGATGTCTGAAGGACCGGCTACACATGTGATATGAAATATGAAACATCAGCTCCCATCCTATTACCATCTGAGTCCTATCCTACTTTACCCTATCCTACCCTAACCTACCCTACCCCAACCTAACCTACCCTACCCTACCCTAACCTAACCTACCCTACCGTAACCTACCCTACCCTACCCTAACCTACCCTACCCTACCCTAACCTACCCTAACCTAACCTACCCTACCCTACCCTACCCTAACCTAACCTAACCTACCCTACCCTACCCTACCCTAACCTAACCTACCGTAACCTACCCTAACCTACCCTACCCTACCCTACCCTAACCTAACCTACCCTAACCTAACCTACCCTACCCTACCCTAACCTACCCTACCCTACCCTAACTTACCCTACCCTAACCTACCCTACTCTACCCTACCCTACCCTACCCTACCCTATCCTACCCTACCCTATCCTAACCTACCCTACCCTATCCTACCCTAACCTACCCTATCCTATCCTACCCTACCCTACCCTACCCTACCCTACCCTATCCTATCCTATCCTACCCTATCCTATCCTAACCTAACCTACCCTACCCTACCCTACCCTACCCTAACCTAACCTACCCCACCCTATCCTACCCTAACCTACCCTACCCCACCCTATCCTACCCTAACCTAACCTACCCTACCCTAACCTACCCTAACCTACCCTACCCTACCCTACCCTACCCTATCCTACCCTACATTACCCTATCCTACCCTACCCTAACCTATCCTACCCTACCCTATCCTACCCTACCCTATCCTACCCTACCCTATCCTACCCTAACCTACCCTATCCTATCCTACCCTACCCTACCCTAACCTACCCTACCCTACCCTACCCTACCCTACCCTATCCTATCCTACCCTATCCTATCCTAACCTACCCTACCCTACCCTACCCTACCCTAACCTAACCTACCCCACCCTATCCTACCCTACCCTACCCCACCCTATCCTACCCTAACCTAACCTACCCTACCCTAACCTACCCTACCCTATCCTACCCTACATTACCCTATCCTACCCTACCCTAACCTATCCTACCCTACCCTATCCTATCCTACCCTATCCTACCCTACCCTACCCTATCCTACCCTACCCTATCCTATCCTACCCTATCCTACCCTACCCTACCCTACCCTACCCTATCCTACCCTACCCTACCCTATCCTACCCTACCCTACCCTACCCTACCCTATCCTACCCTACCCTACCCGCCATCTGGTCCCTACAGGAGGTGTCTCCGTCCACTGAGAGGTGGTTAGTGCTGTTTCTACTGACTCTGGCATCTTTTCAAACTCCATTATTGACGCAGCCTTCAGCGCTCACCAACCAATCAGCTCCTTCAGAGGCTGACAGCCTATTGATCCAGACCTCCACGCCCACAACGCCGCTGGAGAATTCAACCACACGGCGCTTTGGCCCGGGAGGCTGTTCTGAACGCCTGCTTGGATGTGTAGAAGGACCGGGGGGAGGGAGGGAGGGAGGGGAGGTGGGGCTGCCGTCCTACCTGAGTAGTCCTTGACCCTTGACCTCTCAACCTTTCTGGCGCCGACTCCATCGGCTCGCACCCGCAGCGACCGGCTGACAGGAGAGCCTCCAGGACGTGATGGAGAAGAAGGTCAAATACGATGAGCTATTCTCTAAAGATTCATCAGGCTTCACCACCACAGATGACTACTATTATAATGCTAAGGACAAAATAACTTTATTTAACATTCTCTCTCTCTCTCTCTCTCTCTCTCTCTCTCTCTCTCTCTCTCTCTCTCTCTCTCTCTCTCTCTCTCACTCTCTCTGACCCGGTGAAGGCAGGAGGAGACATGTCCACCAGCTCTATAGAGACCAGTGGGGGATCGAACCCGGAACCTTTTGGCTGGGTCGTTATTAAATTATTCAAATGTGTATTGCTCTTTCATTCTCCTGGCCTCTCTCTCTCTCTCTCTCTCTCTCTCTCTCTCTCTCTCTCTCTCTCTCTCTCTCTCTCTCTCTCTCTCTCTCTCTCTCTCTCTCTCTCTCTCTCTCTCTCTCTCTCCCTACCCTTCAGTTCCCTATGTCTCTCGCCCCCTACCCTTTACTTGTGTCAGGTCTGTAATAACAGTGGAGGTGTTGAGTCTCTGAGATAAGTGAGTGGTCATCCTGTTTGTTTAGTGAGAAATTACCATCATAACACACACACACACACACACACACACACACACACACACACACACACACACACACACACACACACACACACACCTATACGCACACACACACACACACACACCTACACGCACACCTACACGCACACACACACACACCTACACGCACACACACACACACACACACACACACACACGCACACACACACCTACACGCACACACACACACACACACACAAACACACACACACACACACACACACCTACACGCACACACACACACGCACACACACACACACACACCTACATACACACACCTACACACACACATCCTGATGTCACCACAACCTGTTCATTTCCTTTGCGATGATCCTGAACATTCTCTCTCTCTCTCTCTCTCTCTCTCTCTCTCTCTCTCTCTCTCTCTCTCTCTCTCTCTCTCTCTCTCTCTCTCTCTCTGTCCCTCTCTCTCTCTCTCTCTCTCTCTCCCTCCCCAGTGTGTTTGGGGGAGGCTGTTTTCCTTCCCCTGCCTGACGGACGGCTCCCTATCTGGACACTTACCATTTGACTGTCAAGAACTTCCAGAAAATCCCATTTTCAAATGATTGATGGAAACCAGTCAGAGAGAGAGAGAGAGAGAGAGAGAGAGAGAGAGAGAGAGAGAGAGAGAGAGAGAGAGAGAGAGAGAGAGAGAGAGAGAGAGAGAGAGAGAGAGAGAGAGTGTGGGTAGGTAGGGAAGTGAGAGAGAGAGAGAGAGAGAGAGAGAGTGTGTGGGTAGGTAGGGAAGTGAGAGAGAGAGAGAGAGAGAGAGAGAGAGAGAGAGAGAGAGAGAGAGAGAGAGAGAGAGAGAGAGAGAGAGAGAGAGAGAGAGATAGTAAAGTGGTCATCAGAGGGTTTTCTTCTCATGATTTGACTTGTATCTAAAGATCCGACCCGGTCCATCAGACTCCCTGTCGACCATATAAGGCCTTCCTCGTCTCACGGCCCGACCAATGGCGAGGCCCGGCTGCCGAACCGACCGCTCATTGGGTGAGCCCAAAGAGGAGAGGAGCCGTCCTCCTCCGGGCCCCGGGCCCCGGGCCCCGGGTCGCAGCTCTTAGCCTCCTTCCATCAGGTGATTGACGGGCGGAGGGATGAGTTTTCCACTGGCTGGTTTCCCCTTCCTGGTCCCAGGATCGGCGAACCGGGCTAACGTGAAGCTCACTTCCTGTTGGCGTTCCCCTGGATCCTCGCTGGGCGACATTTTGTTTTCTTGAATCGCAGAAGAAAATCAAACCAAATCTGGTCAGTTGAATCCAAGATGGAGGACATGTGTCACTGTCTTAAGTCTGATTATAATAATGTGAGATATTATGTCTGCTGAATGACTGTCATGTAATGTAATATAATAATAATAATTACAATAATATATTATAATAATATATGAATTATAATACAATAATGCTATAGTAATAATAATAATAATAATATAATAATACTATAATAATAATAAGTTATTATAATAGCCTAACTGAATTTAGTTTCCATATGAAAGTGAATATATAATAAAGAGTAAACATTTTTCATAATTTTTCCGACGGAGCACTGGGAGGTTCTGAGCTCCTGTTGAGGTCTAATGGAGAACCTTCTCTCACCTGGGAGGTTCTGAGCTCCTGTTGAGGTCTAATGGAGAACCTTCTCTCACCTGGGAGGTTCTGAGAGCTCCTGTTGAGGTCTAATGGAGAACCTTCTCTCACCTGGGAGGTTCTGAGCTCCTGTTGAGGTCTAATGGAGAACCTTCTCTCACCTGGGAGGTTCTGAGCTCCTGTTGAGGTCTAATGGAGAACCTTCTCTCACCTGGGAGGTTCTGAGAGCTCCTGTTGAGGTCTAATGGAGAACCTTCTCTCACCTGGGAGGTTCTGAGCTCCTGTTGAGGTCTAATGGAGAACCTTCTCTCACCTGGGAGGTTCTGAGCTCCTGTTGAGGTCTAATGGAGAACCTTCTCTCACCTGGGAGGTTCTGAGAGCTCCTGTTGAGGTCTAATGGAGAACCTTCTCTCACCTGGGAGGTTCTGAGCTCCTGTTGAGGTCTAATGGAGAACCTTCTCTCACCTGGGAGGTTCTGAGCTCCTGTTGAGGTCTAATGGAGAACCTTCTCTCACCTGGGAGGTTCTGAGAGCTCCTGTTGAGGTCTAATGGAGAACCTTCTCTCACCTGGGAGGTTCTGAGCTCCTGTTGAGGTCTAATGGAGAACCTTCTCTCACCTGGGAGGTTCTGAGCTCCTGTTGAGGTCTAATGGAGAACCTTCTCTCACCTGGGAGGTTCTGAGAGCTCCTGTTGAGGTCTAATGGAGAACCTTCTCTCACCTGGGAGGTTCTGAGAGCTCCTGTTGAGGTCTAATGGAGAACCTTCTCTCACCTGGGAGGTTCTGAGAGCTCCTGTTGAGGTCTAATGGAGAACCTTCTCTCACCTGGGAGGTTCTGAGAGCTCCTGTTGAGGTCTAATGGAGAACCTTCTCTCACCTGGGAGGTTCTCCGCACGCCGCCCGGGTCCGTCTCTCCTTAACGGGGGTTGGAACACGAGAGGTGATTCATTGACCTGCTGATTTTTTCTCCCCAGATCAATTAGGATCTGTCTTATGATCAGGAGAAACACACATCAACTAACCCTGAAACATCAAACCCTAAACATGGACTAACTCAATAACATCAAACCCTAAACATGGACTAACTCAATAACATCAAACCCTAAACATGGACTAACTCAATAACATCAAACCCTAAACATGGACTAACTCAATAACATCAAACCCTAAACATGGACTAACTCAATAACATCAAACCCTAAACATGGACTAACTCAATAACATCAAACCCTAAACATATATGAAGATTGTTTCCATGTTCTGAAAACACAAAAGTCTGAGTAGCTAGTCTTCATAATGACTCCTGGTCCGGCTCTCAGAGGGGAAGTGAAGCCCCCCCCATAGACACAACAACATGGAACCTCCCGGACCAAACCCCATGACAGTCCATGGCTCCACCGTCCAATATCACACTCTTTAGATGATAGGCTATGTTCTATACATCACATATCTATATGTCTATATCACAGTCTATACATCACACTCTATACATCACACTCTATATATCACACTCTATATCACTCTATATATCACACTCTATATATCACACTCTATATATCACACTCTATATCACTCTATATATCACACTCTATATATCACACTCTATATAGCACACCCTATATCACGCTATATATCACACTCTATATATCACACTCTATATATCACACTCTATATCACTCTATATATCACACTCTATATATCACACTCTATATATCACACTCTATATATCACTCTATATATCACACTCTATATCACTCTATATATCACACTCTATATATCACACTCTATATATCACACTCTATATCACTCTATATATCACACTCTATATATCACACTCTATATCACTATATATATCACACTCTATATATCACACTCTATATATCACACTCTATATCACTCTATATATCACACTCTATATCACTCTATATATCACACTCTATATCACTATATATCACACTCTATATATCACACTCTATATCACTCTATATATCACACTCTATATCACTATATATCACACTCTATATCACTCTATTTATCACACTCTATATCACTCTATATATCACACTCTATATATCACACTCTATATATCACACTCTATATCACTCTATATATCACACTCTATAATTCACACTCTATATATCACACTCTATATCACTCTATATATCACACTCTATATATCTCACTCTATATATCACACTCTATATCACTCTATATCACACTCTATATATCACACTCTATATCACTCTATATATCACACTCTATATACACACTCTATATCACTATATATCACACTCTATATCACTATATATCACCCTCTATATATCACACAATATATATCACACTCTATATCACTATATATCACACTCTATATAT
>CM051018.1:2108291-2110791 GCA_027704905.1 Muraenolepis orangiensis
CCAACGTCATCATCAAGTTTGCTGACGACACGACAGTGATGGGCCTGATCGCCGGCGAAGACGGGACAGGCTACAGGGAGGAGGTCGGATCGCTGGAGCAGTGGTGCCAGGAGAACAGCCTCGCCCTCAACATCAACAATGTCTATTTTATTACATTGATTTATATATACATATTGCTCTTTTTCTGTGCCGATATATTGCATTTTATAAATTGCATTTTTATTCAATTTTTATTCAATTTTATCTTATTTTATAACTGCTGTCTGTCGTCGGGTATTCACATAAGATTTTCACCATATTAGTCAGTTTGTGTGTCTGTCCTTTACTAAAGATAAATCAAAAAGTGATGTCAACTTGGTGGTTCTATTACTTAAGGAACAGTTGATTGATCTGAATGAGGGGGAGGGGTTCTCTACTGCTGGGACTGTGGGTCACCATGACATCATCAACTGGAAGCTGGGGAGAACTAGGCCTCAGAATCCTTAACAACTATTTCAATGTGGAAATTGTGTTTACGTGTGTGTGTGTGTGTGTGTGTGTCATGGTTGTATTGTGTGTGTGCGTGTGTCATTCATGTATTGTGTGTGTGTGTGTGTGTGTGTGTGTCATTCATGTATTGTGTGTGTGTGTGTGTGTGTGTGTGTGTGTGTGTGTGTGTGTGTGTGTGTGTCATTCATGTATTGTGTGTGTGTGTGTGTGTGTGTCATGGATGTATTGTGTGTGTGTGTGTGTGTGTGTGTGTCTCTCTCTCTCTCTCTCTCTCTCTCTCTCTCTCTCTCTCTCTCTCTCTCTCAGGAGGTCAGAGGTCGCCTCTAATTGTCTTAATGGACTCTCTCCCGTGTCAACAACAAGCAGGTCTGTGGTGGGAGGAGATCAGAGGCTGCCGGGCCCCTGGAGGCCCTGGAGGCCCTGGAGGCCCCGACACAAGCTGCTGTCTGGACGCATCGCCGGCCTTTAGACACAACATGGCCGCCCGCGCCTAGATATGGTTACTAAGGGACGGGGCGAGGTGAGGACACGTGGGGAGTGGAACCGACAACCTCAGAACCTCCACCTCGGAGATGACACTGAGGTTATGTTGTCACCCCTGTCTGTCTGTCTGTCTGTCTGTCTGTCTGTCTGTCTGTCTGTCTGTCTGTCTGTCTGTCTGTTTGTCTGTCTATAGATATATAGAACTGTCTATTTTGTCCATAAATCTGTATAGATATGTGAAATATGAAACCAGAAATGTATTGTTAATATCTCGTCATCTGAAAAATGCATACTTTGATACTTCAGAAACGCTAACTAAATCATATCAGATCTGAACAGTTCTTCAACTGAAAATAGTTTTAAAGTTTGTGTTAAAAAATACCACCTCATAGCATCATAGAATGTTCTAGAAATTAACCTTCTAGATCTCTGGTGTGTGTGTGTGGGGGGGGGGGGTGTGTTGTGTGTGTGTGGTGTGTGTGTGTGTGTGTGTGTGTGTGTGTGTGTGTGTGTGTGTGTGTGTGTGTATTGTGTGTGTGTGGTGTGTGTGTATTGTGTGTGTGTGTGTGTGTGTGTGTGTGTGTGTGTGTGTGTGTGTGTGTGTGTGTGTGTGTGTGTGTGTGTGTGTGTGTGTGTGTGTGTATTGTGTGTGCGTGGTGTGTGTGTGTGTGTGTGTGTGTGTGTGTGTGTGTGTGTGTGTATTGTGTGTGTGTATATTGTGTGTGTGTGGTGTGTGTGTGTGTGTTCATCATAAATAACCAGCTTGTGGGGGTAAGTGTGGCGGAGACAGCGTCTTCCGACCAGCAACAGGAAGCAGATGAGGACGTTATGACGACCTTTAACCTCTGGACCCCAGAAATGACAATACCCCCCTACACACTACACACACACACAACACACGCATACACACACACACAATAACACACACATAGACCTACACAACACAAAACACATACACACATACGCATTTGCATTTACATAGACACACACACACATACACACACACACACACACACACACACACACACACACACACACACACACACACACACACACACACTGAATCATTTGTCATGGAACAACTTAGGAATTTCCCTGTGATTGTAGTTCAAACCAAATCAAAGTTAGAACATACTGTGATAAGTGATATACTGTACGTGGAATGGTCTCTTAGTTCAATAGGTTAAATCCTTCCTAAAAATAACCATAATTACACATTATAAACCATAAACATAATAAAATATAATGTAATTGTGAAAATAGAATTGAACATCTATAGATTATGGGTGAAACCTGGCTTTAGTGGAATTGTTATTTGTTTTTTTACTTCGGGCTCTGCCAACTTATTTGAGCTATTAATATTCTTCTTCTTCTTCTTCTTCTTCTTCTTCTTCTTCTTCTTCTTCTTCTTATTATTATTAATATTATTATTATTAGACATTCTGATTGTTATTATGAGTAGAATGACAAGCTTTTTTTTTTCTTTTCACTAATTGTTGTACGGTGTCTGTGTTGGGACACACACACA
>CM051018.1:2118291-2125791 GCA_027704905.1 Muraenolepis orangiensis
CACATAAGGGAAAGCTTACCTGAAAGCATCCATGCACAATATGTCCAACTGCTTTGAAGTCAAATTCCATCAGGTTCCTCTGAGGAAACCGTATCTTAAAGCATAAGTTTGTATTTCCTTTAAATTGATATATTTCTGTTAGCTAATCCCCTCTGATGGTTTTAACCAGCAAGGAGGAAATGAATAAAGAACATTAAACTGAATGAAAGAAAAAGGAAAAACCTTTAAGGACAAAGGGGAGGGAACAGGGCCAGGAGGAGAGACAGGGAACAGGAGGAGAGACAGGGCCAGGAGGAGAGACAGGGAACAGGAGGAGAGACAGGGCCAGGAGGAGAGACAGGGAACAGGAGGACAGACAGGGACCAGGAGGAGAGACAGGGACCGGGAGGAGAGACAGGGCCCGGAGGAGAGACAGGGAACAGGAGGACAGACAGGGACCAGGAGGAGAGACAGGGCCAGGAGGAGAGACAGGGAACAGGAGGAGAGACAGGGCCCGGAGGAGAGACAGGGCCAGGAGGAGAGATAGGGACCAGGAGGAGAGACAGGGCCAGGAGGAGAGACAGGGACCAGGAGGAGAGACAGGGCCAGGAGGAGAGACAGGGAACAGGAGGAGAGACAGGGACCAGGAGGAGAGACAGGGCCTGGAGGAGAGACAGGGACCAGGAGGAGAGACAGGGCCAGGAGGAGAGACAGGGACCAGGAGGAGAGACAGGAACCAGGAGGAGAGACAGGGAGCTAACGGCGAGAGAGAGAGAGAGAGAGAGAGAGAGAGAGAGAGAGAGAGAGAGAGAGAGAGAGAGAGAGAGAGAGAGAGAGAGAGAGAGAGAGAGAGAGAGAGAGAGAGAGAGAGAGAGAGAGAGAGAGAGAGAGACTCATATTACCGTGTAGTTTCAACACCTGACCGCGGGGTGGCGGTAGACGCCCGTCCTAGAGGTCATAGAGACGAGTGTCTGTTCCGTTTCCAGCGGGACGCCCCGAGGCACGGGGGCCCGAGGCTTTCGCTAAACACCGATAACCGCAAGTAGTCGACAACAGCTGCCCGCTTTACGGCCGTCCGCTCGTAATGTTTACTGTAACATTATATTATTATTATTATTATTATGATGATGTTACAGTTATCCTCCTCACAGTCTCCAAAGATATTCAGAGCGCTTATATTGGAGCGGTCGGTTACTAGATACCACCTAATAAAGACACACACACACCGTACACACACACACACACACACACACACACACACACACACACACACACACACACACACACACACACACACATACACACACACACACACCGTACACACACACACACACCGTACACACACACACACATACCGTACACACACACACACACGTACACACACACACACACACCGTACACACACACACACCGTACACACACACACACACACACCGTACACACACACACACACCGTACACACACACACACACACACCGTACACACACACACACACACACCGTACACACACACATACATACCGTAGACACACACATACCGTACACACATACACACGTGCCGTACACACACGCACATACACCACGCACACACACACACACACCCTTTCATACACACACGCACACCCACACCCTACACACACACACACACACAAACACACACACACACACACCCTCAGACACACACACACACACACAAACACACACACACATACACACACACACACACTACACACGCACACACTCACTACACACACACACACACACACACACACACACCTTCAGACATGCACACACACAAACACACACACACACACACACCTTCAGACATGCACACACACACACACACACACACACACACACACACACACACACACACACACACACCTTCAGACATGCACACACACACACACACCACACACACACACACACACACACACACACTTCAGACATGCACACACACAAACACACACACATACACACCCTTACATACAAAACACACACACACACACACACGTGAAGCCACATGAAGTTATCCTCTGCTTGTTATTGCTGATTGTTTCAGTTTCAGACTCCACGGTGAGGAGGGCTGCGGAATTGGTTCCCGATTGGCTCACAGACCGACAGACCGACACAGATAGACAGACAGACAGACAGACAGACCTACTGACCAACAGACAGACAGACAGACAGTTCAAGTTCAAGTTAGGTTTATTGTCACTTCACAGTTTACACAAGTAGGCAGTGAGTGAAAACCTTATGTGTAAAACCCGACGACAGACAGCAGTTATAAAAAAGAATAGATTAAAATAAGTAAAAAAGTACAAAACTGTATAAGTTAAATATATAAAAATGCAATTAGACCGACAGACCGACAGACAGACAGACAGACACACAGACCGACAGACCGACAGACACACAGACAGACCGACACACAGACACACAGACAGACCGACAGACAGACAGACAGACAGACAGACACACACAGACACAGACAGACCGACAGACCGACACACAGACACACCGACAGACCGACAGACCGACAGACAGAAAGAAAGAAAGACAGAAAGAAAGAACTTAAATGGCGTCCAGCCCTTGTCATGTGACCGCCGACCGGCCTTCACAAGCGACTCATTACCGCAGGCTCATATTTCCTTGTGCGCATATTGTTGTTTATATGTGACTATAATAAACATAGACAGGAGGGGACACACACACACACACACACACACACACACACACACACACACAAACACACACACACACACACACACACGCACACATGCACACATGCACACATGCACACGCACACACACACACAAATACACACACACACACACACACACACACACACACACACACACACACACACACACACACACACACACACACACACACCACACACACACACACACACACACACACAGGGCGCCTGTAAATCGCGGCGGGCCGACAGGCTGCATTAAGAAGCGCGTGCTCAGCATGAAGACATCATAAAAGCCGACAGGCAATCTCTGTTTTCACCAAATAGCCACCGAGCTCGTTCTGCCACTCTGCCTTTAATACACTCGACAAGCGGCTTAGCCCTCACCCCCGAGGGGGGGAGGGGGGGAGAGAGGGGAGGGGGGGAGAGGGGGGAGAGAGGGGAGGGGAGAGGGAGGGAGAGGGGGGGGGAAGAGGGAGGGGGGGGGGGGGAGAGAGAGAGGGGGGGGGAGAGAGGGGAGAGGGGAGAGAGGGGGGAGGGGAGAGGGAGGGAGAGGGGGGGGGGAAGAGGGAGGGGGGGGGGGAGAGGGAGGGAGGGAGAGAGGAATAGAGAGAGAGAGGGGGAGGGGGAGGGAGAGAGGAGAGAGAGGAGGGGGGGAGAGAGGGGTGGAAGAGAGAGAGAGAGACAGAGAGAGAGAGAGAGAGAGAGAGAGAGAGAGAGAGAGAGAGAGAGAGAGCGGGAGAGAGAGATAGCAGAGAGATAAAGAGGAAGACATGCCTTCCAGCGCTATACCACTAAATCTATTTCTCCCTTTGAATTATCAACCAGAATTTGATTAATATGCTAATTCCGGGGTGGGTGGCGGTGGGGGGGATATCATTCTCTCCGTGGATAGTAATTAATCAATGGTTAAAGTAAATTAATACATATATCAATTTGTCAGGGACATGCTTAGTTCAATAGCCCGTAAAATTGAAGTTTGAAGTGTTAAGGGGCTCTACAGGAGCCATATAACTAAAACTTTCAACTCTGCTCCATTTAGTGATCAATCAAGCCGGGGCCCGGACCCCCGGGGCCTCCAGGGGCCCGCGCCCCGCTCCCTGGGAAACACAAACCCTGGAGGACCCGCCGTCCGCGGTGCCGGGGCCCCGTTCCCCGGGGCCCCGGGTCCGCGGTCCGGGTCCGCGGTCCGGGGCCCCGGGTCCGCGGTCCGGGGCCCCGGGTCCGCGGTCCGGGCCCCGGTCCGCGGTCCGGGCCCCGGGTCCGCGGTCCGGGGCCCCGGGTCCGCGGTCCAGGGCCCCGGGTCGGAGGACTCAATAATGGAAATGTGATTTTCTTTAATCTTGTTTCCGGGATCACTGACGTGACGTCAGTGACGTCTTTTAGTTGAGTTGAGTGATTAAGATCCGTGTGATTATATCATTTTATTATTATTATTATTATTATTATTATTATTATTATTATTGTTAGTATATTAGTATTATTAGTATTAGTATTAGTATTAGTATTATTAGTATTAGTATTATTATTATTAGTATTAGTATTAGTATTATTAGTATTTGTATTATTAGTATTATTAGTATTAGTATTATTAGTATTTGTATTATTAGTATTATTAGTATTAGTATTATTAGTATTTGTATTATTAGTATTATTAGTATTAGTATTATTAGTATTTGTATTAGTATTAGTATTATTAGTATTATTGTTAGTATTATTATTAGTATTGGTATTATTAGTATTATTATTATTAGTATTATTATTGGTATTATTATTATTATTATTGGTATTATTAGTATTATTAGTATTAGTATTAGTATTAGTATTAGTATTAGTATTAGTATTATTAGTATTTTTATTGGTATTATTAGTATTATTATTAGTATTATTATTAGTATTTTATGAACCAATCAGCCATTGGATCCTGATTGGACTGAGAGGAACCGCTTATTGTTCAGGAATCGAACTACAGAACATGAGGAATTATAACAATATGATCATAGTTTGTAGTTATGATACTAATATATTACATCATTGTAATATTAACGTTACAAATGTTTATAATAATATTAATTATTATTATTATTAACAGCCCTATATAATTATATAATGACCTCAATATTGATCATAATAATAATCCAAATTATTATTGTTGTTAATATTAATAATAAAACGTATTATTTGTATTATAATAATAATATTAATACGTTTTATTATTACAATTCTAATAATAATAATACTAATTGTTTTTATTATTGAAGTTATGATTATAGTTATTGTTGTATTATCATTATCATCATATCATCATCATCATCATCATCATCATCATCATCATCATTATTATTATTATTATTATTATTATTATTATTATTATTATTATTACTATTTCACAGCAGTAGGATAACGTTTATTGAAATCCTTGGAGGCGCTGCTCGTTGTTTAATCTCTCTCTCTATGTCCCTCTATGTCTCTCTCTCTCTCTCTCTCTCTCTCTCTCTCTCTCTCTCTCTCTCTCTCTCTCTCTCTCTCTCTCTCTCTCTCTCTCTCTCTCTCTCTCTCTCTCAGATAGAGTTACAGATGCGCATGATCGCCTACAGCTGGATATTAATTACCATAATAGCGGGCTGCATGGCCTACATTTGAGCACGTGCAGTTACCAGATAATTAAAGATGTTCCCAAAATAATATCGCAGAATTATTAGTCTTATTAATCTCTCTCTCTCTCTCTCTCTCTCTCTCTCTCTCTCTCTCTCTCTCTCTCTCTCTCTCTCTCTCTCTCTCTCTCTCTCTCTCTCTCTCTGTCTATTTATTCATCTATTCATCTATCTATCACTATATCTCTCGTTATATATGTATATATATATATATATGTATATATATATATATATATGTATATATATATGTATATATATATATATATATATGTACAGTATATATGTGTGTGTGTTGATGTATTTTTTTTGCTAAATAATTCGTTTTATTATAAATTGAAAGTCAATTTGACGTTTGTATTTAAAGTGTAAAATGTAGTAATAAATAATTCGGAGTAAAGCTGAACTGCTCATTAAATAGAACCTATAAACCCTTCAGGGTCATGTGACCCATGAGGCCTTAGGCCTCCATATGGCCCTTGGTCCCTAACACACAAAGGAACCCTCCCTCAGAGGAACCCTCCCTCAGAGGAACCCTCCCTCAGAGGAACCCTCACTCAGATGAACCCTCCCTCAGAGGAACCCTCCCTCAGAGGAACCCTCACTCAGATGAACCCTCCCTCAGAGGAACCCTCCCTTAGAGGAACCCTCCCTCAGAGGAACCCTCCCTTAGAGGAACCCTCCCTCAGAGGAACCCTCCCTTAGAGGAACCCTCACTCAGAGGAACCCTCCCTTAGAGGAACCCTCCCTCATAGGAACCCTCACTCAGAGGAACCCTCACTCAGAGGAACCCTCCCTCAGAGGAACCCTCACTCAGATGAACCCTCCCTCAGAGGAACCCTCCCTTAGAGGAACCCTCCCTCAGAGGAACCCTCCCTTAGAGGAACCCTCACTCAGAGGAACCCTCCCTTAGAGGAACCCTCCCTCATAGGAACCCTCACTCAGAGGAACCCTCCCTCAGAGGAACCCTCCCTCAGAGGAACCCTCCCTTAGAGGAACCCTCACTCAGAGGAACCCTCCCTCAGAGGAACCCTCACTCAGAGGAACCCTCCCTCAGAGGAACCCTCACTCAGAGGAACCCTCACTCAGAGGAAACCTCACACAAAGGAACCCTCACTCAGAGGAACCCTCCCTCAGAGGAACCCTCACATGAGAACCCTCACTCAGAGGAACCCTCACTCAGAGGAACCCTCCCTCAGAGGAACCCTCCCTCAGAGGAACCCTCACATGAGAACCCTCCCTCAGAGGAACCCTCCCTCAGAGGAACCCTCCCTCAGAGGAACCCTCATTGTGAGCGATCCGCTTTGTGATTCATCGGCTTGTTTAACGCGTCCAACAAAGAGCTGTTCACCGGCTGGCGGCAGCAGGCCCTCAAGGACAAGCGGGGCTCATGTATGTATTACCGGCGACAAAAAATAGCTCAATTGTTTAAAAGTCGCGCGAGTCAATCCATCAAAGTGACTGGTAATTGAGAGGAGAGCCCGAAAGCATATGGCCGCCCGGGGCTGTTTGGATGGGACACGCTTGTCTCCGTATTGCGCGCTGCGGGAGACCCGCCGCGTCCCATTGAGGCCGTCGCTCCAGGGGGGCGTCGTTTGTCCACCGGCTTCACGCATTAACCGGAAACAACAACACACACACACACACACACACACACACACACACACACACACACACACACACACACACACACACACACACACACACACACACACACACACACACACACACACACGCTCCTATCCAGATTGTGTTTCTCACGTCAGTCTCGTCGCTTTTTTGTTTAGGTTTTTAGTTTTAAGTTATTATTATGTTATACATATTTTTCTTCACATGTTTTATTATTTTATATAGTTTGAACAGTTTAATGGGATGAGGTGTACAGTACAGTTTCCTTCAAAGTGTTCGCTCGTTTTGGAATAAATAAATATCGTACAATATTTGGAAATACAATTTTATTTTACATTCCATATGAAGGCTAAAGCCTAAATTCCAATGTTACAATAGAACGTGTGTTCAGTCTCCGAAAGGCACTTCGACGGTGTACAAACAATATAAATATATTAAACTGTGACTTATAACAAGCAGTTACACATGAACTGTGTGTTTTGATTATCGTTTCTGAACGTATAGAGGCCTATAATATTAAAAAGATCACTTTACGTCTGTT
>CM051018.1:2135791-2138291 GCA_027704905.1 Muraenolepis orangiensis
GTAGTATAGTAAACTACTACTAATCACTTAGTGTGTAGTAGAGTACACTACTACTAATCACTTAGTGTGTAGTATAGTAAACTACTACTAATCACTTAGTGTGTAGTAGAGTACACTACTACTAATCACTTAGTGTGTAGTATAGTAAACTACTACTAATCACTTAGTGTGTAGTATAGTAAACTACTACTAATCACTTAGTGTGTAGTAGAGTACACTACTACTAATCACTTAGTGTGTAGTATAGTAAACTACTACTAATCACTTAGTGTGTGTGTAGTAGAGCAAGTGTACACATACTCGTACACACACACACACACACACACACACACACACACACACGTACACACACACACACACGTACACACGTACACACACACACACGTACACACACACACACGTACACACACACACACGTACACACACACACACACGTACACACACACACACACACACACACACACACACACACACACACACACACACACACACACACACACACACACACACACACACACACACACACACACACACACTCAAGCATAGATAGGAATAAGCTTATCTATCCTCCTCTCTCCTCTTCCTTATAGTAGGTTTCCTTTTCTCAGATGTCATTGTAGTCATTGTAGGGTCATTGTAGGGTCACACATTGGAGCTCTCTCTTACTCCCCTCTCTCCCTCTCTCTCCATCTCTCTCTCTCTCTCTCTCTCTCTCTCTCTCTCTCTCTCTCTCTCTCTCTCTCTCTCTCTCTCTCCCTTTCTCCCTCGATGTGAACCGATATAATGATCCAGACTATTTTCCGTAGTGCAGCCGGTCGTTGGTCAATAGGATGTCACCTACAGAGAGAGAGAGAGAGAGAGAGAGAGAGAGAGAGAGAGAGAGAGAGAGAGAGAGAGAGAGAGAGAGAGAGAGAGAGAGAGAGAGAGAGAGAGAGAGAGAGAGAGAGAGAGAGAGAGAGAGAGAGAGAGAGAGAGAGCCACTGCCCTTTCAGAGCTCATCCCAAAGACATGTTTCTGCTCCTGAAAAGTCTCCTTCTCTCATTAATAACTACAAAATATTAGCGATGGCCTGCCGTGCTCCGCTGAATGTGCCATTCGTCAGCGCGCGGCGCGCTAAAGGAAAATCAATGTTTAATTAAAGGCAAGGTGTTTAGCACACAAACAAACACACCACTCGCTCCAGACAGTCTCAAGCGACGGTTGGACAGGAAGCAGAGACGTATGACGCACCGATTAGCTCCGCCCACCACCGCTGGGGAGCAGGAACAAAGAATAGACCAGCACAGGCCTTTGAGTAGTATATATATATATAGGTATATATATACAAATATATATAGTATAGTAAAGATAGTCTGTGGGTTATTGTGTTGGGTATATATGTATGACCAATGTACATTACATTACTTTTGAGAAGAAGTGTGTGTGTGTGTGTGTGTGTGTGTGTGTGTGTGTGTGTGTGTGTGTGTGTGTGTGTGTGTGTGTGTGTGTGTGTGTGTGTGTGTGTGTGTGTGTGTGTGTGTGTGTGTGTGTGTGTGTGTGTTGTATAAACGTGTTTCATAACGTGATGTATCAGATGCTTGTATCCTCTGTCTTCTACATGAGGCTGAGACAATCAAAGTAAACCAAACCAAAGACCAACCGCTGCTCAACCTGCTAGGAGACATTTGCAGATGGCGCTGTGTGTGTGTGAGTGATTGAGTGTTCTCTAATGTGTGACTAACGTGTGAATGTGCCTCTGTGTGTGTGAGCCTGTGTGTGTGTGTGTGTGAGCCTGTGTGTGTGTGTGTGTGTGTGTGTGTGTGTGTGTGTGTGTGTGTGTGTGTGTGTGTGTGTGGTGTGTGTGTGTGTGTGTGTGTGTGTGTGTGTGTGTGTGTGTGTGTGTGTGTGTGTGTGTGTGTGTGAGCCTGTGTGTGTGAGCCTGTGTGTGTGAGCCTGTGTGTGTGTGTGTCTGCGTGCCACGGTGTGTGTGACACAAGGCGTGTCTCAACATTAGCTTCATTACGAAGGGGGCGTGGCCCCGTGCTACACGCGTGTGTGTGTGTGTGTGAGTGCATTAGTGAGGGATGAGCGAGCATCAATAGAAGCGCTTAGAGAGAGAGAGAGAGAGAGAGAGACCCCCGGCACTTGATGATGACTTCATCAGGACACGCCCATCGTTTAAAAGACAGCACACAAAGCCAGAGGGCTGTTTTATTACAGAGACTATTGACTCTGGTCATTTCCCCAGGATGAGGGGCTGTGATTGGGTCAGCCTGTTGTTAGGCTACGGACATTGGGGATCGAACACGGGAGCTTTCCCCTTAGCTCCTATATAGCTATACTGTGTAGTAGTCCATGTATTCCTGATATACATAGTAGTAGTGCTATAGTGTATAGCGTATAGCGCTAAGGCCTCAGACGCTACACCTAAAGCAGCCCTAAAAGTTAAAGAATGTGTGATGAGGCTCCAGGAGACGCTCAGAGTTCACAGGAACACACACACACACACACACACACACAC
>CM051018.1:2148291-2163291 GCA_027704905.1 Muraenolepis orangiensis
CACGGTGTGTGTGTGTGTGTGTGTGTGTGTGTGGTGTTACAGGCACATATGCATACAGAGAAACCCAGACTGTGTCCAATAGAACACGGATCCAGGTGAAGAACACCTGAAGGTGAGGAGCTGGTCTTCAGAGAGCACAGAAGACTCGTCTAGTGTTCTCCGCTCCCGGCTCCCGAGCGTGGGCAGACGGCCCGCCATTTTGAAAGTCATCCATCGTGGCTAATGGTGTTGTGTCAGTGTGGCGACCGCACGGCGGTACGGCGCTGATATTTTGGATGACCATTTATCTTCTCACGCCCGGTCGCTCTGTTCCTACGTCTAAAGGTCAGCCAGAACCTGAACATCCTCATCCTCATCCTCATCCTCATCCTCATCTTCATCCTCATCTTCATCATCATCCTCATCTTCATCTTCTCTGTCCTGTTGTTCCGGTCTGGATGAGATCAGAGGTTTAAAGCGTCTCTCTGATGTTTACAACAAATGTATTTTCACTGTGACCGTTTAGATGTTGTAGGCTCCTGAGATGACACATACACACACACACACACACACACACACACACACACACACACACACACACACACACATACACACACACATACACACACACATACACACACACACACACACACACACACACATATATCTTAAACACACACACACACACATACATATATCTTAAACACACACATACACACACACATATATCTTAAACACACACATACACACACACATATATCTTAAACACACACATACACACACACATATATCTTAAACACACACATACACACACACATATATCTTAAACACACACATACACACACACATATATCTTAAACACACACACACACACATACACACACACATATATCTTAAACACACACACACACACATACACACACACATATATCTTAAACACACACACACATACACACACACATATATCTTAAACACACACACACACATACACACACACATATATCTTAAACACACACACACACATACACACACACATATCTTAAACACACACACACACATACACACACACATATATCTTAAACACACACACACACACACATACACATATCTTAAACACACACACACATATAAACATTCTAAGCATGCACACACACATTCTAAACACGCACACACACACACACACACACACACACACACACACACACACACACACACACACACACATCTTAAACACACACACATACACATTGTAAACACCCACACACACACACACACACGAATATTAAACCCACACAAATATACACATTGTAAACACACACACACACACACACACACACACATATCTTAAACACACACACACACATACACATTCTAAACACGCACGCACACACACACACACACACACACACACACACACACACAAACACATACACATTCTAAACAAGCACACACACACACGCATTCTTAACACGCCCCCACACACATACACACAAACAAATCTTAAACACACACAAACACACACATTCTAAACACGTACGCACACACATGCACAGGCTACACACACGCGCGATGTTCAGGCCCCCATCAGATCAAACACCAGATGGATGTCTGGGGTCAGAGGTCAGATGAAGGTTGTCTAGAATTCAACATGGTGATCCCCACACCGGCTAATTTCTCCACCTCCATCACACGCCCCACCCCCCCCCCCTCCCTCAACCACCCACACACACACACACACACACACACACACACACACACACACACACACACACACACACACACACACACACACACAGCCTCTGTGCTCCAGGAAGATTGACCTGTATTAACCCTTGACCTCTCCTTCATGAACCCATCTCCTCTCATTGGAACACACTTACTCTCCTTCAGTTGATGTTGATGAACACAAAGTGTTGATAAAGTTCTATTTGTTCCACTGGTGGACATTTTGTGGCAACAGAAGTTGAGTTAGTTGAGGAGTTGGAGTTCATTAGTTAGTTAAATAACAAACTAGACCAGAGAGTCATTTTCTATCATATTCAACTTTGGCCATTGAACTATTTTCATTAATTTCCACATAAGTTTTCCCAAGTGGTTATTAGCGTAAATATTATTTACTAAATATAATTTCTGGTTTAAACGATGTGTGTGGCAAGGTTTAGTCCATTTTGCTAAGCTAATTAAAGACAACTTAGTACAAAGGGTTTGGGTGTAAACTGTTTATTGTCTCTCCAAGACGACGGTTGTTTGAGTGATTTTGCCTGTCAGGCAGCGCTGCTTCTCATTCGCTATGTGTACAAGCTAATTAGCTATTTAGCAGCTCGCCTTCTATTATTGTCTTTATTCTATTACGGTAATGAGAGGACACGCGCGCCGCCCGCTGTTCCAACAAGCTAGCTTCCCATTGTGTTTCTCCATTAATTATAGGACTTTTGCGCATGCTAAACTAGCAAGGGGGGAGGAAGCAGGCTGTACGTAGCAGGGGCCAGAGAACTAAGTACAGGCAACAAAGTAAACATAGCAGAGAACAAAGCAGAGAACATAGCAGAGAACATAGCAGAGAACATAGCAGAGACCATAGAGAACATAGCAGAGAACACAGAGAACAAAGCAGAGAACAAAGCAGAGAACATAGCAGAGAACATAGCAGAGAACATAGAGAAAATAGCAGAGACCATAGAGAACATAGCAGAGAACATAGCAGAGAACAAAGCAGAGAACATAGAGAACATAGCAGAGACCATAGAGAACATAGCAGAGAACATAGCAGAGAACATAGCAGAGAACATAGCAGAGACCATAGAGAACATAGCAGAGAACATAGCAGAGAACATAGCAGAGAACAAAGCAGAGACCATAGAGAACATAGCAGAGAACATAGCAGAAAACATAGCAGAGAACAAAGCAGAGAACATAGCAGAGAACATAGCAAGAACATAGCAGAGAACAAAGCAGAGAACATAGCAGAGAACAAAGCAGAGAACATAGCAGAGAACATAGAGAACAAAGCAGAGAACAAAGCAGAGAACATAGCAGAGAACAAAGCAGAGAACATAGAGAACATAGCAGAGAACACAGAGAACAAAGCAGAGAACAAAGCAGAGAACATAGCAGAGAACATAGAGAACAAAGCAGAGAACATAGCAGAGAACATAGAGAACATAGCAGAGAACATAGCAGAGAACAAAGCAGAGAACAAAGCAGAGAACATAGCAGAGAACATAGCAGAGAACAAAGCAGAGAACATAGAGAACAAAGCAGAGAACAAAGCAGAGAACATAGAGAACAAAGCAGAGAACAAAGCAGAGAACATAGCAGAGAACATAGAGAACAAAGCAGAGAACATAGCAGAGAACAAAGCAGAGAACATAGAGAACATAGCAGAGAACACAGAGAACAAAGCAGAGAACAAAGCAGAGAACATAGAGAACAAAGCAGAGAACAAAGCAGAGAACATAGCAGAGAACATAGAGAACAAAGCAGAGAACACAGAGAACAAAGCAGAGAACATAGAGAACATAGCAGAGAACATAGCAGAGAACACAGAGAACAAAGCAGAGAACACAGAGAACATAGCAGAGAACATAGCAGAGACCATAGAGAACATAGCAGAGAACAAAGCAGAGAACATAGCAGAGAACATAGCAGAAAACATAGCAGAGAACAAAGCAGAGAACATAGCAGAGAACATAGCAAGAACATAGCAGAGAACAAAGCAGAGAACATAGCAGAGAACAAAGCAGAGAACATAGCAGAGAACATAGAGAACAAAGCAGAGAACAAAGCAGAGAACATAGCAGAGAACAAAGCAGAGAACATAGCAGAGAACATAGAGAACAAAGCAGAGAACATAGCAGAGAACATAGAGAACATAGCAGAGAACATAGCAGAGAACAAAGCAGAGAACAAAGCAGAGAACATAGAGAACAAAGCAGAGAACAAAGCAGAGAACATAGAGAACAAAGCAGAGAACAAAGCAGAGAACATAGCAGAGAACATAGAGAACAAAGCAGAGAACATAGCAGAGAACAAAGCAGAGAACATAGAGAACATAGCAGAGAACACAGAGAACAAAGCAGAGAACAAAGCAGAGAACATAGAGAACAAAGCAGAGAACAAAGCAGAGAACATAGCAGAGAACATAGCAGAGAACATAGAGAACAAAGCAGAGAACACAGAGAACAAAGCAGAGAACATAGAGAACATAGCAGAGAACATAGCAGAGAACACAGAGAACAAAGCAGAGAACATAGAGAACAAAGCAGAGAACAAAGCAGAGAACATAGCAGAGAACATAGAGAACATAGCAGAGAACATAGAGAATATAGCAGAGAACAAAGAACAAAGAAGAGAACATAGAGAACAAAGCAGAGAACAAAGCAGAGAACAAAGCAGAGAACATAGCAGAGAACATAGCAGAGAACAAAGCAGAGAACATAGAGAACATATCAGAGAACAAAGCAGAGAACATAGAGAACAAAGCAGAGAACAAAGCAGAGAACATAGAGAACAAAGCAGAGAACAAAGCAGAGAACAAAGCAGAGAACATAGCAGAGAACAAAGCAGAGAACAAAGCAGAGAACATAGCAGAGAACAAAGCAGAGAACAAAGCAGAGAACAAAGCAGAGAACATAGAGAACATAGCAGAGAACAAAGCAGAGAACAAAGCAGAGAACATAGCAGAGAACAAAGCAGAGAACAAAACAGAGAACAAAGCAGAGAACAAAGCAGAGAACATAGCAGAGAACAAAGCAGAGAACAAAGCAGAAAAAATAGAGAACAAAGCAGAGAACAAAGCAGAGAACAAAGCAGAGAACAAAGCAGAGAACATAGAGAACAAAGCAGAGAACAAAGCAGAGAACATAGAGAACATAGCAGAGAACAAAGCAGAGAACAAAGCAGAGAACATAGAGAACATAGCAGAGAACATAGCAGAGAACAAAGCAGAGAACAAAGCAGAGAACATAGCAGAGAACATAGAGAACATAGCAGAGAACATAGCAGAGAACAAAGCAGAGAACATAGCAGAGAACATGTACCGAGTCGTCAGGGAACCACCAGTCCTTTCACAACTGTCTGTTTTCTTCAATTAGAGTAGAGAGTAGAAACTCTCCTTTATGCATTTGGAAATGCTTTTGTTTCTTGGTATGTAAAATGTGGCTTTAAATAATTGTTGTGGTTTACTACGCACATATACAATTGTAATTCATTTCATGTCAATATTCCATTCCCGATACTTACTAAAACTTGCTAATGACCCTATAAATCCATTGGATTGTGGGCTTTAATGGTGCTACGATAAGTCGTGCTACGATGTTACCCTTGGTAGCACAATAGTGTCCCATATGACCAGCATTTGGTGACCATCCATCATCCTATTTAAACAGTTCCTCTCACTGCATTGAGCTGACCTCCTACACTCACTGCATTGAGCTGACCTCCTACACTCACTGCATTGAGCTGACCTCCTACACTCACTGCATTGAGCTGACCTCCTACACTCACTGCATTGAACTGACCTCCTGCACTCACTGCATTGAGCTGACCTCCTGCACTCCGCCACAGGGTGGAGTCCATTCAGGGACTTCCTTTACATTCACTGTTTGTCTTCTACTTCCTGTCCAGATACAAGATACAAGATTCAAGATGTTTTATTGGCCATTTGCAAGAAGTGAGCTACTTGTACAACAAGTAGATGGAACGCTCACTTCCCCTCCCCCGCAGTGGGGATTTAAAACATAAAGGAACAATATAGTGACGGATGATATTTACATGTTTTGCATTGTGGAAAAATATTTTAAAGCATTTAAAGTGCCAGTAGTGCAGCAGCATCATGAATACAGTGCAGTACAGTGCAGCAACTGTAATGAGTCCAGAAAGTCCAGCAAAGTATGATAGTGTCATGTTAATGACATGTTATGATAGAGTAATGTTAATGACATGTTATGATAGTGTAATGTTAATGACATGTTATGATAGAGTAATGTTAATGACATGTTATGATAGAGTAATGTTAATGACATGTTATGATAGAGTAATGTTAATGACATGTTATGATAGTGTAATGTTAATGACATGTTATGATAGAGTAATGTTAATGACATGTTATGATAGAGTAATGTTAATGACATGTTATGATAGAGTAATGTTAATGACATGTTATGATAGTGGCAGCACTCCTAGCAGTTCAGTAGGTCACTGCCTGTGGATAAAACCTATCCTTAAACCTGGTAGTCCTTGCTGTACGGATGCTGCGGAACCGGCGACCGGACGGTAGAGGGGAGAAGAGATGGAGCCCAGGGTGGTTGCAGTCCTTTATGATGGACATGGTCTTCTTCAGACATCTTGTCCTAAAGATCTCCTCAATTCATGGAAGTGCACAACCGATGATCTTCTCTGCCGACCTCAGGACCCTCTGGATGTCTTTCTTGTCCTGTTCAGTGATGTTGCAGTACGACAGTGACGCCACCCGTCAGGACGCTCTCTACGGGGCCACGGTAGAAGTTCACCAGCCAACATTGGGCATAAAAGGCATAGAGGCGCTGGTGTGCCTTCTTCAGCATGACCTCTGTGTTGCGGGTCAACGGCAGGTCGTTGAAAATCTGTAGCCCAAGGAAGACTTCCACCGGTGTCCCATCCAGGCTGATGGTGGAGTGGGGGCCCCAGTGGCTCCTGAAGTCCACGATGAGCTCCTTGGTCTTGCTGCCATTCAGTGCGAGGCTGTTGTCCTCACACCATCGTGTCAGCTGGACCACCTCATCTCTGTACTCCGTTGTTGCCCTCGCTTATCAGGCCGATAACTGTGGTGTCGTCTGCAAACTTAAAGTTGCAGTAAAGTCATGTGTGTACAGCGAGAACAGCCGGGGACTGAGGCAGCAGCCTTGGGGTGCTCCGGTGTTGAGGACCAGAGTGGATGAGATGTTATTCCCAATCTTCACCACTTAAGGCCTGCCTGTCAGGAAGTCCATAATCCAGTTACAGATGGGGGGGCCCAGACTTAGGTCCCTTAGTTTCAGGAACCAGCTTGGAGGGAACGATGGTGTTGAACGCCGAGCTGTAGTCAATGAACAGCAGTCTGACGTAGGTGTCCGTCCTGCCTAGGTGCTGCTGGGCCGTGTGTAGTGCCAGGGAAATGGCGTCATCTGCAAACCGGAGTGGGTCCCCACACACAGCAGGCTCACCCAGGACTAACACAAGGCCAGAGACCCTAGATTGGAATCAAACCCAAAGATCAGGCATTGCAGGGGCACTATTTTGAGATGAAGGATCAGATCCGGTGTGGTTTCTGTGTTCCGGGTCCAATGCATCTCATGGAGGAGCGATAGCTTGGACACTTTGTTTGCATGCTAAACTAAAGGCCTCAATTATTTAGGAGACGGTTGCTATTCAAACCACGCTGGCGTCTCATTTAACACTGAGCGACCCATTCCAAAATACCGAGATTATGTGGGTGATAATTGAAACAATACTAGCATCGTATTTAATGCTAACCAAACTAATTCAGATAGTGCCTCTTATTTGAACACAATGAGTTCAAATAATAAGGTTGAGTCAATCAACCTAACTAATCTAAGAA
The DNA here is from genome assembly GCA_027704905.1 of Muraenolepis orangiensis. Taxonomy (NCBI): domain Eukaryota; kingdom Metazoa; phylum Chordata; class Actinopteri; order Gadiformes; family Muraenolepididae; genus Muraenolepis; species Muraenolepis orangiensis. The sequence goes on from CM051018.1 coordinate 2,155,847, forward strand.
CATACCCAGAGAGCGCTAGGTCAAGTCTCATGTTTGGGTTGGTGTTTGGCTTGGGGTCAGATCAGCGTCCAGGTACGAGGTCCAAGCCGTTCCCCATTGAGTTTCTATTTCCCTCTGGGGAACACGTGTGTTCCTCGGGTCGACCCCGGTGACTTTAACATGATCTGGCGGCGGGGGTGGTGTTAACCCTGGAGCTTACCCGCCCATACCGTCACGTCACTATGTCCACACCGATCCTGTTCTCCGAGGGACCCCAGGCACCCCAGGCTGAGAACGCTCTCAGGCCTCTGCCCCCCGCCCCCCCTCCCAGAACAGGTGCCGGGTCGCCTGCTAGGGTCCGGATCAGCGCCGCGCCCTCCAGTGGGCTTTGGAAACGTGAACATTTTAACATCTCCCCAACAATGGTGAAAAGATCTGCCCAGACAAACAGGGTGTTTCTTGAAGTGGCTCAGCCCGTAGTGTTGTGATGTGTTTGTCTATTGGCCAGCCGGGGGGAGAGGAGGGAGCTTAGCATAAAACAAACATTCATATTGATGTTTATATTCCTATTTAACGTTCTCATGGTTTGATATCCCCGGGGGCTCCTCGGGAACAAGGTGCATTTAAACTGCAGCATCCAGGAGTGAGCGTTATCTTTTAGAAGCGTGCCCTCGGGGGAACAGCCTCCTCTGCTCCTCCTCCTCTCCTCCACTATTCCTCCTCTGCTCCTCCTCTGCTCCTCCTCCTCTCCTCCACTATTCCTCCTCTGCTCCTCCTCTGCTCCTCCTCCTCTCCTCCACTATTCCTCCTCTGCTCCTCCCCTGCTCCTCCTCCTCTCCTCCTCTCCTCCTCTGCTCCTCCTCTGCTCCTCCTCCTCTCCTCCTCTGCTCCTCCTCCTCTCTTCCTCTGCTGCTCCTTCTCTTTCTGTCTTTATTCTCCCAAAGATTCAGAGACATCAGCGCTTTAAAATCAATGCGCCAACTGCTGGAGACATTAACTCTGGGGGGGGGGCATGTGTCCCACACACACACACACACACACACACACACACACACACACACACACACACACACACACACACACACACACACACACACACACACACACACACACATACACACCAATACACACACACACACACACACACGCACACCAATACACCCACACCCACACCCACACCCACACCCACACCCACACCCACACCCACACACACACACACACACACACACACACACACACACACACACACACACACACACACATACACACCAATACACACACACACACACACACGCACACCAATACACCCACACCCACACCCACACCCACACCCACACCCACACACACACACACACACACACACACACACACACACACACACACACACACACACACACACACACACATACACACCAATACACCACACACACACACACACGCACACCAATACACCCACACCCACACCCACACACACACACACACACACACACACACACACACACACACACACACACACACACACACACACATACACACCAATACACACACACACACACACACGCACACCAATACACCCACACCCACACCCACACCCACACCCACACCCACACCCACACACACACACACCACACCACACACACACACACACACACATACACACCAATACACACACACACACACACACGCACACCAATACACCCACACCCACACACACACAACCACACCCACACCCACACACACACACACACACACACACACACACACACACATATACACCAATACACACACACCGTCATCTCCGCCGCCGTCACTAGGCTTTACGAGGAGGGATTAGGAGATTCCGGGGCTGGCGTTCCAACTGGTCTGAGGGTGGTCCCAGCAGGCCCAGGGAGTGAGGGGGCCACACAGGGGGGGAGGAGCAAGGGAGGAGGGAGGAGGGAGGGAGGGAGGATGGGGGAAGGAGCGGAGAAGAAGGGAGTGAGGAGGTAGGAGGGAGGGAGGCGGGAGGAAGGATGGAGGGAGAGAGGAGCGAGGGAGGAAGGAGGAGGTAAGGAGGTAGGGAGAGAAGCAGGATCAAGGGAGGACCAAGGGAGGAGCGAGGGAGGAGGGAAGGAGGGAGGAAGGGAGGAGCGAGGGAGGATAGAGGGAGGAGCAGGGGGGAGACCGCCAGCAGCATGGGAGAGCGTCCACAGGCCAGGACCCTGGGAGTGTGAGTGTGAGTGTGTATGTGTATGTGTATGTGTGTGTGTGTGTGTGAGAGTGTGAGTGTGAGTGTGAGTGTGAGTGAGTGAGTGAGTGAGTGTGTGTGTGTGTGTGTGTGTGTGTGTGTGTGTATGTGTGTATTTGGGTGAGTGAGTGTGTGAGTGTGTATTTGGGTGAGTGAGTGTGTGAGTGTGTATTTGGGTGAGTGAGTGTGTGAGTGTGTATTTGGGTGAGTGAGTGTGTGAGTGTGTATTTGGGTGAGTGAGTGTGTGAGTGTGTGTGTGGGGGGGGGGGGTAATATAATTTGCTGTATTTAAAAGAGTCAAAGTACATGAGAAACAGGAACCCCATTGAGATGAGACTCAGACAACAGAAGTACATCAATGGAGAAAGTTACAATGGATTTGATCACATCCAATACACATTATGTGTGTGTGTGTGAGTGTGTTTGTGTCTGTGTCTGTGTGTCTGTGTGTGTTAAATGACAGTGTGTGTGTGTGTGTGTGTGTGTGTGTGTGTGTGGTGTGTGTGTGTGTGTGTGTGTGTGTGTGTGTGTGTGTGTGTGTGTGTGTGTGTGTGTGTGTGTGTGTGTTAAATGACAGTGTGTGTGTGTGTGTGTATGTGTGTGTGTGTGTGTGTGTGTGTGTGTGTGTGTGTGTGTGTGTGTGTGTGTGTGTGTGTGTGTGTGTGTGTGTGTTAAATGACAGTGTCTGTGTGTGTGTGTGTGTGTTAAATGCCAGTGTGTGTGTGTTAAATGCCAGTGTGTGTGTGTGTGTGTTAAATGACAGTGTGTGTGTGTGTGTGTTAAATGACAGTGTGTGTGTGTTAAATGACAGTGTGTGTGTGTCTGTGTGTGTGTTAAATGCCAGTGTGTGTGTGTTAAATGCCAGTGTGTGTGTGTGTGTGTGTAATTTCCTGTAGTGGAGCAGGGTTCTGGGCCACCCAGTGTGATTCATATTAAAAGTCAATTGGCCTTAAAATTTGGCCGACCCCCCAAGCCTGGTGCTGGCAGGAAGTGAGCGCTGGCTAATGGCGCCGCCAACCCAAATTGAATCTGCCCACAGAAGCCAATGGGCCAGAGATGGAGGCTCCTCCCCCTCCGCTGACCATTACACTGATGGGCTGCCCACCACTCACACTCAAGGCTGAGGGCTACAGGGTTAGCTACAGGGTTAGCCTCACCTGGGCTACGGGGTTAGCTACAAGGTTAGCCTCACCAGGGCTACAGGGTTAGCCTCACCTGGGCTACGGGGTTAGCTACAGGGTTAGCCTCACCAGGGCTACAGGGTTAGCCTCACCTGGGCTACGGGGTTAGCTACAGGGTTAGCCTCACCAGGACTACGGGGTTAGCTACAGGGTTAGCCTCACCAGGTCTACGGGGTTAGCTACAGGGTTAGCCTCACCAGGTCTACGGGGTTAGCTACAGGGTTAGCCTCACCAGGACTACGGGGTTAGCTACAGGGTTAGCCTCACCAGGTCTACGGGGTTAGCTACAGGGTTAGCCTCACCTGGACTACGGGGTTAGCTACAGGGTTAGCCTCACCAGGTCTACGGGGTTAGCTACAGGGTTAGCCTCACCAGGTCTACGGGGTTAGCTACAGGGTTAGCCTCACCAGGACTACGGGGTTAGCTACAGGGTTAGCCTCACCTGGGCTACGGGGTTAGCTACAGGGTTAGCCTCACCAGGTCTACAGGGTTAGCTACAGGGTTAGCCTCACCAGGACTACGGGGTTAGCTACAGGGTTAGCCTCACCAGGTCTACAGGGTTAGCTACAGGGTTAGCCTCACCAGGACTACGGGGTTAGCTACAGGGTTAGCCTCACCAGGTCTACGGGGTTAGCTACAGGGTTAGCCTCACCAGGTCTACGGGGTTAGCTACAGGGTTAGCCTCACCAGGACTACGGGGTTAGCTACAGGGTTAGCCTCACCAGGTCTACGGGGTTAGCTACAGGGTTAGCCTCACCTGGACTACGGGGTTAGCTACAGGGTTAGCCTCACCAGGTCTACGGGGTTAGCTACAGGGTTAGCCTCACCAGGTCTACGGGGTTAGCTACAGGGTTAGCCTCACCAGGACTACGGGGTTAGCTACAGGGTTAGCCTCACCTGGGCTACGGGGTTAGCTACAGGGTTAGCCTCACCAGGTCTACAGGGTTAGCTACAGGGTTAGCCTCACCAGGACTACGGGGTTAGCTACATGGTTAGTCTGATTTGTTTGACACATTGAGAATTATGCATTATAAAGAACATCCCTGTGTGTCTACTGTGTGTCTACTGTGTGTCTACTGTGTGTCTACTGTGTGTGTCTACTGTGTGTGTCTACTGTGTGTCTACTGTGTGTCTACTGTGTGTCTACTGTGTGTGTCTACTGTGTGTGTCTACTGTGTGTCTACTGTGTGTCTACTGTGTGTCTACTGTGTGTCTACTGTGTGTCTACTGTGTGTCTACTGTGTGTGACTACTGTGTGTGTCTACTGTGTGTCTACTGTGTGTCTACTGTGTGTGTCTACTGTGTGTCTACTGTGTGTCTACTATGTGTGTTTACTGTGTGTCTACTATGTGTCTACTGTGTGTGTCTACTGTGTGTGTCTACTGTGTGTGTCTACTGTGTGTCTACTGTGTGTCTACTGTGTGTGACTACTGTGTGTCTACTGTGTGTCTACTATGTGTCTACTGTGTGTCTACTGTGTGTCTACTATGTGTCTACTGTGTGTCTACTGTGTGTGTCTACTGTGTGTCTACTATGTGTGTCTACTGTGTGTGTTTACTGTGTGTCTACTGTGTGTCTACTGTGTGTCTACTGTGTGTCTACTATGTGTCTACTGTGTGTCTACTGTGTGTCTACTATGTGTGTCTACTGTGTGTCTACTGTGTGTCTACTGTGTGTGTCTACTGTGTGTGTCTACTGTGTGTCTACTGTGTGTCTACTGTGTGTCTACTGTGTGTCTAGTGTGTGTCTAGTGTGTGTCTACTGTGTGTCTAGTGTGTGTCTACTGTGTGTCTAGTGTGTGTCTACTGTGTGTCTACTGTGTGTCTACTGTGTGTCTACTGTGTGTCTAGTGTGTGTCTACTGTGTGTCTAGTGTGTGTCTAGTGTGTGTCTACTGTGTGTCTAGTGTGTGTCTAGTGTGTGTCTACTGTGTGTCTACTGTGTGTCTACTGTGTGTCTAGTGTGTGTCTACTGTGTGTCTAGTGTGTGTCTACTGTGTGTCTACTGTGTGTCTAGTGTGTGTCTACTGTGTGTCTAGTGTGTGTCTAGTGTGTGTCTACTGTGTGTCTAGTGTGTGTCTAGTGTGTGTCTAGTGTGTGTCTACTGTGTGTCTACTGTGTGTCTACTGTGTGTCTACTGTGTGTCTACTGTGTGTCTACTGTGTGTCTACTGTGTGTCTACTGTGTGTCTACTGTGTGTGTCTACTGTGTGTGTCTACTGTGTGTCTACTGTGTGTCTAGTGTGTGTCTACTGTGTGTCTACTGTGTGTCTAGTGTGTGTCTACTGTGTGTCTAGTGTGTGTCTACTGTGTGTCTACTGTGTGTCTAGTGTGTGTCTACTGTGTGTCTAGTGTGTGTCTAGTGTGTGTCTACTGTGTGTCTACTGTGTGTCTACTGTGTGTCTACTGTGTGTCTAGTGTGTGTCTAGTGTGTGTCTACTGTGTGTCTACTGTGTGTCTACTGTGTGTCTAGTGTGTGTCTAGTGTGTGTCTACTGTGTGTCTAGTGTGTGTCTAGTGTGTGTCTAGTGTGTGTCTACTGTGTGTCTAGTGTGTGTCTAGTGTGTGTCTAGTGTGTGTCTAGTGTGTGTCTAGTGTGTGTGGTATACAGGGACATCTGTGGCACCCCACGGTCAGGGCGCCTGTGGGTTGACCCCTGACCCCTCAGGGACCATTAGAAATGGCTACGGCTCTCCAGGCAGTGTTAATTTACCGCTCCTGTGGTCGCACGACGAGGTCTGAGAGAGAGAGAGAGAGAGAGAGAGAGAGAGAGAGAGAGAGAGAGAGAGAGAGAGAGAGAGAGAGAGAGAGAGAGAGAGAGAGAGAGAGAGAGAGAGAGAGAGAGAGAGCTATCAGCCCCCTGCTGGGTGTGGGTCTCACTAGAATAACCTCCCTAATAATTACCACACTCTGTCCCCACTGTGGTTAGTGACCGCTAGAAGAGGCTTTGAAGGGTTCTGATATTTATGGAGCTTATTTCAAAGGTTCAAATAATCATAATACTGTGTAGTACTATAGGTGTATATATATATATATATATATATATATATATATATAAATTGGTCTTATTTCTTGACAGAGTAGGTTATATGATGTTGTACATTATGTTAATGATGATCATAGTATAATAGTCATGTTCAGTGTCATGTTGGGCTGATAAAGATAAGAAGCGACAGGATGTTGTATTTAGGTGATAATGTTTTAGCATGGAGCTTAACCCCTTAGGATTTAACCCTGCAGCTCAAATCTAACACAACCAAACACCACACTTCCTGTTCCTTCAATCTGACCCAAACCTTCAAACCTCTCCGCTCTCCTCCCAACACCTAACACACATCCCAGCAGCACTGGAGTGAACAGCGCCCCCCGCCACGCACACAAGGAACTGCAGCTTTGAGCTTTTAAGAAGTTACTACTGCAACAATAACAGGCTGTAACATCAGATTCCATTTGACCAGTTGGAGGATGACGCTCCCAGTTGCCTAACTGTTCTTGGTCCGTTTACAACTTGTTCTCAATCAAATCAAATAGAAATGAGTAAAGTAAGTAAACCTTAACGCACTTAGGAGAACCTGGCTTCTGTGTTCTATAAGAGCGAGATGTGGACCAAAACACATATCTCTTCCTAATTCTCCTTTTTATTTCTGTGTTTTTCCCTCCCCTTCTCCTCCTCCATCTGTGTTCCTCCCTCCCCTCCCCTCCTCCCTCCCCTCTTCCTCCCTCCCCTCCTCCGTGGATCCATCAGGGTGGCAGATGCACGGGGCCCGGGGCCCGGGGCCGCTAGTCAGCGCTACGGGAAGCTCCCTGCCTTTGTTCACACTCCCATTCTTCTCCTCCATGACAGCCATAAGCGGAGCAGCGTAACCCATCAGCCTTTAACTCCTCACCCTCCGTCTCTCCGCCGTCAGTTAGCATAAACCGCTTGAAAGTAAAGCAACTCTGTGCTACTTTTGATGGCGGGATTAGCGTTAATAAGGTCAGAGATTTGAATCACGTTTTCAATTTGTTAAAGCGTTCGTTAGCCGTGTTTATTTCCGTCCGCAAATGTGGCTAATATCCCGC
>CM051018.1:2173291-2175791 GCA_027704905.1 Muraenolepis orangiensis
TTCAGAGGATGAGCCACTAGGGGTCACAGCCTGGCCACCAGGGGGCCTGACCCAACACACACTCTCTCTCTCTCTCTTTCTCTCTCTCGTTTGCTTTGTGTCTCTCTCTTTCTCTCTGTGTCTCTTTATGTCTCTCTCTCTTTCACACACATGCACACACTATCGCTGCTTAAATACAGAACAAGCATGGAATGATGCATCCTATAGTACAGCCCTAACCTGCCAAAATAGTTGTCTGTGTGTGTGTGTTTGTGTGTGTCTCTATGTGGCGTGTGTTTGTGTGTGTGAGTGTCTATGTGTGTGTGTTTGTGTGTGTCTCTATGTGTGTGTGTGTGTGTGTGTGTGTGTGTCTCTATGTGTGTTTGTGTGTGTGTGTGTGTGTCTCTATGTGTGTTTGTGTGTGTGTGTGTGTGTGTGTGTGTGTGTGTGTGTGTGTGTGAGTGTGATACACGCCTCTCAGCACCAGAGGAAGCCATCGCTCTCCAGTGACTTTCAGACAGGCAGCTGTGGAGCTCCCCGAGCCAAGCTGACTCCCAGCAGAGGACCACAGACGGGCGGGTTCTCCCTGGTGGTGGGGGGGAGCTGGAGGGGGAGAGAGGGATGGGTGAGGAGGGGGAGAGAGGGTTGGGGTGGAGGGGGAGAGAGGGATGGGTGAGGAGGGGGAGAGAGGGATGGGTGAGGAGGGGGAGAGAGGGTTAGGGAGGAGGGGGAAAGAGGGTTAGGGAGGAGGGGGAGAGAGGGATGGTTGAGCAGGGGGAGAGAGGGAAGGGGAGAGAGGGATGGTTGAGGAGGGGGAGAGAGATGGGTGAGGAAGAAGAGAGAGGGATGGGTTAGGAGGGGGAGAGAGGGATGGGGGAGGAGGGGGAGAGAGGGTTGGGGAGGGGGAGAGAGCTATGGGGGAGGAGGGGGAGAGAGGTATGGGTAAGGAGGGAGAGAGAGGGATGGGTGACGAGGGAGGAGGGGGAGACAGGTATGGGGGAGGAGGAAGAGAGTGGGATGGGTGAGGAGGGGGAGAGAGGGATGGAGGAGGAGGGGGAGGAGGGGAGAGCGGGATGGGTGAGGAAGCAGATCGAGGGATGAATCATCCAGGAGGGATGGTCAATGAAGAGGTACAGTATTGAATCACTAGCGGTCTGATAGACCTACAGTTAGTCTGGTCTAGTGGTTCTAGGGTATTTTGACTACCACATCAAAGGTTGTGGGTTCCATGCCCCTTGTCCTTGAGCAAGATGCCCTCTCCCCTAGGCCTACCGCAAGTCGCTTATGGAATAAAAGAAAGAACGAAGATAAATGATTGAAAGCGTTAGACACTTTGATTGACAACATGAGGACTCCTCGCATAATGAAATGAATCGGTCTTGATTCAGAACACATGTCCTCTCTCCCCAGCGCTGATCAGCAGGAAACGTGACCAGTCTCTGATTGGTTAACGAGAACCACAGAGCTTTGAATTGAACTCTGTTGGATGACAGGACCTTCTGTCAAGGTGAGGGTCACACACAGTATAGAGAATTCTATTGAGTTGTGTGACGGTCCAGTGACTGTAACGCATCAGAGAGTTGATAAGAGATGATAACTCACTACCTCACCTCTCCGACCGGGTGCCCAGCGTGAGTCGGGATGCTCCTGGTTTCACAAAAGAGATTTGTCTAATACTGATTCCACACTGCATATGTATGGTATACCGTATCAGTTAGTGCACATGGAATACACGTATGTTCACTCTCTTCTAATTCCTGATTCGCTGCGCACTCGATACCAGGTTTTCATTCAGATTCTGTTCACACACGGGAAGCCAAACCCCTAATAGTTTTATTGCTTTGCACCCGAACTAGTGGAGGTGGATTAGTTAATGCACATTACTAGCCAGTGTGAAAGCAAAGCAAAACTAGTTTTGCAGCGCCGCGAAAACCGTATTTTAGCCCAGTGTGAAAACGGTATAAGGAGTATACAGCCTGTGTGACTAACTTAGCACTTAAAAACTTATTTTCTCTCTCCTTCTCCCGCTATTTGAACACTTCAGATAAGTGAACTAAAGTGAAATAGGTTCCAAATGATTTAGCAATTTCCTTCATTCATTCAGTTCATTCATTGAAACGTTGTGGTTAATTTTCATCCAAGAATGTTTAATTTAATTGTTTTTGTATTGCTGTTTTCACACTCTTCAACTATTGTGCTTCCATACATTTAATTGACCTAAAATAAATGTAGAGCTTAATAAAAGTCCAATATCAAAGTCTTCAACTGTAGTTATCCGGTGCTGTGTGTGTGTGTGTGTGTGTGTGTGTGTGTGTGTGTGTGTGTGTGTGTGTGTGTGTGTGTGTGTGTGTGTGAGTGTGTGTGTGTGTGTGTGTGTGTGTGTGTGTGTGTGTGTGTGTGTGTGTGTGTGTGTGTGTGTGTGTGTGTGTGTGTGTGTGTGTGTGGTATGTTTATAATAATCAACTTAACCAAGTGACCTCAGCAGCATCACGCTGCAGTCATGTGATGACAGTCGGTCCAC
>CM051018.1:2180791-2193291 GCA_027704905.1 Muraenolepis orangiensis
GGTTCAAACTGACTTTTTTAAATGTCTGGCTCACAATCAACCATCAATCAACTGAATCTCGTGATCTATTGATTTGGAGTCTTCAACCTCAAATCAAGTCAAGACAGACCCTGGGGAATGAGATTAGACACGACATGGGAGAGGAAGGGAGACGGGGGAGGAGTAGAGAGGTAGGGGAGAGAGGGGGAGGCAGTAGAGTGAGAGAGAGGGGGAAAGAGAGAGAGCAAGAGGGGGAGGCAGTAGAGTGAGAGAGAGAGAGAGAGAGAGAGAGAGAGAGGCAGGCAGTAGAGCAAGAGAGAGAGAGGGAGAGGGAGAGGGAGAGGGAGAGGGAGAGGGAGAGGGAGAGGGAGAGGGAGAGGGAGAGGGAGAGGGAGAGGGGGGGAGGCAGTAGAGAGAGAGGGAGGATGTCTTGTGAATCCCTCGTGTTTCCCCGTTTCCTTCTGATTGACATGGTACGCTCTCTTGTTGCCGTGGGGACGGAGGATGGATGGTTCTGGGAACAGGTCCTCGCCCTGCAGCGTGGTGGGACCTGATCAGAGTGGCGATCGGCTGTTTCATGGAATGACTGACACCCACTCAGTTGCACCTCCGGCCGTTGGTCTTGGACAGAATGAGGCCAGTTTGTGACGTTTATCTTCTCCGCACCAAACTCCTCCATCGTGGAGGCTTTAGAAACCGCTACCTCCCCCTGTCTCCTCCTCCTCCTCCTCCTCCTCCTCCTCCTCCTCCTCCTCCTCCTCCTCCTCCTCTGAGCTAGGTGTGGAGGCGTCACTGAGTGAAACACCCTAACCCTCACTGACCAGCTGGCTGTCTGTTTGAGGACACCACCGGAGGAGGATGAACGTGTGTATGAATGGGTGAATGTGAAGCTATGATTGCTCTTTGGATAAAGGGTTATAAACATCTGTTTACCATGACCTCACTATAGAAACAGCTAACGTGGTCAGACAGGTCAGAGGTCAGTGTGCCTCCTGTGCTTTACCTCCACATGTCTGCCTAATGTCATAACAATAAGAGCTACGATGAATACTGATCTATATGTATTATTTATGTCCCCCGCAGTACATCAAGGACTTCTACAACCGCTCGGTGGTGAGTCGTAATGGGACGGAGCTGGACGAGGAGGCCCTCACCCTCATGTACTCATTCACCGTGTCCAGCTTCGCCATCGGGGGGCTGGTGGGCTCTCTGATGGTCGGGCTGCTCGTCACTCGCTTCGGACGGTGAGAGAGAGGTGCAGTGTCTGTCTGTCTGTCGCTCTGCAGACACGCTGCAGTGTCTGTCTGTCGCTCTGCAGACACGCTGCAGTGTCTGTCTGTCGCTCTGCAGACACGCTGCAGTGTCTGTCTCACTCTTTCTGTCTCCGTCACTCTCTATCACCCTCTTGGCTAGACATCTTATCACTCTCATGTCTAGACTACTATCACTCTCTCCAGCTCTATCTCGCTCTGACTATCTCTCTCTGACTCTATGACTCTCTCTCTCAGTATGACTCTCTATCACTCTGTCTGTGTCTCTCTCCCTGTATCATTTTGTCTCTCTCTCCATCTGTCACTGTCTCTCTCTATCACTCCCTCTCTTTCTATCACTCCATCTCTCTCTATCACTCTGTCTCTCTCTCTATCATTCTGTCTCTCTCTCTATTACTCTGTCTCTCTCTCTATCATTCTGTCTCTCTCTCTATCACTCTGTCTCTCTCTCTATCATTCTGTCTCTCTCTCTATCACTCTGTCTCTCTCTCTATCACTCTGTCTGTCTCTCTATCACTCTGTCTCTCTCTCTATCACTCTGTCTCTCTCTCTATCACTCTGTCTCTCTCTCTATCACTCTGTCTCTCTCTCTATCACTCTGTCTGTCTCTCTATCACTCTGTCTCTCTCTCTATCACTCTGTCTCTCTCTCTCTATCACTCTGTCTCTCTCTCTATCACTCTGTCTCTCTCTCTATCACTCTGTCTCTCTCTATCACTCTGTCTGTCTCTCTATCATTCTGTCTCTCTCTCTATCACTCTGTCTCTCTCTCTATCACTCTGTCTCTCTCTCTGTCACTCTGTCTCTCTCTATCACTCTGTCTCTCTCTCTATCACTCTGTCTCTCTCTCTATCACTCTGTCTCTCTCTCTATCACTTTATTCTGATCCTGTGTGTTCTGTTCTATGTTGTGTGTTCTGTTGTGTGTTGTGTGTTTGTGTGTGTTGTGTTCTATGTTGTGTGTTCTGTTCTATGTTGTGTGTTCTGTTGTGTGTTGTGTGTGTTCTGTTCTATGTTGTGAGTCTGTTTGGTTCTGTTGTGTGTTTTTCCGTTCTGTGGTCTAATAAGTTGAGCTCCTTCATGTGTGCTGGTGGTCTGTCCTCCCTGACGCCCAGCGGACATCCTGACCCGTCTGAGGTGCTGGGACCTCGTCCAGCTGGACCCGACTCACAGCCTCCAACTCACAGCCTCCAACTCACAGCCTCCAACTCACAGCCTCCAACTCTCATCACATGGGGGGATCCAGACCTGAGCCCAACACACCTCAATACTGCTTTACAACATGCTGAGAGAGAAGGGGGGCTTCTTTTAGAGAGAGATAGGGAAGACAGACACACACACACACGCACACACACACACACACACACACACACACACACATGCAGACAGATAGACAGACGGACACACACACACACACACACACACACACACACACACACACACACACATACAACCACAGACAGAGACACATGCAGACACACAGACAGAAGGACAGACGCACACGCAGACAGACACACACACACACACACACACACATGTGTGTGTGTGTGTGTGTGTGTGTGTGTGTGTGTGTGGTTGTGTGTGTGTCCACCCCCCAGGTTAGGGTCCTGCTGGGGATCCCAGTCCCCTTTGACCCCCCTGTCTCCTAGTCTCTCCTGTCTGCTTTATGTTTGTTCTTTACTTTTTACTGGACTTTTTTTTTTACATGCAAATGAAAAGCAAGCGATTTACTATCCCATCCTGGAGGAAGATGGGCTTCTTGGTGGGATGGTTTTGTGGTTATTTTACGGCCAATCACGGCGCCTGTGTTGGCCCTTTACTGCTGATGGGGGCGGTGGACGCCAGCCTGTGGTTACCAGACAGGAAGCTGCTGCCTTCATGGACTCTGATTAATACCGCAGGACATGTTAACACCATTCAAATGGGGGGGGGTGTGGTTGTTTCTTGGTGTTGTGTGTGTGTGTGTGTGTGTGTGTGGTGTGTGTGTGTGTGTGTGTGTGTGTGTGTGTGTGTGTGTGTGTGTGTGTGTGTGTGTGTGTGTGGTTGTGTGTGTTAGGAAGGGCACGGTGGTGAACAGCTCAGTCCTGGTGTTTGTAGCCAGTTTTCTGATGGGCTTCAGTGAGATCTGTGGCTCCCCTGAGATGGTCATCATAGGACGCTTCATCACAGGCATTCACTCAGGTAGACACACACACACACACACACACACACACACCACACACACACACACACACACACACAACACACACATACACAACCACACACACACACACACACACACACACACAACCACACACACACACACACACACACACACACACACACACACACACACAACCCCACACACACACACACACACCACACACACACACACACACACACACAACCACACACACACACAAACACACACAACCACACACACACAACCACACACACAAACAGTTACACACAGGTAGACACACACACTCTCACACACCCACACACACACACTCTCACACACAGGTAGACTCACACACACACAGAACCAACCACACACACAAACAAGTAACACACACAGACAAGCAACAATCCCACACACACACACAAGCAACACACACAACTCCAAACATACTAAAACAGACACACACACAAGTTCTATGAACAACACAACAATTAATTTAAAATAGAATCAGAAAGAATGGATGGATCAATGCAAGGTGGTGTCTGTGAGGCCGCCTGCACCCCCTCTGGTTCTCCGGTGAGCGTGGGTTCGATTCCCCCCAGGTGTGTCTCTGAGCGTGGTGCCCATGTACCTGGGGGAGATCGCCCCCAAGAACCTGAGAGGCTTCCTGGGGCTGGTGCCCAGCATCTTCATCTGCCTGGGAGTCTTCTCGGCCCAGGTCCTGGGGCTGCACGAGCTGCTGGGGAAGGTAGTCCCAGTCCTCCTCCAAGGACTACTAATTACCTCGTTAAATGTCACATTGAAATGTAATTAACGTTCATAGGATGCACTTTTACAAATCCCAGACAGCGAACTAGGGAGTATCACAACAGGAAGTACAGGACACTTATAGAATATATTATAGTAACAAAAAAAACTAATATACAGGATGTGTGCCCTCCTCTAAAGATACAATCCCATTAGTATTAGTGAATAGCCGTTAAACAGGACCTTCTGAATCTATCAGTTAGGATTTGAGTGTGGACCTCAGTTGAAACACGCTGGAGGCCGAACTACACATGTTCATCTCTTAGGACGTTCACCAGCCTTCACATTAGACGGGGAAACATTTAGTGAGTCGTCCCCCCCCCCTCGGTACCACTTTTAGCCAATCAGAAACAGGTATGGCTTGAAGCTGAGCTTCCTGCTGTCTCTTCTTCCATTAGTCTTTAATGGCTCCTCATCCCAGCGTCCCTCCTCTCCTGTCCCGCCCATTAACTAATACGAGCCACACTGAACGCATGATAAAATGGCCCTTACTTATTTTTTTTTCCTTCTCCTCCACCGGCGATGTCCTTTTGTTGTTGCCATGGTCGCAGGAGGAGCACTGGCCCCTCCTCCTCTCGCTGGTCGCCGTGCCCACCTTCATACAGCTGATGCTGTTGCCATGGTTCCCGGAGAGTCCCCGGTACCTGCTGATGGAGAAGCACAACATCCACGCCACCATCACAGGTTGGGCAGAGGTTATGTTTTGTCTGTTTGTCTGTTTGTCTGTTGGCAAGATAACTCAAAACCTTATCTAGGGAATTGCACAAAAGTTAGTGGTTAGATTTCTGTTGGTCCAAGGAACCCTTGATTCTATTTTGATCGAGATCCGGATCTGAATTTGGATCCAGGGGACTTTTTGGTGTGACAAATGTATGACGACTGAGGGCCCTCTAGTTGTTAGAGTAACCCTTTAAGAGTAAAGGATGCTTGTGTACTACTAACTACTAGCTACTAACTACTAGCTACTAACTACTAGCTACTAACTACTAACTACTAACTACTAACTACTAACTCCTAACTACTTACTCCTAACTACTAACTACTCAATACTATGATGTGTCTACGATGTGTCACCATTTTTACTTTAGACTCTCATCTCATCTCATCATACATCTCCTACCCTCCCCCCTCTATCTCTCTCTCCCCCCCTCCACCTCTAACTCTCTCTCTCCCCCTCCACCTCTCTCTCTCTCCCACATCTCTCTCCCACCCTGCTCTCGCTCTCTCTCCCCCCTCTATCTCTCCCCCCTCTCTCTCTCTCCCTCCCCCTTCTCTCTCTCTCTATCTCCCCCCTCTCTCTCCCCCCTCTCTCTCTCTCTCTCTTTCTCTCTCTCTCTCTCTCCCCCTCCCCCTCTCTCTCTCTCCCTCCCCCCTCTCTCTCTCTCTCTCTATCTCCCCCCTCCCTCCCCCCCCCCCCTCTCTCTCTCTCTCTCTCTCTCTCTCTCTCTCTCTCTCTCTCTCCTCTCTCTCTCTCTCTCTCTCTCTCTCTCTCTCTCTCTCTCTCTCTCTCTCTCTCTAACTGTACTCACTGTTACCGTCTGGCAGGCGATACCGCAGTATCAAGTGCCGTACAAATAGACTCAGAGATAGCTTCCACAGTCAGGCCATCAGGCTGCTGAACAAGGGCGTATATCATATAACAATGTCTATTTTATTACATTGATTTATATATACATATTATGTATATGTATATATATTATGCCGATATATTGCATTTCATATATGCACTTTTATATTTTTATATATTTAACTTTATACAGTTTGTAGTTTTTACTTATTTTTTATTCTATTCTTTTTATTTTTATAACTGCTGTCTGTCGTCGGGTTTTGCACATAAGATTTTCACCCATTGCTTATACTTGTATAACTTTGATGTGACAATAAACTTGACTTGACTCTCTCTCTCTCTCTCTCTCTCTCTCTCTCTCTCTCTCCCCCCCTCTCTCTCTCCCCCCCCCTCTCTCTCTCTCCCCTCTCTCTCTCCCCCCCCCCCTCTCTCTCTCTCTCTCTCCCTCCCCCCCCTCTCTCTCTCCCCCCCCCTCTCTCTCTCTCTCTCTCTCTCTCTCTCTCTCTCTCTCTCTCTCTCTCTCTCTCTCTCTCTCTCTCTCTCTCTCTCTCTCTCTCTCTCTCCCCCCCTCTCTCTCTCTCCCCTCTCTCTCTCCCCCCCCTCTCTCTCTCTCTCTCTCTGCCCCCCCCCTCTCTCTCTCTCTCTCCCTCCCCCCCTCTCTCTCTCTCTCTCTCTCTCTCTCTCTCTCTCTCTCTCTCTCTCTCTCTCTCTCCTCTCTCTCTCTCTCTCTCTCTCTCTCTCTCTCTCTCTCTCTCTCTCTCTCTCCCCCCCCCCCCTCTCTCTCTCTCCCCTCTCTCTCTCCCCCCCCCCTCTCTCTCTCTCTCTCCCTCCCCCCCCTCTCTTTCTCTCCCCTCTCTCTCTCTCTCCCTCCCCCCCCCTCTCTCTCTCTCCCTCCCCCAGCTCTGAAGTGGTACCGGTCCAAGTGTAGCATCCAGGAGGAGATAGAGGAGATGCAGGAGGAGCAGCGCTCTCTGTCCTCTGTGGACACTCTGTCCGTGTGGCAGCTGCTGGCGGACGGCGGGGTGCGGTGGCAGGTCCTGAGCGTGGTGGTGGTCAACGTGGGCATGCAGCTGTCTGGCATCGACGCCGTGAGTCACAGACGGTGGCCCCAGTGGGACAAAACACCAACTAAACGCGCAACTATACATCGCTTTGTTGGAGTTTTATATTCCATGTTGTATTTTTCAATCTTCTGTCTTGTAAATTGGTATGCTGCTGGAAAACTTTATTAATAATCTCATTTAAATCTCATTTTAATCTAGGAAAGTCAACATTACTCAAATGAATGAAGTGTCTCGATATTATGCCCCGAACACCAAAGTAGTTTTATCCCGTTCTACCCGTTCTAAAATCAAACTGGAACGGGCTGCGATGGCGGTAGAATGCGTAGTTTGGTGTAAAATGCGATGCTAGTTTGTTCATGAGCAGTCCTCAATATGTCTATCTCGTTCTTATCTCGTTCTTAGCCAGTCTGCAGTCCGTTTGTATCCAGTTCTACCTCGTTCTACCTCGTTCTACCTCGTTCTACCTCGTTCCCAATCCGTCCAAGCCAGTTCTACCGAATTCTTAACGGACCAACTGGTCCTCACTCTGTCCTCATCTGGTCCCTAGTGCGGGTGGACTCCTGGATAGCGAGCGCGTTGTAGCCAGTCCTCATTCCGGTTCAGGGCTCAGAGCTGAACACATCTACCATCTCCATCATCCTCCTCCAGAGAGAAGTCCATCAGAAAGACAGGAGCCAAATCAACTCTTACATTATGTCAACCAAACAGAATGCCTGCCACCTAGAACATTGCAAAATGACCTTGCCTTACATGTGTAATAATCTTTATTGGCCCTCTACATAAAATAATAAAATGACCAGTTTCTTGGACAATTTACTTCATAGATACAATGCCATATTTATTCTAGAAAACGCCATTTAAACAACATGGTTTCATAAAATGTATGTCCGCCTGCCCCACGTCCTAACCCGTCCCCAGTAGGTTCTTAGTACGGCAGGTCCGTTCGTAGTCCGTCTGTCTGGTTTGAAGTACGTGGTCGATCTGTCTGATTGCAGAACGGGATGAAGGGATCCCATTAGAGCTCAGAGTTCTAGAGCCCCGTCTCCTTCCAGCCCCAACATCTAGCTCCTAAACAGACTGAAGAGGTGCTACTGCGTCCACTCCGTTCGCACACAGCTGGAGCCCTTCACCAACAGGTTCACCAACGGATTGACAACTCGTTTGGTGGGATGGGGCTATACAGGGTCGATTATACAGATGCTCGTTATTCAGCCAGTATGACCCCAGCGTATCTCCTAGATGGTGTCCTAGATGATGTCCTAGATCGTTTGGTGGGATGGGGCTATACAGGGGGACTGTTGTTTGTTGTTTGTTGTATGTTATAGATTATGTTAGGAATATGTTATAGATTATGTTATAGTTTATGTTATAGTTTATGTTATAGATTATGTTATAGATTATGTTAGGTATATGTTTTATATTATGTTATAGTTTATGTTATAGTTTATGTTATAGTTTATGTTATAGATTATGTTATATATTATGTTATAGATTATGTTAGGTATATGTTTTATGTTATGTTATAGTTTATGTTATAGTTTATGTTATATATTATGTTATAGATTATGTTAGGTATATGTTATAGTTTATGTTATAGATGATGTTATAGTTTGTTATATATTATGTTATAGATTATGTTAGGTATATGTTATAGTTTATGTTATAGATTATGTTATAGTTTATGTTATATATTATGTTATAGATAGACACATTGATCTGCTTAGTCTGAACACAGACCCTCCCCCCGTCTGATATCCTATTAGCCGTCTCGAGGATGGGGGCGGAGCCCTAAGCTCCAGGATGGGGGCGGAGCCCTAAGCTCCAGGATGAGGGCGGAGCCCTAAGCGGCCCCTGGTAGTTTCATAATCCTCGCACGGCCCCCCGCCGCACATTAAAATCCTCCGCTACCAAAACCCGCCGTCATCAATTTTGCGCTGATACCATTAACCGCCAATCCCCTGCCTCCCCCCTCCCCCACCTCTCCCCCGCCTCTCCCCCGCCAAACCCCCGCCTCACCCCGCCCCCCCCCCACACACACAGCACCCCGGGGGTTCATTAATTATTCAAATGATTAGCGGGGCGTCCGGGGCCAGAAAGAGCGTGCTCAGGCGCCGCGGAGCTGAACTCATTAGCGCCCGCCTGTCTTGTATTTTTAGCTGCTAATTACAGCCGCCGCGCGCTAGCTGGACCACAGCGGACTGCTGAGTTACACAGGAAGTATCACAATATGAAGGTTAGAAGGCTGGAGGACCAGGGGGGGGTTAGGACCAGGGGGGGTGGTGGTGAGGACCAGGGGGGGGGTTAGGACCAGGGGGGGTGGTGGTGAGGATCAGGGGGGGGGGGTTAGGACCAGGGGGGGGGGGGGTGGTGGTGAGGACCAGGGGGGGGTGAGGACCAGGGGGGTGGTGGTGGAGAGGACTAGGGGGGTGGTGGTGTTGAGGACCAGGGGGGTGGTGGTGAGGACTAGGGGGGTGGTGAGGACCAGGGGGGTGGTGCTGAGGACCAGGGGGGTGGTGGTGGTGAGGACCAGGGGGGGGGGGGGGGGGGGTGGTGGTGAGGACCATGGTGGTGGTGAGGATCAGGGGGGTGGTGTTGCTGAGGACCAGGGGGGGGTGGTGAGGACCAGGGGGGTGGTGGTGAGGACCAGGGGGGGTGGTGGTGAGGACCAGGGGGGTGGTGGTGGTTAGGACCAGGGGGGTGGTGGTGAGGACCAGGGGGGTGGTGGTGGTTAGGGCCAGGGGGGGGGTGGTGAAGACCAGGGGAGGGGTGGTGAGGACCAGGGGGGTGGTGGTGGTTAGGACCAGGGGGGGGGTGGTGAAGACCAGGGGAGGGGTGGTGAGGAGGGGGGTGGTGGTGGTGAGGAGGGGGGTGGTGGTGCTGAGGACCAGGGGGGTGGTGGTGCTGAGGACCAGGGGGGTGGTGCTAGTGACGGTGGTGATTGTGATGGTAGTGGTGACCAGGGTAGTGTTGACCAGGGTGGTGAGGACCAGGGTGGTGAGGACCAGGGTGGTGAGGACCAGGGTGGTGAGGACCAGGGTGGTGATAGCCAGGGTGGTGTTGACCATCATCATCATCGGCGGTCACTCGTAGTCGAGTATGTCTGTCCTCCTTCTTGGTCCTTGTGGGTCTTCAGGTGGGCATAGAGGCCGATTCTGGACCTGATTATTCTTGTGCAGTGTGGACAGGGGAATGTAGTGGTGGGGGGTTTGGGTTGGACCTGTTTGGTGGTTGCTCTCTCCTTCCTGGGTTAGGACCAGGGGGGGGTGGTGGTGAGGACCAGGGGGGGGGGGGGTGAGGACCAGGGGGGGGGGGGGGTGAGGACCAGGGGGGTGGTGGTGGAGAGGACTAGGGGGGTGGTGGTGGTGAGGACCAGGGGGGTGGTGGTGAGGACTAGGGGGGTGGTGAGGACCAGGGGGGTGGTGCTGAGGACCAGGGGGGTGGTGGTGGTGAGGACCAGGGGGGGGGGGGGGTGGTGGTGAGGACCATGGTGGTGGTGAGGATCAGGGGGGTGGTGTTGCTGAGGACCAGGGGGGGGTGGTGAGGACCAGGGGGGGGTGGTGGTGAGGACCAGGGGGGTGGTGGTGAGGACCAGGGGGGGTGGTGGTGAGGACCAGGGGGGTGGTGGTGGTTAGGACCAGGGGGGTGGTGGTGAGGACCAGGGGGGTGGTGGTGGTTAGGGCCAGGGGGGGGGTGGTGAAGACCAGGGGAGGGGTGGTGAGGACCAGGGGGGTGGTGGTGGTTAGGACCAGGGGGGGGGTGGTGAAGACCAGGGGAGGGGTGGTGAGGAGGGGGGTGGTGGTGGTGAGGAGGGAGGTGGTGGTGGTGAGGACCAGGGGGGTGGTGGTGGTGAGGACCAGGGGGGTGGTGGTGCTGAGGACCAGGGGGGTGGTGCTTGTGACGGTGGTGATTGTGATGGTAGTGGTGACCAGGGTAGTGTTGACCAGGGTGGTGGTGACCAGGGTGGTGAGGACCAGGGTGGTGAGGACCAGGGTGGTGAGGACCAGGGTGGTGAGGACCAGGGTGGTGATAGCCAGGGTGGTGTTGACCATCATCATCATCGGCGGTCACTCGTAGTCGAGTATGACTGTCCTCCTTCTTGGTCCTTGTGGGTCTTCAGGTGGGCATAGAGGCCGATTCTGGACCCGATTATTCTTGTGCAGTGTGGACAGGGGAATGTAGTGGTGGGGGGTTTGGGTTGGACCTGTTTGGTGGTTGCTCTCTCCTTCCTGAGTCTGCGCTTGTCTTGTGCAGCATGGCAGAGGTCATCATTATATAGTGCAGCACCCTCACGGACAAGGTTTCTCCAGGTCGCCCTGTCTGTTGCCATGTCTTCCCAAGCTTTTAGGTCTATGTGGCACTTCTTTAGGTTTGTTTTTATGTTATCTTTGTACCTCTTCTTTTGGCCTCCAGGGGCCCGTTTCCCTTTAACAAGCTGGGAATAAAGGACTTGTTTTGGGAGGCGAGAGTCAGGCATGCGGATAACATGGCCAGTCCATCTGAGCTGGTTTTGGGCAATGGTGGCAGTGATGGTGGGAATGTCAGCCTCCTCCAGGACGCTGGTGTTAGTGCGCCGATCCTCCCAGCTAATCCTGAGGATTTTTCGGAGGGATCTTTGATGGTATGCCTCAAGTGCCTTTAAGTGCCTGCTGTATGTGGTCCAGGCTTCTGATCCATACAGAAGAGAGGGGAGCACCACAGCTTTATAGACCAAGATTTTGGTCTTTGCTTGGAGGTCACGGTTCTCAAAGACCCCAGCTGCCCCACTGGCACAGCTGAGGCGATGGTGTATTTCATCATCAATGACAGCTTTTGATGATAGGAGGCTGCCAAGGTATGGGAAGTAATCCACATTTTCCAGTCTGATGTTGTCAATGGAGATGTTTGGGGGTAGGACAGGCGTACTGCTGTTTGGTTGTGGTTGGTGGAGGATTTGGGTCTTTTTTATGTTGATGGCTAGACCAAGCTGTTTGGATGCTTTCGCAAAGGCTGATAGGATACCCTGTAGGTCCTCTTCCGAGAGGGCTACAAGGGCGTTGTCGTCCGCATACTGCAGCTCCATGATCCATATGGTGGTGGTTTGACCTTTAGCCCTGAAACGGTTGATGTTGAGGAGTTGGCCGTCAGTTCTGTACATGATGTTGACTCCCTGGGGCAGATGCTTGCTTGTGAGATGTAGGATAGCAGCAACAAAGATGGAGAATAGCGTTGGAGCGATGACACATCCCTGTTTGACTCCTGTGTCGACCCGGAAGGGTTCAGTTTCGTCTCCACTGCCACTGAGTACCGTGGCTGACATATTGTCATGCAGCAGTCTCAGTACCCGGACGTATTTTTCTGGGCAGCCAATCTTTGCCAGTACCAGCCAGAGGGCCTGACGGTTCACTGAGTCAAAGGCTTTGGTGAGGTCTATGAAGGCCATGTATAACGGTTGATTTTGTTCCCGACATTTTTCTTGCAGTTGGCGAGTAGTGAAAATCATGTCTGTAGTGCCTCTGTTTGGGCAAAATCCACTCTGAGACTCAGGAAGGATGCTTTCTGACAGGGGGGTGAGTCTCTTGGCCAACACCCGAGCTAGGGCTTTCCCTATGGTGGACAAGAGAGAAATGCCACGGTAATTTCCGCAGTCTGCCTTGTCTCCCTTCTTAAATATGGA
>CM051018.1:2195791-2200791 GCA_027704905.1 Muraenolepis orangiensis
CA
This sequence comes from Muraenolepis orangiensis, assembly GCA_027704905.1. NCBI lineage: Eukaryota > Metazoa > Chordata > Actinopteri > Gadiformes > Muraenolepididae > Muraenolepis > Muraenolepis orangiensis. The sequence goes on from CM051018.1 coordinate 2,195,794, forward strand.
AGCAGCACCTGGGCCCACGGCACACACACACACACACACACACACACACACACAAGGCTCAACACGCACACACACACGCCCGCACACACACACACACACACACACACACACACACACACACGGCTCAACACGCGCGCGCACACACACACACACACACATTCTGCTCTCTCCTTGTTCCCCACTCAGAGAACTCAGACTCCAGGAGACACAGAGGTTGGATTACAGAGGTTAACATGAGATTAGGATTGCGAGAACATGATACTACAACCATACTAGTAGAATACTATAAACATACTTAAGGTCGGGTTACTGGGTTTGAGGGTCTGATTTGAATCAAATGAATCCGCAGAAAGTCTGTTAAGATTCGATCTTAGTGTACCTTGATCCTCCATCTAGATAAAAATGACTCAAATGAGATTTGATTAAGATGAGATTCAAATGGGTGGTGAGGATGATGACGGTGGTGAGGATGATGACGGTGGTGGTGATGATGACGGTGGTGATGATGATGGTGATGATGGTGGTGATATCGGTGATGACGGTACATCAGACTGTATGACAGCTGTGGTCTTTGTTTAAGTGTTGTTGGTTCCCCTGCAGGTCTGGTTCTACACCAACGACATATTCGAGAATGCGGGGATCCCGGCCCGGGAGATCCAGTACACCACCGTGGGAACCGGAGCCATCGAGATCATCGGAGGTCTCATCGGGGTGAGTAGATACAGAGGTACTGGACACAGCTGCTGTGTCCGCTATTGATTAGTATGTCTCTTTGATATCAGTTTGATGGCTGAACATCATCTTGTTTGAAACTGATGAACATGATGGATCCTTTCCATCAAAGAACTAATGTCTCAGCTCTCAGTGTTTCCACTTTAATTCATTTGATGGTTAAACGTCTGCTGTTTCTCATTATTTGTTAAAAAATATAGATAGAGACCCTTGAATCTTTCAATACATAGTGTGTTCCTCCAGTGTGTTCTAGTGTGTTCCTCCAGTGTGTTCTAGTGTGTTCCTCCAGTGTGTTCCTCTAGTGTGTTCCTCCAGTGTGTTCCTCCAGTGTGTTCCTCCAGTGTGTTCCTCTAGTGTGTTCCTCCAGTGTGTTCTAGTGTGTTCCTCCAGTGTGTTCTAGTGTGTTCCTCCAGTGTGTTCCTCCAGTGTGTTCCTCCAGTGTGTTCCTCCAGTGTGTTCTAGTGTGTTCCTCCAGTGTGTTCCTCCAGTGTGTTCTAGTGTGTTCCTCTAGTGTGTTCTAGTGTGTTCCTCCTGTGTGTTCTAGTGTGTTCCTCCAGTGTGTTCTAGTGTGTTCCTCTAGTGTGTTCCTCCAGTGGGTTCCTCCAGTGTGTTCTTGTCACGGTCGGGTGTAGGTGGGACCCAAGAGCAGGAGAACAGACGTCAGATGGAACAGGTGCTTTAATGTGGGATCAAAGGCAGAGGGACAGACAGGGCACACCAACACGTGGTCAGGGCAAGCAGAGGTCGGTAACAGGTAGTCCAGGGTTGAGGCAGAGGTCGGTAACAGGTAGTCCAGGGTTGAGGCAGAGGTCGGTAACAGGTAGTCCAGGGTTGAGGCAGAGGTTGGTAACAGGTAGTCCAGGGTTGAGGCAGAGGTCGGTAACAGGTAGTCCAGGGTTGAGGCAGAGGTTGGTAACAGGTAGTCCAGGGTTGAGGCAGAGGTCGGTAACAGGTAGTCCAGGGTTGAGGCAGAGGTCGGTAACAGGTAGTCCAGGGTTGAGGCAGAGGTCGGTAACAGGTAGTCCAGGGTTGAGGCAGAGGTCGGTAACAGGTAGTCCAGGGTTGAGGCAGAGGTCGGTAACAGGTAGTCCAGGGTTGAGGCAGAGGTACAAAAACGCAAGGCAAAATCGAGGTTGTTCTCCAGGCGAGGGTCAGAACACGGAGGATCAATAGGCAGAACAACAATGAACTTAGCTTGATACAAACGTGAGGCTTTCTGAAAATCGGGGTGATGATCCAGCAACGAGTTAAACAACAGACAGGCTTAAACACAGCTTGGTAATGAGGAGCGATGGACAACAGGTGAGTTGAGTAGGAAACGGCTGACAGGGAAAACACGGAGTGGCATCTTGGAACGGAGTCGTGACATTGCAGATCCAGGAAGCCGGCGGAGATCTAGGACTAGGAGCGTTAAGAGCTGGGTTGGATCGTGACAGTTCTAGTGTGTTCCTCCAGTGTGTTCTAGTGTGTTCCTCCAGTGTGTTCTAGTGTGTTCCTCCAGTGTGTTCTAGTGTGTTCCTCCAGTGTGTTCTAGTGTGTTCCAGTGTGTTCCAGTGTGTTCCTCCAGTGTGTTCCAGTGTGTTCCAGTGTGTTCCTCCAGTGTGTTCCAGTGTGTTCCTCTAGTGTGTTCCTCCAGTGTGTTCCAGTGTGTTCCAGTGTGTTCCTCCAGTGTGTTCCTCCAGTGTGTTCCAGTGTGTTCCTCCAGTGTGTTCCTCCAGTGTGTTCCAGTGTGTTCCTCCAGTGTGTTCCAGTGTGTTCCTCCAGTGTGTTCCTCCAGTGTGTTCCTCCAGTGTGTTTCAGTGTGTTCCAGTGTGTTCCTCCAGTGTGTTCCAGTGTGTTCCTCCAGTGTGTTCCTCCAGTGTGTTCCAGTGTGTTCCTCCAGTGTGTTCCTCCAGTGTGTTCCAGTGTGTTCCTCCAGTGTGTTCCAGTGTGTTCCAGGGCTTCAGCACAGATAAATGTGTGCCCCTGTGTTTCACAATGAGTGCGGTGTGTGTAACAGTGTGTGTGTGTGTGTGTGTTTGCGTGCGTGTGCGTGTGTTTGCCTGCGTGTGTGTGTGTGTGTGTGTGTGTGTTTGCCTGCGTGTGTGTGTGTGTGTGTGTGTGTGTGTGTGTGTGTGTGTGTGTGTGTGTGTGTGTGTGTGTGTGTGTGTGTGTGTGTGTGTGTGTGTGTGTGTGTGTGTAGTGCTTCACCATCGAGCGTCTGGGCAGACGGCCCCTCGTCATCGGAGGTTTCACTATCATGGGCGTCTGCTGCGCCGGGGTCACGCTCTCACTCATTCTGCAGGTGTGTGTTTGTGCGTGTGTGTGTTTGCCTGCGTGTGTGTGCGTGCGTGTGTTTGCATGCGTGTATGTGTGTGTGTGCGTGCGTGTGTGCGTGCGTGCATTTGTGCGTGCGTGTGTGCAGCCCTCCCGCCCTGTGGATGGGTCCTTCTGACTCTCTGTCACCCCCTGCAGGTCAGTCTGCCCTTCATGCGCTACGTCAGTGTCACCTGTGTGGTGGGCATCATCGCTGGCTTCTGCATCGGCCCAGGTAGGACCAACACACTGTAGTACATGTTATAGTACAGAGAGACTAACACACTGTATCACAGTACACTGTAGTACATGTTATAGTACAGAGAGACCAACACACTGTAGTACATGTTATAGTACAGAGAGACCAACACACTGTAGTACATGTTATAGTACAGAGAGACTAACACACTGTAGTACATGTTATAGTACAGAGAGACCAACACACTGTAGTACATGTTATAGTACAGAGAGACTAACACACTGTAGTACATGTTATAGTACAGAAAGACCAACACACTGTAGTACATGTTATAGTACAGAGAGACCAACACACTGTAGTACATGTTATAGTACAGAGAGACTAACACACTGTAGTACATGTTATAGTACAGAGAGACCAACACACTGTAGTACATGTTATAGTACAGAGAGACCAACACACTGTAGTACATGTTATAGTACAGAGAGACCAACACACTGTAGTACATGTTATAGTACAGAGAGACTAACACACTGTAGTACATGTTATAGTACAGAGAGACCAACACACTGTAGTACATGTTATAGTACAGAGAGACCAACACACTGTAGTACATGTTATAGTACAGAGAGACCAACACACTGTAGTACATGTTATAGTACAGAGAGACCAACACACTGTAGTACATGTTATAGTACAGAGAGACTAACACACTGTAGTACATGTTATAGTACAGAGAGACCAACACACTGTAGTACATGTTATAGTACAGAGAGACTAACACACTGTAGTACATGTTATAGTACAGAGAGACTAACACACTGTAGTACATGTTATAGTACAGAGAGACTAGCACACTGTATCACAGTACACTGTAGTACATGTTATAGTACAAAGAGACCAACACACTGTAGTACATGTTATAGTACACTACAGACTAACACACTGCCATGTATCACAGTGCTGTAGTACAGACTAACACACTGCCATGTATCACAGTGCTGTAGTACAGACTAACACACTGCCATGTATCACAGTGCTGTAGTACAGACTAACACACTGTCATGTAGTATTTGATTGTATATATAAATAAAGGATAGTTAGTTAGTGTAGTATTTTCTAATACAGTAGAATATAGTTATATTTATAGTTCTAGTTGTAGTACTTAAATACAGTATAGTTAAGTATATTGTTTATTACTGTAAGACATAGTATAATGTAGTTTATAGTGCAGTACTTTATGACAGTAATGTTTAATAAAGTATATTTTTGTGTATTTCATAGTATATAGTGTAATGTAGTGTAAAGTGAGTATTCATATTGTGGATGCATTATGATAACATTAACATAACATCATTTTACAATTATTATTATTATTATTATTATTATTATTATCATTATTATTATTATTATTATTATGATAACATTAAAATAACATTCTTTTATTATTCTTATTATTATAATTATTATATGATTATGATACCATTAACATAACATTATCTTATTATTATAATTATTATTATGATTATGATACCATTAACATAACATTATCTTATTATTATAATTATTATTATGATTATGATACCATTAACATAACATTATCTTATTATTATAATTATTATTATGATTATGATATCATTAACATAACATTATCTTATTATTATGATAACATTAACATAACATTATCATATTATTATTATGATACCATAAACATAACATTATCCTATGATGATAACATGAACATAACATTATCTTATGATGATGACATGAAC
>CM051018.1:2208291-2210791 GCA_027704905.1 Muraenolepis orangiensis
CAGAGGGCGCTGTGGTTGTGTTCACGTCCCGGTCGGTCAACAGAGTATTGAGACATGATGCCGGATAGCAAGAAGGAACAGTGAGAGAGTTTGAGTTTGTGAGATTAGAGAACAATTAATGTCAATCCAGTTTCCTTTCTTCCCGGTGAGTGTAGTCAGCCACTCTTTTGTGACCCAGAGACGTTTCCCACGTCTCTGTCAACATTAGCACTTGCATGTGACTGCGAGGTGAAGCCATAAAGGCATATCCACCACAGAGGGAATACACGGCAACTCCTTAAAACCACTAAACAAAACCTTCACTTTCATTCGTCGTCTGCACTTCAAGGGCCCGCAACTCGGGGCCCAGCACGCCACGCCCCAGACAGGGGCCCCCGCCCCAGACAGGGGCCCACGCCACTGAGAACCACATTATTGGCCCCATTTGAGGAGCACAACCGGCCTGCCCCCCCCCCCCCCCAGTGGTAGACTTGTTATTTCATTTACGACACACAACTCCTTTTGAACACAAAGATGCAATACACAGTGAGGAGCCCCCCCCCAATACACGCTGAGGGGACCCTCTCTCTCTCTCTCTCTCTCTCTCTCTCTCTCTCTCTCTCTCTCTCTCTCTCTCTCTCTCTCTCCCCCTCTCTCCCCCTCTCTCTCCCTCTCTCTCTCTCTCCCCCTCTCTCCCCCTCTCTCTCTCTCTCTCCCCCTCTCTCTCTCTCTCTGAGGGGTGTAGGAGAGGTGGGGGACCTCACAGCCTATTTGAAGTCATTGTGTCCCCGAGAGGACGAAGGCCCTCAGTTCACAACTACCTGCAACTACAGCCTGGACCCCAGGTCCACAAATACCAGGCAGGGAGGACAAGGAGAAGGGGTGAGGGGTGAGAGGGAGGAGAAGGGGTGAGGGGTGGGAGGTGGTTCCCCCCCCCCTCCACCCTGTTATCAATAACAATAGCTCTGTTTCTCACAGGGTGAGTTTGGCCCCTGGGATCCATCCGAGTGTGGAGGTCCTGTTCAGTCACAGAGTCACAACTAGCCTACGGTCGCAACCTTCTACCTTCATCTTCTCTATGTTCTATGTTCTATGTGCTGTGTACTGTGTTCTATGTTCTATGTACTGTGTACTGTGTTCTATGTTCTATGTACTATGTTCTATGTTCTATGTACTGTGTTCTATGTTCTATGTACTGTGTTCTATGTTCTATGTACTGTGTTCTATGTTCTATGTGCTGTGTACTGTGTTCTGTGTACTGTGTACTGTGTTCTATGTTCTATGTACTGTGTTCTATGTTCTATGTTATGTCTTCCAGGTCGGGGCAGAACGGGTCTCAGTGTCTGACCTGTAGGGTCCCCAAGCAAGACGACCTTTGACCCCTTGATCACTAATAACATCCCAAAACGTAAGGTAAGCTGGCCGCTGTCTAAAGGAGCTCATATTAAAGGTGGCCTTCGTTAGGGTTGCCAGTTCCATACCCTCACCTCCTTTTACACGTTGAATGTCTTTTTAATTACGCATGGTTGACTCACAAACAGCCAGAGGGAATGGTGTTTGAGGTGCCTTTGAGCAAGGCACCGCTGCCTTGAAGCAGTCAGCGGCTGCGTGTTGGCAAACAGAAGCGTCCGGTGGGACCGCGGTGTGAGCCCTGCTCATGGGCGGCTGCCCCGGAGGTGTGAGCCCTGCTCATGGGCGGCTGCCCCGGAGGTGTGAGGACAGGCGGTCCAACTCACTCTCAACGTCCTTACATGTGTACTTACTGAGTGGTTTGTAACAAGTGTGTGTGTGTGTGTGTGTGTGTGTGTGTGTGTGTGTGTGTGTGTGTGTGTGTGTGTGTGTGTGTGTGTGTGTGTGTGTGTGTGTGTGTGTGTGTGTGTGTGTGTGTGTGTGTGTGTGTGTGTGCAGCTGCGAGTGATAAATCCTTTGTTTGGCAAGTGAGAGATGTGGTATGAAGGTGTGTCCAATGAGCAGTGTTGGTCTCTCTCTCTCTCTCTCTCTCTCTCTCTCTCTCTCTCTCTCTCTCTCTCTCTCTCTCTCCCTTGCTCTCTCTGTCCTCTATTCTCTCTCTTCTTGCCCTCCTCTCTCTCAAGATTGAAGAATTGTATTTGCCAATAGAATGCTTACTCCCCATTCCCTCCCACAGTATGACATTCTAGAACAATACTAAAATAATACTATACACAATAGAAAATAAAGAATGAACAAAAAAAGAACTATAAAGTGATTGATGGATGATATGTGTTGAATTGTGTAACAAGTCTTTAAATCACTTGAAAGCGGCATCATGTGTTATCATCTGTTAGTGACAGTAAGACAGTGGGACTGCGAAGGTGGCACCAGGTCCCTCCTCCTTACTGACCCATGGACGTGGTTCCAAAAACCTTTTGTGGCCAGGTGACGTTTCTCCAGGTGTGTTCTACAGGTGTGTGTACACCTCTACCTGACAGGTATCAGCCGATCCCCAAACCTAACCCTTCCTATCCCACTGTCTGCCCTGGAAACAGGTTCAGGTATGATG
>CM051018.1:2223291-2225791 GCA_027704905.1 Muraenolepis orangiensis
CTCTCTAGAATATAATGTCAAATAATATAAAATAACGGACAGAAAGTAGATAGAGAGACAGACAGACCACTATAGAAGACAGTAGACAGACACATAGGGAGAGAGACAGGTTACACATTTTGAGAAGAGTGTGTGTGTGTGTGTGTGTGTGTGTGTGTGTGTGTGTGTGTGTGTGTGTGTGTGTGTGTGTGTGTGTGTGTGTGTGTGTGTGTGTGTGTGTGTGTGTGTGCGTGTGTGTGTGTGTGTGTGTGCGTGCGTGTGTGTGTGTGGGGGGGGGGGGGGGTTTGGGTGGGAGGTGGAGCAGCAGAGGGGGAGGGAGTGTGTGTGTGTGTGTGTGTGTGTGTGTGTGTGTGTGTGTGTGTGTGTGTGTGTGTGTGTGTGTGTGTGTGTGTGTGTGTGTGTGTGTGTGTGTGTGTGTGTGTGTGTGTGTGTGTGTGTGTGTGTGTGTGTGTGGCCCCCTGCAGGGCAGCTGATGGATGCTGGGCTCCTGGGGTTAAGGGACCTCAGAGTGGCAGCTACATGCCGCTCATCACACACACACACACACACACACACACACACACACACACATCGGTCACATACTGGCACAAAATCATACAAACATATTAAAAAGAGGAGAGAGAGAGAGAGAGAGAGAGAGAGAGAGAGAGAGGAGAGAGAGAGAGAGGAGAGAGAGAGAGAGGATGAGAGAGAGAGAGAGAGAGAGAGAGTAAATGAATGTAAAATATATATAATATAAAATATTATTTATATCAAATATATTAAAGGTAATATGTCCCCAAAATGTGATTGATGGATGATATGTGTTGAATATCCATCCATCAATCCATGGTCTCCCTCTTATCCTGGTGGGGTCACGGAGGTAGCAGCTCCAGCAGGGGACTCCAAACTTCCCTCTCCTTGGCAACATGGACCAGCTCTGACCGGGGGATCCCGAGGCGTTCCCAGGCCAGTGTGGAGATGTAGTCACCCCACCTGTACCTCGGTCTGCCCCCTGGTCTCTTCCCACCTGTACCTCGGTCTGCCCCGTGGTCTCCTCCACCTGACCTCGGCCTGCCCCGTGGTCTCTTCCCACCTGTACCTCGGTCTGCCCCGTGGTCTCTTCCCACCTGTACCTCGGTCTGCCCCGTGGTCTCCTCCCACCTGTACCTCGGTCTGCCCCGTGGTCTCTTCCTCCCACCTGTACCTCGGTCTGCCCCGTGGTCTCCTCCCACCTGTACCTCGGTCTGCCCCGTGGTCTCTTCCCACCTGTACCTTGGTCTGCCCCGTGGTCTCCTCCCAGCTGGATGTGTCTGGAGAACCTCCCTCGGGAGGCGACCAGGAAGCATCCTCACTAGATGAACCACCTCAACTGGCTCCTTTCTACCCGAAGGAGCAGCGGCTCTACTCCTAGTCTCTCACGAGTGACTGAGCTTCTCACCCTATCCCTAAAGGAGACGATCTTGTCACCCTATCCCTAAAGGAGATGATCTTCTCACCCTATCCCTAAAGGAGATGATCTTCTCACCCTATCCCTCAGGGAGACACCAGCCACCCTCCTGAGGAAACTCATTTCGGCCGCTTGTATTCGCGGTCTCGTCCTTTCGGTCATTAGTGTGAATGTGTTGAATATATATATATATATATATATATATATATATATCACGTTATCTACCTATCTATCTATCTATCTATCTGGTGGACTTCCGCAGGAGGAAATCTACCCCCACACCCATTTCCATCAAGGGTGTGTCCGCAGAAGTTGTTCAGGAATATAAATACCCGGGAGTTCACCTGGACAACAAACTGGTCTGGGCCAAGAACTCTGAGGCTGTTTACAAGAAGGGCCAGAGCCGTCTCTACTTCCTGCGGAGGCTCCGGTCCTTCAACGTTTGTAACACGATGCTGAAGATGTTCTACCAGTCGGTGGTAGCCAGTGCCATCTTCTCCGGTGTCGTGTGCTGGGGAAGCAGGTTGAGGTCAGCAGACGCCAACAAGATCAGCAGGATGGTCAGGAAGGCTGGCGCTGTCCTGGGGGTCCAGCTGGACTCCTTGTTGGTGGTGTCTGAGAGGAGGATGCTGCGCAAGCTGCGTAGTATCCTTGACAACAACTCTCACCCTCTCCATCAGGTGCTGACCTCATACAGAAGCACCTTTAGCAACAGACTCATTCCACCCAGGTGCACCACAGAACGCCACAGGAAGTCCTTTCTTCCTGTGGCCATCAGACTCTTTAACTCATCTACCTCGGGTGGTGAGAGGGACAGTGGAGACTCAGTGACCTGAGGTCAACGCACTGTAAATTCAATTTCACTTTTCACTTTTCACATGTCACTTTTTCAGTATTCATCTGAGTTATTTATTAGTATTTTATTACTGCCAATTTGCACTATACGTATTGTTGTGTATTGTATATACCTACGTATTACTGTAATAATACTGTAAATTGTGCAATTCATCTATTCATCTATCAATACATTTAGATTTCATTTAGTTATATTTTGTTTATACTAGTTTTGTT
>CM051018.1:2240791-2255791 GCA_027704905.1 Muraenolepis orangiensis
GACACGAGGCCGGCCGGAGGGGGGAGGCCGCCTCCTTCCCCTCACTTCACCGTCCTGTGATCTTTGAAACACAATTGAGTGTTTTTTGAAACCCCGTTTGAGAGGCGGGGGACCTGGTCTGTAGAGACCCGGTCTGTAGAGACCCGGTCTGTAGAGACCCGGTCTGTAGAGACCCGGTCTGTAGAGACCCGGTCTGTAGAGTCCCGGTCTGTAGAGACCCGGTCTGTAGAGACCCGGTCTGTAGAGACCCGGTCTGTAGAGTCCCGGTCTGTAGAGACCCGGTCTGTAGAGACCCGGTCTGTAGAGTCCCGGTCTGTAGAGACCCGGTCTGTAGAGTCCCGGTCTGTAGAGACCCGGTCTGTAGAGACCCGGTCTGTAGAGACCCGGTCTGTAGAGACCCGGTCTGTAGAGTCCCGGTCTGTAGAGTCCCGGTCTGTAGAGACCCGGTCTGTAGAGACCCGGTCTGTAGAGACCCGGTCTGTCGAGACCCGGTCTGTCGAGTCCCGGTCTGTAGAGTCCCGGTCTGTAGAGACCCGGTCTGTAGAGTCCCGGTCTGTAGAGACCCGGTCTGTAGAGACCCGGTCTGTAGAGACCCGGTCTGTCGAGACCCGGTCTGTAGAGTCCCGGTCTGTAGAGACCCGGTCTGTAGAGACCCGGTCTGTAGAGACCCGGTCTGTAGAGACCCGGTCTGTCGAGACCCGGTCTGTGGAGTCAGCGAGCGGGAGCCGGGGTTTGGTCCTGAGGCTTTGTGGGGGAACATGGAGGGAACATCCTACTGCTATCTGAACATATATATGTATATATATATATATCTATATATGTCCCCTATAAGACACAGGGTCATGTTCTCACTGGACTCTCCTGATCACTTCTTACTGCTCTCATTTCTTACTGACTTCACTGTATTTATATTTCTGTGACTTATTGTTCATCCCTGGACTTATGACCTGATTACTGACTGTATTTATGATGTATTTATGATGTATTTGGGATGTATTATTTGATGTATTTATTTGATGTATTTATGATGTATTTATGATGTATTATTTGGATGTATTTATGATGTATTTATGATGTATTATTTGGATGTATTTTGATGTATTATGATGTATTTATGATGTATTTGGGATGTATTTATGATGTATTATTTATGATGTATTTATGATGTATTTGGATGTATTTATGATGTATTTATGATGTATTTATGATGTATTTGGGATGTATTATGATGTATTATGATGTATTATTTATGATGTATTTATGATGTATTATGATGTATTTATGATGCTGCTACCACTCAATACAGCTTTTTGCACCAGCCGCCATATGTACATACTTTTCTTTATTGATATTATTGCTTTGTTTCCCTTTTATATTTTTTTACATTACATTTTTACTTATTGTATAGGTTTTATATTTCTTCTGTCATGGGTAGTTCTAATTCATTCTGCGGTAAGAGTGAATGGGGAGTGAGACCCACTGTGTCACACATGAAGAGTAAAGAATAAAGAATCTTGGTAATCCCAAACCATGAGACCAGGCCAGACGTGAAGCGTGTTGGTGAGGACAGGGACAGCCTCTCCATTAGAGACGTGAAGCGTGTTGGTGAGGACAGGGACAGCCTCTCCATTAGAGACGTGAAGCGTGTTGGTGAGGACAGGGACAGCCTCTCCATTAGAGACGTGAAGCGTGTTGGTGAGGACAGGGACAGCCTCTCCATTAGAGACGTGAAGCGTGTTGGTGAGGACAGGGACAGCCTCTCCATTAGAGACGTGAAGCGTGTTGGTGAGGACAGGGACAGCCTCTCCATTTGAGACGTGAAGCGTGTTGGTGAGGACAGGGACAGCCTCTCCATTAGAGACGTGAAGCGTGTTGGTGAGGACAGGGACAGCCTCTCCATTAGAGACGTGAAGCGTGTTGGTGAGGACAGGGACAGCCTCTCCATTAGAGACGTGAAGCGTGTTGGTGAGGACAGGGACAGCCTCTCCATTTGAGACGTGAAGCGTGTTGGTGAGGACAGGGACAGCCTCTCCATTAGAGACGTGAAGCGTGTTGGTGAGGACAGGGACAGCCTCTCCATTAGAGACGTGAAGCGTGTTGGTGAGGACAGGGACAGCCTCTCCATTAGAGACGTGAAGCGTGTTGGTGAGGACAGGGACAGCCTCTCCATTAGAGACGTGAAGCGTGTTGGTGAGGACAGGGACAGCCTCTCCATTTGAGACGTGAAGCGTGTTGGTGAGGACAGGGACAGCCTCTCCATTAGAGACGTGAAGCGTGTTGGTGAGGACAGGGACAGCCTCTCCATTTGAGACGTGAAGCGTGTTGGTGAGGACAGGGACAGCCTCTCCATTAGAGACGTGAAGCGTGTTGGTGAGGACAGGGACAGCCTCTCAACTCAACACAGAAGAAGGAGCAGCTTGAGGAGGATGAACCAATCAGACGCTGTTGACTCTCCCTGTTCAGATACAAACGGCTGCTGTTGGTTCCCCTGCATCTCCAGGACTGATGGTCAGTTTGATCTGAACAATTACCAGCTAAATGTGTTTGCCAGCTCAGGGAGAGTACCCCCCCCCCCCCCCCCACACACACACACACCCCTCACCCTCCTCCCCCTCACCCGTCCTCCCTCCCCTCACCCCTCCTCCCTCCCCTCACCCGTCCTCCCTCCCCTCCACTCTTTTGCTGCCCTAAAAAGATCAAAAGGAGACAATTCCACCCCCCCTTAACCCCCAGTCACCCCATCACCTCCCCCTTCTCTCCTCCTCCCTGCCTCTTCACTCTTCTCCTCCTCCTCTCTTGCTTTTCTCCTCCCTCCTCCCTCTCCTCCTCTTCCTCCCCTCCTCCCTCTCCTCCTCAATCCTCACCGATCCCTCTCCTCCTCTTCCTCCTGCTCTTCCTCCCTCCTCCCTCTCCTCCTCCTTCTCCCCCCTTTCCTCTACTCCCTCCTCCTCCTTCCTCCCCCACCTCCTCCTCCTCCCCCTCCCCCTCCCTCTCCTCCTCCTTCTCCCTCCCTCTTCTCCCTCTTCTCCCTCCTCCTCCTCCTCCTCCCCCTCCCTCTCCTCCTCCTCCTCCCTCTCTCCCTCCTCCTCCTCCTCCTCCCTCCTCCTCCTCCTCCTCCTCCTCCTCCTCCTCCTCCTCCTCCTCCTCCTCCTCCCTCCTCCTCCTCCTCTCCTCCTCCTTCTCCCTCCCTCTTCTCCCTCTTCTCCCTCCTCCTCCTCCTCCTCCTCCCTCTCCTCCCTCCTTCTCCTCCTCCTCCTCCTCCTCCCCCTCCTCCACCTCCTCCCCCTCCCTCTCCTCCTCCTTCTCCTCCTCCTCCTCCTCCCTCTCCTCCTCCTTCTCCCTCTCCTCCCTCCTTCTCCCTCCCTCTTCTCTCTCCTCCTCCTCCTCCTCCTCCTCCTCCTCCTCCTCCTCCTCCTCCTCCTCCTCCTCCTCCTCCTCCTCCTCCTCCCTCTCCTCCCTCTTTCTCCCTCCCTCTCCTCCCTCCTCCGCCTCTTCTCCCTATTTGTTTCTCACCCATGGCGGTTCAGATGGAAGCCAAACCAGCAGAACTGATTTTTTGCGACGTCCCGGTTGTCGGGGACACTGGGCCTTTTCAGCGTTGGAAGATGACAAGTTTCCCCAGAGAAGAAAAGGAAGAAGAAGAAGAAGAAGAAGAAGAAGAAGAAGAAGAAGAAGAAGAAGAAGAAGAAGAAGAAGAAGAAGAAGAAGAAGAAGAAGAAGAAGAAGAGAAAAAAGAGCGAACCAGCATGGACCAAACTATCTGCATATTTCAATTAAATGGGGTCGTGCTCAACCGATCAAAGCAGGTTTTTCGCGGGGGACAGGGTGGGGGTGGGCGGTGGGGGGACTGGGTGAGGGTGGGGGGACTGGGTGGGGGGTGGGGGTGGGGCTGGGACGTCCCAGCGCTGCCCAAGTGATGTGAATGAGCACAAATTGATGCTACTGATGCTAAACGGTTAAGCGCCCCACAGAATGTCATGAGGTCAATCAACTTTTGGTACTCATTTGACCGTGACACAACGTGGCTCTAAATGAGGCCCGGACACGGCTGACTGCTTCTGGTGACATGGTGCTGCTGAGCTCATAGGAGCTACCGCTAACGTACCACCCGCTAACACATTCACATACAACACTAACACGTACAACACACTAACACAGTCACATACAACACACTAACACATTCACATACAACCCGCTAACACGTACAACCCGCTAACACGTACAACCCGCTAACACATTCACATACAACCCGCTAACACGTACAACCCGCTAACACGTACAACCCGCTAACACATTCACATACAACCCGCTAACACGTACAACCCACTAACACGTACAACCCGCTAACACATTCACATACAACCCGCTAACACGTACAACCCGCTAACACGTACAACCCGCTAACACATTCACATACAACCCGCTAACACGTACAACCCGCTAACACATACAACCCGCTAACACATACAACCCGCTAACACATTCACATACAACACACTAACACAGTCACATACAACACACTAACACAGTCACATACAACACACTAACACAGTCACATACAACACACTAACACACACTAACATACAACACACTAACACAGTCACATACAACACACGGCCCACTGCTCCTCATACCAGGATGGTTAAATGCAGAGAAACTCATTTCACTGTGTGGACATGAGACCAATAAAGAGGATTCAATCCTCCAGATTTAGATTACACACAAACACACCACATGCCAACATACAACATACAACATACAACATACAACACACAACATACAACATACACAACACATACAACATACAACACACAACATACAACATACAACATACAACATGCCAACATACAACATACAACATACAACATACAACATGCCAACATACAACACACAACATACAACATACAACATGCCAACATACAACATACAACATACAACATACAACATGCCAACATACAACATACAACATACAACATGCCAACATACAACATGCCAACATACAACATACAACATACAACATACAACATACAACATGCAACATGCAACATGCCAACATACAACATACAACATACAACATACAACATACAACATGCCAACATACAACATACAACATACAACATACAACATGCCAACATACAACATGCAACATACAACATACAACATACAACATACAACATACAACATGCAACATGCCAACATACAACATACAACATACAACATACAACATGCCAACATACAACATACAACATACAACATACAACATACAACATACAACATGCCAACATACAACATACAACATACAACATACAACATACAACATACAACATACAACATGCCAACATACAACATACAACATACAACATACAACATACAACATGCCAACATACAACATACAACATACAACATACAACATACAACATACAACACACAACATACAACATACAACATACAACATACAACATGCAACATACAACATACAACATACAACATACACATACAACATACAACATACAACATACAACATACACCATGCCAACATACAACACACAACATACAACATACAACATACAACATACAACATACAACATACAACATGCCAACATACAACATACAACACATACACCATACAACATACAACATACACCATGCCAACACACAACATACAACATACAACATACAACATACAACATGCCAACATACAACATACAACATACAACATACACCATACAACATACAACATACACCATG
Source organism: Muraenolepis orangiensis (assembly GCA_027704905.1). NCBI lineage: Eukaryota > Metazoa > Chordata > Actinopteri > Gadiformes > Muraenolepididae > Muraenolepis > Muraenolepis orangiensis. Next base: position 2,246,540 of record CM051018.1, read on the forward strand.
CCAACACACAACATACAACATACAACATACAACATACACCATACAACATACACCATGCCAACATACAACATACAACATACACCATACAACATACAACATACAACATACACCATACAACATACAACACACAACATACAACACACAACATACAACATACAACATACAACATACAACATACAACATACAACACACAACATACAACACACAACATACAACATACACCATGCCAACATACAACATACAACATACAACATACACCAGTCAAACCCCTGCCTGCACGCCTCCCCCTGTGTGAGTGTAGACGTCTCGTTGGTTTGAGTCAACAGGAGAGAGTATTTCCATACGGAGGGACTCTCTACTGTACTCAAATAAAGCAATCCGTGTTCAGCCTTGAAATATTTAAATTCTGTGGGAATTGAACCCGTAACACAGAATGAAGCCATGCTCTACCCGTTGAGTTAGACAGGGATTCGAACCCCTAACCTCTGACAATGTTTACTCCATGCTCCACCAGTTGAGTTAGACAGGGATTCGAACCCCTAACCCCGGCGGTGTTGACCACAGAGAGAGGGCGTGGCCATTTGACCACATGGTCAGTAAACACGCACCTGAGGCGACCCGTCCCAACAAGAGAGGCCTGGACCCCCCCGGGAGAGGGACCGAGACCGGGGGAACCTGCTTCACAAGACCCCCCCTCCCCTCCCCCCCCTCGTCGCGCTCAGCGTCCCGAACGGTCACGCCACCGCCTCCCCAAACCTCCGACCAATCAGAAGTGGCCACCTGGGAGCGGCATAGCTTGCCGCCAGTCGGCGTGACCCCTTGATCAAATGACATATCTTATACCATAACCCCCACAGGGCACCACCCAACACACACCACCACCTCCACCCTCATCAAACACTGGTATTGGGGCCCTTGTGTGGGTGGAGAGAGAGAGAGAGAGAGAGAGAGAGAGAGAGAGAGAGAGAGAGAGAGAGAGAGAGAGAGAGAGAGAGAGAGAGAGAGAGACTTGGGGTTCTGAGACATTGGGTGGGGTTTGTTGTTGTTGAGGAGGTTAAGAAGAAGAGGAGGTGAAAAGGAGGTGAAGAGGAGGAAGCCGTGAAGAGGAGGTGAAGAGGAGGGGGTAAGGAGGGGGTGAGGAGGAGGAAGAGGTAAAGAGGAGGTGAAGAGGAGGAGGTGAGGAGGAGGTGAGGGGTGGTGAAGAGGAGGAAGAGGTGAAAAGGAGGTGAAGAGGAGGAGGAGGGAGGTGAGGAGGAGGAGGTGAAGAGGAGGAGGAGGAGGTGAAGAGGAGGAAGAGGTGAAAAGGAGGTGAAGAGGAGGAGGAGGTGAAGAGGAGGAGTGAGGGAGGAGGTGAAGAGGAGGAGGAGGAGGTGAAGAGGAGGAAGAGGTGAAAGGAGGTGAAGAGGAGGAGGAGGTGAAGAGGAGGAGGTGAGGAGGAGGAGGTGAAGAGGAGGAGGAGGTGAGGAGGAGGAGGAGGTGAAGAGGAGGAGGTGGTGAAGAGGAGGAAGAGGTGAAAAGGAGGTGAAAAGGAGGTGAAGAGGAGGAGGAGGTGAAGAGGAGGAAGAGGTGAAGAGGAGGAGGAGGTGAGGAGGAGGAGGTGAAGAGGAGGAGGAGGTGAAGAGGAGTTGAAGAGGAGGAGGTGAAGAGGAGGAGGAGGTGAAGAGGAGGAGGTGAGGAGGAGGAAGAGGTGAAGAGGAGGTGAAGAGGTGGTGAGGAGGAGGAGGTGAGGAGGAGGAGGAGGTAAAGAGGAGGAGTAGGAGGAGGTGGAGAGGAAGATGAGGTGAAGAGGAGCCATGGTGGTTACTAGAAGTTCCTCTGTTAGGGCATATTAATGCTATTTAAGATGAACCAAAGGAGGAAAATAACTTTTTTAAATATGAATTGGAAATGTGTTCTTGACTTCAAAAATAATCCGGAATACTTTGTTATCAAAACGATATTTATTTATTTGATTTATTATTCATCATATGTTTTCACGGCAATATATTTTTACGGAGGGAACGCGTTTCAATAGGTTGCGTCATCACGTCACGTAACCTACGTCACCGACGTCACAGTCACGTCTCCTGTCATGGCTTCCCATGTGTCCTGTTACGCGGTTCTCTGAAAGATGGAACATTGTTGTTTACCCGTTGTAAAACCCATCAGTAACAACACATACAGCCGACTCAGACCGCTCCTGTCCTCCGGGTACAGAGCTTCGGGTGGTTCACTATGCTGGCCAGCCTCCCGGAGGACGTGCTGCTGCTCGTCGTGCGGCTCCTGGACCCCACGTCCCTCGGACGCCTGTCCCAGGTCTGCTCCTCCATCCGTCGCTCGGTGGGCCGGGACGCCGCCTGGAGGAGGGTGGCCCGGGGGCTGCTGAACACGGGCATCACCCGGCTCGGACGAGACATGTAAGGAGCCCCCGGATCTCACACATCTCCCCCTTATCCCCCTCATGTCACCCCCGTATCTCTCCCCCTCATCGCCCCTCCATGTCCCTCCCTGTCCCCCCTCTCCTCCATGTTCCACAGGAGACATGAAGGAGGTCCTTACAAGGCAGCCCAACACTAGCAGGCGTTATGGTTGGCATGGAGACGCCGAGCGGCCATGACCCTCCTCGATGAGGACCAGGACCCTCCTCGATGAGGACCAGGACCCTCCTCGATGAGGGTCCTGGTCCTCATCGAGGAGGGTCCTGGTCCTCATCGATGAGGGTCGTGGTCCTGATCTCTCCGCTTTACACGGGCAAAGAAAACACGCAATGACTTTACACTCCACTTCAGGCTTGTCCAACAACATAAACTCTAATCAAATCAGGCTCATCTCCTCACACAACATGCAAAGGTCCATGTAAATGAAGAGAGAGAGAGAGAGAGGCTCGCCCCCATTTACATGTTTCACATTTATGGGGAATTAGACCAAATAGTGGCGTCCATGTTTACCCCAAGCACCGTCTTCCTGTGTAATAGAAGTGTTCTTTATTAATGTCTGTGTTCTACCATCTAAAGTGATATGAGGCATTTCATACTCTCCTACTACATTTTAAAAAGATGTACACCTTTCCAAGCCCTATTTGTATGAATGTCATTATGATATTACATTTACATTTACATTTACATTTAGGGCATTTGGCAGACGCTTTTATCCAAAGCGAGATATTCTATCCCCACATGACTGTCCTTGCAGGTTTCAGCCAACTTTAAATCGGTATATTTAATATATATTAATATAATCGGTTATAACGTGGTGGTTAGATTACTTGTGGACCAAGGAACAGTTTATTAGATTTTGCCACCAACTTGTTTGGTGTGGTGAAGGAATGGGCTCCAGTCCCTCCAGTTAGTTTAGTCATTTATTACTTGAAATGGCTTCTTTAAACTTTAAATGATTAGTTTATTATTTTTTTCATTGCTGTTGTGTGAAACAGTGCACGGTGACGATTGCTACACAATTAGGTTGTACTTGTGCCATGAGGATGAAGACATTTGGTGTGGGTGGTTGTGTTATTGTGTTGTTGTGTTCAGATACCCCCAGGTCCCACTGAAGGAGAGGGTGAGGACCTCCAAAAACTGGAACAATGGAGTCTGCAAGATGGCCGTTCCCCTCAAGTGGAAGATAAAGTCTGTTTATTTTTCCCATCCTGTGTTGTTAATAATAAACTTTATTATCCTGAATCCAGGCATTCATTCAGTAACATGTTAATAACTTTTTTTTTTAAACAAGTTTTCTTGATGCCCAATGCTCACAAATCTTCCTCATTATCATTCATCCTCTTCGTCATCATCTTCCTCTGCCCCCACCCCCCCCTCAGGCTGTTGCCGTGGTTACAGCTGGACGGCGATTCCCTGTTCCTGAGCCAGGCGGCGGAGATCGGGGCGTACCACCTGCGGCAGGGCCGCGGGGGGAGGCTCACGAGGAACCTGATGGCCGTGTTCTCGGGCCACCAGGGGGACGTATGTCGCTTCGCGCTCACCGACGCCCACCTGATCAGCGGCGGGAGGTGAGAGCGCTAACATGTGTGTGTTAGCATGGTTAGCATCAGAAGGAAGGTCGTGTTCCTTCACGCCCTGCCAGGGACGCCATTCAACGTGTTTTTATTATTTCTGAATGTTTTATGTTAAAATTATTTCTTGGTTAAATCGATTGTTTATTCAAAGCGTGTTGTCCCCCCCCAAGTATCTCCCATACCCTCCTATATCTCCAATATACGTATCCAATATACGTGTCCAAATATACCGCTTATACGATACTATTAGACAGCAGAGATAAATAGGGACCTGACAGATGGGTCACGCTGGGGATGGAACCCACAAGCGTTGGTGTGGGAGTGTATCATCGTCGCTAAGCGTGTCCTCTGAGGTTGAGGCTGGAGACTGGAACAACTAGGGCCTTCATTAGTCGCTTTTTGAAATTATTATTATTATTTTTATTATTAACTTATTATTATTGAATTCAGAATAATGGTCCAGTCTAGCTCAGCTGCTATTTCCTTTAACTGTATAGGTACTATCGTCATCACTATCATCATGTTAGTGTTAATATTATAAAAATGGATGATAAGATAGGATGTACTTTATTAATCAAAGACAGGGGGTTGTAGTGTTGTCCCGACATGACCTCACGGTTCCTGGTGTGTTCCTGGTGTGTTCCCGTCAGTGACAGTCGGATCCTGGTCCACAACAGGAGAGGTCAGGGCTGTGCGGAGCTGCTGGGTCACCACCAGGAGGTCAACTGTCTGGATGCCCGAGAGGGACTCATCGTCAGCGGGTCCAGAGACCACACGGCTCGGGTAAGCCCCGGAGGATGGGTCCACCGTCACGTATCTTACATGGACTCTTCCTTATGTCCACACAGTCCAGGGGTTGTTCCGCTTCTGTTCTAATGCGTTGAGGATGGCCGGGCAGTGAGGCCTTGTGTGATTCTAAGTGGGCTGCGCTTCATGCTTTAGTAAAAACTAAATGTGCAAATGAGTTGGCTGAGCGGTGGATTTACATCGACGCCGCGCTGAAGGTTTCCCTAAACAAATCCACCTTGCAGATCTGGACTTCATCTTCGACTGGTCCCCGAGACACGGTGTCCCTGGGCGACAGAGTGTGGTCCGTGGCCATCAGCCCTGCTCTGAGGTGAGCGTCACTGGCCCTTTCTGGCTTTCAGGCATTCAGGCTTTTCGTTTTTTTCATTCGGCTTTCCTTCTTTAATTTAAATAAAGTTGAAACTAGAGGGCACTCAGTAGAGTCCATACCTCCACCACACCAAAAAGTCTTCTTTGTCCTATTATCTCTGAGGCTAAACAATCCCTCTAACCCAGTGGTAACCAACCTTTTCAATCCCAAGATCACTTTTTATTCCAAAATGTAAGCCAAGATCTACCAATCCGATATCTTCGTCATATTTATTTTTGCAAATACATTTTTGTTCCAACAGGCTCAATGTACGTGCATACCAGGGTTTCCGTTAGCTGGTAATTACCGGTTTTTAGCTGGTAAAATTGATAAAAAACAGTAAATTCAAAACCTGCCGGTCAAAATGTCCGGTAATAATGCTCATACAAAACTTAGATAACGATAGGCTATATATATATCTATCTATATATATAGATAGATATATATATCTATCTATATATCGGCTATCCCCCATGGAGTGAGTGAATCAGCTGCCTCACCTCTCATTGATGTCCAGGGCGCCCGACGAGACGCAGTGATGACCGCGCTCCACGGCGCTCTATGGGGGTTAACCTAGTGCTCATTACTGAGCTAGCTCTAAGTGCTCATTATGAGTGATCGCGATCGCTCTGCTGGTTACCCCTGCTGGTTACCCCTGCTGGTTACCCCTGCTGGTTACCCCGGCTGGTTACCCCTGCTGGTTACCCCTGCTGGTTACCCCTGCTGGTTACCCCTGCTGGTTACCCCGGCTGGTTACCCCTGCTGGTTACCCCGGCTGGTTACCCCGGCTGGTTACCCCGGCTGGTTACCCCTGCTGGTTACCCCTGCTGGTTACCCCGGCTGGTTACCCCTGCTGGTTACCCCGGCTGGTTACCCCGGCTGGTTACCCCTGCTGGTTACCCCTTCTGGTAGGCAACTTGTTGCTAAAGAATCCTAAAAAAAGTCAGGATTCACATCCTCATCTGTGGATTCCTATCAGATTTTTCCCTCAATGTTCTTAAATCATAACTGGCATTCCACTTAAACCTCACCAAGCTGTATGCAAATGAGTTAGTTAGTTAGTAACTTTGTGAAATATTACACAATGTGTTAAATGCTAAATGCTAAAGAATCCTTCAATGGATCCGGATCTCAGATCTGGATCTGCACCATAATAAGTAATAAGTCATCTAACCACCAAGGGTTGTTCAATTCCGTGCATAACTTTTTCAGTTATCTTGCTAACAAACCCAAAACATAACCTGGGGTTCATCTTGGTTGGCGGAGGTAATTAAACATTCACAGCCAACCCTAAAACTGCAATTCTCAACAACCGTAAAACAAGAAGTCTTTCATTTGAACTGGGAGCTAACGGACAAGCTAATAATCAAACTAGTGTGGTGTTCCCTGGATGGGCCTCTCTCTGAGGTCTTTGATTGTTGGCCCGTGTTCACACCTAAGACAACAGGCTGGTAACGGGATCTCCCTCATGGTTCCACACAGACCGGTGATCTATGGGCCCAACACGCCCCCCGGGTCCCAGGGTCGGGTTCTCCCGCCCTCAGCACACTCTGTTGGTTATTAAACACATCACCCAGGGAAGGACTCAGACAACCACAATATGTGGTCTTTAAGGAAGTGTTTGAGTACAACTTAAGGGTCGTGTCTGATTCCCCGAGGTTTCTTTTTTAAATAATTCTAATGAAAACGTGTTCACAAAACCAACATGCTTCATGTGTTTCAACCCTACAGTACACCTAACTTAACAGACCCCATCATGTCACCGTGGGGACCAGGAGAGGCTAGTCCTGGTCCCAGAGGATTATCCACATCATTAATTCTTCTAATTTGTGGGCAGGGTTGGCCCCCCTGGTCCCACCCACCTTACCCCCCCACCAGGAAGTCCCACCCACCTTACCCCCCCACCAGGAAGTCCCACCCACCGTACCCCCCCCCCCCCCCCCCAACCACCAAGAAGTCCCACCCCCTGCTCCACAGTTAATGGTTAATTAAAAGGGTTCTGGTGCCCAGGTGTCAAACCACTGATAACGCTATCTCTCACACACACACACACACACACACACACACACACACACACACACACACACACACACACACACACACACACACACACACACACACACACACACACACACACACACACACACACACACACACACACACACACACACACACACACACACACACACACACACACACACTTCATATTCATAATAGTGAAACTTCATATTTATAACATTCATATTCATAACAATGAAACATTTAAATGCATATAATAACACCCTGGAAAAGACCACATATCGGTAACAAATAATAATAATAATAAGCAGTACCATTCCAAGTCTCATTCTATGTGATATCCTTGTCCTGTGATGTGCGTTGGGGGAGTGGTTCTGCCTGGCCCCTAGCCATGTGGCCCGGCGCTTGCGCATCATCCCACAGGTCAAAGGTCACCCGTAGCTAAGACGTGGGACTGCTGATTCAGTCTCCAGACGAGACAATTAGTGTCGTAACTCTCTCACTTAACAGTTTGTGGCATTTGTTTACCCATGTGGTCCCTCGGGGGGCCAGCGGGACACGCAGAAACGTACCGAGTCCGTCACGTGGTTTGGGTCGCGGGTGAGCGGTGTCTCACTTTAAGGTGACCCCCCCCCCCCCCCCAAACTGACATCGTCTTCCTCCCCTCACTTTTACCACAAACCAAAGCTGATCAAACTAAACAATATCTTCCTTCTGATTGGCGCCCAGGAAGTTGACGTTTGTTGTCTAAACTGATACTGTCTTAGTAGGGATGATATGTGTTATTTATCACCTATAATCACACTAATGGGGAGTAAGGATTCCACTTTGACTTTTTACAATATCTTCAACCTTGATACGTTACTAACCTTTTGTTTTTAACTAATGAGAAACCTTGTCTCATCTTTCACCAGAGGTGGCGCTGTCCATGTGTGTGGTTGATGATGATAGTGGGGGTGGTGATGATAATTGGAGGATTGAATCCTATTTATTGGTCACATGTCCACGCAGTGAAATTAGTTCCTCTCATTTAACCCATCCTAGTATTCGGAGCAGTGGGCAGCTCTTGTATATACAGAGGAGCAATGGAGGGGTCTGATGCCTTGCTCAAGGGCACATCAACAGGTGTTTTGGGGACTTGAACCGGTGACCTTCTGCTTCCCAAGCCAAGTCCCAACAGACTGAGCTACTGCCTCCCCTGATGATGAGGAGGTCATGATTGTACTAGTTGTACATTGGGGGGGGTCATTGCTTGTGGTTCCTTAAACAGTTTCAGAGGCGAGGTTACTGATTGGTTACTGACTTCAGCATCTGTACCGGTGTGGACCGGTTTCCACACGGTCAGCAAAGTTGCGTATCGTTGTCAAAGAAACCCACCCTCTTGGATGTCATGGCCTAGACCTGAAAATGGATAACAGGACTCACACACATACACACACACACTCCAACAGCTACCCACTAGCACACACACATGCACACTGCTGTGCTGACGTACACACACAGACGTACACGCTACAGTTGCGTACCTGGAACGAACACACACGGCTACACACACACACACGGCTACACACACACACGGCTACACACACACACACGGCTACACACATACCTCTCCCGACGCCCTCTGTTTCCATCTGTGAGGCGGTGAAGGAGCTCATGTCAAGGTCTGCTGATCTCCTGTTGTGACGGGATGAGGAGGCCTCGGAACGCAGGTCCATTTCATCAGTGGTCAGTGACGTGGAGCGGTACTGTGGTGTCAGGTCAGTGTGGTCTAGATGGAGCGGTACTGTGGTGTCAGGTCAGTGTGGTCTAGATGGAGCGGTACTGTGGTGTCAGGTCAGTGTGGTCTAGATGGAGCGGTACTGTGGTGTCAGGTCAGTGTGGTCTAGATGGAGCGGTACTGTGGTGTCAGGTCAGTGTGGTCTAGATGGAGCGGTACTGTGGTGTCAGGTCAGTGTGGTCTAGATGGAGCGGTACTGTGGTGTCAGGTCAGTGTGGTCTAGATGGAGCGGTACTGTGGTGTCAGGTCAGTGTGGTCTAGATGGAGCGGTACTGTGGTGTCAGGTCAGTGTGGTCTAGATGGAGC
>CM051018.1:2260791-2398291 GCA_027704905.1 Muraenolepis orangiensis
CCCTGGGTTGTACCCTGACCCAGTACCCTGGGTCGTACCCTGACCCAGTACCCTGACCCAGTACCCTGACCCAGTACCCTGACCCAGTACCCTGGGTCGTACCCTGACCCAGTACCCTGACCCAGTACCCTGGGTCGTACCCTGACCCAGTACCCTGACCCAGTACCCTGGGTCGTACCCTGACCCAGTACCCTGACCCAGTACCCTGGGTCGTACCCTGACCCAGTACCCTGACCCAGTACCCTGGGTCGTACCCTGGGTCTTATGTCTATTATTGGAGGGATTAACACTGCATAATTAATAGTTCTACAACCACAAGTTAGATAGCTTCTGGACCTGTGGGAGCTAGTGCTACGTTCCAGTCAGGGGGGGGGGGGGGGTGGGTGGGGGGTGGTGTGTGTGTGTGTGTGTGTGTGTGTGGGGAATGTCCCAGTGACCCCCAGACAGCGGGCACACAAACAGAAGCCAAAAGGGCCGGGTGGGGGGGGTCGTAGAGAGAGAAGGGGGGGGGGAGCTTTCTGAGACTCAGAGTGTGTGTGTGTCATAAAAGTACGTGTCGGTGAGAGAATGTTTGTGTGTGTACATGTGACTGTCCAAGCGTATCTGTGTGTCATAATGGATGGTGAGACAGACACAAAAGTGTGTGTGTGAGCAAGGGTCACCCCCTCCCCCCTCCCCCCTCCCCCTCCCCCCTCCCCCTTTGAGTCGCGGCATATTTAGAAAACAGATAAAAACACTTTTTACAAACTGGATACACGCAGGACATAAAGCTGGGGTCAAGCACAACAAATTAACAGCCCCTTCTCTCTGACCCGGGAGGGGGCCGGGGGGCCAGAGCCTGAATGGTGAAGGGAGGGGGGGTGTGTGGGGGGAGACCAGGGAGGGGGTAAGGAGGGCATCGCTAACCAGCCCCTGGAGACCAGAGGCCTGTGGCGCTCAGGGTTCCCAGAGCCAGCTTGCGGCCCGTCTCCCGTCCATTCAGAGCTAATTGGGTCTCCGGGGTCTTAGATAAATACTGACTTGGCTTCTTATGGGTTGGCATTATTCTGTCCCCTCCTTTCTAATGGGAGACTTGTTTGGAATTCACTAATTCCAACACACAGAGCGAGAGAGAGCGAGAGAGAGAGAGAGAGAGAGAGCGAGAGAGAGAGAGAGAGAGAGAGAGAACACAATCCATTCATATCCACTGGTCTATTGTGAAAGGCAAGAATGTAAGTTGTTGACCACACAGGGTTACAGGACAAAGTGGAGGTCTAAGTTGATTAGATTTGGACTAAAATGGTTTTATTTGGACTCTTTTCTTCCCAGCCGGTAATCAGTATGATTTCATAGCTTTTGGGAATCCACTGTTTTAAAAATCACAACTTGTATTGTAGGTAACGTGGTACTCTACTGGTATCAGAAGTCTCACTGAACAGAGATATTCAAAGTATGGTTGCACCACACAAATAACACTAGGTCCTCTACCCAGGGTCCTGGTGGTCCTCTACCCAGGGTCCTGGTAGTCCTCTACCCAGGGTCCTGGTAGTCCTGGTAGTCCTCTACCCAGGGTCCTGGTAGTCCTCTACCCAGGGTCCTGGTAGTCTTGGTAGTCCTCTACCCAGGGTCCTGGTGGTCCTCTACCCAGGGTCCTGGTGGTCCTCTACCCAGGGTCCTGGTAGTCCTCTACCCAGGGTCCTGGTAGTCCTGGTAGTCCTCTATCCAGGGTCCTGGTGGTCCTCTACCCAGGGTCCTGGTAGTCCTCTACCCAGGGTCCTGGTAGTCTTGGTAGTCCTCTACCCAGGGTCCTGGTAGTCCTGGTAGTCCTCTATCCAGGGTCCTGGTGGTCCTCTACCCAGGGTCCTGGTAGTCCTCTACCCAGGGTCCTGGTAGTCCTCTACCCAGGGTCCTGGTAGTCTTGGTAGTCCTCTACCCAGGGTCCTGGTAGTCCTGGTAGTCCTCTATCCAGGGTCCTGGTGGTCCTCTACCCAGGGTCCTGGTAGTCCTCTACCCAGGGTCCTGGTAGTCCTCTACCCAGGGTCCTGGTAGTCCTGGTAGTCCTCTACCCAGGGTCCTGGTAGTCCTCTACCCAGGGTCCTGGTAGTCTTGGTAGTCCTCTACCCAGGGTCCTGGTGGTCCTCTACCCAGGGTCCTGGTGGTCCTCTACCCAGGGTCCTGGTAGTCCTCTACCCAGGGTCCTGGTAGTCCTGGTAGTCCTCTACCCAGGGTCCTGGTAGTCCTGGTAGTCCTCTACCCAGGGTCTTGGTAGTCCTCTACCCAGGGTCCTGGTAGTCCTGGTATTCCTCTACCCAGGGTCCTGGTCCACATTTGACCATTCGGGGGGTAAAAACATCCAGTTACATTAAACACTTGGCCGGTATAAATTATTTTTCCACAATGTGGATGCTCCTCCACTCTAGCTTCTGTTTAGGACCTGTCTGATCTGAAAAGATTCACTAAGTTGCTCTGAATGAATCTAAGTTGTGCTCAAGGAGAGACTGTCGGATGGTTTCAGCTGGGACTGATTACATTTACTGATTAAACAAAACACTTGTCTCTCTTTATAATATCGAATATATAATATATAGTCATATATTTATGACTATATAATAGTCATATATATCTATATATATCTATAGATATATATGACTATTATATATTCTATATATATATATATATATATATATCTATATCTATATAGATATATATATAGTAGTAATTTAAACACAGCTTCAACAACAAGGAATGGGTAGACCAGCAGCACAGGAAACCTTAAGTCACACAGCAGCGACTTAACCCAGATAGACTCTCCCCACATGGAGTGTGACCTCTCTCTGGACTGTGGGATGAATGGAGGGTCAAGCACTTCACGTGTTATGAGCATGAACTCAAACATGTTCCTGTGTTCTCCACCATGGAGGAGGTTATGCGGTGACCTCTTTGGCCGGAATCAGCCGCCTGTCGTTGTCTGAAGGAACAACTGAAGGTCCTCGTCCCGTGGATTGGTTGTTGTTGGTTGTTTTAAACTGGATTGATTGAGTGTGTTTTTAAACTGGATTGATTGAGTGTGTTGTAAACTGTAACTGGGAGAGCCTGACTTAGTGAGGCGTGTCCAGCCAGTGACCTCACCACCGAGCTTCTTCACACGCTGGGGATCGGTGGATCCACATTATGGAATGTTTTCATTTAGTGTGTGTGTGTGTGTGTGTGTGTGTGTGTGTGTGTGTGTGTGTGTGTGTGTGTGTGTGTGTGTGTGTGTGTGTGTGTGTGTGTGTGTGTGTGTGTGTGTGTGTGTGTGTGTGTGTGTGTGTGTGTGTGTGTGTGTGTGTGTGTGTGTGTGTGTGTGTGTGTGTGTGTGTGTGTGTGTGTGTGTGTGTGTGTGTGTGTGTGTGTGTGTGTCTCTCTCTCTCTCAGCAGGGGCTGAAATAGTTTGTGTGACCCTGCCACACCGTCCCTTAGATGGTCCAACCAGCTGATGAGGCCCAAACGGCAGCCCGGACCCAGCGTGCTCCTAATGGGTAGAGGAGAGATATGGAGGGGGGAGGGGCAAAGAGAGACCGCCAGGGGTGGGAGGGAGGGAGAGAGACAGAAAGAGGGGAGGGACAGAGAGAAAATGAGGGAGGGAGAGAGAGAGGGATGGAGAGACCCAGGGAGGCAGTAATGATATGGAGAGATAAAGGGAGGGAGGGAGGTGTGGAGAGGCACAAATGGGGGTGTGGGAGCAGTGTTTTGGGGGGGGGGGGAGAGGAGGCTGGTTTGGGGGGGGGGGGGAGAGGAGGCTGGTTTGGGGGGGGGGGGAGAGGAGGCTGGTTTGGGGGGGAGGAGGCTGGTTTGGGGGGGGGGGAGAGGAGGCTGGTTTGGGGGGGGGGGGGGGAGAGGAGGCTGGTTTGGGGGGGAGGAGGCTGGTTTGGGGGGGGGGGGGAGGAGGCTGGTTTGGGGGGGAGGCTGGGATGTAGTTTGCCAAACATTCTCTGCAGTCACAGAAATTCAGTGTGTGAACACATTTTGAAACTGTGATTGTGTTTCATAGAAAAGTTGTTTAAAAGCTGTTGATAAAGTGATCCTTTATGGATTCCAGTCATAACGAATGAGCTGTGGTGTCTAGGATATGGTTTGAGAGTTTCTCATCATAATGAAATAAATAAATAAATATCCCAAGCCAAGTGGAACACTGAATCTGTGTGCTACCTGCACCGGAAGAGGGATACCTACCACACACACACACACACACACACACACACACACACACACACACACACACACACACACACACACACACACACACACACACACACACACACACACACACACACACACACACACACACACACCACACACACACACACACACACACACACACACACACACACACACACACACACACACACACACACACACACACACACACACACACACACACACACACACACACACACACACACACACACAGAGAGAGGGAAAAAAAAAATCAGCTGAGGTGTCGAACCCGGACCGTAGCGGTCCGGGAGGGAGGGGTTCCTCCTCACAGTGGTCTTCACCCCGTCCCGCCTCTGGTCCCCAGCACCGGGGAGACCCGCTGGAGGGTGAGTGATGTGAGTAATGGAGAGTAATGGGCCCGGGGAGCGAGTGTGACCGCGGCCCATTGTATCCTGTGTCAGCGAGGGTCAGAGGTCGTCCCCGTCCCCATCCAGCCCCAAACTGATTGGGTCCTAAATGAGTTTACCCAACACTAATTACTGGGGGCCTGCCAAGCGGGCCGCACCAGTTAACGGGCCTGACAGCTGCCTCTGTGGGCTGTTGCCCCCCCCACTCCCACACCCCTCACATCTTTCCCTCTCTGCCGTGTCTCTTCCTCTTGTCGCCCTCACCCATCTCTCACCCATCACCCATCCCTCACCCATCCCTCCTTGCCGCGCTCCCCTCATCCCCTGGTCGGACACGTCCGTGCCGATTGGTCCAAACTCTGCTAAATGGATCTGTAGGCTCATTGGGAACATGTCGTCCATCTCAAATACTAATAATCATTATGGATTGTGGTATATACTGTATGATAGTTCTTCTTATTCCAATGAAATGAAAGCGACAGAGAACTGATCCCTGAGCCTCCCAACTCATCACAGGATTTCTTCCCCATACTCAACCATGATGTGGAACATCCTGAATCCTTGTTCACGGGGCCAGGGATACCTTAAGAGATTCCTTAAGAGGTTCCTCAAGAGGTTCCTTAAGATGGGTAAAGTCTGTGTAAATGTGTGGGCTATCAATCAACCAACCCTGATGTACATCAAGTCCTTTTTAAAGGGAATCTGTCCTCTTCCTAATGGAGGCCCCCGGCTCCACTTCCCTTCTGCTCTTGGTGTGGTGGAAGGCCCTCGGCCCTGGGGACCTTTAGGGTAATCCCTCCAGGAGTTCCCCCTGCCACCATCACTGGGTCCCTTGGGCAATCCTTGAGAAAGTTGCAAAAATCAACTGATTGCTAAACCCATTCAGGGCCTTGAAGAGAATCACAATGCAACTGGTTAGCGCTCCTTTGAATGTGTGAGCTTTTGATTAGCTTGTCTTTAGTGGAGTTTGATTTGGGTTAACTTGTGACCTAAGAAGAGGTTGAGTTCGGTTCCTTCTCTCTTCAGGGTCTTTTGGGTTAGGTTAGCGTGTGGATTTGCCAGTTTGTGTTGGGTAAGCTTGTGACTCCAGAGGAGTTTGTGATGATTAAGGTTGAGTGTTGAGGAGAACCTGGTTTGGGTTTGTTTCTCAACTCTGATAGTGGAGCCTCTCTCTCTCCTCCAGGTCAGCCTCAGCCCCAGCGTGGAGGAGTCCTTGCTGACAGGCGTCCCGTGTGTTAAATAGCAGTCCCTTCCCCCTGTCCATCATCCCCACGGGAGGCCCTAAGCCTCCAGACATTGGCCCGGCCCAACAGAAGGCCCCCCTCCTGCTGCAGCACCGCGGGCTCCGGCCCCGCCCTCTCCATAGAGCCTTAGCACCCCCACTCCACCCCCTCACCCCCTCTCTCTCACCCCCTCTCTCTCACCCCCTCTCTCTCACCTCTCCCTCCTCACCTCCCCACCACATTCACTACACATACCTAGGCTGCTAATTCCAACCTGCCGTCCAATCAGAGGAGCTCATGTGTGGGAGCCCCCTCTTCAGCTGCCCCTTCCCCCAAACAATAGGCAGTGTTCAGGGCCTTGCTGTCCAGGGGGCGGGGCCTGGCTGTCCAGGGGGCGGGGCCTGGCGGTCCAGGGGGCGGGGCCTGGCGGTCCAGGGGGCGGGGCCTGGCTGTCCAGGGGGTGGGGCCTGGCTGTCCAGGGGGTGGGGCCTGGCTGTCCAGGGGGTGGGGCCTGGCTGTGCAGGGGAGGGCCTGGCTGTCCAGGGGGTGGGGCCTGGCTGTGCAGGGGAGGGCCTGGCTGTCCAGGGGGTGGGGCCTGGCTGTGCAGGGGAGGGCCTGGCTGTCCAGGGGGTGGGGCCTGGCTGTCCAGGGGCGGGCCTGGCTGTGAGGGGTGGGGCCTGGCTGTGCAGGGGCGGGGCCTGGCTGTGCAATCTTTTTTGGTTTTATTTTTATGTTCGTTGTTGGTTCATCCTGAGAAACAAAAGGGAAAAAAAACAGCTTAAATATGCCAACACAGTCTGGACATTTGCCAAATGATAAAAATAACATGTGTATTTTGTGTGTGTGTGTGTGTGTGCAGCTCCTTCGTCACGGGCACGGCGTGCTGTGAGAACTTGTCCCCGCTGTGCGTCTGGGACGTGGAGAGGTAAGTGACCTCTGACCTTTTGAATTACAGACACGGTATATATGACAGGGCCGCTCCCGTTTCCCGCCAAATCGTGAATCATAAATCAACAGATCAGTTCTTTAGTGAGCTGTTCCAAGGTGACCCCGATGTCCCCCTCCTTGAGCAAGATGTCCGACCTCATTGGATAAACGTCTTCCTTATGTCTCAGACCTCCATCCCGACCCGGTTGACTGTTTTTCATTCGTCTACTTCCTCTTCCTCATCGTCATCCTCATCCTTCCTTTCACCACCCTGGTTTCTCTCAGCTGCGGATCAGGAATATTCCCCTCAAATAACGTAACATTTCCCCGTACATTCAGCCCACTCGGCTGCGCTAATCCAGGCTGTACCTCCGGCCAATCAAATCACATTGGGGGGCCCAGTGCTAAATAGGACTCTTCCTGTCCTCGAAAAGACAGAGAAACCTGAGACAGGTGAGAGAGGGAGATGGAGAGGGGAGAGAGAGAGAGAGAGAGAGAGAGAGAGGAGAGAGAGAGAGAGAGAGAGAGAGAGAGAGAGAGAGAGAGGAGAGAGAGAGGAGAGAGAGAGAGAGAGAGAGAGAGAGAGAGAGAGAGAGAGAGAGAGAGAGAGAGAGAGAGAGAGAGAGAGAGAGAGAGAGAGGTTACAAGTTGTTGTTAAATCTTGTTCACTTCCAGACCAAAAGCAGGACAGCTTCCCCTAACATCATAGTGTGTGGGTCCTGGTGTGTGTCCACCAGGACCCACACACGCTCTCTCACTCAACCATGATGATTCAGTCCCAAACGGACACACTATCAACACACACACACACCGCTACCAGCATGGACTGCCAGCCCCCCCCAATCCAACCCTTGCCAATTAGCCAGACCACACTCTCCCCCTTTGAGTCTCTCTCTCCCCCTTTTAGTGTCTCTCTCCCCCATCACACCTGCAGACCAGCCCACAACAACACTCAGTCCTCCAGGACACCACAGAAGAAGCTTTTAGGTGGATGTTTGGCTTCTCTGTTGTGGTTCAAGGTGTTTGAGTTGAGGTTCTTGTCGGGTTAGATGATGATTTGGATGACGGGAAGCACACTTTTACCCCCCCCCACAAGATGCATGTACCGCAGGTTGCCAGGTTTGACGTTAAACCTGGGACGTGTTTAGGGTTGGATGAACCTGATCCACAGTTTGAGGGAAAACAAGCACATTGTTTCCCTCTATTGTTTTGGATAAAGACGTCTGCTCAACAGTAATACATAATAATTCTAATATATGGCAGCCTTATACCACAGAGTTAAGTCTGTCAGGTTTCAGCGATATGCGCTCAGTTAACCGCTGCATAGCTTCCAGGCTAATCTACCGCTGCGTAGCTTCCAGGCTAATCTACCGCTGCGTAGCTTCCAGGCTAATCTACCGCTGTGTAGCTTCCAGGCTAATCTACCGCTGCGTAGTTTACAGGCTAATCTACCGCTGGTGATTCACATCCTCACATTTCCAGTCCCCGCATGTTAGCTTATCAGGCCGTCTTATGGCGTATCATTGTTGATCTGCGACTGTGAGCGTCTGTCTTTGTGACCTCCAGCAGGTGGGTGGAGATGGGGCTGATTGTGGTGTTGTTGTGGAGCGGTCCGTACCGTGGTGTCGGATATCCCGGGTGCTACGAGTATCTCTCTGAGCTCTGGTCTGGCGAGGAACACTAAGGAACAAACTAGAGGGCCCTCAGTAGCCGTACCTCCGCCTCACCAAAATGTCCCCTGGATCCCGATTCAGATCGGGATCTGCGCCGAAATCAAATCAACTGTTCCTCGGTCCATAAGTCATCTAAGCACCAAGTTTTTTCCAATTCCGTATTTAACCTTTTGAGTTACCTTGACACGTAAACATGACCTCCTCCCATCTTGGAGGGCCGAGGTATCTAATAGTTTGTCTTGTGGCATTTTCACACATGTTCTTAGAAATCAAAAAGTCGGACCTCATAATTCACTCCGGTTCCCCCATTCTCAAACCCTCTTTGTTGGTTTTTTTTAAAGTGTCGCCGTGCAAATCAGGGCTGAAGGCAAAGAAAAGAGTTGTGTCCAGGAGGCCATTCATCCCTGACTCTTTGATTCTGATTTCATTTAACACATTTCTCCCCCTTCTACCTCCCCCTCGCCTCCCCCACCTCCCCCCAGTTCAATTAATACTGTGTCTCATCTGTGGCACAAAGAGGCCTATGATCACCCATACGAGATGGGAGGGAGGGAGGGAGGGAGGGAGGACCCCACACTAGCTGCACCTTGCTTAGTGCCACCCAACTTCTCAGGCCGCCTTCGCTCATGGTTAAACGAGAGAGAGAGAGAGAGAGAGAGAGAGAGAGAGAGAGAGAGAGGAGAGAGAGAGAGAGAGAGAGAGAGAGAGAGAGGAGAGAGAGAGAGAGAGAGAGAGAGAGAGAGAGAGAGAGAGAGAGAGAGAGAGAGAGAGAGAGAGAGAGAGAGAGAGAGAGAGAGAGAGAGAGAGAGAGAGAGAGAGAGGAGAGAGAGAGAGAGAGAGAGAGAGAGAGAGAGAGAGAGAGAGAGAGAGAGAGAGAGAGAGAGAGAGAGAGAGAGAGAGAGAGAGCGAGCGCATCAAAGTGGAAACGTCCCCAACCGTCACTCCTGACTCCCTTTCAGAACCCTAACTCCTTTCTCCCGTCTGGCTAGAGATTCCTGGCATTCCTGTGTGTGTCACTGCCTTTGTGTGTGTCACTGCCTTTGTGTGTGTACCTGCATGTACTGGTCATTGTGCACAGGGTCCCCCGTGGCCAACATCTCTCGCTCTCGCTCTCTCTCCCTCACACACATCTGCATTCCATGTGTGTTCCGTGTGTGCGCAGACATACCTGGTGTGTATGTAGTGATGTGTCTGGTGTGTGTGTGTGGGGATGTCTGGTGGATGTGTGTGGGGATGTGTCTGGTGTGTGTGTGTGTGTGTGTGGGGGGGGGGGGGATGTGTCTGGTGTGTGTGTGTGTGGGGATGTGTCGTGTGTGTGTGGGGGGGATGTGTGTGTGGGGATGTCTGGTGTGTGTGTGTGTGTGTGTGTGGGGATGTGTCGTGTGTGTGTGGTGTGTGGGTGGGGATGTGTGTGTGGTGGGTGGGGATGTGTGTGTGGGGTGTGTTGGTGTGTGTGTGTGTGGGGTATGTGTCTGGTGTGTGTGTGTGGGGTGGGGGGATGTGTCTGGTGTGTGTGTGTGTGTGGGTGTGTCTGTGTGTGTGTGTGTGGGATGTGTCTGGTGTGTGTGTGTGGGGATGTGTCTTGTGTGTGGGGGATGTGTTGGTGTGTGTGTGTGGGATGTGTCTGGTGTGTGTGTGTGTGGGATGTGTCTGGTGTGTGTGTGTGTGGGGATGTGTCGTGTGTGTGTGTGTGGGGATGTGTCGTGTGTGTGTGTGTGGGGATGTGTCGTGTGTGTGTGTGGGGATGTGTCGTGTGTGTGTGTGTGGGGATGTGTCGTGTGTGTGTGTGTGGGGATGTGTCGTGTGTGTGTGTGGGGGATGTGTCGTGTGTGTGTGTGGGGATGTCTGGTGTGTGTGTGTGTGGGGATGTGTCTGGTGTGTGTGTGTGTGGGGATGTCGTGTGTGTGTGTGTGGGGATGTGTCGTGTGTGTGTGTGTGGGGATGTGTGTGTGTGTGTGGGGGGATGTGTCGTGTGTGTGGGGATGTGTGGGGATGTGTGGGGATGTGTCGTGTGTGTGGGGATGTGTGGGGATGTGTCGTGTGTGTGTGTGGGGGGATGTGTCGTGTGTGTGTGTGGGGGGATGTGTCGTGTGTGTGTGTGGGGGGATGTCTGGTGTCTCACCACTTTGTGGTAGATTGCTGGCTCATGTTTGATAATGGGGCTGCACAATTAATTGCATATTAATCAAAATTGTGATTTTGGCCTCTGTAATTGCACACCTGTTACATTGAAATCAAATAACAAACTGTTACCAATTGTTTTTTATCAACAAAAGACACCACAAAATATTAGTTGGATTAATAATCTGTTAATCACAATGAATAATCAAAATAACAATGTCGGGAAAAATAATCGCAATTCATAAATGAGTCCTAATCCTGCAGCCCGACGAGGTTAAGACGGGGTTAAGACGGGGTTAAGACGGGGTTAAGACGAGGTTAAGACGGGGTTAAGACGAGGTTAAGACGGGGTTAAGACGGGGTTAAGACGGGGTTAAGACGGGGTTAAGACGGGGTTAAGACGGGGTTAAGACGGGGTTAAGACGGGGTTAAGACGAGGTTAAGACGGGGTTAAGACGGGGTTAAGTCATGGCTGACTATTGAGCTGATTTGGACAATGTCCGGTTTGGGGAAGACTCGGTTAGACACAATTACAAACAGACGGATCAAGCTAAAGCTAAAAAAGTGTTTTTTCTCGGTGGGGACACTTAAGTACAGAACCTTTCCACAATGTTTTCAGATACTTAGAATAATCTGACAAGCACTTTCAGACCATGAACATCGACGGCCCAAAGGGTTCAGATGTTCAGTGTTTCTGGGCTGGTCGTCGCTCAGTGCATCAGTCGGTTAGTCCCAACGTGGCTCCATGTCGAGGTGAGGAGTTAGCAGAAGGTCTTTCTGACCTAAAGATGGGGTCAGGTTGGGATGGTGGTAAGTAGGGCCCCTGGCTCCCGTCTGTTTGTTTTAGGTGGTGAAAGGCCCTGCATGGGGCCCCTATTCTCCACCTGTCTGACGGGAGGGCCTTGTGGTCCCCCACAGTACGGCCCGGGGCTCCTCCGCTCGGAGACTTAGTCTTTAGAAGGGCCGCACACACACACACACACACACACACACACACACACACACACACACACACACACACACACACACACACACACACACACACACACACACACACACACACACACACACACACACACACACACACACACACACACACACACACACACACACACACACACACACACACACACACACACACACACACACACACACAGTTTCTGTTTCCATGAAATATGCAGGCAGACACACACGCACATAGACACACACGCACATAGACACACACTGCTATTCTTTCCCATCCCCAGACTGAAACAGAGAATGCCTCCAACCTCTTATGTTGTATTTTTAAGTCACTCAATTCATTCCTGATTGCTTTCAGTGTGTGTGTGTGTGTGGCCTCTAAAGTGAGCCCAGACAGGCTTACAGCAGGACTTACACCCTGTATGTGGCCCCTTCATAACAATCAGTAAGTCTGTGTCCCTGTGTGTCGTCAGTGTCCTCACCTCAATACAATCACACAGGAACGCCCCTCTATAATCCACTGGTCCTGGGCCCCACTTGATTGGCTAAGTAGCTTGTGTGTGTGTGTCCCATCCCACCTCACTCACACTGCAGCACCAAGCCTGCACTGTGGTGGTAAGATACCTTAGAGTTAAGAGAGCAGAGTCAGGTGCTAACACTAATATAAGGTGAGAGGATTTGAACATATTGGGTTGATAGAGTGTTGGAGGTGGAGCAGCTAGACTGGGGAAACATACCCCCCCATCCTCTTCATCCTCTCTTCATCCTCCTCTTCCTCCCTGGCTCAGACCGGGCCCTTCCTCTCTGGGCTCTCCTGTTATACTGTCCATGTGATGTGTTTAGCAGCGCGGCCCCCATCCCAGGGGCCCTCGCTCTTCTCAGTCTGTGACCTCTGAACCCCAAGCCCCCCCCCTGCCCCCCTCCTGGCAGTGGTGACCACCACAGGACCCCCCCACTCTCTCTTTTATAACCCTCACCCCTCGGCTTTTTACTGCTCCTAAGATCTACGGATCTCGGAGAGCGGCCAAATGTTGCTCAGTGATCGGCCAGCTGAGGAGCGCTGTTAGCCCGTCCTTCTTGTACCATCTAGTGGTCGTAAATTCCTCACAGGGTCGGGACCACACAGGACACACGGGGGGGGGGGGGGGGTCCGGGGGGGTCCGAGGGGGGGGCGGGTCAGCACCGGCTGGGGTGTTCAGCCCATGTTCAGTCTGCCCTCAGTGACCCGGAGCAACAACCCTATATCTAGCTGACTGTATATCTAGCTGACTGTATATATATCTGACTGTATATATATATATATATGACTGTATATCTAGCTGACTGTATATCTATCTGACTGTATATATATCTGACTGTATATATATATATGACTGTATATCTAACTGACTGTATATCTATCTGACTGTATATCTGACTGTATAGCTATATCTGACTGTATATCTAGCTGACTGTATATCTTATCTATCTGACTGTATATCCAACTGTATATCTATCTATCTGACTGTATATCTGACTGTATATCTATCTGACTGTATATCTGACTGTATATCTATCTGACTGTATATCTATCTATCTGACTGTATATCTAGCTGACTGTATATCTTATCTATCTGACTGTATATCTTTCTATCTGACTGTATATCTTTCTAGCTGACTGTATATCTTATCTTTCTGACTGTATATCTGACTGTATATCTAATCTATCTGACTTTATCTAACCATATCCATCTGACTATATCTAGCGAGTAAAGAAACTAATATTAATAATTATATGAATAATGTGAAGTCTCGTCACCCCTAGTAAAGCAGTATGGATGGCTGAGATTTACACTCTATTGTTCTTCGAACATTGATAACCTAAATTAGCAGCAACATAACATGGTGTCCAACCGCCATCTACCCTCAGGTATGACCCTCTGCCCTCATGTATGACCCACTGCCCTCAGGTATGACCCTCTACCCTCAGGTATGACCCTCTGCCCTCAGGTATGACCCTCTGCCCTCAGGTATGACCCCTCTACCCTCAGGTATGACCATCTACCCTCAGGTATGACCCCTCTACCCTCAGGTATGACCCCTCTACCCTCAGGTATGACCCGTCTACCCTCAGGTATGACCCCTCTACCCTCAGGTATGACCCCTCTACCCTCAGGTATGACCCCTCTACCCTCTGGTATGACCCCTCTACCCTCTGGTATGACCCCTCTACCCTCAGGTATGACCCCTCTACCCTCAGGTATGACCCCTCTACCCTCAGGTATGACCCCTCTACCCTCGGGTATGACCCCTCTACCCTCGGGTATGACCATCTACCCTCGGGTATGACCCCTCTACCCTCGGGTATGACCCCTCTACCCTCGGGTATGACCCCTCTGCCCTCGGGTATGACCCCTCTACCCTCAGGTATGACCCCTCTGCCCTCAGGTATGACCTCTCTACCCTCAGGTATGACCATCTACCCTCAGGTATGACCCTCTACCCTCGGGTATGACCCCTCTACCCTCAGGTATGCATGAGGCCTGGTCTCAGGTATGACCCCTCTACCCTCAGGTATGACCCCTCTACCCTCAGGTATGCATGAGGCCCGGTCTCAGGTATGACCCCTCTACCCTCAGGTATGCATGAGGCCCGGTCTCAGGTATGACCCCTCTACCCTCAGGTATGACCCCTCTACCCTCGGGTATGACCCTCTGCCCTCAGGTATGACCCCTCTACCCTCAGGTATGCATGAGGCCCGGTCTCAGGTATGACCCCTCTACCCTCAGGTATGACCCCTCTACCCTCAGGTATGCATGAGGCCCGGTCTCAGGTATGACCCCTCTACCCTCAGGTATGCATGAGGCCCGGTCTCAGGTATGACCCCTCTACCCTCAGGTATGACCCCTCTACCCTCAGGTATGCATGAGGCCCGGTCTCAGGTATGACCCCTCTACCCTCAGGTATGACCCCTCTACCCTCAGGTATGCATGAGGCCCGGTCTCAGGTATGACCCCTCTACCCTCAGGTATGACCCTCTACCTCAGGTATGCATGAGGCCCGGTCTCAGGTATGCACAAGACACAGACATGCCACAAAGCCGACGGTCAGATCAAGAAAAGGACAGAAGGAGAAGAGAAATGGAGACATGGAGGCGGTGATTATACGCAGGCCGTCGTCCTGTAATCACAGGAGCCGCCATAAAACACATGAACTGACATGTTTCTGAATCCCTGCTGTTCCTGCCCCCAGCTCCTTCCTACAGTAGGGTTACGATCTTGTAACGTCGGTTACAACAGATGTCTGCTTTTATAGAAACCACATTTTCACCTGACAGTATTTTTCCTTTTCTTTTCATGCCCGTTCAGAAAAGTAAGTTGAATCATTCCTGTTCCAGTCACCCATTCATTAAGGCGTTATGAACTGCTTATTTCTTAAAAATGTTGGCGCAATTGCGTCCAGATGTCATTAATTTGTTCTAAATGAACCGGGTTGGTGTGGCCCTTTTGGATCCAATGAGTTCCTCTTTGTCCGGTATGTGCTAAGTCTCTTGGCTCCAGCAGGAGAGGGTAGGGGGTGGAGGTGGGGGTCGCTACCCCACACACACACAGACAGAGCCCCTCATCACGGACCCCCCGTCGGGCCGGCCTTTAGTCATGAGACCCCGATACTGGGAAAGCTCTCGGCCAATAAGGCGCCCCGTGGGGAAAGCTCTCGGCCAATAAGGCGCCCCGTGGCGAAAGCTCTCAGCCAATAAGGCGCCCCACGGGGAAAGCTCTGGACCAATAACAAGCCCCCCTGGGGGTAAAACCCGGGGATTACCAGCCCGCCCTCCGGGGGAGCGGCCTCTGGGGCGACGAGGGAGGGGGCGTGGCTCCGCCAGGGTCCCCGACGCCCGGTCGCCATGACTGCAGCTTCCTCTAAATGGTTGCTAGGGGGCAGGTATCACAGAGGGAATTAAACCGCAACAAAGAGAAGGTTATTCTGCCGTAATCCAGAGATATACACACACACTGAGCAAGAGTTACTCTGGAGGGAGGGAGAGAGGGAGGAGAGGAGGGGGAAAAGGAGGAGAGGGGAGAGAGGGAGGAGAGGGGAGGCCGAGAGGGAGCAGAGGAGCGACCTGCGGGGAAGAAAACACTGATCACAAGAGCATGACACACACACATACACACACACACACACACACACACTTTAGTTCACGTACTTTATTCAGAAATGACATTAACCTAAACATGATCATATCATAACCAACCATGGCTGAGACACACGGCTTTAGGCCCTACTCTATCTGAGAATGTTCAAAGACCAACAAGAGGTCAAATGGAAGACCCTCAGATAAACAGACCAGCTGAACTCTCCCTCTCCTCTCCTCTCCTCTCCTCTCCTCTTCTCCTCCTCTCCTTATCCGTTCCTCCCGTTGCTGATTTTCCTTCTATTTGACTCATCAGATGCTCTTAGTCAGTGTCATTAAGGAGCAGGTCGGGGGATGGGTGAACTTGCTCAAGGATGTGGACATTGGGTATCGAACCCGGAACCTTTTTAGCTGGGAGTCAAACCTACGCTGTACCGCCCACCCCCCCTCTCTCCTACCACCCCTCCATCGTCCTTCTTTATGCTCATCTGTTTATCTTGTGGGGGTCTTGATGTTGTTGCACCTGTACAGGTGTGTGAGTGTTGTTTTCCTCTTCCCTGTACAGGTGTGTGAGTGTTGTTTTCCTCTTACCTGTACAGGTGTGTGAGTGTTGTTTTCCTCTTCCCTGTACAGGTGTGTGAGTGTTGTTTTCCTCTTACCTGTACAGGTGTGTGAGTGTTGTTTTCCTCTTCCCTGTACAGGTGTGTGAGTGTTGTTTTCCTCTTACCTGTACAGGTGTGTGAGTGTTGTTTTCCTCTTCCCTGTACAGGTGCGTGAGTGTTATCTTTCTCTTACCTGTGCAGGTGTGAGAGTGTGTGCAGCCTGGGTGAAGACTACCGGCGTGGGGCGGGGGTGCTGGACATGGTGTTTGAGACCCCCCATCAGCTGTACACCTGCGGGTACGACACCTACATCCGCCTCTGGGACCTCCGGCTCAGCCCCAGGTACCTCCAGGCCCACACATCAACTCATCAGGCTCATCATTTTCCATGATGCATAACGTCTATCTGAATTATCTGTATCTGAATTCCTTCTTGGGGGTTTATCACGATTGGTCTTTGTTCTAAAGGTTTGATGGTCTTTGGTGCTAATGGGCCACCATAGTGTGAGGGGGGGGGGGGCGTCATTCAAGTAAGACAAATGAGAGCTGATTGGTTGATGGCTCTGGGGAGTTGGTTGGGGGCAGAAGGGGAACCTCTTTAGACATCAATAATTCACATGGACCCCAACGTCTGGGGGTCGTCTGGAAGTCAGGGCCGGCCCACTTGGTCTTCTGTGAACCAATCAGAACTTGCAATGAGTCAATCAGAAGGAGTGGAGCCAATTCAATTGTGCATGTGATCAGGAGATGAACTACAGATAGTGATCACCAGTAAGTTTACATTACATTTAGATTACACTACATTACATTTAGATTACACTGCATAATATTTATATTACATTACATTTAGGTTACATTACATTTAGATGTCATTACTTAAAGATCACATTACATTTAGATTACACTACATTACATTTAGATTACATTACGTGTGTACTCTTTAACTCAAGGACACAATGTTGGTAAGTGACCTTACCTTGGCTGGATGGCTAAAATTAGGTGTGTGTGTGTGTGTGTGTGTGTGTGTGTGTGTGTGTGTGTGTGTGTGTGTGTGTGTGTGTGTGTGTGTGTGTGTGTGTGTGTGTGTGTGGTGTGTGTGTGTGTGTGTGTGTGTGTGTGTGTGTGTGTGTGTGTGTGTGTGTGTGTGTGTGTGTGTGTGTGTGTGTGTGTGTGTGTGTGTGTGTGTGTGTGTGTCTCCTCTTCCATCACTTATTGATGGGTCATCTCTAATGGAGGATTGATCTGTTAGAAGACCCTCCCCCAACTTGACCGCAGCCGACCGGCACACAACACCCCCCCCCCCCCCCAACTTGACCGCAGCTGACCCCCCCCCGCAGCTTACGATAATAGGAAAAATCACTAGAGTGCATAGCTCCACCACAGCAAAAAGTCCTCTTGTTACAGATTGACATCCTGATTTGCAGATCCTAACCTAATCAACTGTTGGCCCATAAGTAATTAACCACCACATTAGATATTAAAACTCCGTACATAACTTTCTGAGAGACAGACGGACAGACAGACAGACGGGGGCGAAAGCATACCTCTGTCCAACTTTGATTGCAGAGGTAATAAAATAATGCACAGATACTGTGAATCTTTGAATATAATGATATTGTTCGGTAAATATAGTTTTATGGTTTGAGGATATTCAATCAAACCTCCCTACAGGTAATCCTTAGAGATTCATTGTGTATTGCGATGTCCTGATTGGTCTTCTGCTGCTCCCCAACAGGAAGTGTGTGATGGAGTGGGAGGAGCCTCACGATAGCGCCCTCTACTGCCTCCAGACGGACGGGAATAACATGATGGCCAGTGGCTCCTCCTACTACGGCGTGGTGCGGCTATGGGACAGACGGCAGAGCCAATGTCTGAAGGTTTGTGTGTCTGTCTCCCTGTCTCTGTCTGTCTTCCTGTCTGTCGTTGTTCTACAGACATGGATCTACGAGGTGATGTTTTTAGTCTTAGATCTAATGAGCTGTCTGAAATGGAGCTGCCCAATGGTGTGATATGATTATATTAAGCATCCGTTAGTTAGACCCTACTACGGTGTGTGTGTGTGTGTGTGTGTGTGTGTGTGTGTGTGTGTGTGTGTGTGTGTGTGTGTGTGTGTGTGTGTGTGTGTGTGTGTGTGTGTGTGTGTGTGTGTGTGTGTGTGTGTGTGTGTGTGTGTGTGTGTGTGTGTGTGTGTGTGTGTGTGTGTGTGTGTGTGTGTGTGTGCAGTTCTTCCAGCTGACCACGGACCGGGTCAGCAGTCCGGTGTACTGCCTGCGGTTCAGCAGCTCTCACCTGTACGCCGCTGTGGCCACTGCTCTCCACGCCCTGGACTTCAGACGCCACGGGGCGGAACGCCTCTACTGCCCTCTGATACTGGACCAGTGATCTGCTCCTAAAGAGAGAGATAGATATATATCCATATCTTTATATAGATATATATATTCTATATATCTATATCTATATAAAGATATAGATATATATATGTGTATATATCTATCTATCTCTATCTCTATCTCTATAGATAGATAGATAGATAGATAGATAGATAGATAGATATATATATGATCAGTGGGCTCCTAGTGATCTATAAATATATATATTTATTTGATTAGTTTTTTGAAGGGGTTTATGTCTTTGGGATAAAGTCTAGTTTTTTAACGAACGTTTTATTGTTTCCTTTTGAAGATGTCTTCATTAAAGGTGTTCTCCCCACTGAACCTCTTTTGTCACGCTTGTTGATTTCATAATATTCAAAATAGATATGATCGTGTCGCTCGCCCTTCGCGTGGATGCGATAACTCAAACCCAAGGAGGATTCTAACATCGGCCACTAGGGGGCGTTTTGAAACGTGAAAATCACATATGCAGCTGGAATTGTGGATTCCAGCTGGTGGTCCGGTGGTCCTCAAGTTCAGCTCAAAGGTCTGGCCCTGAGGAGCCACCTGACCTGCTGCTCAGGTTCCAAATGTTGCCACCAGGTGGAGCTTTATAACTAAAAATTGAATGGTAATGAAAAAAAGCACAAACCTATTGCATATGATCGAGGGTAAAGTCTTGATCTGATCTCTTGTAATCGAGGATTGTTGGCCATTTACCGCTTGATGCCTCTTTTCATTCTGCTATCACCGCTTTGTCTTCTTAGTGTCTCTGTAAGGTCACTCAGAAGGTTTGGTACATAATGTGATAACACTTGGTGATGACTTACGGACCAAGGGACCGTTAATAGGATTCATGGATCCCAATCTGAATCCGGATCCATGAATTATTTGAAGGACTCTTTAGCATTTGCAGATGGGGCAAAAAAATCACATGTAATATTTCACGTTACTAACAAATTTGCTTAAAATGTCCCCTAGTTGGAGGTTTGTTCTCTACTGAGGGCCCTCTAGTTGGAGGTATGTTCTCTACTGAGGGCCCTCTAGTTGGAGGTATGTTCTCTACTGAGGGCCCTCTAGTTGGAGGTATGTTCTACTGAGGGCCCTCTAGTTGGAGGTATGTTCTACTGAGGGCCCTCTAGTTGGAGGTATGTTCTACTGAGGGCCCTCTAGTTGGAGGTATGTTCTACTGAGGGCCCTCTAGTTGGAGGTATGTTCTACTGAGGACCCTCTAGTTGGAGGTATGTTCTACTGAGGGCCCTCTAGTTGGAGGTATGTTCTACTGAGGGACCTCTAGTTGGAGGTATGTTCTCTACTGAGGGACCTCTAGTTGGAGGTATGTTCTACTGAGGACCCTCTAGTTGGAGGTATGTTCTACTGAGGGCCCTCTAGGTGGAGGTATGTTCTCTACTGAGGGCCCTCTAGTTGGAGGTATGTTCTACTGAGGGCCCTCTAGTTGGAGGTATGTTCTACGGAGGGACCTCTAGTTGGAGGTATGTTCTACGGAGGGACCTCTAGTTGGAGGTATGTTCTACTGAGGGCCCTCTAGTTGGAGGTATGTTCTCTACTGAGGGCCCTCTAGTTGGAGGTATGTTCTCTACTGAGGGCCCTCTAGTTGGAGGTATGTTCTCTACTGAGGGCCCTCTAGTTGGAGGTATGTTCTCTACTGAGGGCCCTCTAGTTGGAGGTATGTTCTCTACTGAGGGCCCTCTAGTTGGAGGTATGTTCTACTGAGGGCCCTCTAGTTGGAGGTATGTTCTCTACTGAGGGCCCTCTAGTTGGAGGTATGTTCTACTGAGGGCCCTCTAGTTGGAGGTATGTTCTACTGAGGGCCCTCTAGTTGGAGGTATGTTCTACTGAGGGCCCTCTAGTTGGAGGTATGTTCTACTGAGGGCCCTCTAGTTGGAGGTATGTTCTCTACTGAGGGCCCTCTAGTTGGAGGTATGTGCTCTACTGAGGGCCCTCTAGTTGGAGGTTTGTTCTCTACTGAGGGCCCTCTAGTTGGAGGTATGTTCTCTACTGAGGGCCCTCTAGTTGGAGGTATGTTCTACTGAGGGCCCTCTAGTTGGAGGGATGTTCTACTGAGGGCCCTCTAGTTGGAGGTATGTTCCACGGAGGGCCCTCTAGTTGGAGGTATGTTCTCTACTGAGGGCCCTCTAGTTGGAGGTTTGTTCTCTACTGAGGGCCCTCTAGTTGGAGGTATGTTCTCTACTGAGGGCCCTCTAGTTGGAGGTATGTTCTCTACTGAGGGCCCTCTAGTTGGAGGTATGTTCTACTGAGGGCCCTCTAGTTGGAGGTTTGTTCTCTACTGAGGGCCCTCTAGTTGGAGGTATGTTCTCTACTGAGGGCCCTCTAGTTGGAGGTATGTTCTACTGAGGGCCCTCTAGTTGGAGGTATGTTCTACTGAGAGCCCTCTAGTTGGAGGTATGTTCTACTGAGGGCCCTCTAGTTGGAGGTGTGTTCTACTGAGGGCCCTCTAACCAATTGTCCTTGTATCTCCACCAGAACTGCCTCTTGGACCCCCACCAATCTGGTTTTAAGGCAGGTCACTTGACAGAAACTGCCCTTCTGGCAGTAACTGAGTCGCTCCATGTTGCTAGAGCAAATTCGCTCTCCTCGTCCTGATCCTCCTGGACCTGTCTGCAGCATTGGACACTGTGAACCACCAGATTCTCCTCTCCACCCTTGAGCCGATGGGTGTCTTGGGCTCTGCTCTCGCCTTGTTTGTATCTTACCTGATGGGTCGCTTCTACCAGGTGGCACTGGGAGGGTCTGTGTCGGAACCATGCCGACTGACTACTGGGGTTCCATAAGGATCGGTCCTGGGTCCTCTTCTCCCTCTACATAACATCCCTTGGTCCTGTTATCCACTCCCATGACTTATCCTACCACTGCTATGCTGACCACACCCAACTGGTCTTGTCGTTTCCCCCCTCAGACACGCAAGTGGAATCACGCATTGCCGCGCGATTAGCAGACATCTCAAATTGGATGTTGATGCACCACCTAAAGCTCAACCTGGACAACAGCTGAGCTAGTGTTCTTCCCGGCAAAGGGCTGTCCGCACCGAGACCTGGCTGTCACATTGATGATGCTGTGGTGACACCTACTCGGACCGCAAGGAATCTGGGTGGGACCCTGGAAGACCAACTGTCGTTCTCGGCAAACATTGCATCTGTGACACGCTCCTGCAGATTCCTCTACAACATCAGGAGGATTCGGCCTTTTCTCACTGAAAAGGCTGCCAGGTGCTCATCCAGGCTCTTGTCATCTCCCGGCTGGACTACTGCAACTCCCTCCTTGCTGGCGCCCCGGCATTTGCCATCAGGCCCCTGGAGCTCATTCAGAAAGCTGCAGCTCGCCTGGTGTTCAACCGCCCCAAGTACTCCCACACATCTACCCTCCTTCGGACTCTACACTGGCTCCCTGTAGCTGCTCCATCCAGTTCAAGACCTTGATGCTAACCTACAAGGCAGTAAAAGGCACTGCTCCATCCTACCTCCAGGCAATGGTCAAGGCCTACATCCCAACCCGTCCACTTCACTCCCCCTCGCTTAGGGGCCCCTGAGGGCCGATCTACGGTCACGGCTCTTCTCCGTCCTGTGGCCCAAATTTGGTGGAACAAACTCCCCACGGAGGTCACGACTGCAGAGTCACCGCCCATCTTCCACCGCAGGCTGAAAACCCATCTCTTCAGGACACACAAAAGTAGATTACATATTATAGATAGGTAGATATTGTTCTAGATATTGTTGAATATTGTTTGCCAACTTATTGTACTTTTTCCCTTACACTTTTGCCTTAATTATTGTCCTTCTACCTGAGTGCTGGCTCAGTTCTTGGAGACGAGTTAGGATGAAACACTACTGTGATTGATGGTCGTTGATGGTCCAGCGTTGCCGGTTCAAACCCCTAACCTGCTCAACAATTACCATTGACTAACCTTACCTTAAGCTCTGATGTCATTATGAAGTCACACATGAAAAAGCTTCATGAAGCCTGGGGGATGAAGGGGCCCCTGGGGGGTGGAGGGGCCCCTGGGGGGGGTGGAGGGGCCCCTGGGTTAGACGTACGGTTTGAAAAACACACTAATCCTTTAACCCAAAGGCACCTCGGCACACAAACACAGAATCACATACACCCACTGGCTCTCTCTCTCCCCCCCCCCTCTCTCTCCCCCCCTCTCTCTCTCTCTCCCCCCCCCCCTCTCTCTCTCTCTCCTCCTCCTCTCTCTCTCTCTCCCCCCCCCCCTCTCTCTCTCCCTCCTCTCTCTCTCTCTCTCTCTCTCTCTCTCTCCCCCTCTCTCCTCCTCTCCCCCCCCCTCTCTCTCTCTCTCCTCCTCTCTCTCTCTCTCTCTCTCTCTCTCTCTCTCTCTCTCTCTCTCTCTCTCTCTCTCTCTCTCTCTCTCTCTCTCTCTCTCTCTCTCTCACTGTCTCTCTCTCTCTCTCTCTCTCTCTCTCTCTCTCTCTCTCTCTCTCTCTCTCTCTCTCTCTCTCTCTGGTTAACACCTGAGTGTCCAGGACCACAGGTGGTGTCTCCGTATCCTTTGAAGGGATCAAGTTCCATTAGCCCCTCGACAGAACCTCATCCCGTCGCCGTGGCTACGCTTCACTGTTTGGGTTTTTACACGCACACACACGTTGACCCCGCCCCCGCGCACCTGGGACCACCCCCACCCCCCATCAGGAGAACGCTTCCCGTGTTTGACCCTTTGAGTCCACCTGGTGGGATCTGCTTTGATTTGATTTGCTTTTGATTGATGGAACAGGGGGGGGTGGTGTAGTGGGTGGTTGTAGTGGGTGCTGTGGGGGGGGGGTGGGTAGTGGGTGGTGTAGTGAGTGGTGGTGTGGGGGGGCAGTGGGTGGTGTAGTGGGTGGTGTAGTGGGTGGTGTGGGGGGGTAGTGGGTGCTGTGGGTGGTGTGGGGGGGTAGTGGGTGCTGTGGGGGGGGGGTGTAGTGGGTGGTGTGGGGGGGTAGTGGGTGGTGTAGTGGGTGGTGTGGTGGTGTAGTGGGTGCTGTGGGGGGGGTGGTGTAGTGGGTGGTGTGGGGGGGTAGTGGGTGCTGTGGGGGGTAGTGGGTGGTGTAGTGGGTGGTGTGGGGGGGGGGTGTGTGGGTGCTGTGGGGGGGTAGTGGGTGGTGTAGTGGGTGCTGTGGGGGGGTAGTGGGTGGTGTAGTGGGTGCTGTGGGGGTGTAGTGGGTGCTGTTGGGGGTGGGGTGGTGTAGTGGGTGGTGTAGTGGGTGCTGTGGTGGTGTAGTGGGTGCTGTGGGGGGTAGTGGGTGGTGTAGTGGGTGCTGTGGGGGGGTAGTGGGTGGTGTAGTGGGGGCAGTGGGTGGTGTAGTGGGTGCTGTGGGGGGGTAGTGGGTGGTGTAGTGGGTGGTGTAGTGGGTGGTGTGGGGGGGTAGTGGGTGTGTGGGTAGTGGGTGCTGTGGGGGGGCAGTGGGTGGTGTAGTGGGTGGTGTAGTGGGTGCTGTGGTTGTGGATCAACGCTTAGAGGCTAACTGCCTCCTGGCCTCCTGGCCTCCTGACTCTGGGGTCTGAGGCAGGGAAGGAGACACACTATTCTTATGATGCTTCATATCCACTACTGTCGCTCTTCCTGATTGGCTCAAATGGTTTCCAGATCAAGTCACTTAGGAGTTGTGATTGGAGGACCAGTCACCTGTTGAGTGTTTTCTGTTTCCACTGCTAGCTTACAGGGAATGTGTGTGATATGTGTGTGTGTGTGTGTGTGTCCAGTGGGTTTGTGTGTGTCGGTGATGTCTAGTGTATGTGTGATGTGGGTTGTGTGTGTCCACAACAACAACAACGGGTGAGGGTTGAATCCTCTTTATTGGTGACATGTGAACCCAGTGAGATGTTCTCTCATTGAACTCATCCTAGTGTGAGGAGCAGTGAGGGTTAGAGTCTTCATCAAGGACACCTCCACAGAGGAGCCAGGGATCCAACCAGGAACCGCTCTCCCTCCTGAGCTATACTGCCGCCCTGCCCCCAATAGCTTCTATGTGGGGGCCATTAGAGGCTGTCCATTAGAGGCTGTCCATTAGAGGCTGTCCAGGGTGCGGACACACATTGCACACCCATGCAGGAGATGTGCTCTCCAGGGACCTGAGGGTGGGGGACACGCGGCTTCACCACAACCACCACATAGCGGCCATCTTGGTGGGACATGGTTCTGTTGGTTCTTGAAGACACTTCAGTGTCCACATTAAAACCAGTTGGACTTCTTGACTTCTTGTTAGTTTTTTTCATACCTGAATGATTCATTTTTTAAATGTATTTTCAAATTGTATCCTCAATTCTGTACTATAAACAATGTAACTATAAATACACAAGAATAACACATGAATAACACATGAATAACACATTAACAAGACATTAATAACGCATGAAACACAGACCATCTCTTCATCCATTGCTTGTGTTTGAGTGACAAGGCTTCATGTCTGAACACGAGGTGGGGGAGGAGGTCTTGGTGGTGGAGGAGGAGGTCTTGGTGGTGGGGGAGGAGGTCTTGGTGGTGGGGGAGGAGGTCTTGGTGGGGGAGAAGGTCTTGGTGGAGGAGGAGGTCTTGGTGGGGGAGGAGGTCTTGGTGGGGGAGGAGGTCTTGGTGGTGGGGGAGGAGGTCTTGGTGGTGGAGGAGGAGGTCTTGGTGGTGGGGGAGGACGTCTTGGTGGTGGAGGAGGAGGTCTTGGTGGAGGGGGAGGAGGTCTTGGTGGTGGGGGAGGAGGTCTTGGTGGTGGAGGAGGAGGTCTTGGTGGAGGGGGAGGAGGTCTTGGTGGTGGAGGAGGAGGAGGTCTTGGTGGAGGGGGAGGAGGTCTTGGTGGTGGAGGAGGAGGTCTTGGTGGAGGGGGAGGAGGTCTTGGTGGAGGAGGAGGTCTTAGTGGTGGAGGAGGAGGTCTTGGTGGTGGAGGAGGAGGTCTTGGTGGAGGGGGAGGAGGTCTTGGTGGAGGAGGAGGTCTTGGTGGTGGAGGAGGAGGTCTTGGTGGAGGGGGAGGAGGTCTTGGTGGTGGAGGAGGTGGTTAGGGTCTTCGAGGAGGGGTGTGTCCAGGTGAAGAGGACCTAGGAGGAGACAGGAGCCTATGCTCAGGTGACTTGTTTGAGCCGAGGATAAGCGGCCGTCTCTGATGGCCTTGACAGACCAAAGACACACAATTAGTGTTCAACATCTCTCTCCTCCGACCAAGGCCTCCAGGCTCGCAAATCCTCCTTTGTTCAGACGCTCTTTTCTCTCTATTTTGTATGAATCACTTGATTGATCTATTGTGACAAATTCTACCTACAACTCTCATCCTTTCATCCTCTCCCTGGCAAGTCATCGTATAATTAAATAATGTAAAGAATCAAAGCCATGATAATAAGAAGTGTTAACCGATAGATCATTTGGATGTTCAAGGAAACGTCGTTAAAGTGGCACCGCATCATGTTTTGCTGTTGGATCCCGGCGATATTTAACATTACATCCAAAGTTACTTTCCTGAACTGAGCGCTCAGTCCAAAACAAAACCTTCAGGTGTTTTTCTCACTGTGGTTTCCATGGTAACCTCCCCATACCTTTAACCCGCCGAATGCTCCCCGGGGGGTCCCGAGGTCCAGGACCCCCGGGGAGATGAGACCAAGCAGAACCCATCCCACGGATCTCCAGGGCCCAGCTTTAGGGCCGTGATTAAGGGCGTACTTTTCTGTCTTGTCGTTGGGTGTTAAACTAGCAGGGCCCCTCGGTGGGGCCGCTGGTTAACCCAGGGGCCCTTTAAAACGGGCCCCTGGGTTAACCAGCGTTCCACGCTGCTCCTGCTAACCTTTAGGGACACCTGCTTGGTCCCGTGACTCATTCCACACAACGGCTCACCTCTCATTCCACACAACGGCTCACCTCTCATTCCACACAACGGCTCACCTCTCATTCCACACAACGGCTCACCTCTCATTCCACACTGAGCAGCCGCTGTAAGACCAGACATCGGGGGAAATCCGCGGCTTCTTTCTTTCTTTCTTTCTTTCTTTGGCCGCATTCAGCGGACTTGAATGAGCAGAAGGATTTTTCTTTCTTCAGAGACGGACGTGAGGTTCGTTTTCCCCCGAGAACAAGCGAGGCTCGGGCTGGTGGAGAGATCGGGTGTCACAGCGCAATTTAACGTTTGATTTTGCACGGATCCTCGTAGAAACTCAAAAGTATAACTTGAAGCGACTCCTGCCAGGGAACCTGTGCTCTGCTTCGGCGGGAGCAGGTGATGAGTTACCTGGCAGGCTCCACTTCTGGGCCTAAAGGATCGCTTAAAGCAATAGTTGGTCCGATGTCGCCCCCTGGTGGTAATTTATTGCTTTCAGCGCAGTTAAGCACCGTTCTGTACGTACGCTACAAACGGATGAATTAGACGCCCATGGTCCGTGTTCTCAGGACGCAATACAAATACATCAATCAATATCATGCTTATCATGTTTTATACATACAGAAGTTCAACACAAAGGAAGTTGCTATTGTCTTATTACTAGACTGTAAGAAGAGGAAGCAGAGCTGCAACCCAATGGTTGAAATACATTTGATTTAGCCCACACGTGTTTTTAATACTTTATTATATATTCATAATATCTTGGGCGTATTATTATGTGTGTTCTATGTAAGGTTGCATAGATGGCAGTGAGTCAATGCAATAACATTTTTTTTTCATGATTCACGATGCTGCTGCACTACTGGCACTTTAAATGCTTTTGAAAGATTTGTGTAAAAAAACACTTTGCTGCTCTTTTTTTGTTTATTTTATTGTAGATATTATTTTAATGGTATTGTTTTTAAGATTTATACTGCAGGAGGGAATGGGTAAGAGTAAGCGTTCCAATGTACTTGCATCCTGTATCTTGTATCTTGTCAGGTATAGACTCATTTGAGGGTTTTTTATTTCTTTACGTAGTCCCACGGGTCAGAACAGTCGGTCAGTATCGGGCTCAACTCATTCCACAGCCACATTTCTGAAAACCAGAGACGAAGAGAAGACGTCAAAAGTTGACGTTACGTTAAAGTTTGAGCTGTCAACCATGGAGTGTAAATCCCCAATGATCTTTTATAGCGAGACACGTCTGTACACTCCCTGAGGAGAGACCAGCTCCCTGAGGAGAGACCAGTCTAGTGCCTGCTGGTCCTTCCCATACACACTGCTCTACATCGGACCACCACCACCTCCCCTCCTCTCCTACCTGTCAGTCATTCCCGGGGGTCTCCACTCTAGGTGGGGAGGTGGGGAGAGAGGGGAGGTGGGGAGAGAGGGGTGGTGGGGAGAGAGAGAGAGAGGAGGGAGGTGGAGAGAGAGAGAGAGGAGGGAGGTGGAGAGAGAGAGGGGGGAGAGGGGGGAGAGAGGTGGAGAGAGGGGGGAGGTGGGGGGAGGGGGAGAGGGAGAGGGGAGAGAGGGGGGAGGTGGGGAGAGAGAGGGGGGAGAGAGGTGGAGAGAGGGGGGAGGTGGGGAGAGAGGGGAGGTGGAGAGAGAAAGGGGGGAGAGAGGTGGAGAGAGGGGGGAGGTGGGGAGAGAGAGAGGGAGAGGGGAGAGAGAGGGGAGAGGGGAGGTGGGGAGAGAGAGGGGGAGGTGGGGAGAGAGAGGGGAGGTGGGGAGAGAGAGGGGGAGAGAGGGGGGAGAGGGGGAGAGAGGAGGTGGGGAGAGAGAGAGAGAGAGAGAGGAGGGATGTGTGGAGAGAGAGTGGGGAGAGAGGGGAGGTGGGGAGAGAGAGAGAGAGGAGGGAGGTGGGGAGAGAGAGGGGGGAGAGGGGGGAGAGATGAGAGAGACGGAGAGGGGGAGGTGGGGAGAGAGAGGGGGAGGTGGGGAGAGAGAGGGGAGAGGGGGGAGGTGGGGGGAGAGGAGGAGGAGGAGGGGGTACAGGCCTGTCAGGGAGGGGAGACCTCCAGCAGCCCCTCTATAAAGAAAGAGCCCCTCCTCCAGCACACCACCACCATTACAAAATAAGTCAGATTGAAGCAAGTGTCTGAGATCAGTCAGGGGACCTGATGGTCGGGTCAGACCCTAATCCTATTGTCTCAGGGACAGGATTACTCTCTGCTGCCTTTCTCCCTGTGGCAGCGGGCAGGAGAAAGGCCAGATTAAAGGGATTAGCGTGTATCCTCCTGACTTGTCAAGCCGGGATGTGAGGAGGCCATTGACTTCTGGAGACCCTGAATGTGACGACGGCAGCCGGGGCAGAGCGGGCTCCCGCCGAAGGGGGGGGGGGGGGAGGGGGAGAGAGAGAGAGAGAGAGAGAGAGAGAGAGAGAGAGAGAGAGAGAGAGAGAGAGAGAGAGAGAGAGAGAGAGAGAGAAGAGAGAGAGAGAGAGAGAGAGAGAGAGAGAGAGAGAGAGAGAGAGAGAGAGAGAGAGAGAGAGAGAGAGAGAGAGAGAGAGAGAGAGAGAGAGAGAGAGGAGGGTCTGTGAAAGCCGACAGAAGACAAGAAGGAATTCCTGAAAGGACAATGTGATTGGTTTGCTTTTGTTCCCCCTGAACTGGGCTCAAAGGTTCAAAGAACTTCCCCCAAGGAGAGGAAACTGGGAGAGAGAGAGAGAGAGAGGAGATGAGGTGTAGAGAGAGAGGGCGGAGTGCGAGAGAAAGGGTGAGAAAGATAGGGAGAGAGAGAGGTAGAAGTGGGAGAGAGGGAAAGGGAGGGAGAGAAAAGAGAGGAGTGTTGGTTGCACTATACTTTGAATTTGCAAGGATTTCGAGATGTTTTTATTTTATATACAGGTATTTATTCATCTTTTCCGTTTCCATGATTATTGAACATGTCAGCCATCAAACTGTCCTCCATGGCCTGTTCTACGTTCCAGGACAACTTCCAACAGAAAATCACATTTTTTTTTATGTATTACTGAGTCCAATATCCCCGCATCACATCCCCTGGGTCCGTCGTCCCTCCTCAGGTCCACATGAGGCCATGACCTCCAGCCTCACCACTGGCTTTCTCTCCACCATCACACCAACCCTGAAGAAACCTCAAACTCTAATGACCAAAACAGCTTCATCTCCGTCGTTCTCCGGAGGCTGGTGGAGAGGCTTGGAGCTCCAGTGTGTGAGTGGTTCCTCCCACCTTGCAGACATTTTGTGGAAATTTAGAATAAGCGTTCATAAAGCTCCATTGTTCACCTGGTGTGGAGCCCAACAGGATTAATTATGTCCTCATTATAACAGTTATCTCTCTGTTCTGCTGACGATAAACCGCTTCACGTCTCCCCCGAGCCTCTTCTACTGTCCCCCCAGGCCCCCCACTGCCATGGAGGACCAACAACCATCCGATTGTGTTCCCCTGGACCTGCTCAGAGCCTTGTTGTCCTGCAGCCGTCTGTCCTCCAGTCATTTAAACGCTGGTTTTAATGCTTTGGTCAAATCACACCAGTGCAGCACCTCCTTCACACCTCCTCCTGACCTCCTCCTGACCTCCTTCAGACCTCCTTCTGACCTCCTTCAGACCTCCTTCACACCTCCTTCTGACCTCTTTCTGACCTCCTTCACACCTCCTTCTGACCTCCTCCACACCTCCTTCAGACCTCCTTCTGACCTCCTCCACACCTCCTTCTGACCTCCTTCAGACCTCCTTCTCTGTGACTTGACTTGACTTGACCTCCTTCAGACCTCCTTCTGACCTCATTCAGACCTCCTTCACAGCTCTTTCACACCTCCTTCACACCTCCTTCTGACCTCCTGCGGTCCCCATCAGCAGGTCCAGGACCTTCTCTGGTGCTCACATCCTCAAACCTGCTCTTACGACCCATAAACATGCTTCATAGCGTGCTGATGTTCTATTACTGGTTTATTGTACACATTTTATTTCTGATCTTACACGACGAAGGTGACCTTGAGTGCTGTGAAAGGTGTATTATTATGGAAGCTCTCTGTTCTACTCCCTCTACACCCACGACTGCATGGCTATGCACAGCTCCAACGTCATCGTCAAGTTTGCTGACGACACGACAGTGATGGGCCTGATCGCCGGCGACGACGAGACAGCCTACAGGGAGGAGGTCGGATCGCTGGAGCAGTGGTGCCAGGAGAACAGCCTCGCCCTCAACGTCAAGAAGACCAAGGAGCTGATCGTGGACTTCAGGAGGCAGAGGGGAGAGCACAGCCCTATCTCCATCGACGGCGTTGCAGTAGAGAGGGTCAGCAGCTTCAAGTTCCTCGGCGTGCACATCTCCGAGGACCTCACATGGTCCACGCACACCACACACGTGGTGAAAAAGGCCCAACAACGCCTGTATTTTCTCAGGCGTCTGAAGAAATTCAGCATGGGCCCCCGCATCCTGAGAACATTCTACAACGGCACCATCGAGAGTGTTCTGACAGGGTGTATCACCGCCTGGTACGGGAACTGCACGGCACTCGAGCGCAGAGCGCTTCAAAGGGTGGTGCGGACGGCCCAGTATATCGTTGGAGGTGAGCTCCCCTCCCTCCTGGACATTTACAACCAGCGGTGCGTGGCCAAGGCCAAAAGAATTATAAAAGACATTGCCCACCCCAGCCACAAACTTTACTCACTATTACCGTCAGGCAGGCGATACCGCAGTATCAAGTGTCGTACAAATAGGCTTAGAGATAGCTTCCACAGTCAGGCCATCAGGCTGCTGAACAAGGGCGTATAACATATAACAATGTATATTTTATTACATTGATTTATATATATATATTGCTCTTTTCTGTGCTGATTTTTGCATTTTATAAATTGCATTTTTTATTTTTATTTTATATTCCTTATTCTATTTTTTATTCTATTTTTTATTCTATTTTTTATCTATTTTTATTTTATCTTATTCTATAACTGCTGTCTGTCGTCGGGTATTGCACACAAGAATTTCACATCACTGCTTTATACTAAACTGTAAACTGTGAAGTGACAATAAACTTGACTTGACTTGACTTGACTTGTTCATCTTCTTCCCATCCTCGTGGTCTCACCTTTTGAGACCTCAGCGTTGCTTCCATCAGAGAGCAACTCTGAGGTGCTTTAAAGTAAAGGAAAAAGAGAAGAATCCTCTCTTCTGCTTGGTGTTCATGTTGTGTTTCTGTCTCATCTATGTGTCTGTTCCCCCCAACCTCCTCCTCCTCCTCCTCATTCCACTCCTCCCTCCTCCTCCTCATTCCACTCCTCCCCTCCTCCTCCCACTCCTTCCACTCCTCCCCCTCCTCCTCCCACTCCTTCCACTCCTCCCCGTCCTCCTCCTCCTTCCACTCCTCCCCCTCCTCCTCCTCCTCCCCTCCTCCTACTCCTCATTCACTCCTCCCCCTCCTCCTCCTCCTCCTTCCACTCCTCCCCCTCCTTCTACTCCTCCTTCCACTCCTCCCCTCCTCCTCCTCCCCCTCCTCCCCCTCCTCTCCCTTCTCCTCCTCCTCCTCCCCCTCCTCCTGCTCCTCCTCCTCCTCCCCCCTCCCCCCTCCTGCTCCTCCTCCTCCTCCTCCTGCTCCTGCTCCTCCTCCTACTCCTCCTCCTACTCCTCCTTCCACTCCTACTCCTCCTTCCACTCCTCCTCCTCCTCCTGATCCTCCTCTTCCTCCTCCTCCTGCTCCTCCTCCCCCTCCTCCTCCTGCTCCTCCTCCTCCCCCTCCTCCTCCTCCTCCTCCTCATTCTCCTCCTCCTTCCACTCCTCCTCCTCCTCCTGATCCTCCTCCTCTTCCTCCTGATCCTCCTCCTCTCCTCCCCCTCCCCCTCCTCCTCCTCCTCCTCCCCCCCCCTCCCCCTCCTCCTCCCTTTCTTCTTTTTCATGGTTTGTTTGACTTTCCGTCCCTTTAAGAGTCTGCATTTGGATTATTATATTTTGTTCATATTTCATAATTTATTTTTGAAAGTCGGGCAGCTTTATTAGTGATTTATATAAAAAGATGTATTTTATACAAAGTTGTTATAAGATTATATATATATATATATATATATATATATATATATATATATATATATATATATATATATATATACGGTATATATATATATATATAAAAAAATAAACACTACAGACTAGTGAAGGTTAAATGGTTTGTTTGTATGCAAACAAGAAGAGAGCTGTGTGTCCACACCTGACAGGTGAGGGTAAACTCCTGGTATACACCCACTCGTTTGAATGACAACCCAACCACTTGTTTCCCGGAAACAAGTGGACCCATGAGCCCGACCAATCAGAGCGGGAGGAAGAGGCGGGTCCAGTAGTTCCGTCTTTTCAGCTTGTTTTGATTTTGGAGCTAAGAAGTTATTAACTATGTTAGTA
The DNA here is from genome assembly GCA_027704905.1 of Muraenolepis orangiensis. NCBI lineage: Eukaryota > Metazoa > Chordata > Actinopteri > Gadiformes > Muraenolepididae > Muraenolepis > Muraenolepis orangiensis. Next base: position 2,293,589 of record CM051018.1, read on the forward strand.
TTTTGGTAAAGGATTAATAATATCAAACTTATAACGAATTAATAACGAATCAATATAATTTCGGATGGGGATGTTGAGGGTTGACGATGAAGGAGAAGACCCGACTCTGTCGACTCTTCCAGACGTAAGAAACTTAAAACTAAACCGATTGACTCCAGTTCCTATTCAACTAGTGATATGTGTATATCTATCTTATCTATCTTATATATCTTATCTATCTATCTATCTTATATATGATCTCTGTATCTATGTCTATAGGTAGTAATGTATCATGTACATCCGTGTCCGACTCATCCTCATGTTTACACTGAATTGGAACTAAACATATATTACACTATACATTTGATGTAGACACTGTATTATATAATAATACCGCATATACGTACTATAGAATGGCTGTATAAGCACTGTATAAGTATCTTATTAGTACTATATAAGTACCTAAGTACTGTATGACTATACGTAATATAGGGTTAGGGTTATACAGGATAAGTACTATGTAATGACTTTAAGTACGATATAAATACGATATAAATACTATATAAGTACAATCTGGGACACCCCAGACCCCCCTCTGGGACCACCCCAGACCCCCCTCTGGAACACCCCAGACTCCCCTCTGGAACCACCCCAAACCCCCCTCTGGGACCATCTCAGACCCCTCTCTGGAACACCCCAGACCCCCCTCTGGGACCACCCCAAAGCCCCCTCTGGGACCACCCCAAACTCTCCTCTGGGACAATCTCAGACCCCCCTCTGGGACACCCCAGACCCCCCTCTGGGACCGTCTCAGACCCCCCTCTGGGACACCCCAGACACCCTCTGGGACCATCTCAGACCCCCCTCTGGGACCACCCCATACTCTCCTCTGGGACCATCTCAGACCCCCCTCTGGGACCACCCCATACTCTCCTCTGGGACCATCCCAGAATCCCCTCTGGGAAAAAGTAGCCTCCTTTAATAGTTGATGTCAGAAGCTAGACAGGGTCTGAGGGAAACAATGGGAGGGGTTGTTTACCTGGTTGTTTACCTGGTTGTTTACCCGGTTGTTTACCCGGTTGTTTACCCGGTTGTTTACCTGGCAACGTGCCAGGCGTCCGGTTACAGTGCTGGTCTGTGGGTCTGTCAGCCCTCCTCAGCAAGAGGAGCAAACAGCTCCTTGTCTTCCTCTGTATCTAATGGGGTTATGTCTTTCATACTGGGTACCAGACAGGTAACACAACAGTGTACTAATACTACTACTGCTGCTGCTACTACTACTACTACTACTACTACTACTACTACTACTACTACTACTACTACTACTACTACTAGTACTAGTACTAGTACTACTACTACTTCTGCTACTACTACTACTAGACCTACTACTACTAGTACTACTACTACTACTACTACTACTGCTGCTGCTGCTGCTACTACTACTACTATTACTGCTACTACTACTAGTGCTAATACTACTACCAGTACTGCTATTACTGCCAGTACTAATACTACTAATTCTACTAGTACTAATACTACTACTACGACTACTGCTACTAATACTACTAGTACCAATACTACTACTACTGCTACTACTACTACTAGTGTTAATTCTACTACTGTGACTACTACTTGTACTAAAACTACTCTTGCTACTACTACTAGTACTAGTAGTACTGCTACTACTACTATTGCTTCTACTACTAGTACAAATACTACGACTGCTTCTACTACTACAGCTGCTACTACTACTACTATTACTACTACTACTACTACTAGTACAAATACTACTTCTACTAATACTACTACGAGGTATAGGTATTTGTCAGTAGTGATGCTGTGATATCTACCATGAGGAAGCGTAGTGTCAGGTTTGTTAAATCTTAAATTCTCTCATCTGTCAGGTTATTTAATCTCAAATTCTCTCATCTGTCAGGTTATGATGATGATGATGATGATGGTGATGGTGATGATGATGATGATGATGATGATCTTGGTATTTCCTCCAGAGCGGCCTGGTGTGCCCGGGCGCTAACAACCAGAGCTACGTGTGTACTGCTGGTCACTGCTGTGGGGAGACTCAGTGCTGCAGCTACTACTATGAACTGTGGTGTGAGTTACCCAGCACACACACACACACACACACACACACACACACACACACACACACACACACACACACACACACACACACACACACACACACACACACACACACACACACACACACACACCACACACACACACACACACACACACACACACATAGCACGAGGCACATGGCAGTACCCCTAAAGATCACATGTCGGTTAACATCATGCCAATGACACCCCTTTCCCTGGTCACACACCCTATCTCCCTGGTGTCTCCCTAGTCTCTCCCTGATGTCTCTCTGGTCTCTCCCTGGTGTCTCCCTAGTCTCTCCCTGATGTCTCTCTGGTCTCTCCCTGATGTCTCTCTGGTCTCTCCCTGGTCTCTTCCTGATGTCTCTCTGGTCTCTCCCTGGTGTCTCCCTAGTCTCTCCCTGATGTCTCCCTGGTCTCTCCCTGATCTCTCCCTGGTCTCTCTGATCTCCACCTGATCTCTTCGTGATCTCTCCCAGGTCTCTCTCTGGTCTCTCTCTGGTATCTCCCTGATCTCTTCCTGATCTCTCCCTGACATCCTTCTGTTTGTCACCTTGCTCTATGATTCCATTTCTCAGCGTTGATCATCTGACGTGTGGCCTTAGACATGGACGGTGTGGCTAAGGCCCAGAGAGCTGCCTGTCTGCCTGTCGGTCTGTCTGCATGCCTGTCCATCTGCCTCTATCTGTCTGTCTGCCTTTTTCTGTCTGCCTGTCCATCTGCCTCTGTCTGTCTGTCTGTCTATCTGCCTGTCTGTCTCCCTGTATGCCTGTCTGTCCGTCTAGACTTGTTTACCAGGCCCTCTCCTCTCATGTCTTAATGATATCTAGCCCATCCTGTCATATACCTCTCTCTCTCTCTCTCTCTCTCTCTATATATATATATATATATATATATATATATATATATATATATATATACATACACTCTCTCTATATACCTTCTCTCTCTCTCTCTATATATATAGATATACTTATATACTGTATCTATATCTATATAGATATTCCTACTCTTCATACTGTATAAATCTCTCTCTCTCTCTCTCTCTCTCTCTCTCTCTCTCTCTCTCTCTCTCTCTCTCTCTCTCTCTCTCTCTCTCTCTCTCTCTCTCTCTCTCTCTCTCGCTCTCTCTCTCTCTCTCTCTCTCTCTCTCTCTCTCTCTCTCTCTCTCCTCTCTCTCTCTCTCTCTCTCTCTCTCTCTCTCTCTCTCTCTCTCTCTCTCTCTCTCTCTCTCTCTCTCTCTCTCTCTCTCTCTCTCTCTCTCTCACGGTGGGCCCAGGGTTCTGTGAGGGTTCTAACTGTCTCTCTTGTATTTACCGGTCCGGGGGTCTGTGCGTGGGCCCAGGGTTCTGGTTGGTGTGGACCCTGATCATCCTGCTCACCTGCTGCTGTGTGTGTCAGCACCGCCGGTCCAAGCAGCGGTTCCAGCAGCAGCGCCGGCAGAACGAGATCAACCTGATCGCATACCGGGAGGCCAGGAACAACAGCCAGCTGCCTCTCTACCTCCGTGAGTCTCTGGGGCTCTGTCTGTCTGTCTGTCTGTCTGTCTGTCAATTTTTTTTTTATATAAATGTATATATATATATATATATATATATATATACCAATTTATATTTAAAAAAAAATTGATATATATATATATATACCACATTAATCAAAACACATGCACAAAAGCAATGATGTTATTTTTTGTAAGAGTTCTGGATTGAATTCACGGGTTCTCCCCGTCTCTCTCTGTCTGTCTCTCACTACACAGACCTCTCTCTCTCTGTCTGTCTCTCACTACACAGACCTCTCTCTCTCTGTCTGTCTCTCACTACACAGACCTCTCTCTCTCTGTCTGTCTCTCACTACACAGACCTCTCTCTCTCTGTCTGTCTCTCACTACACAGACCTCTCTCTCTCTGTCTGTCTCTCACTACACAGACCTCTCTCTCTCTGTCTGTCTCTCACTACACAGACCTTTCTCTCTCTGTCTGTCTCTCACTACACAGACCTTTCTCTCTCTGTCTGTCTCTCACTACACTGACCTCTCTCTCTCTGTCTGTCTCTCACTACACAGACCTTTCTCTCTCTGTCTGTCTCTCACTACACAGACCTCTCTCTCTCTGTCTGTCTGTCTCACTACACAGACCTCTCTCTCTCTGTCTGTCTCTCACTACACAGACCTCTCTCTCTCTGTCTGTCTCTCACTACACAGACCTTTCTCTCTCTGTCTGTCTCTCACTACACAGACCTCTCTCTCTCTGTCTGTCTGTCTCACTACACAGACCTCTCTCTCTCTGTCTGTCTCTCACTACACAGACCTCTCTCTCTCTGTCTGTCTCTCACTACACAGACCTCTCTCTCTCTGTCTGTCTCACTACACAGACCTTTCTCTCTCTCTCTGTCTGTCTCTCACTACACAGACCTCTCTCTCTTTTTTCACAGATTTATCTCGGATGATATGTACATTTGGTTAAATTGTGCAAAAAAAGCATTTAAAAGCATTTTAAATTGCCAGTAGTGCAGCAGCATCATGAATACAGTGCAGAACAGTGCAGTAACTGTAATGAGTCCAGAAAGTCCAGAAAAGTATTTTAGTGTAGATGTGTGGATAGAAACTATCCTTAAACCTGGTAGTCCTTGCTGTACGGATGCTGAGGAACCGGGGACCAGACGGTAGGGGGGAGAAGAGATGGAGCCCAGGGTGGTTGCAGTCCTTTATGATGGACATGGCCTTCTTCAAACATCTGGTCCTACAGATCTCCTCCATGCATGGAAGTGCACACCAGATGATCTTCTCTGCCGTCCTCTGGATGTCTTTCTTGTCCTGTTCAGTGGTTTTTGCCGTACCACACGGTGACGCCACTCCTCAGGACGCTCTCTATGGGCCACGGTTGAAGTTCACCAGCCACCTCTGGCCTATTCCGCTTTTCCTGAGGCACCGCAGAGCATAGAGGCGCTGGTGGACCTTCTTTAGCATGACCACCAGGTCGTTGGAAATCTGTAGTCCTAGGAAATGGAAACGTTTTCGTTTTCGCTTATCAGGCCGATGACTGTGGTGTCGTCTGCAAACTTGATAATCCGATTACTGCTGCGTTGCAGTGATGCGTTGTAGATGTCGGTGAACACAGGAGCCAGCTGGTCAGCGCAGGTCTTGAAGACACGGGATGGTACTCCATCTTGGCCGGCTGCCTATCCGGCCTTCACCCTCCTGAAGGTTCTGCGGACCTTGTACTCGGACAGTTGTAGAACGTAGTCCTCTGGGTGGATGTTCAATTTGTTGGTCGGCTCAGAGTTCTCCCTTTCAAAGCGAGTGTAAAACTTGTTTAGCTGGTCTGGTAGGGTAGGGTGGTTGTTGGTGACTGGCCCTGAGCTCCCCTAGTAGTTGGAGAGGACCCTCAGACCTTGCCACCTTCCTGTATTGATTGGAGTCGCCTGTTGATCCTTAAGTTTGTTCCGTATGTCAGCATTCATCTATGGTTTGCGGTTCGGGAATGAGAACAGACCTGGTCGGGATGCATTCCTCCACTAGCCTGTTAATGTATGCTGGGACATGATTTGCATACACATCCAGGTCAGTAGTCTTGAATACACTTCAACTTCTGTTTGTACACAGGAAGTAGAAGCACGGAGGCGTGGTCTGATCTGGTCTCTACACAGAACTGTCTCTCTCTGTACACAGACCTGTCTCTCTCTCTCCACACCTGTCTCTCTCTACACAGACCTGTCTCTCTCTGTACACAGACCTGTCTCTCTCTCTCTCTCTCTCTCTCTCTACACAGACCTGTCTCTAACTCTATACAACTATACAAATCTGCTTTCAAAATGGTGTATCAAAAGTAACTCTTCTTTATTTTATTTTATATCGAGAATGATGTCTCTGCATTAAAGCAATTGTGTTAATCAGGGCGGCAGTATAGCTCAGGAGGTAGAGTGGTCGCCTCACAACCGGAAGGTTGCTGGTTCTGTCCCCCGGCTCCTCCTAGCAAAACTGTCGAGGTGTCCTTGAGCAAGGCACCCTACCCTCTCATTGCATGGCTGACCCCGCGTCGGTGTGTGAATGGGTGAATGTGAGGCTTGTAAAGCGCTTTGGATAAATAGCGCTACATAAAATAAAAACAAGGCAGTCCAGTCCAATCAATAAATTGTATCACAGTGTTGTATTAAAGTGATGGATCAGGTGGGATACCATAAGAGGTCTCTAAATCTCTGTCACAGGGTTCCTGCCCGACTACCTCCTGCCCAGCTACGAGGAAGTGGCTGACATCCCGGCCCTGCCCCCTCCTCCCTACAGCCCCTCGCAATCTCTGTCCCCGCCCACAGACACGCCCCTCTACCCTCTGACTCCGCCCCCTGTCCCCGTGAACCCGGACGATGAGGAGGAGGAGTTGGTGAGTACTCCCACAGGCGTGGACCCCCTGCTGGGCGGCACTGCGGCGGGCGACACCCTCCGGACCCAGCCGGTCCCCGGCCAGCAGGACCAGCCCCCGGCCCGCTACCGCCGCTTCACGGGGGACTCCGGCATCGAGGTCTGTGACGGCCAGGAGCTGTGGGACCAGCATGGCTTCCTGGGTCGGGAGGAGCAGCAGGAGGAGCAGGAGGAGGAAGAGGAGGAGCAGGAGGAGGAGGAGGAGGAGCAGGAGGAGGAGGATATGAAGGGGGAGATCCTGGGGTGCGACAGCCGCAGCGCTCGGTCCACCGTGCGGAACCCGGAGACGGACCGGGACGGAGACCGGGGGACCGAGCCTCTCAGGTAACCCGGGACGGGACTTCAGAACAATCTCTCGGAGCGCAGACGGACAGCGTTTCTTCTTCTTCTGACGACTGACGGGGATCAGGTTGGATCAGGTTGTTTGTTGTGTGTTTGACGGCGGTCTTAATGAGCGTGTGGCAAGGGGGGGCGTGGCTTAAATCCTTTCAGAATTTCGGGAGGTTTTCGTTATGCTGATTAAAAACACTTTGGCTGTCTCAGTTTCACCAGAAGTAATCCGGTGTCCATCCCTGTTCGTACAGTCTGGGACGTTGTGCACACTGTCCTCTCTCTCGCCATGGGAACCATGTGGGCGCGGCTGTAAGCATCTGCGGTTAGTGCTCCTTGGAAGTCCTCGAGGAGATACGGGAGAACAGACGCCTACAGGAACCACCCTCGCCCCCCTGGGGTAGCAAGTGGAATGTTGATGGTATAATGTTTAATGTTGGTTCAGTGAGTCTGAGGTTCTAGAATGAAGTTGTTTATTGAGCTGTGATTGGGAACCCTTTCTAATTGGGTTATTTTGTACAATATACAATTCACTGAAAAGGCAGTATAATAGATACATGGATAATTTACTCTTGACTTTGTCGTTTGCTTGCTTCGTCACTTCCGTTGCTCTTCTCGCGCACCGATTGGTTCACTGATTCCCTAGCTGAACAGCCAATGAGAGTGAGCTCTCTTTCGCCGACTGCAAGCAGCGATTATGGTTCCTGAATTGGCCTTAAAGCTGCCCACTGTCCAACTAGTGGCAGTTTGGGTCACGTGACGCCCATGGTGGGCCCTCCAGCCCACCTTTTGGTTCATCCTGCCACTCCCTCATGGCCAGTGGGCCTTCTCACTATAAACCTGGAACCTAACCTGGTGAAACTTTTAATGTACTTCGCTGTTTGGCCACTAGGGGGAGTATGTCGTCATTGAGTAAGGATACGTGACGTTAGAAACCTGATGTAAATATGTTTGACAAATTTGTCCATTGGACAAGAAGAGAAACGGGTGAATTCCCTTTAACGGTTAGTAGCTCTTAGTTAACAGTTTAAATGAACCGTTTTTCTGATAAATGGTTGCTGGCCGACTCACATGGCCGCCATGGAGCTGATCGCTCATATCTAAACGAACCGTAGCCGGACACTCTTCACACTTTGATTTTCAACATTCAGGAGATAATGTGAATTGTGAATAAATATCTCACTCCAAATGCACGTCTGAGTTCACACTTTATGAATATAGATGTTTGTTGTGTGAATTGGTCATATGGCTCGTATGATTATTTAGGCATTATTTACACTAAATAAGTTGCCATTAAAGTTAGGGTTTATATGTGGTACAATGGTCTGGCGCATTCAAAATAAAATATATAAATAGAAACTTAGAATTATAGGCCTAATAAAAAAATCAACTTTTACCGTAAGAACCTGTTTAAATCCTGCATGACCGTTATTCAAAAGTCTATCATCACTATTTTCGTTGTATGAATGTACTGTACTATAATGTACTTTTTGTTTAACTCATTGTATTTATACAGGGTTGATATACAATAATAACTAACAATTGTAAAGCTCTGAATACGTTGTTTTTCAAACATGAATTAATGCTCAGTCCTAACATGAATAATGTTTTTAAGCCTATAAAAATTATACATTTTGACATTACTTTCTCATTTCTGTTGTTCAAAGTTGTCAAGTAGTTGGGAATCTTCCATTTAAAGAACCAGAGACACACGGCACTGATAACATGTTCCTCTGAACTGATTAAATCACCTCTTAAAAACGTCTGAAATCAGCAGTTTTCTACTTTTAACAGTAAAGCAAAGTAGGTCAATAAGCTCTGTGATAAATGTTTCTCCTTATTAGTATTGTATCAATTATTAAAGCTGAGTCCCCATTTGAATGATTGACATGTGATTATTAGATATGTTTTATTCATATATATATATATATATATATATATATATATATATATATATGAATAAAACATATCTTATATATATATGAATAAAACATATATAATATATATATCTCTCTATAGGTTTTTTTTATCTATATAGATATATATATGTATATGAACAATCAAAGACGTTAGAATCGGTTGATTGATTCAGGGACGTGTTATCCATGACATGTTGTCCATGACGTGTTATCCATGACATGTTGTCCATGACGTGTTATCCATGACATGTTGTCCATGACGTGTTATTCATGACATGTTGTCCATGACGTGTTATCCATGACATGTTGTCCATGATGTGTTATCCATGACATGTTGTCCATGATGTGTTATTCATGACATGTTGTCCATGACGTGTTATCCATGACATGTTGTCCATGACGTGTTATCCATGACATGTTGTCCATGACGTGTTATTCATGACATGTTGTCCATGACGTGTTATCCATGACATGTTGTCCATGATGTGTTATCCATGACATGTTGTCCATGATGTGTTATTCATGACATGTTGTCCATGACGTGTTATCCATGACATGTTGTCCATGATGTGTTATTCATGACATGTTGTCCATGATGTGTTATTCATGACATGTTGTCCATGATGTGTTATTCATGACATGTTGTCCATGATGTGTTATTCATGACATGTTGTCCATGATGTGTTATTCATGACATGTTGTCCATGATGTGTTATTCATGACGTGTTATTAATAATGTGTTATTAATGACGTGTTATTCATGACGTGTTATTAATGATGTTATTAATGATGTGTTATTCATGACGTGTTATTAATGATGTTATTAATGATGTGTTATTCATGACGTGTTATTAATGATGTGTTATTCATGACGTGTTATTAATGACGTGTTATTCATGACGTGTTATTAATGATGTTATTAATGATGTGTTATTCATGACGTGTTATTAATGATGTGTTATTCATGACGTGTTATTAATGATGTTATTCATGACGTGTTATTAATGATGTTATTAATGATGTGTTATTCATGATGTGTTATTAATGATGTGTTATTCATGACGTGTTATTAATGATGTTATTCATGACGTGTTATTAATGATGTGTTATTCATGACGTGTTATTAATGATGTGTTATTCATGACGTGTTATTAATGACGTGTTATTCATGACGTGTTATTAATGATGTTATTAATGATGTGTTATTCATGACGTGTTATTGATGATGTGTTATTCATGACGTGTTATTAATGATGTGTTATTCATGACGTGTTATTAATGATGTGTTATTCATGATGTGTTATTAATGATGTTATTAATGATGTGTTATTCATGACGTGTTATTAATGATGTTATTAATGATGTGTTATTCATGACGTGTTGTCCATGACGTGTTATCCATGACATGTTGTCCATGACGTGTTATCCATGACATGTTGTCCATGACGTGTTATTCATGACATGTTGTCCATGACGTGTTATCCATGACATGTTGTCCATGATGTGTTATCCATGACATGTTGTCCATGATGTGTTATTCATGACATGTTGTCCATGACGTGTTATCCATGACATGTTGTCCATGACGTGTTATCCATGACATGTTGTCCATGACGTGTTATTCATGACATGTTGTCCATGACGTGTTATCCATGACATGTTGTCCATGATGTGTTATCCATGACATGTTGTCCATGATGTGTTATTCATGACATGTTGTCCATGACGTGTTATCCATGACATGTTGTCCATGATGTGTTATTCATGACATGTTGTCCATGATGTGTTATTCATGACATGTTGTCCATGATGTGTTATTCATGACATGTTGTCCATGATGTGTTATTCATGACATGTTGTCCATGATGTGTTATTCATGACATGTTGTCCATGATGTGTTATTCATGACGTGTTATTAATAATGTGTTATTAATGACGTGTTATTCATGACGTGTTATTAATGATGTTATTAATGATGTGTTATTCATGACGTGTTATTAATGATGTTATTAATGATGTGTTATTCATGACGTGTTATTAATGATGTGTTATTCATGACGTGTTATTAATGACGTGTTATTCATGACGTGTTATTAATGATGTTATTAATGATGTGTTATTCATGACGTGTTATTAATGATGTGTTATTCATGACGTGTTATTAATGATGTTATTCATGACGTGTTATTAATGATGTTATTAATGATGTGTTATTCATGATGTGTTATTAATGATGTGTTATTCATGACGTGTTATTAATGATGTTATTCATGACGTGTTATTAATGATGTGTTATTCATGACGTGTTATTAATGATGTGTTATTCATGACGTGTTATTAATGACGTGTTATTCATGACGTGTTATTAATGATGTTATTAATGATGTGTTATTCATGACGTGTTATTGATGATGTGTTATTCATGACGTGTTATTAATGATGTGTTATTCATGACGTGTTATTAATGATGTGTTATTCATGATGTGTTATTAATGATGTTATTAATGATGTGTTATTCATGACGTGTTATTAATGATGTTATTAATGATGTGTTATTCATGACGTGTTATTAATGATGTTATTCATGACGTGTTATTAATGATGTGTTATTAATGATGTGTTATTCATGACGTGTTATTAATGATGTGTTATTCATGACGTGTTATTAATGACGTGTTATTAATGATGTGTTATTCATGACGTGTTATTAATGATGTGTTATTAATGATGTTATTAATGATGTGTTATTCATGACGTGTTATTAATGACGTGTTATTCATGACGTGTTATTAATGATGTTATTAATGATGTGTTATTCATGACGTGTTATTAATGATGTTATTCATGACGTGTTATTCATGACGTGTTATTCATGACGTGTTATTCATGACGTGTTATTAATGACGTGTTATTAATGACGTGTTATTCATGACGTGTTATTCATGACGTGTTATTAATGATGTGTTATTCATGACGTGTTATTCATGACGTGTTATTAATGATGTGTTATTAATGACGTGTTATTAATGATGTGTTATTAATGATGTTAAACAGGATCCTCCCAACGCGTCCCTTCTGGGCGGTGGATTTCACTACACGGGTTTATACGTCTCCATCCACAGGAAGATCTGCTATGTAGACCACTGATGACTTAAGTCAACTTTATTAGTCCATTCCTTAACCCCCAACCCTCAGCCCCCCTAAGGGAAGAACAACCTCCCTTACTGATGGAGAAGGAACCAGGGGGAGGGGGGTCCAGGGAGGGTGAGGAGTCACTTATGAGTCAAGTTGCTAGAGCGAGATCCGAGGCCGGGATGTCTGAAGATTTTGTTGGGAAACACCAAAATCTGTTCAAAATAGACCCTCTTCTCCTGCTAGGAGTAAGGGAACCATCCGGTATGTAACCGGTCTGTCAGGGGATCAGGTCTCCCATCCCGGGCGCGGCGTGGCGTGGACCTCGTACTTGGCAGGCTGCAGAACCACCCCGAACTTCCCGTCCAGGCTGGGCGGCGGCCGACCCGCCGGCACGGAGAAGCTGAAGCGCTGCAGGGTCCAGGACAGGAACAGGAAGAGCTCCATCTTGGCCAAACTCTCCCCGAGACAAACCCGCACACCCGCGCCAAACGGGAGGTAGCTGGGAGACGGGAGCACTGGGGACACGCCCTCCTCGTCCAGGAAGCGACCTGGAGACAGAGGGGAGGGGGGAGGGGGAGGGAGGAGGGGAGACAGATTCAAGATTTGCCATGTGCAAGGGGCAAGTACAATGGAATGCTCATCCCATGTAGGGATGGAATGAGAGAGAGAGAGAGAGAGAGAGAGAGAGAGAGAGAGAGAGAGAGAGAGAGAGAGAGAGAGAGAGAGAGTGAGAGTGTCTTAACATCAGAACCTCGGGGGTCTTCTCACCTGGGTCAAAGGTGTCAGGGTTTCCCCACTCCTGCTGGTCGTGGTGCAGGGACCACAGGTTGACGATGACCCGGTCTCCCTTGCTCACCTTGAAGTTCCCGATGCTGCCACAAAAAACCCAAGCGTGAATCAAAAGGTGTCTTTGCGTGTGGTTCTCTTCTGTGATGTTCCGTTTGGGTTCTTCTTGAAGAACTCCATTCTGTATATGTGTTTATAGTATTTATGGATTATATATTATGTACATATATATATACAGTATATATTGAGTAGTTATCTCTGCCATCGAAGACAGGAGGAGGTTATGCTTTCATCCTTGTTTTGTCTTTCTGTTTGTTTGTCTGTTAGCAAGATAACTCATAAAGTTGTGTACAGGATTGGACCAAACTTGGTGGTTAGATTACTGATGGCCCAAGGAACTGTTGATTCGATTTTGGTACAGATCTGGGGCTTTTTGGTGTGGCGGCGGTATGACTCCTGAGGGCCCTGAGGGTTGTGTTGTTATTCACCTGGTGTCTGCAAGGGCCACGTGGGGGATGAGGAGCGGGGCCACAGGGCGGATCCGCAGCACCTCCCGAATGGTGGCCTCCAGGTAGGGCAGACGGCCCCGGTCCCGGAGCTGGGGGGTCCGGTCCAGACCCAGCCTTCCGTCTAGCTCCTCCTGGATACGGGTCTGCACCTGAGCACACGCACACACACATGACGTGTGAATCTGTGTGTGAGTCTGTTTATGTGTGTGTGTGTGTGTGTGTGTGTGTGTCTCTCTTACCTGTGGGTAGTGGATGAGGTAAGCGACGGCCCACTTGAGCACGGTGGTGGTGGTTTCCACGCCGGCACCGAAGATGTCCCCGACGGTCATGACCAGGTGGTCGTCACTGAGCCCTGCCGCCTCCGCCGTGTTGTGGTTCTCCGCGCTGCGCTTGGCCCGCAGCAAGGCGTCCAACAGGTCCCGCTGAACCTGGTCGCTGTAGTCCGCCTGACGGGAGACCCTGCGTTAGAACGACCACCAAGGAACAACAACAACCACCACGGAACAACAACAACCACCACGGAACAACAACAACCACCACGGAACAACAACAACCACCACGGAACAACAACCACCACGGAACAACAACAACCACCACGGAACAACAACCACCACGGAACAACAACCACCACGGAACAACAACCACCACGGAACAACAACCACCACGAACAACAACCACCACGGAACAACAACAACCACCACGGAACAACAACCACAGAACAACAACAACCACCATGGAACAACAACCACGGAACAACAACAACCACGGAACAACCACCACGGAACAACAACAACCACCACGGAACAACCACCACAGAACAACAACAACCACCACGGAACAACAACAACCACCACGGAACAACACATTACAACAGACTTCACAAACGGTCCTTTCCCATCAGGAAGGACCTTCCGGTCCAAGCAGTTACAGTCAGTTACAGTCAGTCGAAGGGTGCTGGACTGAATCATTCTTAATTCTTAATTATAGTGTGTGTATAGTGTGTGCTTTTTTATTTTTTCTTCCAAAAAGTCTCATTTGATTAAACTTCAAACCATTGTTCTTAAACCTTGTTGTTTGCGTGTGAAACGGGACCTGGAGCCCACCTTGTGCTCCTCGTACTTCCTGTGCAGGAGACGGTCTCTGGCAGCCACGCACTCCTTCAGGAGGCGGAGGTCCGCGTTGGGGAAGATCTGGAAGAACGAGCGGCCATGTTTCACTAGGATGACATCAGGGTACTGCTAGCCTGAAACAGGCCTGCCCATAGACTTAAGAAAGGCAACTTCTTAACAACCGTAAGCCGTATCAAAATATCGGTATTCTTTTTATAAACACTTAAAGTATTAGTATTAGAGTACTGGATACTACTGGATACTGGATACTACTGGAGTACTGGATACTACTGGATACTGGATACTACTGGAGTACTGGATACTGGAGTACTGGATACTACTGGATACTGGATACTACTGGATACTGGAGTACTGGATACTACTGGAGCTACTGGATACTACTGGATACTACTGGATACTGGATACTACTGTAGTACTGGATACTACTGTAGTACTGGATACTACTGGAGTACTGGATACTACTGGAGTACTGAATACTACTGGAGTACTGGATACTACTAGATACTGGATACTACTGGACACTGAATACTACTGGAGTACTAGAGTACTACGGATACTACTGGAGTACTGGATACTACTGGAGTACTGGATACTACTGGAGTACTGGATACTACTGGAGTACTAGATACTACTGGATACTACTGGAGTACTGGATACTACTGGATACTACTGGATACTACTGGAGTACTGGATACTACTGGAGTACTAGATACTACTGGAGTACTAGATACTACTGGAGTACTAGATACTACTGGATACTACTGGAGTACTGGATACTACTGAATACTACTGGAGTACTAGATACTACTGGATACTACTGGAGTACTGGATACTACTGGAGTACTAGATACTACTGGAGTACTAGATACTACTGGATACTACTGGAGTACTGGATACTACTGGAGTACTGGATACTACTGGACGTATAGCAGCTGTAGGCGGTGCAGTACTCCTACCTGCAGCCAGGGGAACAGGTCCACCAGGCTGTCCTTGGCCACTGTGTCCACGATGCCCTGGCTGTAGCGCAGCATGGAGCAGAACTCGGGGTCGTCGCGGTCGTAGGACGAGCTGAAGCAGAGCGAGCAGACCACGTTGGTGACCGCCCTCGTGAGCTCCGGGGACAGGTCCAGGGGGACGCCCCGGGACGCCGCCTCGGACACCGTGGAGCACAGAGCGCGGGACTCCTGGCACACTGACGGAGAGACCGGGGCCTCGGGTTAACGGATGTGGTCAAAGGAAGGCGTTTGAGAGGCGTTACGGTGGAGGCACACGGCAGAACCCAGCTGGGTTTGTACTCACCGATGTTCTCGATGGAGGCCGAGCCCTCCCCGAACATGCAGAGGGCCCCGTGAACCATCTTCCGGTGGAGCCTCCAGGTGGGGCTGTAGTCCCCAAAGGCGATGTCCTTCCCTCCTCGGGTCAGCAGGTCTGTGGTGACCTGGAGGAACACCACCAGTAAAGAACAAGAACAAGAACAGGAGAGGAGAAGGACGTTAAATGACTAAAAATGAATGAATTCCATTCATTGTTGTTTGCGGTCTATCGGATCAACACGCACACTCCGGGCTCGGCCTGCGAAGATCTTGCTCTTCTTCAGTAGGACCTCCTTGGCGTGCAGGTGGTGGTTGACCACGATCACCTTATGAGCGCCCATCATCAGAGAGTAGGTGGGCCCGTACTTCTCCTGCAGGCGCTGGAAGAGGAGGTGCGGCGGGTCGGCGCTCCGCAGGCTGAGCAGGCTCCCGATGATGGGGAGGGCGGGCAGGTGAGGCGGGGGCCCCCCGGGGCCCCGGGGCGACCCCCCTCGGAGCTTCAGGAGCAGCGACACAGCCAACGCGACCACCGAGAGCACGGAGATGAATAGAAACCAGGCCATGGTGAGGAGACGACCTAGCCTCCACTGGGTGAGGACGGGAGGAGGAGACGACCTAGCCTCCACTGGGTGAGGACGGGAGGAGGAGACGACCTAGCCTCCACTGGGTGAGGACGGGAGGAGGAGACGACCTAGCCTCCACTGGGTGAGGACGGGAGGAGGAGACGACCTAGCCTCCACTGGGTGAGGACGGGAGGAGGAGACGACCTAGCCTCCACTGGGTGAGGACGGGAGGAGGAGACGACCTAGCCTCCACTGGGTGAGGACGGGAGGAGGAGGTCTGCTTTTATTCCTCAAAGCCGTCGCCTTGACTCCAGCGACCTCGTCACGTGACGACTTATCGCTTGGAGCGCTGCCGAGGACGCCCTGAAGGCAGCCCGCTGGGTGGATTGGGGGTTTATTTAATACAAGATAGAACAAGTTGTAACGTACATAGGAACGCTTACTCCCCCTCCCGCAGGATCCATCTCCTTTAACATCCTTTTAACACAACAAATAGATAATAAGATTTACAATAAGAATAAAATAAAAAGAGCAGCAAAGTGACTTAAACTTGTGTTGTAATGATGATCGATGTGCGTTATGTCATGAGTTTGGTATTTTACTATTTAATAAACTATCGCTATCTATTAAATAAAAAATACTTACTTTTGCAGAAATAATTTCGTTTTTAATTAAGTACATATAATGTACGTAATGTAATACTTATTATTTACTTAATATATGTATATATATATATATGTATATATGTATATATATATATATATATATGTATATATGTATATATATATATATAAGTATGTATATATATATATATATAGTATGTATATATATATATATGTGTATATATATATATATATATATATATGTATATATATATGTATATATATATATATATATATATATATATATATGTATATATATATATATATATATATGTATATATATATATATATATGTATATATATATATATATGTATATATATATATATATATGTATATATATATATGTATATATATATATATGTATATATATATATATATATATATACATATACTATATATATATATATATATGTATATATATATATATATATATGTATATATATATATATGTATATGTATATATATATATATGTATATGTATATATATATATGTATATATATGTATATATATATATAGTATATATATATATATAAGTATGTATATATATATAGTATGTATATATATATATATATATAGTATGTATATATATATAGTATGTATATATATATATGTATATATATAAGTATAGAATAATAATATGAATGAAGATATACTTGTAATAAAACATGAGCCACTGGGGGGCGCGTCCCCCTCGTGCGCGTAACGGACTGAGTTTAGTCCCAGGCGGCGCCCCGTAGCCCCGTAGTCCGGACCCCAGGCCCAGGACCGGACCATGTCTTCTACGGACCCTCCTCCGCGGTTGGGCCAGTCGGTGAAGGGCCTCCTGGCCGACAAGGTGTGCTCCTGCAGCGGGGACGTGATGGCTCTGACCCGCCAGGGGCTCCGGGGCTCCCGGAGCCAGGAGGTGAGGCCTGCTGCTGCTTCTGTTAGCACCGTTTGTGTCATGAGTCAGCATGATGATGATGATGATAATAATATTAATATTAATATTAATAATAGTCCTAATCACATGCATGTGTTGTATAACCCAATCCATGGTGCTATATTGTGCACGTTGCCTTGGTAGTGTGTGGACTAGCTGTGGGAAGGAGAGGGGCAGTCTGGTGTGTTGTTGTTGTACTGACTGTCACTATATATTATATTATGTTTTATTATGTTATATTGTATTGTGATATATTTACACTGAAATGTCTCGTCCAGCTCCTCGGCCAAGCAGCCAGAAATATGGTGATCCAGGAAGACGCCATTCTGCACTCCGAGGACGTAAGTCATGAGAGAGACGCTTTGTTTGTGTTCGCCTGTCGTACCGCTGTGAACCACCAGGGGTCAGAGTTCAGCACTAACTGTCTTCCTTATCGTCCTGCAGAGTTTAAGGAAAATGTCCATCATCACCACCCACTTACAATACCAGTAAGTAGTTAATGAAGTTAGTGTTGTCCAATGTTTTAAAATACGGTGAAGTACAAAAAAACCCTCAACTAAATCTTGAGGTGAAATGCTGATGGTGTGTTTTTGTTTCTGTATCTTTCAGACAAGAGGCCATCCAGAAGAAGTGAGTGGTGTTTATGAAGTCTCTTTCTCAGAGACGCAACACTATTCACTCCACTGACGTGTCCTCTCTCTGCTCTCTCCCTAGCGTGGAGCACTCCAGGAACCTCCAGGACCAACTCGGACACTTGCTGAAGTGACCCACATGTCATGGCTATAGCTATCTCTGATACAACCTGCTACACTGAATAACATGTACTGTCTCACGCGCCGGTTTACAGCTTGTAGATCTTGTTTTTATTGTTTGTATTATAAATTCATGAATTAAATGCTTTCCCTCTCCCTGGTTTTTGTTTCAGTGTCCACATGTTGGTCCAGAAGACCACCTGAAGGGTTGAGATGTTGTGTTCTATACCAAGACATGTGTTCTATACTAATACATGTGTTCTATACCAAGACATGAGTTCTATACCAAGACGTGTTCTATACCAAGACGTGTTCTATACCAAGACATGTGTTCTATACCAAGACATGTGTTCTATACCAAGACATGTTCTATACCAAGACGTGTTCTATACCAAGACATGTGTTCTATACCAAGACGTGTGTTCTATACCAAGACATGTTCTATACCAAGACGTGTGTTCTATACCAAGACATGTTCTATACCAAGACGTGTGTTCTATACCAAGACATGTGTTCTATACCAAGACATGTGTTCTATACCAAGACATGTTCTATACCAAGACGTGTTCTATACCAAGACATGTGTTCTATACCAAGACATGTGTTCTATACCAAGACATGTGTTCTATACCAAGACATGTGTTCTATACCAAGACATGTTCTATACCAAGACGTGTGTTCTATACCAAGACATGTGTTCTATACCAAGACGTGTTCTATACCAAGACATGTGTTCTATACCAAGACATGTGTTCTATACTAAGACATGTGTTCTATACCAAGACATGCTGTGTTCTATACCAAGACATGTGTTCTATACTAATGTGTTCTATACCAAGACATGTGTTCTATACTAATACATGTGTTCTATACCAAGACATGTGTTCTATACTAATACATGTGTTCTATACCAAGACATGTGTTCTATACTAATGTGTTCTATACCAAGACATGTGTTCTATACTAATACATGTGTTCTATACCAAGACATGTGTTCTATACTAATACATGTGTTCTATACCAAGACATGTGTTCTATACTAATACATGTGTTCTATACCAAGACATGTGTTCTATACTAATGTGTTCTATACCAAGACATGTGTTCTATACTAATACATGTGTTCTATACCAAGACATGTGTTCTATACTAAGACGTGTTCTATACCAAGACATGTGTTCTATACTAATACATGTGTTCTATACCAAGACATGTGTTCTATACTAATACATGTGTTCTATACCAAGACATGTGTTCTATACTAAGACGTGTGTTCTCTCATGTTTTGCTGCCTCCCCTGATGGGTTGCTGTATCTCCTTCCAAGGCCGAGCAGCAGCTGCCTGCCGAGGGCCGACCCTGAGCTGCTCTGACGTGGAGGAGGTCTCTGGTCTCCGGGTGGAACACAGAGACTCAGAGCACCTCTACGAGGAGGAGGATACCCTCCCTCCCTCCCTTCCTTCCTTCCTTCCTTCCTCCCTCCCTCCCTCCCCCCCCCTCCCTCCCTCCCTCAGATGTTGGGAGTTTCTCTGAGAGTGGACACACAAGGTCAGGGGTTTGTAGGAGAGCTCAGCTTGGCGAGGTCACTATCTACCCCCACTATCTACCCTGGTGTTCTGCTGATGTTCCCTATGAGGGAACGTGTGCCTGGAGCCAAAATAAGGTTCTCTTTGTTCCCAGAGACCCGGGAACACGTTGTCACTGTCCAAGGACGGGAGGGACGGGCCAATGACACGGCGAGGAGAGAGGTCACGCAGGGCAGCGTCATGTCTGACGGGGTTCAGTTTGGGAAACGGGACTCCAATGTAACCTGTCACTCCAGAGGTTGAACATCTGAATACAAATCTTTTCACAGTTCTCATTAAGGTACTTCACAGGAACGCTATGCTTTGTTTCTACAAAAAGGGAAGACCAATCAAAATATGCAATACATTGTATGACCTCTAACCTGATCACTCTCCTTAATGTACCAAGCATGTTCACACAGGAACCTCACAGAAGGACCACATATGGAAACAGGTGCTCAGGTGTGCAGCTTTCTACTGTGCGTTGAGGTCACTTTACTGACAGTGGAATCATTTGGGAACGCTCAATCATAACTGAGCTAAGGACTTATTAATGAGTTCTGGTTCACTGGTCCTCCACTAACCAGCCATGTCATGACACCATTCCTAAAGTGTGTTCACATCTTCTCGCTTTTGCCGATGAAAACAATGACTTTTCAATGCGTTCCTGGGGAGATAGTGAGCTGAAAGGGTGTTTTTACGTGTTAATATTGTGTAGTACACTTGTGTGTAGTACACTTGTGTGTGTGGCCTGGCCTTCATACTGTCTACCAGAGCAGGAACAAAAGTTAAGACTTGAGAACAACTGACCAGAGGAACCTGGTCGCTCTGCCTGCTGTGAGGTTCAGACCACGTCCCACGACCGGGTCCCAAGGACACTGTGGAGCTGAACATCTGGTCCATATGTGTGTGTGTGTGTGTGTGATAGAGAGAGAGAGAGAGAGAGAGAGAGGGGAGAGAGGGGAGAGAGGGGGAGAGGCAGAGTGTGAAACATCAGGGCTTCCTGTCTGTTAGGGGTTAGCTAATGCTCAGATAAGTTTGGCAGCCCCCTGATGAGGTCATCGAACTGTCCTTGGTGCTGATTGGCTGAGCGGAGCACATCACACACGTCACACAACACCTGCCATCTGCATGGAGATCCAATGATAAGGAAATACACTCAGGTCTGTATCCCACCTCCGACCCTAAACACACCCCAACCCTGAAACCACAACACACTAATATATATATTTTAGTATAAGTGACTACTACTTAACCTTGAATTTGCCACAGGTCTATCTGTCTGTCTGTCTTTCTCCCTGTCTGTCTGTCTGGCTCTCTCTATCTACTAGTTGTAAAGTGGCTCCTCTCTACAGCCTGGTGGTGGAGTTGGACACTACAGCCCAGGGGCCGGTGTCCGCCAGGCCCACCAGCATGATGGGTATTTGTACCCGGGCTCCTTCCCCTCGCCCTACATCCGTAGGCTGCAGCTCCGCAGCCCTAGGCTTCCTGGTGCAGGAGCTCCCCAAGGAGGACCTATAGGACTCCTGGTGTAGGAGCTCCAAGAGGAGGACCTATAGGCCTCCTGGTGTAGGAGCTCCAAGAGGAGGACCTATAGGCCTCCTGTTGTAGGAGCTCCAAGAGGAGGACCTATAGGCCTCCTGGTGTAGGGGCTCCAAGAGGAGGACCTATAGGCCTCCTGGTGTAGGGGCTCCAAGAGGAGGACCTATAGGCCTCCTGTTGTAGGAGCTCCAAGAGGAGGACCTATAGGCCTCCTGGTGTAGGGGCTCCAAGAGGAGGACCTATAGGCCTCCTGGTGTAGGGGCTCCAAGAGGAGGACCTATAGGCCTCCTGGTGTAGGAGCTCCAAGAGGAGGACCTATAGGCCTCCTGGTGCAGGAGCTCCATGAGGAGGACCAATAGGCCTCCTGGTGCAGGATCTCCACGAGGAGGACCTATAGGCCTCTTGGTGCAGGAGCTCCACGAGGAGGACCTATAGGCAGGGAGGATATTAATACACAGCTCCTCAGCATCATCTTGTGTAGGATGATGTTGTGATGACTGTTGAATGTTATTTACTCATCAAGGGTATCTGCGATACATTTTATTTAACATGTAAGACTTTCCTTTTTATTTACATACGGTTAGGGAAGTCACTTTGGACAACAGTGTCTGCAAAATGACTGTGATGTAATGTGACGTAATTCAATGTAAAGCTAATCTTTTGTTTGAATAAATACAAAAAACATTTGTCAAATAAGAACACATACAGCTGCTTTAATGAAGTATTGACATTTATGTTTTTTATTTCATGTACAGCAGCAGGATGTATAACATGCGGCGCCAGCATGTGGCGTGCTCCTCAGTCGTGACACTTGGAGAAGATGGTGGTCGTCTGGTGGACCCACGGCTGAGACAGGACCTCAAAATGGCACCGCAACGTCTGGAGTGGAGATACACAGAAGAACCCCCGGATCACCCACAGAATGGACTCACCCACAGCGGGGATCCCCAACGAGTGGACTCACCCATCCTTAGGTGAACAACAGGTAGGACTGCATCATTGACGCCCTGTTCTCCCACCAGGTGTGAAGCAGATGACACATTTCATGAGTGTTAGATCTTTAGTGACCTTACACATGGGAGTGTCCACTCTGGATGAATCACCCTACCAGTTGGTACAGTCCACAGGGTAGGATCGGTCCAAGTGGACACTCCCACCTGTGATGTCACTGTGGGGTAATGGTTCATCCACATCACACCTGATGGTAAGACTGATTTAAACCAGAGGGCCCTCAGTAGAGCAGCCCTCCACCCAGAGGGCCCTCAGTAGAGCAGCCCTCCACCCAGAGGGCCCTCAGTAGAGAACACACCTCCAACTAGAGGGCCCTCAGTAGAGCAGACCTTCACCTAGAGGGCCCTCAGTAGAGAACATACCTCCACCTAGAGGGCCCTCAGTAGATAACATACCTCCAACTAGAGGGCCCTCAGTAGAGAACATACCTCCAACTAGAGGGCCCTCAGTAGAGCAGACCTCCAACTAGAGGGCCCTCAGTAGAACATACCTCCAACTAGAGAGCCCTCAGTAGAGAACATACCTCCAACTAGAGGGCCCTCAGTAGAGCATACCTCCAACTAGAGGGCCCTCAGTAGAACATACCTCCAACTAGAGGGCCCTCAGTAGAGAACATACCTCCAACTAGAGGGCCCTCAGTAGAGCATACCTCCAACTAGAGGGCCCTCAGTAGAACATACCTCCAACTAGAGGGCCCTCAGTAGAGCATACCTCCAACTAGAGGGCCCTCAGTAGAACATACCTCCACCTAGAGGGCCCTCAGTAGAACATACCTCCAACTAGAGGGCCCTCAGTAGAGAACATACCTCCAACTAGAGGGCCCTCAGTAGAGAACATACCTCCAACTAGAGGGCCCTCAGTAGAGCAGACCACCACCACACCAAAGATCCCCTGGATTCAGATCCAGATCTGTTCCTAATTTAACGACTAAGTTTTGTCCAATTCCATACATCACTTTTTGAGTTATCTTTCTAACAGACAAACAAACAAACAAACAGAGGTGAGAACATAGCCCCCGTTCCATCTTGGATGGTGGAGGTTAGATGGTTATGTAAATATTCAGATATTTAGAAGGAAGCGGTGGCGTCTATAGTGAAGGGTCCTACCCGCTGGAGAAGGCCCTCTGGCTGGAGGTCACAGGCCAGCGGGTCGCGGCCCTGCCGCTTCAGACACACCGTCCTGGAGATCCGGACCTGGAGGATGTAGCGTATCCCCTTAACGATCTGAGGGGAGGAGGAGAGGCGAAAGGGGCTTACGATTGGTCGGTTTGCAGTAGCGACCGCACTCTCCACGACCCCTACCACCTGGTCGTCATGACTACGGGGGCAGGATAGTGCGGTGAGTTCGGTTGTTTTTGCTCCTCCCGGCCCAAAGAATCGGGTTTTGGTCCCCGATAAATCTTGGCGGCAGTAGCTCAGGTAGGGCGGGTTGTCTGTCAACCAGAAGGTTGCTGGTTTGATCCCCTGGCTCCTCCTCCTAGCCGAGTGCGGAGGTGTCCCTGAGCAAGACCTAACCCTACCTGCTCCTGACCTGCTGGCTGTCTGCTTGATGGCTGACTCCGCCGGAGGAGGATGACTGGGTGGATGAATGGGTGAATGTGAGGCATAACTTGTAAAGCTCTTTGGTTAAAAGCGCTTTATAAATCCATTTACCATCTGAAGCCTACCTCTCGGCTATCCTTGAGCAGGCTGTAAACAAATCCACTATCTGTTTTTAAATCCTTTAAAGAGTCACCAGTCCACGAGGCTGTGGGCCTCACCTGCCTCTGGGCATGGTCTGTGGGCCTCACCTGCCTCTGGGCATAGTCTGGGCCTCACCTGCCTCTGGGCATGGTCTGTGAGCCTCACCTGCCTCTGGGCGTAGTCTGTGGGCCTCACCTGCCTCTGGGCGTAATCTGTGGGCCTTACCTGCCTCTGGGCATGGTCTGTGGGCCTCACCTGCCTCTGGGTGTAGTCTGTGGGCCTCACCTGCCTCTGGGCGTAGTCTGTGGGCCTTACCTGCCTCTGGGCGTTGTCCACCTGGGACGTCCTGAAGAGGAAGGCGTCGTTGGACCGGTTGTTGAAGGAGTAGGTGGCGACCAGCACGGCCTGGTTCAGCTCCTGCTGGTTGCTGGCGTTGGACGGAGCTCCCGGGACCACCGCCTCCCCTCGCTCCCCCGCCCCCTCTGGACCGCCGGGCCACGCCCCCTCTGGACCGCCGGGCCACGCCCCCTCTGGACCGCCGGGCCACACACACACCAGTGTTAGGCTTAGCTTCACTGGGCTGCTGAGCGATATCTCTGCTTGATGTGTGTGCTTTTAGGTGTTCTCCTATTAATATTCAGGAAGGGTGTTGGACTAGCAGTTGGAAGGTTCCGGGTTCGATCCCCAGTGCGAGGCGTCCATCCAACGAGGGCGAAGCAAGCTGCTTAGCCCTCTAAGTGTTCACTGGAAGTTGCTTTGGATTGAAAACAAATGCGGTGAGCGCTGAGTCCCTGAGGGACGCCTTAAACTGTGACACCATGACAGGAAGTGGTCTAAGCTAGTGGTTAACTGGAACACAACCAGCATTTCAACAGAGAACATAATTACATTTCCTTTTAAAGATGAACATGAACACAACCATGACAACACGCTGTGTGCCCCAGCCTTGTTCTTTGTTCTAGATCTCAATCTAACGGCCAGTGAGATGAACTTCCACTGAGAAGATTCAAGATTCAACAACTTGGTATTATGCTTGCTCCCCATTCCCTCCCCTACAACAATACTATACTGAGGTTAACTAGTGACACATAGAGGTTAACTAGTGACACATAGAGGTTAACTAGTGACACATAGAGGTTAACTACAGAACACTAGTTTAACATGTCTTACCCAGAAGAGTTAGGAGAGAAACCAAGAGCAGAACCTTCTCCAACACCATCCTCACACTCTCTCTCTCTCTCTTTATCTATCACCCTCTCTCTGCCTCTCTCCTACTCTGTATCTATCTCTCCTCTCTCTCTCTAGCTTCCTGTGCAGCAACTCTGTGACCACAGGAGGCTGATCTCTGATCAGTTAACATGAACCACAGCACACAGGAACTGACAGAGAGAGAGAGAGAGAGAGAGAGAGAGAGAGAGAGAGAGAGAGAGAGAGAGAGAGAGAGAGAGAGAGAGAGAGAGAGAGAGAGAGAGAGAGAGAGAGAGAGAGAGAGAGAGAGAGAGCCCTAAGCACCTTAGGGCCACCTATTCAATACTATACAATCCTACAAAGTTCAGCGCTCTCAGCTCAAAAATAATAAGTTTTAATTTGAATACATAATACAAACTTAATAACTTTTGAAACAGCGCTTCGCTCGTCCCTTCTCTCTTGCCGGCCAATTGAAATCGAGGGGGGCGGGACATCCGGTGTCAACACCGTCAACGGAGGAGACCACTGTTTCCGTTCACAACGAAGGAATGCGGAAGCGCTAGAAAGAGTTCGTCACCTAGCAACAATAAGCGCTTGGGAGAAGCGCTCTCAAATAGTTGGTGGGCGGAGTCAGCTTGGTGGACTCCGCCCCTTAGACCTCATCCACCTGGCGGGGTTCTAATTGGGTTTTTAATTGACTAATTGACTAATTGTACTTGAAAAAAACACAACGGGGTAACTGGTTTGTACCTTTATTTATAAAGTCACAGCTCAGCATACAACCTCACTAACGTTCTATGATCTCTCCCATTGGCATAGACATGTTAGATTTAGGATACAGTCAGTCTGGATATACAGCACATAATAATAATAATAATAATAATAATAATAATGCATGCTCAATATATGCATTGCTGGAATAAGAAATAAAATAATAAATGAAAGAAAACCATATATTTAAAAATGTATGCTGAAAAAACCTCCACGGCGGTTTGAACGCATCTCTCCTCACTGAGACCTCAACTAGGACTACTGGAGCCGCTCAGTACCTGAGGGTTGAATCAAGAATCCTTCGTCGACGCTATGTACTATAAACTACGTCTATACTACACTATACAGGGTAAAGTACATACTAAGATAGACATAAAAAATGGTAAGAGTTAGCAGTGGAACATAGCATTCTAAAGCACAATGAAGGCTCCAGAACATATGGGTAACATATTCATGAGGTTGGGTTGACCATCCCCCCCCCGCGGTTTACAGTCAAATTGATTCAGGATTTCTTTCTTTTTGGTTTAGAAATCCCACCACACCACAGCTTCATGGTTACAGTCCCCCCCGGTGAGCGGGCCCCAGAGTCAGGCTTCATGGTTACAGTCCCCCCCGGTGAGCGGGCCCCAGAGTCAGGCTTCATGGTTACAGTCCCCCCCGGTGAGCGGGCCCCAGAGTCAGGCTTCATGGTTACAGTCCCCCCCGGTGAGCGGGCCCCAGAGTCAGGCTTCATGGTTACAGTCCCCCCCCGGTGAGCGGGCCCCAGAGTCAGGCTTCATGGTTACAGTCCCCCCCCGGTGAGCGGGCCCCACAGTCAGGCTTCATGGTTACAGTCCCCCCCGGTGAGCGGGCCCCACAGTCAGGCTTCATGGTTACAGTCCCCCCCGGTGAGCGGGCCCCAGAGTCAGGCTTCATGGTTACAGTCCCCCCCGGTGAGCGGGCCCCAGAGTCAGGCTTCATGGTTACAGTCCCCCCCGGTGAGCGGGCCCCAGAGTCAGGCTTCATGGTTACAGTCCCCCCCGGTGAGCGGGCCCCAGAGTCAGGCTTCATGGTTACAGTCCCCCCCGGTGAGCGGGCCCCAGAGTCAGGCTTCATGGTTACAGTCCCCCCCGGTGAGCGGGCCCCAGTGGACCAGAGTCAGGCTTCATGGTTACAGTCCCCCCCGGTGAGCGGGCCCCAGTGGACCAGAGTCAGGCTTCATGGTTACAGCCCCCCCCGGTGAGCGGGCCCCAGTGGACCAGAGTCAGGCTTCATGGTTACAGCCCCCCCCGGTGAGCGGGCCCCAGTGGACCAGAGTCAGGCTTCAGGCCACTTCTCATATGAAAAGAAAAGTTGCAAAGTATCGGGACAACCCGAAAATCAAGGTAACAGCAGCTAGCACCGACAACCGACTATCGAGTGCTACGGCATTCTGGGTAACGAGGTCCGACGCTGAGACCCAGTGAAGAGCGTAGAGCGGTCTGAGGACGAGAGACGGGCCTCATCACAGCTACCGTTGAAACACAGATTCCTACAAAAATACTTAAAACCTTGTAAAAAAAAAATAAAAATAACAAAATACTCTTCTGGACGCAATACAACCCATCCAGACGTACTGGACATGAACACACCGTCAAGTATTAGAATACACCGTGGATATCCGGAGAATGGCTCAAGTATTTCCGCCTTGGCATGTTTCAATGGAGGAAGTATGTCAGAGGGCAAAGGCAGGAAGAGGAAGTGAACCAATGAGGCCAGACTTCCTGTTGAAGGCATCAACATCAGAGGGCGGTTTCTTACCCAGCGGGTAAAACAGCTTGGCAGGAAGGAGAAGAATTGTGCACCTGACGATGGACTCCCACAGAACTTGATGAAGCCATATCTAGGAGCTTATATTACTTAATAGTTATCCATTTGTTTTATTGTTCTTTTTTGTTTATAGTAAATCTTCCTTTTAATTCTTACTTAAGCTTATCAAATAAGTTGTACTATGCCTCTGTTTTGAAAAGGCAGCCTTTGGGCACCGGAGCCGGGGAGACCTGCTCATTATAGATCTGGGAAACAGGCGGTAGTGAGGAGCACCCGGTAGGCAGATGGTTTTTTATCATCGGGTAAGAACTAAAGAAAAAGTACTTGTATGTGTCAAATAAACTGCACTAAAACGAATTTTGCTTGGACCTTAATTTTTACCAATGCGTAGGATTCGCTAAACGGGTGCCTCAGCGGCACTTTGCTTTGAGTTATATTTCTTTCTTATATCTTTATGATTTGGCCGCTTTAGAACTCCTCCTCTAACAATCACCACTTGAACTTCAACTCCATCATCCTCAAACCTACTCCTCCTACTCCTCCTCCTCTTCTTCCTCCTCTTCCTCCTCCTCATCGTCGTCCTCGTCGTGACAGTGGGTGATCTCCTCGGGGGTGGTGGGGAACAGGTGGGCGGTGTGGACCTCGCTGAGCGAGCGAGTCAGCTGCTGCTGCTGCCTCTTTCCCTCCAGCAGCCTCAGGTCGGCCTCACGCCGGTTACGAGTCGCCAGGGGAGACTCGGTGTCCTTGATGCTCACGTGAGTGTGGTCCACTGTGGACTCATGAGGCATCTGATAGAGAGAGAAGAGAGAAACACCGAGAGACAGGGTGAGAGAAACACCGAGAGACAGAGAGAGAGGGTGAGAGAGAGACACAGCGAGACAGAGAGAGGGTGAGAGAGAGACACAGACAGAGAGAGGGTGAGAGAGAGACACAGACAGAGAGAGAGACACAGAGTGAGAGAGAGACACAGACAGAGAGAGAGACACACAGAGTGAGAGAGAGAGAGGGTGAGAGAGACACAGACAGAGAGGGTGAGAGAGAGATACAGAGGGAGAGAGAGATATTGTGTGTTGTTATGTCTTAACCGACGACACTCTTGTGTATAAATATAGAATGCAATATATATATAATGTATAAATGTCGCCCCACCAGCACATGGGCGGCCCTGAACAGGTAGCTGAAGGGGTAGTACAGCAGGTTGATGAAGGACGAGGCGTACAGGTCAGCGTACCGCGTCACCTGGGAGGAGAACAAGGTCTGACGAGAACCACTCCGGAACAGACTGCCCATCATACCGTAACACATGTCCATGTCATGGGTGATTTTCTGAGAGAGAGAGAGAGAGAGAGAGAGAGAGAGAGAGAGAGAGAGAGAGAGAGAGAGAGAGAGAGAGAGAGAGAGAGAGAGAGAGAGAGAGAGAGAGAGAGAGAGAGAGAGAGAGAGAGAGAGAGAGAGAGAGAGAGAGAGAGAGAGAGAGAGAGAGAGAGAGAGAGAGAGGAGAGAGAGAGAGAGAGAGAGAGAGAGAGAGAGAGAGAGAGAGAGAGAGAGAGAGAGAGAGAGAGAGAGAGAGAGAGAGAGAGAGAGAGAGAGAGAGAGAGAGAGAGAATTAACATTGTTCGTCATGTTGTCCACGTGTCTTAACCCACTGTAGCATTGTGATGATGTCAATGACAAACATATGATGTAAACTCTCCTGGCCTGAGGGAGGACCATGTGGAGATCCCCTGTGGAGATACCATGTGGAGATCCCCTGTGGAGATCCCATGTGGAGATCCCCTGTGGAGATCCCATGTGGAGATCCCATGTGGAGATACCTTGATCCTCCTCTGGAGGGAGCTGATGTCTGGTCTCTCGTTGCTGCTGCTGTCCAGGTTCCTAGAGGACAAACAGGAACGTCAGCTGATCCGGTCCTTCAGCTTCACTTAGTATTTTATTGTGTATAGTATTATTCTAGTAAAGTGTTGTTTATAGTATATAGTATGTAGTGTTCTTTATAGTATAGTATACACACAGTACACAGTACAGTAGAGTAGATAGTATATAGTGTTTGTAGTATAATATTGCATTGTGTAGTGTAGTATAGGGTAGTGAAGTCTTGTTGTAGAATAGTAAGCATTCCATTGTACTTGTTGCAAATGGATAGTTAAGAATGTTGAATCTTGAGAATAAGTTGTACCCACTTGTAGAGCTCTGCCAGGGAGCAATCCAGGGACTGGAGCTCCTCGAATATGGCTGAAGAAACAAAGCACATGGCTTCAGTAAGACTAGTGGTTCTCAAACTGCTGTCAGGAGTCTCTTTACGGTGTGCTGCTCACCGCTCTTCTCGGTCCACACGTGCAGCTCCTGGGCCAGCTCGGGGATGACCAGGAAGGTCCTCCAGCCCTGCCTCTTCTTGGACTTCAGGATGTCCCCGAAGATGTGGTCCCCGATGTACACGATGTCCTTCCCCTTGGCGCCCAGCAGGTCACACACGATGTCCGAGGAGCCTGAGGACGACCCCCGGGTCAACCGCTGACTAGCCATAGAGGAGCGCCGTAGGGGCCTAGCTCTGTGCATGTCGGCAACAATATTGTTCAAAGGAAGTTCCACTTTCTCTTCGCTTGAAAATACAGATATACATTTAGACCTTATGGGAAGTCAAGCTAGGACTAGCGGTTAAGTGTGTAACGTAAGTTCTACAGTACAGATCTCTAGCACCCTGTTGTGATTGGCCGGTGTAAACGTGGCGTTCCTAGTGCGTGCGTGTGGGGGGGGGTTACGTTACCGCCATCCGCCTTTTAATGAGGCCAACAACACGCTCTATTTATAACCTCCATCGCAACTTCAGAACTTAACCGGACGCCTGGAAATGTTGGCGGTTGGACAGATCCTCAGGTGGAGAGGATATGGAGAGGGGGGGTGACGAGGGTCATCTTAGGATGTCTTGAGGTCTTCATGTTGTTGACCACAAGAGGGACAACTTCTCCTCAGCGTGTGACGAAGCTTTCACATTACAGGGTTCTCCCTAAACAGCTCTATAGTCCAGGACACGAGAGAGAGAGAGAGAGAGAGAGAGAGAGAGAGAGAGAGAGAGAGAGAGAGAGAGAGAGAGAGAGAGAGAGAGAGAGAGAGAGAGAGAGAGAGAGAGAGAGAGAGAGAGAGAGAGAGAGAGAGAGAGAGAGAGAGAGAGAGAGAGAGAGAGAGAGAGAGAGAGAGAGAGAGAGAGAGAGAGAGAGAGAGAGAGAGAGAGAGAGAGAGAGAGAGAGAGAGAGAGAGAGAGAGAGAGAGAGAGAGAGAGAGAGAGAGAGAGAGAGAGAGAGAGAGAGAGAGAGAGAACGAGAGAACGAGAGAACGAGAGAGAGAACGAGATAGATGTAAGGTGTCCTACCTCCAGAATACACAATCCCGTGGTGCAGGGGTCCGGTGTACGTCCCGATCTTCAAGCGGCCGGTGATCTGGAGTTACAACACAAACCAGAGTACTGAGACATGTGGTTCCCATGGTAACGAGGACCAGGTGACACCAGGACGGCGTGGTCCGGACTCACCGTGTCCACCTGGCGGAGGACGGTCCCCTCTCCGAAGAACAGAGGCTTACGGGCGTCCACCAGGATCAGGTCGAAGTACGACTGCCAGGGTCTGTGGGGCTTCCCAGACTAACACACACACACACACACACACACACACACACACACACACACACACACACACACACACAGACACACACACAGGTCATTATTTAAATACTAATAATCATAACTACTGGTTGGTATAGAGTTGTCCTGACCTTGGCGGCCACCGAAGTAGAGAAGCCTTGAAAGGCTTCTCATCCACGCGCTAACACATGAATATTACTTATGGATTATTGAGAGCGTCTGCATCACCTTGGGGCCGTGGGGGAAATCAAAAAGGTAGGTCATGATTTTCTGGAAGGAAAAACAAAAGAAGGAGAATGGGTTCAGATCAAATGGCTCTGGAAACAAAACCCTTCTTATCTAGACGTACTACTTACTATGAGTATCACCGCTGTGCTACGCTCACGCTGTTCACACCACCACCATATGGTAGATATATCATCTATCAGACACTTGATTGGTATTTTTATTGCGTACAGTATTGTTATAGTATAGGGTTGTTTATAGTTTATAGTCCATAGTATATAATGTTGTTTAGTGTAGTATAGTTTAGTATTGTTGTTGAAATTCTGAATGCGGGAGTGAATGGGGAGTAAGCATTTCACTGAACTTGTATCGTCATGGACAGTAAAGAATCTTGAATCAACAACAGGTCTAGTCCTCATATTAAACCCTGGGTTGGAGAGTCGGTTCTCCAGGTGTGTCTCACCTGAGTGTACTTGTAGTCACTGTTGGTGGCAAGGAACACCTTGGCACCCTCATTCATCCGACTGAGCAGCAGAGGCAGCTTGGCCTGGTGGGAGGAACGCACAGGTGAAGGGCTAGGCTACAGACAGAAGCTAGGCTACAGACAGAAGCTAGGCTACAGACAGAAGCTAGGCTACAGACAGAAGCTAGGCTACAGACAGAAGCTAGGCTACAGACAGAAGCTAGACTACAGACAGAAGCTAGGCTACAGACAGAAGCTAGACTACAGACAGAAGCTAGGCTACAGACAGAAGCTAGACTACAGACAGAAGCTAAGGTACAGACAGAAGCTAGGCTACAGACAGAAGCTAGGCTACAGACAGAAGCTAGACTACAGACAGAAGCTAGACTACAGACAGAAGCTAAGGTACAGACAGAAGTTAGACTACAGACAGAAGCTAGGCTACAGACAGAAGCTAGACTACAGACAGAAGCTAAGGTACAGACAGAAGCTAGGCTACAGACAGAAGCTAGGCTACAGACAGAAGCTAGACTACAGACAGAAGCTAGGCTACAGACAGAAGCTAGACTACAGACAGAAGCTAAGGTACAGACAGAAGTTAGACTACAGACAGAAGCTAGGCTACAGACAGAAGCTAGACTACAGACAGAAGCTAAGGTACAGACAGAAGCTAGGCTACAGACAGAAGCTAGGCTACAGACAGAAGCTAGACTACAGACAGAAGCTAGGCTACAGACAGAAGCTAGACTACAGACAGAAGCTAAGGTACAGACAGAAGTTAGACTACAGACAGAAGCTAGGCTACAGACAGAAGCTAGACTACAGACAGAAGCTAGGGTACAGACAGAAGCTAGGCTACAGACAGAAGTTAGACTACAGACAGAAGCTAGGGTACAGACAGAAGCTAGGCTACAGACAGAAGCTAGACTACAGACAGAAGCTAGGCAGGAGCTACAGTTAGAAGCTACACACAGCAGATAGAATCTATGTTAGTCAGAAGTTGTTACCTTGTGACACTACATGCTATAGTCAGAAGCTACACACAGCAGTCAAAAGCAACATGCTACAGTCAGAAGCTACATGCTACAGTCAGATGAATTGTACTACTCAGTAGCTTTGATCTTGGATTCAGCTTTGATCCAAATCAGTTCCAGTGAATTCATGAGGTTGTGAGCAGGCAGCCGTTAGATTCTATTTGCTGACTGACTTACATCTCTGACAACGTACTTCTCCAGGTTTTCAACCGTCTTCTCTTTGAGAGATCCCTGGAGAAAATAAAAAGAACAGGATGAGGAGACCCGGGGGTCTGGACTAGAGGAACCGGACCTTGAAGTGGACTAGAGGAGGAACCCGACCTTGATGTGGACCCAGTCCACGGAGTCGCGGACGTCCTGGAACATGCTCTTGTAGGACATGAAGAGGTCTCCATCCTTGAAGCCTCGCTCAACACTAAGGAACCATAGGGAGGAAGGAAGCCACAGTAAG
Source organism: Muraenolepis orangiensis (assembly GCA_027704905.1). Lineage (NCBI taxonomy): Eukaryota > Metazoa > Chordata > Actinopteri > Gadiformes > Muraenolepididae > Muraenolepis > Muraenolepis orangiensis. The sequence goes on from CM051018.1 coordinate 2,327,480, forward strand.
GAGACCAGGGTTGGTTAGGCTTAGTTAGGTGAGGGTTAGTTATTAGTCAGGGTTACTTAATGTAAGTTCAGGTTTAGAGATAGATTAAGGAGGGTTAGCAAGGGTCAATTATGGTCAGAATAGTTAGGGTTAGTTAGGGTCAGTTGAGTGAGGGCTAGTAAAGTGAGGGTTAGAGTGTAAGGTTGAGGGCTAGTTAGGGTTAGCTAAGGTTAGGGTAAGTTAAGTGAGGGTTAGGGTTAGTAAGGTTGGAGGTTAGCGTGAGTAAGGGTAATAGTTAGAGTAAGCTAAGTGAGGGTTAGGGTTAGTAAGGTTGATGTAAGCGTAATAGAGTAAGTTAAGTGAAGGTTAGGGTTAGTTAGTAGGGTGGAGGGCTAGTTAAGGTTAGCGTTCGGACTTTACCTTGTGTATCTGGAACAGTTGGAGAAGAAGTCCACAAGACAAGCAAACAGGTAGGTCTCTGAAGAACACAACACACCACATAGACTAATTCAACTCAGGCAGTCAATGGCTTTAATTTAGTTTGATATACAGTATATATTCTCTTTTTGTCATGGTCACTCGTACCAAGGAGGTTGAGGGGTTAAGGGTGGGTTAAGCAGGTGTTAAGGGGGGTAGAGATGGGGTTAAGGAAATGTAAGGAGGATTGAGGGAGGTTGAGGAGAGGTAGAGGGGTTGGGGGTTGAGGGGTTAAGGAGAGGTTGAGGGGTTGGGGGTTGAGGGGTTGAGGAGAGGTAGAGGGGTTGAGGAGAGGTTGAGGGGTTGGGGGTTGGGGGTTGAGGAGAGGTAGAGGGGTTGAGGAGAGGTTGAGGGGTTGAGGGTTTGGGGTTGAGGAGAGGTAGAGGGATTGAGGGTTGAGGAGAGGTTGAGGGATTGAGGGTTGAGGAGAGGTTGAGGGATTGAGGGTTGAGGAGAGGTTGAGGGATTGAGGGTTGAGGAGAGGTTGAGGGGTTGGGGGTTGAGGGGTTGAGGAGAGGTTGAGGGATTGAGGGTTGAGGAGAGGTTGAGGGGTTGGGGGTTGAGGGGTTGAGGGGTTGAGGAGAGGCAGAGGGGTTGAGGAGAGGTTGAGGGGTTGGGGGTTGAGGGGTTGAGGGGTTGAGGAGAGGTAGAGGGGTTGAGGGAGGTTGAGGGTTGAGGGGTTGGGGGTTTAGGAGAGGTTGAGGGGTTGAGGAGAGGTTGAGGGGTTGAGGGGTTGAGGGGTTGGGGGTTTAGGAGAGGTTGAGGGGTTGGGGGTTTAGGAGAGGTTGAGGGGTTGAGGAGAGGTTGAGGGGTTGGGGGTTGAGGGGTTGAGGGGTTGAGGAGAGGTAGAGGGGTTGAGGGAGGTTGAGGGTTGAGGGGTTGGGGGTTTAGGAGAGGTTGAGGGGTTGAGGAGAGGTTGAGGGGTTGGGGGTTGAGGGGTTGAGGAGAGGTAGAGGGATTGAGGGGTTGGGGGTTGAGGAGAGGTTGAGGGGTTGGGGGTTGGGGGTTGAGGAGAGGTAGAGGGGTTGAGAGTTGAGGGGGATTGAGGAGGAGTTAAGGGGTCGTACCTGGCAGGTTGAAGAGTGTGTTGAGGATATAGAAACGGTCCATGTCTCCACGCTGGATGAACTTGTTTGGGTACAACTCCCTGATGTCAGGCCTGGGGATGAACACATGAACATGAATGGATGACCCCTAAACTACCCCTGAAGGACATAATCCATACAAGGTTGATTTTATGATGGACTTTTTAAATTCCCATTTGATCCTATTTGAGGTGATATTACGTTTAGCTATCATACAAACATCACGTATTTTTGGATTTACAATAATAATAAATAGTCAAATAAATAACAAAAAAAAGGAATACATACAAATAATACAAATAAAATTGTATTAGTACAGTACCAACAATTATGAATGGATTTCCCCCCCCTTGAAAAAATAAGGATTTAATCCAACCATATTGTTTTTCACACACGCATGAAGGAACATGTCTCACCCTCGCAGGAAGATGAAGCCGTGAGCACACACCAGGATGTTGCCGTAGGTATCCACCTTCAGCAGGTTACCGTGGGTGGTGTCGAACACCAGACCTCTGATGGAGAGAGAGAGAGAGAGAGAGCGAGAGCGAGAGCGAGAGAGAGAGCACGAGAGCACAAGTGAAGATAAGGTTAAATCTCTCTGGATGGAGATTGAAATGTGGGGTTTATTATTGAGAGATCCTCCCTGCCTACCGACCTGGTGGGGAAGGTGGGGTCGTACACAAAGCTGGAGAGCTCCTGGGGGTACCCGATGGAGACCAGCCGCGCCACCGTCAGCTCAAAGCCCATGGACTCGTACTCTGGAGACTTGTACACTGAGACACAGAGACACATCACACCCAGTCCTCAGACACTTCGTCTGCCACACCAGATAGTTAATATTTTGGATTGTCGATTATTTATAAAGTATATAACATTTGAATGATTTGATTCATTATTATATGTGTTGTTTATTCCATATCCTGTTCAGTTGCTTTTTGTATCTGTGTAGTTAGTCATTCCTTCTATGTGAGAACCAATAACAGTGACTCTGATGATGACCCGTCTGTAGGGAGGGACAATAGGGAGAACCTATTGGAGAACCTATTGGAGAACCCCTCTTGGAAGAGCCCTACTAGGAATGAAGTGACCATGAAGCGGGAGGTCAGGTCTGACAGACCACCACGGTCCACGATACCATCGCTCTCTCAGACATGTGGGACCTCCAGCCAGGCCCCTCAATGCTCAGCTGGGCCCACTTGAACACTCCCTAGTGTGTGTGTTTGGCGGTAATCCCACATGAAAAGTAATAGGCCACAGGTTATTGGGTCACCCTTCTAGGTGAAACCCCCACGCGACAGAGCATGAATCCAGGGAGCTGAGGACCAGACTGGAGCCGGCCCACGGTGATGGTGAGGACCAGCGCTTTTTCATCATTATTCTACTTGGGTACAACTTGGGCCTTTGTACCCGGGTACTTGCACATCGGAGACTTCCTTCTCCACAGCGATACTTTTAATGTGAAGTACTGCTGGCTCTGAGTGGTTGTTTCCCCACCGCCGGTACCTGCGAGTGTGTAGTCCATGTCGAAGCCGAAACACTTGATCTTCTCCATGGCCAGGCTTCTGTTTACGAACACCCTGCAGAGAGGAGCATTAACCCCGTCAGTCCACACCCACATCACCACCAGGATGCATTCCTAGGCTACACCCAATGCCACCAGATACTCAGGATACATTCCTACTGCTACAACAACAACATCATCATCATCAACAACCACAGCGGCAGCCAGAGTACAGAGCTCTGGGTGAGTGGAATATCCGTATTGGGTTGGCTGTTGAATTGATGCCTCTGTTGTATCTCTTAAATTAAGTGGAAGTTCTGCAGGCTTCTGTCTTTGAGTGACGGTGAAACCGTCTGTTTGAGAATAAACAGGAATGTCTGATTCATGGTACGGATGGCGTTCACCCAGCACCAGAAGGCCTCTGTGCTTCGGTCACTAATGTTTGTCTCATTTGGGATGTGAGCATTAAGAGAAACAAAGAGGTTACTACGGCGGCTAAATCCTTTACACAAACAGTTTGTGAGACCTTAATGAGTTTAATGCCGCTTAAACTTTTCATTGTGCGATGAATGAAGCTGGGATGGTGACCCCCGTGCCAATCAACATCAAATATCCTCTCCTGCCACCTGGACGGACCTCTGAGAACATCGACTGTTGTGTTCCCGTCAGAGCTGACTGAACTCAGTCTAATTCTTTCATTTGTTCTGCTTGAGAGGGAATACAATATGCTTCAGGGAAAGGCTTGGCTCAGGTTCACGTGTAGTGTCAATCAAACTCACGACGGCAACAGGAGAGACCAATCAGAGCTCAGAACTAAAGACCTCCCCACAGCCTTGACTGAGAGTACTGGTTTCCCCGAACCCAACGACACCGCTTCAAATGTACCCAGCACCCAGAACCCTCTCTCCAGTCAGGACGGTGCCTCGCACCCAGAACCCTCTCTCCAGTCAGGACGGTGCCTCGCACCCAGAACCCTCTCTCCAGTCAGGACGGTGCCTCGCACCCAGAACCCTCTCTCCAGTCAGGACGGTGCCTCGCAGTTACGCCACTGCACTGCCATGGAACATAAAGGATTGCAGAAAAGGCAGAGACCATCTCACAAAGTACAGTACTTCCTGCATCTATTTACTATCAGAGGTTTTCATCCACTGTAGCGTTAACTCAGACACAGGTCATTAAGGAGGAAGAGGGGTTACGGCCTCTTACTGGGAGTCAAATGGCAGGACGGAGATGGAGGGATGAAAAGCAGAAGGATCAGGAGATCCAGGCGAGAGCAGCTCATGTCCCCAGACGTGATGACCGGCGGTAGTGTTGTTTGTTTGTGTCAGTACGGGGAAACACTGAATTATACTTCTGCGTCAAATAGCCGCCAGAGGTACGTAAGGGGTCCCTGAGCCAGCACTCGCACATGGGGTTCAGAGGGCGTGAAGTACCGCCACTGGTACATCGGGTGACCTCTTTACAACGTGAACACAATGCGTTGTACAGATCAACACATTTGAGAACCTCTTTCTTCACCTCTATTAATTAAACATTTTGGTTTCCTCGTCTCCAGGGAAACAAACCAAAAGACCTAACAGGAAAGACGAGGATGGCCGTACAGGAGGTTACATTTTGGGATGTAAGATCCACGGTTTACCTACAGTGGCTATTCAACGCTGACGCATCCCTCAGATTGAATGGTCCATGTTGGATGTTGTTGGGACATCCAACCACCACAACTAAGGAGTAGGCAGTAAGTCTGTGCAGTTCACCCAGCAACAGGACAGCGTACCTCAGTGCAGGGTGGATTGTGGCCAGATCCCTTGGAAAGCTTTTCAATAGAGAATACATGTGCCATGATAACAAGGTACTCTCCTTCCTACCTGTCCGGTCTTAGCGGATGTGCTGTAACCAGTGTGTTATTGTAAACTACATCTACTATCGCTTAAATCTAGGGAGCCAACATATTGTACTTTTTCCTGGGGACTGGTTCTGCTCTTGGAGGCTTGTTAGTATGTAGTTCTATTGCCTACCTGTTGAATTTTACAACCTTATTGTAATGTAATGTATTATACATTATGTTATAATATATGTGTATATGTATGTATATATTATATTATTATGGTGACTAGTAGTTATATTGTCTACCTGTTGAATGACCTCATTGTTAGGTAATGTATTATATATTATGTTATAATATATGTGTATATGTATGTATATATTATATTATGTAGATGACTAGTAGTTATCTTGCATACCTACCTGTTGAATGACCTAGCTTCTCTGTCTTTTGAACGGGGAATTCTGCGTTATGGTCAACAGAAACTGCCTCACATCGGCAACTCCACTATGACATCAGTGAGGACCTCTGGTCTCTCTCTCTCTCTCTTATCTCTTCAACATGTCTCTCTGGTGTCTCTCTCTCTCTCTTATCTCTTCAACGTGTCTCTCTGGTGTCTCTCTCTCTTATCTCTTCAACGTGTCTCTCTGGTGTCTCTCTCTCTCTTATCTCTTCAACGTGTCTCTCTGTCTCTCTTATCTCTTCAACGTGTCTCTCTGTCTCTCTTATCTCTTCAATGTGTCTCTCTGGTGTCTCTCTCTTATCTCTTCAACGTGTCTCTCTGGTGTCTCTCTCTCTGTCTTTCTTTGACCTCCCTGGTGTGTCTCTCTCTCTCTCTCTCTCTCTCTTATCTCTTCAACATGTCTCTCTGGTGTCTCTCTCTCTCTTATCTCTTCAACATTTCTCTATGGTCTCTCTCTAATCTCATGTCTCTCTCTTTCTTTCTCTCTCTGTCTTCAACATGTCATGTCTCTCTGTCTTCAACATCTCTCTCTCCAACATCTCTCTCTCTCTCTCTCTAATGTCTTCAACAGGTCTCTCTCTCTCTCTTGTCCGTTACCTGTGGTGAGCCTCTCGTCTGTATTTCTTCATGGCCAAGCCGTCCATGTTGGCCGGCATGTCAGCATAGTTCTGTAGTCGGTCGCTCCACGAAGTCGTCATCTCTGATTGCTTCCTTTTAGGGAAACAAGGCAAATATTTGTGAAACTGGCCAGGTGGAGATCTTGGGTTCGGCAAGTTGCATACAAATATGAACATTTCCTTCCAATCAATCTACATGCCATATCACATAATAGTCTCTCCTTAATTTCCCTCGGGATTAATAAAGTAATCTGAATCTGAATCTGAAGTCTTTACACAATAGGACGCTGCTTTTATAGTATTTATCACAGAATAGATCACTAGGTTCCATCAATATATCACTAGTTAATAACTTGATCACTAGTTTCACCAATAGATCACTAGTTGCATCAATAGGTCACTAGTTTCATCAATATATCACTAGTGTCATCAATAGATAAATAGATTACTAGTTACATCAATATATCAATATATCACAAGGTTTCATCAATATATCACTAGTTAATAACTTCATCACTAGTTGCATCAATAGGTCACTAGTTTTATCAATATATATATTGTAATTCCCTCTCATGCAATGATGACAGCAATGCGTTCTTTATGATACTGGTAGGATTTATTCAAATCCAGACAGTGAGAACTGTGAAACACACACATGAAATACAATAAATCACAGAACAAACAATAACAACATACATCCATATTATTTCTACTTCGTCTCTTAGTGTCACATGTCTTTACAATATTGTTAACCAAAATGAACTTAACCTACAAAACACATTAAATCCTTCTGCAATAATAATAATAATAATAATAAACTCACTTAGCAAACATTTCGTTAGCACTTTAGCTACCTGGCTTGAGCTTACACACAGCTAACAACCACAACACCAAACGTACCTTATTGGCTGCATGCAATAAGAGAGGAAATTATGGAACTTCACTGACTGAACTGATCGACCGAACTGACTGACTGTGACGGAACTTTCTCTTATATACGGAGATTTTGACACGCGTGCGTCGGCATAAACGTCCCCGGAACACTGTGCGCTTCAACCATTAGTTCCGCTCTTACTCTACAGCATTTAGGTAGGAACCAAAAACTGGTAGGAACCAAAAACTCAAACTGAACCCAGAGGCAGTTACATATATTGATAAAACTAGTGACCTATTGATGACACTAGTGATATATCACTAGTTTCATCAATAGGTCACTAGTGTCATCAATAGATAAATAGATCACTAGTTACATCAATAGATCAATAGATCACAAAGCTTCATCAAAAGATCCCTAGTTAATAACTAGTTATTCACTACTTAATAACGTGTTAATAACTAGTTATTCACTACTTAATAACGTGTTAATAACTAGTTATTCACTACTTAATAACGTGTTAATAACTAGTTATTCACTAGTTAATGACATGATCAGCAGGGTTTACAGATGTAACCAGTCAGTCAGGAACAGGGCTGCGTCTCAATGAACAATGAACCGAATGAGTTAACGCTCGATATGTGGACCACAATATGCACCACATATCGACTAAATATCAACAATAAACACAACATATGATCACATATCGATCACTGAACGACGTGTTTTAACAGGTGATCAAAGGTCAGCAGGAAGCTAGAGGAGCTAGCTCTTTAAAGCTCCACCAAAGCAACTTCACCAGCGAACGGTTCTTCAAACTAACCGTAAATACATACAATACATCACGGTTCGGTTGACCCAGCGAACCTCACCCGTTAACTCACCCGTAACTCACCCGTTAACTCACCCGTTACTCACCCCTTACTCACCCCCTACTGCAGTGTCTCAGCTCCTGAACTGAACTGAGCATGCGCAGTCGGTGCGTAGCGCGTCAGACATGATGGGGTGACGTCACATCACAATGTAATAATAGTATTATTAACAATAACAACAACACTTTAGTCAAGCCAACTTTATTGTCACTTCACAGTTTACACAAGTATAAAGCAGTGAGGGAAAATCTTATGTGAATACCCGACGACAGCAGTTATAAAATAACATAAAATAAAATAAAAACAGAATAGAATAAAAAAAAAGTTAAAAAAAGTACAAAACTGTATAAAGTTAAATATCTAAAATAAAAATGCAATTTATAAAATGCAATATATCGGCACAGAAAAAGAGCAATATGTATATATAAATCAATGTAATAAAATATACATTGTTATATGCTATAGGCCCTTGTTCAGCAGCCTGATGGCCTGACTGTGGAAGCAGTCTCTGAGTCTATTTGTATGGCACCTGACGGTAACAGTGAGTACAGTTGGTGGCTGGGGCGTCTTTTATGATGCGTTTGGCCTTGGCCACGCACCGCTGGTTGTATATATCCAGGAGGGAGGGGCGCTCACCTCCAACGATATACTGGGCCGTCCGCACCACCCTCTGCGCTCGAGTGCGGTGCAGTTCCCGTACCAGGCAGTGATACACCCTGTAAGAACACTCTCGATGGTGCCGGTATAGAATGTTCTCAGGATGCTGAATTTCCTCAGACACCTGAGGAAATACAGGTGTTGTTGGGCCCTTTTCACCACGTGTGTGGTGTGTGAAGTCCTCGGAGATGTGCACACCAAGGAACTTGAAGCTGCTGACCCTCTCTACTGCAACACCGTCGATGGAGATAGGGCCGTGCTCTCCTCTCTGCTTCCTGTAGTCCACGATCAGCTCCTTGGTCCAGCGATCCAACCTCCTCCCTGTAGCCTGTCTCGTCATCGCCGGCGATCAGGCCCATCACTGTCGTGTCGTCAGCCAACTTGATGATGACATTGGAGCTGTGCATAGCCATGCAGTCGTGGGTGTAGAGGGAGTAGAGGAGAGGGCTCAGCACGCATCCCTGGGGGGCTCCCGTGTTGAGGGTCAGTGGCTCTGAGGTGGTGCTTCCCATCCTCACCACCTGGCGGCGGTCCGACAGGAGGTCCAGTATCCAGCTGCGCGTGGATGGGGGCACGCCTAGACCTCTAAGCTTGGTGTCGAGCTTGGCAGGAACTATCCTGTTGAACGCTGAGCTATAGTCCACAAACAGCATTTGCACATAACAGTTATTTCCCTCCAGGTGGGAAAGGGCAGTGTGGAGGGCCATGGCAATTGCGTCTTCCGTGGATCTGTTTTGACGATATGCAAATTGCCATGGGTCCAGCGTGGCAGGTAACACGGAGCAAATAAAGTCCTTGACCAACCTCTCGAAGCATTTGCTGACAATCGAGGTGAGGGCTACAGGTCTATAGTCATTCAGGCATGTTACCTTGGGTTGTTTAGGGACAGGCACGATGGTGGACATCTTGAAGACCGTGGGAACAACAGCCTGGGACAGGGAGAGGTTGAAGATGTCTGCAAAGACTCCTGCCAACTGGTCTGCGCATGCTCTAAGGACGCGGCCCGGGATGTCGTCGGGGCTGCCGCCTTACGGATGTTCAACCGCTTGAAGGTACGGCGCAGATCCGCTTCCGAGATGCTCAGCAGGCTGGTCTCCTCAGGCGGCGCTGGCTTCGGCGGGCTGCCGTTCACGTCGAACCGAGCAGAAAAAGTATTTAGCTCTTCTGGGAGGGAGGTAGAGGAGTTCTCTACACAACTGGTTCTCCCTCTGAAGTTTGTTAGCATCTGTAACCTCTGCCACATACCCTTTGCGTCGTGGCTACACTATAAAAAGGTATTATAATATGTAATATAACCTTAACAATATTATATATTATGCTAAATAATGAATTGGGTTATATTGTGCAGTTTGTGTGGCCAATACAGTTCACCGATCAGTGCAGGTCAGACCACAGGTCTTGGAACTTTAGTTGTAATCATTATATTTTTAGCTGTGATCGACACTCACAGGCAACTGCTTCCCACACACAGGGATGTTTATTGACGTTCTCCATTAATTATGCTTATTTAAAAATATATAGAAAAAAAGACACATTACATGCATTTTATCAGTGCGAAAAATAAACATTCAAACAAACAATGACGTTCTTGTTTGTCATGAACCGCTCCAGGGTCCATGTCACACACACAAACACACGTTACAGTAACACACGTAACAGTAACACACGTTACAGTAACACACGTTACAGTAACACACGTTACCGTAACACACGTTACAGTAACACACGTTACAGTAACACACGTTACAGTAACACACGTTACAGTAACACACGTTACCGTAACACACGTTACAGTAACACACGTTACAGTAACACACGTTACAGTAACACACGTTACAGTAACACACGTTACAGTAACACACGTTACAGTAACACACGTTACAGTAACACACGTTACCGTAACACACGTTACAGTAACACACGTTACAGTAACACACGTAACAGTAACACACGTTACAGTAACACACGTTACAGTAACACACGTTACAGTAACACACGTAACAGTAACACACGTTACAGTAACACACGTTACAGTAACACACGTAACAGTAACACACGTTACAGTGCCAGAGAGGATTTGTTTGAGACGAAGTTGAGAGAAGTTTTCAACAATATCTATGGCACCTGCCATTAGAATGAACTATGAAATGATTCATACTAAATATGTGATCAGTGGCGTTTTCTCCCGGAGGCCAAGGGAAGCCAGGCTTCCCCTGTTTTTTCGGATTGTAGTTATAATTTTAATAAATAAATAAAAACACTGTTTTTTTTTCGGTAATTCTCCTTTGCTGTGTGTTGCTGCCGGACCGTCTCTCCCCCATTCTCATTGAGTCTTTTACAAAGAGTGAAACAAACAGCGCCCCTCTAGATGTTATGGTGAAACAGTAAATTGCATTCACTGTTGCCAGAGGAAGCCAGCCGAATCGGGCTTCCCTTGGTGAAAAAAAAATGGAGGGATTGTCCAGGATTGAATTCATGTGTTTCATACACGCCTACTGATACTTTGATGTGAACGTAAAACTTTAACTTTAAAGGTCTCCTGATTTAGTTTGTGAATGAATGCTTCTTTTTTATTCATTACCGAATCTGCACTGCGCATTGAGCGGCTGGTTATGCATTTGGGGGGGGGGGGGGGGAATGCTTACATTAATAAGACGAGAGAGTTTTGGCTGCGTGCGTGCGGACCTGTCGGTTAGATAACAGGCGTGTGCAAGTCCTGCATCTGTATGATACAACTGTGTAAAATGATACCGGGCGCTGTAATCACTCATCTGGTTACGTTATTGACCACCCCCCGACCCAAAACAACTGGCTTCCAGTAAATTTTTCCCCACGCCACGCTACTGTATGTGATAACAATATAATTGAGGGTGAGAAGCTCAGTCACTGGTGAGAGACTCGGAGTAGAGCCGCTGCTCCTTCAGGTAGAAAGGAGCCAGTTGAGGTGGTTCATCTAGTGAGGATGCTTCCTGGTCGCCTCCCGAGGGAGGTTTACCAGGCACATCCAACTGGGAAGAGACCACGGGGCAGACCGAGGTACAGGTGGGAGGAGACCACGGGGTAGACCGAGGTACAGGTGGGAGGACACCACGGGGCAGACCGAGGTCCAGGTGGGAGGAGACCACGGGGCAGACCGAGGTACAGGTGGGAGGAAGAGACCACGGGGCAGACCGAGGTACAGGTGGGAGGGGACCACGGGGCAGACCGAGGTACAGGTGGGAGGAGACCACGGGGCAGACCAAGGTACAGGTGGGGTGATTACATCTCCACACTGGCCTGGGAACGCCTCGGGATCCCCCAGTCAGAGCTGGTCCATGTTGCCAAGGAGAGGGAAGTTTAGAGTCCCCTGCTGGAGCTGCTACCTCCGTGACCCCACCAGGATAAGAGGGAGACCATGGATGGACATTTAGACTATAGTCGTCTAATGTAATTAAAAAAAATCAATGATTTCCTTTTTTGGCATGTACAGTTTAATAATAAGAATTCAGTATCAGCTGTATGACTCAAATCAACAGACCTTAATAATAAATACGTGTGTTCACGTTGTTGAATGTTAGAGACAAGATTCAAGATTCAAGATTCAACATGGTTTTAATACAATGTACAATGAAAAGCTTACTCCCCATTCCCTGGTCTCATGGTCGTGCAAACGTACGATTTATCGCAGTTCAAACTTCTTCAGTCCAGACCCTAATATCTATTGCACCAAATAGACAACATTTTCCCTTGGCTCTACTGAGGGCCCTCAGTAAGCCCATACTTACGCCACACCAAAAAGTCCCCGCTGATCCGGATTCGGATCCGGATCAGCAGGTCTAAAATCGAATCAACTGTTCCTTGGCCTATAAGGAATCTAACCACCAAGTGTTGTCACATTCCGTACATAACTTTTAGTTATCTTGAGAATTGAACCTCTGCCGAGCCTGTTCAAGATCCAGATAAGCCGAACTTGGAGAGCCGCCAGTTCCCGTCAGCCGGGAGACTGCAGTCTGTCCTTCTCCATGATTTCCACAACTTTCTCCAGTTTGGCCTTCTTCCCCATGGCCCTCAGCTGCTTTTCCAGCTCCTCGGAGGCCCCGTGGCCCTGCTTCTCCACCCACTCCAGCAGCAGCTGGACGGTCTGCTCGTTGACGTTCTGCGGGTGGTTCTGCTGGTGGTTTTCAATGGAGATGGAGGACACGCCGGTTGCCAGGGCGATGTCCCGCATGTCGTGCCAGCCCAACACACGGGCGAGGTCGGGGATGTGGGGAGAGAGGTCAGTGCCTGTCACACAACCAGATTAGCGTTAGCATTTCCATATAGCATGTAGTATGCATAGTTGTAATAGCATGTTGTAAAATGTGTTGGATGTAGGAGGTAGCTCTACCTTACCTTTAATTGGACGGTATATTACCTGAGGAGTATAGTTGAGTTTAGTAGTTATTCAGATTCAGGGTGAAATTGTTATTTCATAATTGCTCTGGTAGCGATAGAAAAATAATAACAATAATAGAAAAATCCTTCCCTCGTTCCCTACTCCCTCTCTACTAGTTCAATGTAGAGGACTATATAGTGAAATCCTTCCCTCGTTCCCTACTCCCTCTCTAGTAGTCCAGTGTAGAGGACTATATAGTGAAATCCTTCCCTCATTCCCTACTCCCTCTCTATTAGTCCAGTGTAGAGGACTGTATAGTTAAACACTTTAGGACACTACTGGAGTCTCCGTTAATGACGTTGTTTCCGTCTCATAATTAAACGTGTCAGATCTTCGTCGGTGGACGTCGCTTCTTGTCCATCAGCCCAATGCATGATGGGATATATGCTGGTTAGTGACCACTGTTGTACGCTACTTTTCAAGATGCACTATAGGTGCAAATATAACTCCCTATATAGTGAGTAAGGAGTTATTTCAGACACATCCGTCCTCTCCTGACCCGCCAGTTGGACCCTAGGAGGTATCCTAGCGCTTACTTGTGAATAAATGTTCAATCTCAACTTACCGAGTCTCTCGGTTCAGGACTCATCGTTGATCCAGTTGATTTTCCTAGAATCAAATTCAGGTTAAGACATCAAATAAGGATCTATAATAACATTTAAGGCATCTACAGTAACACTTGTTCACCCTAGTTTGTGTCTTTGCCTGTCCCTGGCCTGGCTGGCCCTGCTGTGTGAGTGTGTGTATGAATATGGGAATGAATTGTGTATGATTGGGTGAACGTGAGGCATAACTTGTGAAGCGTTTTGGATCAAAGTTATGTTAAGTTAGTTAAGTTATGTTAAGTTAGTTAAGTTATGTTATTTAAGCAGACTAGAGTGTTTGAGTGACCAGGATACCCACTGAAGCAAAGCAGCTTCTTCTTCCACATGATTCCACACGCCGCTAGTGCTACCAGGATGAAGACCACAGGTACGACCACAGCAGCTGGGTTCTGTTCTGGAACACAAAGGAGAATGCTTGCTGTTATTGACATACTATAAAACTAAACTAAACTATTCATTATATTTTTATAAAAGTCCCGAACCGTTGGAGTCATTGCAGACTGTGTTGTTGGTTCCTGTGCAAGGAGTCACTGTGATGTCCTCACACCTTCACCCAAATAACACACACACACAGGTTAAAAACACTTCCTTTGGAGACACACATTAATAAACACATCAACACATTAATAAACAGTAGTGCAATAAAACACAAGTGAATTAAGAAGAACGAGTCGTTCTATCGTGACTTGTGGATGATTGTTTTGTTCTTATGGATTTGTCCGACTCGGGGACTTTCAAGGTGTGAGGCGGCGTGCCTCCACTGGGGGGCGCCAGAGGGTTTCAAGGGAGGCACAGAGAAACGAATTTTCCAGAACGTAAAATACATTTTTAAACAATTGGCCAAACGGAGAGGTCACGGAAAATAATTAGAATTAAGTACAATAATAAATACAATTACTGTTACACAATTGATTATTGTGTCTTGATGTCTATTTGACTGTTTATTCAAAGATAGGGTGATGCTGCGCGACGCCCACTTGTCACACGGGTCACAGAAGAGGCAGCTTCCACTGTGGCAGTAGTGGCCATCTTTACACTGACAGACGGTGTCCATGGCAATGGTGCATGCCTCCTTCACCTCCAGATGGGCTGAGAGAGAGAGAGAGAGAGAGAGAGAGAGAGAGAGAGAGAGAGAGAGAGAGAGAGAGAGAGAGAGAGAGAGAGCAAATGTTTCAAGTGCAACAGGTAGCGGGTATCTTGCGAGAGAGAGAGAGAGAGAGAGAGAGAGAGAGAGAGAGAGAGAGAGAGAGAGAGAGAGAGAGAGAGAGAGAGAGGCCTCTCACCACTGGGCTGGGAGCAGGAGGTGCAGGGCTCACAGGAGATCCGGTGGTTGGGTGAGCTGCTGTAGGAGAAGCCCTGCTCACAGTACTCACAGACCCTGTCCTCCTCCTTGACCTCACAGTGACGGCTCAGATGCTGACCTGCAGGAGACCAAAATTTAGATATATATAATATATATATATATATAATATATATATAATATATATATAATATATATATAATAATAATTGTTTTTGTATGAACTATTATACATATATATATATATATATATATATATATAATAGTTCATACAAAAACAATAATTCAAGGAATGGATAGAATGAATGGATGATGAGTGAGTGAATGGATGATGAGTGAGTGAATGGATGATGAGTGAATGGATGATGATGAGTGAATGGATGATGAGTGAATGGATGATGAGCGAGTGAATGGATGATGAGTGAGTGAATGGATGATGAGTGAGTGAATGGATGATGAGTGAATGGATGATGATGAGTGAATGGATGATGAGTGAATGGATGATGAGTGAGTGAATGGATGATGAGTGAATGGATGATGAGTGAGTGAATGATGATGAGTGAGTGAATGGATGATGAGTGAGTGAATGGATGATGAGTGAGTGAATGATGATGAGTGAGTGAATGGATGATGAGTGAGTGAATGATGATGAGTGAGTGAATGGATGATGAGTGAATGGATGATGAGTGAGTGAATGGATGATGATGAGTGAGTGAATGATGATGAGTGAGTGAATGGATGATGAGTGAGTGAATGGATGATGAGTGAGTGAATGATGATGATGAGTGAATGGATGATGAGTGAATGGATGATGAGTGAGTGAATGGATGATGAGTGAATGGATGATGAGTGAGTGAATGGATGATGAGTGAGTGAATGATGATGAGTGAGTGAATGGATGATGATGAGTGAGTGAATGATGATGAGTGAGTGAATGGATGATGAGTGAGTGAATGATGATGATGAGTGAATGGATGATGAGTGAATGGATGATGAGTGAGTGAATGATGATGAGTGAGTGAATGGATGATGAGTGAGTGAATGGATGATGAGTGAGTGAATGGATGATGATGAGTGAATGGATGATGAGTGAGTGAATGATGATGAGTGAGTGAATGGATGATGATGAGTGAATGATGATGAGTGAGTGAATGGATGATGATGAGTGAAGGCTATACCGGCAGCACACTGACAACAGGTCCGATCGTCTACCATGTAGGAGCCATCCTGACAGGAGCTCCTCCTGCTGCGGATGGGGCTGACACGGTGCACTCTACACACACACACACGCACACACACACACACACACACACACAGCACACGCACGCACACACACACACACCCACACACGCACACACACACACACACACACACACACACACACACACACACACACACACACACACACACACACACACACACACCACACACACACACACACACACACACAGACGGGAGAGGGTAAACCGAAAGTGAAAGCCCACACGTTATAACGACATCTCCAGGTTCTGGTTATTTGGTTATTTGGTTATTTGGTGTTTCTTCCAACGGATCCCAGGTGTATCGTGACTCACCGCGCGAGGAGCAGGACGACCACCGAGCCCCAGGTGAGGAGGGAGTCACGTGTCATCGTAAAGGTGCGTTTTAGAGAGAGCGTCGACCGTGTTAGAGGAAGCCGACTTGCCGCTCCCCTT
The DNA here is from genome assembly GCA_027704905.1 of Muraenolepis orangiensis. Classification (NCBI taxonomy): domain Eukaryota; kingdom Metazoa; phylum Chordata; class Actinopteri; order Gadiformes; family Muraenolepididae; genus Muraenolepis; species Muraenolepis orangiensis. The sequence goes on from CM051018.1 coordinate 2,343,839, forward strand.
AGAGCCGCCCCCCTAGTTCCGCTCCCCGTGGTCCCGCCCCCCCTAGTTCCGCTCCCCATGGTCCCGCCCCCTAGTTCCGCTCCCCTCTCTACTTCAGCCTCTACCTTGATGAGTATTAAATAAAAACGAATTAAATAATTTTGACAAAACAATACAAAATGTTGTTGTTGTTTTTTACCCAAAACGATTTTTGCCCCAATGTTAGCTTAACTCTTCTAGCAGGGCTGCCAAGTTTCAGGAAAAAGTCGGAGTGAGACTTTCGAGGGAAGATGCGTTCGATTTTTTTTTGGCCTTTTTTAAGGTCGATTTAGAGGAATATCTCAATTTAAATGAACTTTAAGACTGTTGTGATGTCTTCACCCCCATGCCATGCCCCATGCCATGCCCCATGCCATGCCCCATGCCATGCCCCATGCCATGCCCCACGCCATGCCCCATGCCCCATGCCATGCCCCATGCCATGCCCCACGCCATGCCCCACGCCATGCCCCATGCCCCACGCCATGCCCCATGCCATGCCCCATGCCATGCCCCATGCCATGCCCCATGCCCCATGCCATGCCCCATGCCATGCCCCATGCCATGCCCCACGCCATGCCCCATGCCCCACGCCATGCCCCACGCCATGCCCCACGCCATGCCCCATGCCCCACGCCATGCCCCACGCCATGCCCCACGCCATGCCCCACGCCATGCCCCACGCCATGCCCCACGCCATGCCCCACGCCATGCCCCATGCCATGCCCCACGCCATGCCCCACGCCATGCCCCACGCCATGCCCCATGCCATGCCCCATGCCATGCCCCACGCCATGCCCCACGCCATGCCCCACGCCATGCCCCACGCCATGCCCCACGCCATGCCCCACGCCATGCCCCACGCCATGCCCCATGCCATGCCCCACGCCATGCCCCACGCCATGCCCCATGCCATGCCCCACGCCATGCCCCACGCCATGCCCCATGCCATGCCCCACGCCATGCCCCACGCCATGCCCCACGCCATGCCCCACGCCATGCCCCACGCCATGCCCCACGCCATGCCCCATGCCATGCCCCACGCCATGCCCCATGCCATGCCCCATGCCATGCCCCACGCCATGCCCCATGCCATGCCCCATGCCATGCCCCACGCCATGCCCCATGCCATGCCCCACGCCATGCCCCATGCCATGCCCCACGCCATGCCCCATGCCATGCCCCACGCCATGCCCCATGCCATGCCCCACGCCATGCCCCACGCCATGCCCCACGCCATGCCCCACGCCATGCCCACCATGCCCCACGCCATGCCCCACGCCATGCCCCATGCCATGCCCCACGCCATGCCCCACGCCATGCCCCATGCCATGCCCCACGCCATGCCCCACGCCATGCCCCATGCCCCACGCCATGCCCCACGCCATGCCCCACGCCATGCCCCATGCCATGCCCCACGCCATGCCCCATGCCCCACGCCATGCCCCACGCCATGCCCCATGCCATGCCCCATGCCAGCTGCTCTCCCTGCCAGCTGCGGCCTCCTCATGCTTATATAGTGGTAAGAATTGACCAGCACAAGTAGAAATGAAAACAATTGTAACAAGAAAGTTTGACAAATAAAATACATTTATTTATAAAATGTCAATATAAAGAAAACATAGCAGCCTTTAAGAAACAATAGCAGCCTTTAAGAAACAATAGCAGCCTTTAAGAAACAATAGCAGCCTTTTCCTTTAGTGCATTTTTTTTTTTAAGTGTAACAAAATTAGAACCAGAATAATATATATATAATATATATTATAATAAATAAAGTGCATGTCTTTGTGTGTTTTGGTGTGCATGACATGTCTCATGTTGAGGTGTTTGTGGCAGATGGTGATGCCTTGATGACAGAGGGGGGGGGGGGGGGGGGCTCCCATTTGAGACACTGTGGCTCAAGGTTTGCCATCTCCACAGTCATGATGGATGATGGAGTTCCATCAAGAGCCAAACTGTTTCGGGGTTTGGTTTAGTTCAGTCCCACCACAGAGAACACTCGTTCAGCATCAGCATTTGAATGTGGAAGTACCAACACCAACTTGGCAATAGGAGAGAGCCTCCCAAACCTGCTCCTACCGAGCACATACCGTGATGACTTAACTAACACTGCTATTAGTCACGGTGGTTTGTTGTTAAACCCACCCCAGCAACCTGCCACACGGCTCACCAGCAGCCTGTGGAACGTTAAGTCTCACGTAGTCAGACCCACCGTTGACTTAATCTAAATAAAAATATTTGTAAAAATAATGTGTTTGTAATAATTTCAGTCGCGGCATTACTGAGGCGCTGACAGACGTTTCACGTTTACTTTTCGATTTCTCCACCATAAGTGTTGTTCTCATAGGTTCAGGTTGTTCTTCATAGGATAGAGACGCAATGACCCGCCCTAAGCTGCCTCTGATTGGTTTGTATACGTGGTGCCTTTCGTTGGGTTGGTTAGATTTAGCCTCGAGGGCTGATGATTGGTTATCACATATCTCGGTCAGCCATTCGGGGGCAGAATAGGGCGGGCTCACCCTGTCCCTGACTTTATACTGCTTTATACTTGTGGAAACTGTGAAGTGACAAACTTGACTTGACTTGACTTGACTTGATACAGGTGGGACTTGAACCAACATCTGCAAGAATGCGTTACCACAGCTTGAGCCACTTAAAGGTCAGAGGCTGGACGTTATAATTGACATTACAATTCACCTGACGTTTCAAAAACATTTATTCCCCTTAAGACTTCTGCAGGAATCGAATCGACACTCTGCCTTGATGAGTATAAAATAAAAATGAAAAATATTAGACCCAAACATTTTATACATCTTTTATTTTATACTCATCAAGGCAGATTAGATTCCACACTCTTTCCTGATGAGTAGATCAAGCTATTTATGTATATATGTATATATATATAGCGCGCTTTATATATATTATTTGTATGGTATTGTTTGTGTGGTACAGCTTTAAGAACATTCTTAGGGACTTTGCAGAAATCCCTCTTGGGAAATCTTAAAAATGTTAAAAATGATCTCCAGATATTTGTGTGAATCGGCCCCTGACCAGTCGACCACCCGTCCCCCCCGTCCATCGGCCCCTGACCTGTCGACCACCCGTCCCCCGCCTCCATCGGCCCCTGACCTGTCGACCACCCGTCCCCCCCGTCCATCGGCCCCTGACCTGTCGACCACCCGTCCCCCGCCTCCATCGGCCCCTGACCTGTCGACCACCCGTCCCCCGCCTCCATCGGCCCCTGACCTGTCGACCACCCGTCCCCCCGTCCATCGGCCCCTGACCTGTCGACCACCCGTCCCCCGCCTCCATCGGCCCCTGACCTGTCGACCACCCGTCCCCCCCGTCCATCGGCCCCTGACCTGTCGACCACCCGTCCCCCGCCTCCATCGGCCCCTGACCTATCGACCACCCGTCCCCCGCCTCCATCGGCCCCTGACCTGTCGACCACCTGTCCCCCGCCTCCATCGGCCCCTGACCTGTCGACCACCCGTCCCCCGTCCATCGGACCCGGGACTCCACGGCGGTAGTGGATGTGGTCATACTGACGGAAAGCAGCCAATCACAGCTGAATGCCACAGACAAGCGGCTTCCTCAGCACAGGAAGTGACCTCATCACCCGCCAGGATGGGGTGGTGATGTTTCATGAAGAGCCACGGCCTGCTGTACATTGCTTTGTAGAAGGAGTTCAACACTACTAAAAACGCACATACACAAATGTATACGTATTTAAATGGTGTGTTTGTGTGTGTAGGGAGTGTGTGTGTGTGTGTGTGTGTGTAGGAGTGTGAGGAGGTGGGTTTGGCCGTCTCACAGAGAGACTGATAATGGGACGATATCTCTGGACAGAGAGACACTCCCGTCCTTAAGGAGATGATATCCCCGGAGAGAGAGACACTCCCGCCCTTAAGGAGATGATATCCCGGAGAGAGACACTCCCGCCCTTAAGGAGATGATATCCCCGGAGAGAGAGACACTCCCGCCCTTAAGGAGATGATATCCCCGGAGAGAGAGACACTCCCGCCCTTAAGGAGATGATATCCCGAGAGACGGGATTGAACAAATCCGTCCGGGGGAATTGACGCTAGCGGCGGTGAGGATGGGACTAGAGGCTGACGGACTCCTGACTCCCTCCTTTGTCCTCTTGTTGTGGTGAATTGACCACACACACACACACACAAATACACACACACACACACACACACACACACACACACACCACACACACACACACACACACACCACACACACACACACACACACACACACACACACACACACCTCCTGTATTGACATTGGTATACTCACTAGTATACATTGAGACAAAGAGAGACAGATCGAGGATTGAGGGAAGGGGAGAGGGAAGAGAGAGAGAGAGAGAGAGAGAGAGAGAGAGAGAGAGAGAGAGAGAGAGAGAGAGAGAGAGAGAGAGAGAGAGAGAGAGAGAGAGAGAGGAGAGAGAGAGAGAGAGAGAGAGAGAGAGAGGGAGGGAGGGAAGAGAGAGGGAGAGAGAGATAGAAGGGTAGGAGAGAGAGAGAGAGAGAGAGAGAGAGAGAGAGAGAGAGAGAGAGAGAGAGAGAGAGAGAGAGAGAGAGAGAGAGAGAGAGAGAGAGAGGGAGAGAGGAGAGAGAGATAGAAGGGTAGGAGAGAGAGAGAGAGAGAGAGAGAGAGAGAGAGAGAGAGAGAGAGAGAGAGAGAGAGAGAGAGAGAGAGAGAGAGAGAGAGAGAGATGGTAAATGAGTTGTAGGAGGAAATGCATGCATCTATAAATAGCGCTGGTGAACGTAGGAGTCATTTTGATAAGCACTGTGTTTTATTCCAGAACCTATAGTGTTGCACGTTAGTGAACCATGTTGTTAAACCTCTTCACAGATCATTTGGTTAAGACCATTGGGTGAATTGAAGCATGAGTCTAAACTAGTGACAGAGTTTGGTCATTCTGGTATCACTTTGTTTTGAGAAAAAAACTATATATATACTGTATCCATCCATCCATCCATCCATCCGTGTGTGTGTGTGTGTGTGTGTGTGTGTGTGTGTGTTGATGTGTGTGTGTGTCTATGATTGATTGTGCATTAGTGTGTGTTCTGATGGCAGGGGTGGGGCTATCCTCCAGGGGTGGTGGGAGTCAGTCAGAACCGGGTCACCAGGCCCAGCTCTGAGACTCTCAGACGGGTAATCTGGCACTGGAGGGAGAGACCAGATTAACCAGAGGTTTTATTAAAACCTCTCTCTCTCTCTCTCTCTCTCTCTCTCTCTCTCTCTCTCTCTCTCTCTCTCTCTCTCTCTCTCTCTCTCTCTCTCTCTCTCTCTCTCTCAGTTCACCAAGAGGACACCTCCCTTCCATCAGTATTAGTGATCGTTAGTGATCGTTATCTGAGACGCTGTACGCCTGTTTCTGCTTCTTTATTCATTTTCATCTCCTCCGCGTTTCAGGCTAAACATGCTAATCCTAATCCTCCTCCCCGCAAGGTAGTCTGACAATTCAGTGGCCCTTTGAAATTTGCTGGTTGGTTGTCTGACTGGTTAGCTGGTTGGTTGTCTGACTGGTTAGCTGGTTGATTGGCTGACTGGTTAGCTGGTTGATTGTTTGACTGGTTAGCTGGTTGATTGTTTGACTGGTTAGCTGGTTGATTGTTTGACTGGTTAGCTGGTTGATTGTTTGACTGGTTAGCTGGTCGGCTGGCTGACTGGAAGTCTCTAAATGAGAGAATGAACCAACACCTCATGGTCTCCATCCATCAGGGGCTCCACCTTGTCTTTACCATCAATACAGAATCAATACAGAATCAATACAGAATTAATACAGAATCAATACAGAATCAATACAGCTGAACATGGAAGAGCTGCACCAACTAAAGAAAACGAGAACATGGAGATGGTATTAAACCTCAAAACATTAGAATGTCCCATAAATGTTCTCTATGTATTGATGTTCATAACATACGGTGGGATGGAACCGCTCAGGGTTGTGTGGGTTCAGTTATTTGGCATTCTCTCTGCTCTAGAAATCTGGTAGTAAAACCAAATATCTATAAAGTGTACAACGAATCAGCCTTCAGTCACTGGGAAAACTAACCCCTACCTGCTCCTTAATGACCCGTCTCTGTACTGTCTAACCCCTACCTGCTCCTTAATGACCTGTCTCTGTACTGTCTAACCCCTACCTGCTCCTTAATGACCCGTCTCTGTACTGTCTAACCCCTACCTGCTCCTTAATGACCTGTCTCTGTACTGTCTAACCCCTACCTGCTCCTTAATGGCCCGTCTCTGTACTGTCTAACCCCTACCTGCTCCTTAATGACCTGTCTCTGTACTGTCTAACCCCTACCTGCTCCTTAATGACCTGTCTCTGTACTGTCTAACCCCTACCTGCTCCTTAATGACCCGTCTCTGTACCGTCTAACCCCTACCTGCTCCTTAATGACCCGTCTCTGTACCGTCTAACCCCTACCTGCTCCTTAATGACCTGTCTCTGTACTGTCTAACCCCTACCTGCTCCTTAATGACCCGTCTCTGTACCGTCTAACCCCTACCTGCTCCTTAATGACCCGTCTCTGTACTGTCTAACCCCTACCTGCTCCTTAATGACCCGTCTCTGTACTGTCTAACCCCTACCTGCTCCTTAATGACCCGTCTCTGTACTCTGTACTCTGTACTCTGTACTCTGACTCTGTAGACTCTGGTGCTGACCTTTAGGGCAGTCAATGGAACTGCCCCAGCCTACCTCCAGGCGTTGGTCAAGACCTACATCCCAGCCAGAGCGCTCCGCTCAACTTCTGCCAGGCGACTTGTTCGACCTTCACTGATGACAACCAAGCATCGCTCTTCCAAGACCCAGCTCTTCACGGCTTTGGCTCCACAGGTGGAATGAACTCCCGTCTCATGTCAGGAGGGCAGAGTCCCTCGCCAGCTTCCGCAAGAGACTCAAGACCCACCTGTTCAGAGTCCACCTGGACTCTCCTTGAACCCTCCTTCTCCTTTGTGAACCCCTAACTTGCTTAAGTCCTGACATTAATAGCTCTTAGCATGTTGCATATGTTAGCAAGTGTATATCCTTAATGTTGATAACACGCTCTTATCACAGCTACTTAAGCAGGTGACCTAGCAGTACGAAATTGTGTTATTCATCTTGTTAATATGAATACTTGTGAACTGCTCTATTTTTATGTTCGCGTACCTCAGCGTTATGCTATTGTCTGCTTCAACAAATGTACACCTTGTAAGTCGCTTTGGATAAAAGCGTCTGCCAAATGCCCTAAATGTAAATGTAAATGTAAATGTACTGTCTAACCCCTACCTGCTCCTTAATGACCCGTCTCTGTACTGTCTAACCCCTACCTGCCTGTCTCTCTGTTTCTCTCCCTCACTTCTAATCCTAGTCCACTTCCTCAGACTATTGCATCTTGTACAACCCTGTACATATGAAAGACAATATGTTTTATTAATCTTCTTGTACTATTCTACGAGAGAGCGAGAGAGAGAGAGCGAGAGAGTGAGAGAGAGAGAGAGAGGCTTGCAGTGGAAGATTCCAGGCTAGAGAGTCAGGTAGAGAACTGAGCAGCTTTGAGTCTGATGAATACACGCTTTATAGTATATGTAACTGTGTGTGTGTGTGTGTGTCAGTGGAGGCTCGTCCATTGAGGAAAGGGAGGACTATCCTCGTTAAAATTTCAGAGAAAAATTTACTTGCAAGAGAAAGATAAATACACATACATTTAACAGATTCATCTGTGAAAATACTGATACTATTACAATTTGAACACTTCAAAGGCACAACAATCATGTCCCTGTGTCAAAGTACCAACATCGCCCCCTACTGCAATTTAAAATTACTGTACCTCCCCAAGCTCCCATTGAAGTCCATTCTAAAACTCCCGGACCCTAGCGGCCGGTGAGTCCTGGTTTAACATGAGTGTGTACGGCAGTAAGGGAGGACCATCCTCCCTGAGGGCGGGTCTAGCCAGAAGCTGGGAACCAATCAGCAGAGATCACTGCACTGGTGAATACCCAATCAGAGCTTTGGGGGCGGGTTATCATCATGCAAGGATCTATCTTGTGTCATTCATTAATTCCTCGTTCAAGTCAACTCGTGAATATTTCAGACTGTAAACTTTTCCTCAAAGCGTCCAGGTGCATGACGCCAAACGTTAACAGAGCATGGCTGACCGGGACAAGGTGGTGTTTCTTTGGGTCGCCATTAGACAATTTACCTGATTTGCGTGCATAACTGGTTTTACTATATGATAGTATGTCTTATTTTAATTAAATAAGGTAAACATACTTTAATAAAACGCTTCCCCCTTTAATCTCACTCAATTTCAATTCCGTTCGGTTTGTTTGGTAGCCACTGTGCAAAGAACTTCTATTCCGATTTTTCAGATTTTCATTGTTTATGGAGTAATCGCTAAATAGCTGTTTTGCATCCAAACAATGCTTATTCCCCCTCAGATCACAATCAACTTCAATTCAGTTTGGCTTGTCTGCTAAAATGACCCACTAATAAACTGTCAAAATTGATAGTGAGGTCGGACGAGCTACTGCGTCTTTGACGCTATCTTTATAGAAGGCCTTTATTGTCATGTGAAGAACAGATAGAACGGTCATTCCCACTGGCCGCCCAGGCTGTGCATTATGTACTTCTGTGGTCAGACCACCTCTTGAACATGTAAGAAGAACAGCTTTCACACCACAAATTGCCAACTATATCTAAAAAGACACCAATTAGAATTCTAGCAAGCTTTAATCAGTGCTTACTTCCAGAGAAAATTAACATTTAAAATAAGATCTTATCTTTTTCCAGCCTATTTATCCACAAAACTGAGCTCAATTTAAGATCAGCATGAGATTTTTACCATTTTCTTGAATTCAGCTTCTAAGAAAAAGACTTCTGGTCTCACCCCAATCCCAATTCAAGATCAATGATTTCTGTCACTGCACTGATCTTTATTTAGTCAGAAATAATCAGCTCTTGAGATAGCAGTAAGATCCAAAAGAAAACTTGATTGGCTTATACATTTCTCAAACTGATATTAGATCTATTATTCCGCTGATTACTTCTCCTCAGGTTTGGGATCCCAGGTCAGACTTCAGTCATCTCTAAATGACAGCTGATTTATTTCTGATCAGACAAAGAGACGGTTGTAAGCAGACCTAGCTTACAACCTAGCTTACTACCTAACTTACAACCTAGCTTACAACCGAGGTTCTCTAGATAAAGCTCACTGGTTACACAAAGCCTCCTTATGCTGCTTCAAATGTCTGGGTTTAACATGTCCTCATATGCTCTGTAACAAACCCTCATCCTCCTCCACCAATCCTCACTCAGACCACCTTCCTTGGTGCCCGGGGCTAGCAGCTAGCGTCATGTGGGGTGTTGTGCTCCATGTGTCTCTCATCTGGTAACGGCTTCCTTCCTTGTTTGGTGTATTTCCTCCCGCCGTGAGGACGAGGACTTGTTGGGTGTCTTTCATGTTCTTCAGTTTAGTTTTGATGTTGCACAGACGTAACACATAGTTAGTTGGTTTGACCTGTGACCCCATCGCTGAGATATTGTTTCTATTAAACCACCATCACTCAAAATAATAAGAGTTGTCCAAACAAAGTGAAAATAAATTACAACTTGGTGATCAACTTTTATCTGACTTACCTGCCGGCAGGGAGGGGGCAGGGAACCACCTGGAGGAACACCAGGGAACCACCTGGAGGAACACCAGGGAACCACCTGGAGGAACACGTCCCAACCCAAAGGTTCCAGGTTCGAACCCCTTTGTCCCCACAGGTAGGGTAAGCTAGTGAACTCCTACCTGTTCCTTAACGACATGTATCTATGAAACACTTTCATAATGAATGTGTCTGCTGAATGACTGAACAAAGTGATTTTTAGGAAGATTAATTAATTCTTATAGTGTTACTTTGCCCCCCTGCTGTTAGTGTTGCTGGGACAACAAGGCGTGTGTGAGCCTGGGGACTTTAACAGTTATTTATTTATTTAAAGGGTTTTGTTTAACTTCTACTTCCTGTTTTATTCTTGGCCAAATCCAAACGCAACACAGCTGTGCTGCAGAAAGAGAGAGAGGGAGTGAAAGAGAGAGACACACACACACACACACACACACAGAGGGAGAGAGAGAGACACACACACACACAGAGGGAGAGAGACACACACACACAGAGGGAGAGAGAGAGACACACACACAGAGAGGGAGAGAGAGACACACACACACAGAGGGAGAGAGAGAGACACACACACAGAGGGAGAGACATACACAGAGGGAGAGAGAGAGAGACACACACACACACACAGAGGGAGAGAGACACACACACACACAGAGGGAGAGAGAGAGACACACACACACAGAGGGAGAGAGAGACACACACACACACAGAGGGAGAGAGAGAGACACACACACAGAGAGGGAGAGAGACACACACACAGGGAGAGAGAGAGACACACACACACACAGAGGGAGAGAGAGACACACACACAGAGGGAGAGAGAGAGACACACACACACAGAGGGAGAGAGAGACACACACACACAGAGGGAGAGAGAGAGACACACACACACACAGAGAGGGAGAGACACACACACACACAGAGGGAGAGAGAGACACACACACACAGAGGGAGAGAGAGACACACACACACACACACAGAGGGAGAGAGAGAGACACACACACACACAGAGGGAGAGAGAGACACACACACACACACACAGAGGGAGAGAGAGACACACACACACAGAGGGAGAGAGAGAGACACACACACACACAGAGAGAGAGAGAGAGAGAGACACACACACACAGAGGGAGAGACACACACACACAGAGGGAGAGAGACACACACACAGAGGGAGAGAGAGACACACACACACATACACAGAGGGAGAGAGAGACACACATACACAGAGGGAGAGAGAGAGACACACACACACAGAGGGAGAGAGAGACACACATACACAGAGGGAGAGAGACACACACATACACAGAGGGAGAGAGAGAGACACATACACAGAGGGAGAGAGAGACACACATACACAGAGGGAGAGAGAGACACACACACACAGAGGGAGAGAGAGACACACACACACAGAGGGAGAGAGAGACACACACACATACACAGAGGGAGAGAGACACACACATACACAGAGGGAGAGAGAGACACACACACACACAGAGGGAGAGAGAGAGACACACACACACAGAGGGAGAGAGAGACACACACATACACAGAGGGAGAGAGAGACACACACACATACACAGAGGGAGAGAGAGAGACACACACATACACAGAGGGAGAGAGGTGTGCCTGTTGAGCTCTGAGGAGCCGTAGTCATTCTGCTCAGCCTCATTCAGCCACTATACTAGCAGTTAGCATGGAGTCCCAATACGACTCCTTGTTCCTAAGTCTTAGTTTCAGTAGTTTGTTCTTGAATAGTGGTTTGTACACACCGACCAAACTACAGGAAGTGGTCAGGTGGTATCACGCTCATAGACGGAAGTCCCGCCCACAACACACACCTGGAGGCGGGGTTTCTTTAAGAAAAGACAACATTGCATACATTTATTATTAGGATGGACACATGCACACCACCGCTGTCCTCTGGACGTCTGGACGCCTCCCTGCTGCTGAGTGAATTACATCTGGTTTATTATCTTAGGATAAAAAATAAACATCGACAATTACACGGGACGCCTTGTTCTGCATAATTTAAACGGATACACTCTTTATGACCCCTGACCTCTGGACCCCTCCCCCACGCCTCCCCTCGTCCCCCAGCCCACATGGGACAGCCTGCCAGGAGCACGAGGAGCCTTCACATTAGAGGAGGGGAGAGAGGCGCAGGAGAGAGAGGGAGGGAGGGAGGGAGACTGAGAAGATAGGGCTGAGGAGCAGAGGAAGGAGAGAGGGGGTGAGAGGAGGAGACAGCGGTGAAAGGGGAGATAAACCAAAGTGACTGCAGCACTGGCCTTGGTGTAGACAGGAGTGAGGAGGAGGAGCCTAGTCCATCATTGCTCCTCCCACTCCCACCTCATTGGTGGGTTTCTTTCCATCATCTTTGACACAAAAGTCCTTATATATATAATGCATGTATGTAAGTATATACATATGAATATGTACATACTTATATAAACATGTTTATATAAGTATATACATATACTTATATAAACATATACATATATAAACATGTTTATATAAGTATATACATATACTTATATAAACATATACATATATAAACATGTTTATATAAGTATATACATATACATGTATTATACAAGTGTATTTTAACATATTTATATAAATATGTATATACATGTTAAAATACACACATGTATATACTTTTTCAATATTTATATACTTATACATAAACATGTTTATATACACACTTATACAAATATTTATATATAAACATGTTTATATATTGGTATACACATACTAATATGTACATATTTATATATAAACACATTTATATACACCTACATACATCAATATTTATATATACACGTATATATAAACATGTTTATACTTGTGTATATATAAATATGTACATGTTTATATATACGTATGTATAAACATGTTTATATATACGTGTATATAAACATGTTTATATATACGTATACAAATATTGATACAGCAACATGTTTTGGTGACAGTGTCAACGTCTTTGCGGCCAAAAGAGAAATTAAAAAATAAAAACAATATATTGGTCAGGATAGTCGTCTTCTTGATGTCCCTCAAGTTGGCCTTGGACATGATGATGGGAGGGCGGGACTAAGGGAGGGCGGGATTAAGGAAGGAACAGTTCTTTTCAGTTAATATGCAAGTTTTTGTTCCGTTGTGGTGGTGGTTGTTGTTCCTCCTCCTCCTCCTCCTCCCGTTTAAAAATAACCAAACCAAAAGGAGGAGCAGGAAGTAGTTCACACTTTGGTGATCTGTGTGTGCTGCTCGTCGTCGAACGGCTCGTTCTCTGGGTCCGAGTCCGTGGTGTCGGAGTACCGGTAGTGGTCCGGCTCGTTGTCGCTGACGTCTGGGGTCAGCGAGGCCGAGGTGCTGCTGCTGGCCTCCGAGGTGGAAGGCTCCTCCGCCGTCTTGGAGAAGTACAACTTCACCTGCAGCGGGTGGAGAAACGGACGGAGGACGGGCCTTACTGCATGGGAGTCTCTCACTCTCTCTCAGGGTCGCTAGCCCCTCAGTTTGGATGTTTTTACAGTTGGGACCCATTCCCCTGCTTGGCAACACTAATGTACACCAAGAAAGAAGGACCTACAGGACATTCATTTAGACTTACAACAAGAGACTTCTAGTCCGTCCTATATACACCGACTTACAAAAAGAGACTTATAGTCCGTCCTATATACACCGACTTACAAGAGACTTATAGTCCGTCCTATATACACCGACTTACAAAAAGAGACTTCTAGTCCGTCCTATATACACCGACTTACAACAAGAGACTTATAGTCCGTCCTATATACACCGACTTACAACAAGAGACTTCTAGTCCGTCCTATATACACCGACTTACAACAAGAGACTTATAGTCCGTCCTATATACACCGACTTACAACAAGAGACTTATAGTCCGTCCTATATACACCGACTTACAACAAGAGACTTATAGTCCGTCCTATATACACCGACTTACAACAAGAGACTTATAGTCCGTCCTATATACACCGACTTACAACAAGAGACTTATAGTCCGTCCTATATACACCGACTTACAACAAGAGACTTACAGTAAGTCCTATATACCGACTTACAACAAGAGACTTATAGTAAGTCCTATATACCGACTTACAATAAGAGACTTATAGTCCGTCCTATATACCGACTTACATTAAGACTTACAGTAAGTCCTATATACCGACTTACATTAAGAGACTTATAGTAAGTCCTATATACCGACTTACAATAAGAGACTTATAGTCTGTCCTATATACCGACTTACATTAAGACTTACAGTAAGTCCTATATACCGACTTACATTAAGAGACTTATAGTAAGTCCTACATACCGGCCGGAGTGTTTGTTATACAGTGGAGCTCCCAGTGGGAGCGGAACCCCCGAACAGGGCTGTGGTAGTGCCTTGCTCTACCCGTAGACCTAGTGGACACGGAGGTTCTTCTTGGGGTACTCAGTGACCCTGGATCATAGAACCCGGAGACTTGAACTCCACTCACCTTGAAGTTTGGAGAGAAGTATCGGTTAGCTTTATCCTTGTTGGCCTTGTCCAGGTCGTTCTTGGTCAGCGCCAGGATGAGATAGTCCCTCTCGCCGTCCCGCCGCTCGGTACTCTGGGGCTGACCGGGACCCGGGAGAGGACCCGGGAGAGAACCGGGACCCTGCACCGGGAGAGGACCCGGGAGAGGACCGGGGGACGGACCCGGGACGGCGGGGATCTGGAGGGCGGGGCTCTGGACAGGGACCTGGCTCAGGCCCGGGCTGGCCTGCGGGGGGACCGGGCCTTCCGGGTCATTCCCCGCGGTCCCGTTCTCCACTTTCTCCTCGCCCTCCTCTGGCCCGGGAATGAAGAAGGTGTTGACCCAAAAATGGAACATTTTATCCTAAATATTAAGTGAAGGAGAAGAACAAGTAGTGAGCAAGACGTCCACAGACTACCTGCTCACACACACGCACAGACTACCTGCTCACACACACGCACAGACTACCTGCTCACACACACGCACAGACTACCTGCTCACACACACGCACAGACTACCTGCTCACACACACGCACAGACTACCTGCTCACACACACGCACAGACTACCTGCTCACACACACGCACAGACTACCTGCTCACACACACGCACAGACTACCTGCTCACACACACGCACAGACTACCTGCTCACACACACGCAGCACTGACTACCTGCTCACACACACGCACAGACTACCTGCTCACACACACGCAGCACTGACTACCTGCTCACACACACGCACAGACTACCTGCTCACACACACGCAGCACTGACTACCTGCTCACACACACGCACAGACTACCTGCTCACACACACGCAGCACTGACTACCTGCTCACACACACGCACAGACTACCTGCTCACACACACGCACAGACTACCTGCTCACACACACGCACAGACTACCTGCTCACACACACGCACAGACTACCTGCTCACACACACGCACAGACTACCTGCTCACACACACGCACAGACTACCTGCTCACACACACGCACAGACTACCTGCTCACACACACGCACAGACTGCCTGCTCACACACACGCACAGACTGCCTGCTCACACACACGCACAGACTACCTGCTCACACACACGCACAGACTACCTGCTCACACACACGCACAGACTACCTGCTCACACACACGCACAGACTACCTGCTCACACACACGCACAGACTACCTGCTCACACACACGCACAGACTACCTGCTCACACACACGCACAGACTACCTGCTCACACACACGCACAGACTACCTGCTCACACACACGCACAGACTGCCTGCTCACACACACGCACAGACTGCCTGCTCACACACACGCACAGACTACCTGCTCACACACACGCACAGACTACCTGCTCACACACACGCACAGACTACCTGCTCACACACACACACATGCTACCTGCTCACACACACGCACAGACTACCTGCTCACACACACGCACAGACTACCTGCTCACACACACGCACATGCTACCTGCTCACACACACGCACAGACTACCTGCTCACACACACGCACAGACTACCTGCTCACACACACGCACAGACTACCTGCTCACACACACACACATGCTACCTGCTCACACACACGCACAGACTACCTGCTCACACACACGCACAGACTACCTGCTCACACACACGCACAGACTACCTGCTCACACACACGCACAGACTACCTGCTCACACACACGCACAGACTACCTGCTCACACACACGCACAGACTACCTGCTCACACACACGCACAGACTACCTGCTCACACACACGCACAGACTACCTGCTCACACACACGCACAGACTACCTGCTCACACACACGCACAGACTACCTGCTCACACACACGCACAGACTACCTGCTCACACACACGCACAGACTACCTGCTCACACACACGCAGCACTGACTCAACCGGCGTCCACATGCTACCTGCTCACACACACGCAGCACTGACTCAACCGACGTCCACAGACTACCTGCTCACACACACGCAGCACTGACTCAACCGGACTGCTAAATCACTCATTTTGGACTGGACTGGTAAATAGAATGCATTTATATAGCGCTTTACAATCACATTCATTCACCCATTCATCCACCAACGACTGTAAGCCATCAAGGAGACAGCTTGCTGGTCAGGAGCAGTAAGGGTTAGGGTGACTTGCTCGACCAATCATGTGGCTGTAAGCGTGCGATTGGCTGACAGCGAAAACACAACTCTGCCAGCGCTGGTCAACATCTCCCGGCGAGAAGAGAAGCTGCCGGTTATAAAGTTAAACGACACACAAAGAGCTAAAACATTGGCTTCAAAAAGAGCTTAGGGTACCAAAACATGAACACATCCAAAGCCCACCTTCTTCATCATCTTGTTCTGCTTGTGGAAGAACTCCACCTTGATGTCCCCGCAGACGGGCAGCGGCTGGGGGAACTCGAACACCATGTGCTTGTCCTCACGCCGCGTGTGTGCTGGGTTGGAGGTGTGGATCTTCACCTTGAGCTGGTACACCACAAACTGGGGGTCTGCAGGGAGAAGACACCCACGCATGCAAGGGGGGCGCGTTGGTCAAGATGAGGAGGAGGACAGAGGAGGAGGAGGGTCCCAGAACCACACAGAACACCAGGGTTAGTACCACGGAAATGCCAGCAACAAGCACACCCATTAAATGCAAAAAACAATAAGTTAAGGGACTAAAACAACCAGAAGTCTTAAACCAACATAAACACCAGTTAGCTCACATTTAGTAAGGAAAGGAAAGAACAGAGAGAACACCTTTTAAAGACACCCAGAGCCAAGGAGACGGGAGACTATTCTGATGGGACGAGATGTCCTGCTGTTCTAAACCTTCCTCCTGAGGACGTGTGGTTGTGGTTCTAAACCTTCCTCCTGAGGACGTGTGGTTGTGGTTCTAAACCTTCCTCCTGAGGATGTGTGGTTGTGGTTCTAAACCGTCCTCCTGAGGACGTGTGGTTGTGGTTCTAAACCTTCCTCCTGAAGACGTGTGGTTCTAAACCGTCCTCATGAGGACGTGTGGTTGTGGTTCTAAACCTTCCTCCTGAAGACGTGTGGTTCTAAACAGTCCTCATGAGGACGTGTGGTTGTGGTTCTAAACCTTCCTGCCGAGGACATGTGTTTGTGGTTCTAACCCTTCAGCAGATATACCCCTCCTGGTGGTTCTCTGGGGCCCCCATATTCAAGTATACAATATAAATAACATCAATATAAACACAAGGATAAAAGGCTGATTTACCCCAATGCCAATTCCCTTTCTTGAAGCCCTGTGGAATCTGCTCACTCCGGAATCTAACAGAACTGTCCCCTTATAGAGAGAAAAAGGACATGGTCATACATAATGAGGGGGAGACCTCTGGGGGAGAGAGGACATGGTCATACATAGAGGGGATACCTCTGGGGGAGAGAGAACATGGTCATACATAGAGGGGATACCTCTGGGGGAGACATGGTCATACATAGAGGGGATACCTCTGGGGGAGAGAGGACATGGTCATACATAGAGGGGAGACCTCTGGGGGAGAGAGGACATGGTCATACATAGTGAGAGGGAGACTTCTGGGGGAGACATGGTCATACATAATGAGGGGGAGACCTCTGGGGGAGAGAGGACATGGTCATACATAGAGGGGAGACCTCTGGGGGAGAGAGGACATGGTCATACATAGAGGGGAGACCTCTGGGGGAGAGAGGACATGGTCATACATAGAGGGGAGACCTCTGGGGGAGAGAGGACATGGTCATACATAGAGGGGAGACCTCTGGGGGAGAGGACATGGTCATACATAGAGGGGAGACCTCTGGGGGAGAGAGGACATGGTCATACATAGAGGGGTGTGCGGGGCCTCTGAACTACACTGTCTTATAAAAAGGTTTATACAAACCAAAAATAATAATATTTTGTACTTCAGTAGAAATCACCATCAATGTGTCTGGTGTTTAAAATATTATAAAAGGGACAGTGAGTAGAAAGTGAGATGGACGGCGTCAAGGAGAGAGGAGGCATGGATAGAGGATGAGGACACATGGTAGGGGACAGAGAAAGGAGGTGCAGACCAACAATACACACACGCTCAGCACTAGAGTAGGCTCACAGGGAGTATGGATTAAGGTGAGTGTGTATTGATAAGGTGAGTGTGTATTGATAAGGTTGGGTATTGACGGAGCACTAGCTTCCAGTAAAGTACTACTAAGTACTACTTCCTGTACAGCAGGAAGTAGGTCTAAGCCTACGTGGCGCTAAGCTAATGCAGCGATAAAACGCAGCGATAAAAGCTAACGCAGTGCAAAGCTAACCGTACCACTCTTAACACGTTGCCATGTAAATATTTTGCAGAGCTTGCCCAACTGTTATTTAACTCAGAGCTATGCTAACGTGCCGTAGGCTAGCAAGCCACGTGTGCACAACGCTGACAGTAGTGTGTGTGTGTGTGTGTGTGTGTGTGTTCTACACAAGTTTGCAGCTACGAAGGTGGCGATCGGGGAGTGTGAGGAGGAGACGGTCGGAGGAGAAGGAGACTGTGGCGGGGAGGAGGCATTAGGAGGCGGCGGCAGGAGGAGGAGACGGTGGTGGGAGGAGGGGCAGGACTCACTGCAGGTGCCGCTGCTGTACATGGGAAGCGTCTCGAACACCATCTTATGGAAGAGCAGAGCGATGGGCTTGTAGTCCAGCTGGTTCCTCAGCAGGAAGCTGTAGTAGTAGACGTAGCGCCGCTGGCTGGGGATCGTAACGCCCTGGAGGAGGAGGAGGAGTTAACCACGGGCCCCTTGACGCTCCTCTAGGAGGAGGAGTTAACCACGGCCCCCCTGATGCTCCTCTAGGAGGAGGAGTTAACCACGGGCCCCCTGACGCTACTCGAGGAGGAGTTAACCACGGGCCCCCTGACGCTCCTCTAGGAGGAGGAGTTAACCACCGGCCCCCTGACGCTCCTCTAGGAGGAGTTAACCACGGGCCCCCTGACGCTCCTCTAGGAGGAGTTAACCACGGGCCCCCTGGCGCTCCTCTAGGAGGAATTAACCACGGGCCCCCTGACGCCTCTCTAGGAGTTAACCACGGGCCCCCTGACGCCCCTCTAGGAGTTAACCACGGGCCCCCTGACGCCCCTCTGGGAGTTAACCACGGGCCCCCTGACGCCCCTCTAGGAGTTAACCACGGGCCCCCTGACGCCACTCTAGGAGTTAACCACGGGCCCCCTGACGCCTCTCTAGGAGTTAACCACGGGCCCCCTGACGCCTCTCTAGGAGTTAACCACGGGCCCCTAACGCCCCTCTAGGAGTTAACCACGGGCCCCCTGACGCCTCTCTAGGAGTTAACCACGGGCCCCCTGACGCCTCTCTAGGAGTTAACCACGGGCCCCTAACGCCCCTCTAGGAGTTAACCACGGGCCCCCTGACGCCCCTCTAGGAGTTAACCACGGGCCCCTGACGCCCCTCTAGGAGTTAACCACGGGGCCCCTGCTACCCAACAGTGTTTCCCTTTTCAGCCTTGAAACCTCCTAAAGATCAAATAACCAACAGCCCACCTTCTTGTCCCGAGTGCGAACCTCGCCGTAGAAGTCGAGGGCCTCTTGGGCCTCCTGGAACTTCCGGCGGTGGAGGAGGTAGGCGCAGATCATGACGCCTGTGCGGCCCTTGCCCGCTTTACAGTGAATGGCCGCCACATGATTGTCGTCCTCGCTCAGCCACTGGTCCAGGTCCTCGCAGAAGGGCTTGATCAGCTCCAGCTGGGGCGGGTTGTGGTCTTCGAAGGGGTACTGTGCAACTGGAGGAGGGAAGAGGGATTCAAAAGAGATTTTGGACTGTGACCCCTTCTTCACCTCCGCCGTCCAAGATGGACACGGTTATGTTTTCGTCCCTGTTTGTTTGCCTGTTAGCAAGATGACTCAAAAGGTTATGAACAGAATTGGACAACTTGGTGGTTAGATGACTTATTGGCCGTGGAGCAGCAGTGTTCCACAGGTGTAGGGCGTGGCCGGGGCGTGGTTTGTGAGTACTTACATTTTGTATCTTTGGTAGACTCATCTGTAATAGTTTGAGTATATTTGTATATATCCCGGACATTTTTAGTAATATATAAATAAATCTGTATTTAAACAAATGCAAGATTTTAGAAACTATACATCTCCACTTCATTCCAAATTGTATCGGGTGCACACTTTTCAGGCAATCATATCGTCAACTTTTATGCCGAATCTTACCATCGCTACAGCAGACCCTTAAGGGATAGCAGAGCAACAGGAGAAGTAGAGCGAGGGGATCATTGATCACTAGTAGAGCGAGAGGATCATTGATCACTAGTAGAGCGAGGGGATCATTGATCACTAGTAGAGCGAGAGGATCATTGATCACTAGTAGAGCGAGGGGATCATTGATCACTAGTAGAGCGAGAGGATCATTGATCACTAGTAGAGCGAGGGGATCATTGATCACTAGTAGAGCGAGGGGATCATTGATCACTAGTAGAGCGAGGGGATCATTGATCACTAATACAGCGAGGGGATCATTGATCACTAGTAGAGCGAGGAGATCATTGATCACTAGGTAATTGATCACGGATGTCGTGCTCTCGGACGACTTAGGCGGCCGTTAATAGAACTGGGCGGCCCGCCCAAGTGAAGTCTATGTGTGGGAAACCCTGAACAGAATTTTAGATTTTGGCCGGACGTATGCGTTCTACTGAGGGCCCTCTTTAAGTCTGTAAATCCAAACTGGCTGCTGAGGGTTTTCAACTACCATCCAAAGGGAAGCCTGGAGCTGGATCCCAAACATCCACAGACTAAATGAAGGCATCTTACACCAGAGAAGACATTTGTTAAAAGGTGAAAAGACTTGCAATATGAAAATATAAAGACGCAACAGACACAATGGACTTTAGGTTGGAACAGAACCCCAAACCCTAGGCAGTGTTAACGTCATGCTATGATGTTATGTTATGATCCATTGAAGGTGTAGAAGGTGGAGAGGGAGGTGAGCAGAAGGTGGAGGGAGGTGAGCAGAAGGTGGAGGGAGGTGAGCAGAAGGTGGAGGGAGGTGAGCAGAAGGTGGAGGGAGGTGAGCAGAAGGTGGAGGGAGGTGAGCAGAAGGTGGAGGGAGGTGAGCAGACGGTGGAGGGAGGTGAGCAGACGGTGGAGGGAGAGGGAGGTGAGCAGAGGGTGGAGGGAGAGGGAGGTGAGCAGAGGGTGGAGGGAGAGGGAGGTGAGCAGAGGGTGGAGGGTGAGGGAGGTGAGCAGAGGGTGGAGGGTGAGGGAGGTGAGCAGAGGGTGGAGGGAGAGGGAGGTGAGCAGAGGGTGGAGGGAGAGGGAGGTGAGCAGAGGGTGGAGGGAGAGGGAGGTGAGCAGAGGGTGGAGGGTGAGGGAGGTGAGCAGACGGTGGAGGGAGAGGGAGGTGAGCAGACGGTGGAGGGAGATGAGCAGAGGGTGGAGGGTGAGGAGGTGAGCAGAGGGTGGAGGGAGAGGGAGGTGAGCAGAGGGTGGAGGGAGAGGGAGGTGAGCAGAGGGTGGAGGGAGAGGGAGGTGAGCAGAGGGTGGAGGGAGAGGGAGGTGAGCAGAGGGTGGAGGGAGAGGGAGGTGAGCAGACGGTGGAGGGAGATGAGCAGAGGGTGGAGGGTGAGGGAGGTGAGCAGAGGGTGGAGGGAGAGGGAGGTGAGCAGAGGGTGGAGGGAGAGGGAGGTGAGCAGAGGTGGAGGGAGAGGGAGGTGAGCAGACGGTGGAGGGAGAGGGAGGTGAGCAGAGGGTGGAGGGAGAGGGAGGTGAGCAGAGGGTGGAGGGAGAGGGAGGTGAGCAGAGGGTGGAGGGAGAGGGAGGTGAGCAGAGGGTGGAGGGAGAGGTAGTTGTTAGGGTGGTGAGCAGAAGGTGTGGAGGACTTACCTCTGCAGTTAAATTTGGCAGCATCATAGTGTCGTTCTGCACAGCTAGAGAGTAGAGAAGTTAAATATCTGGTCAGTGAAGAAGTGACACTCATGAATTTCTAATGTCTTAAATGATCAAAACACAACAATTAAATATAACACATTTCACTTTATATGGGATTAGGGTCAGACAATCATGAGGCCAAAACATCTTTAGCAGTGAAGAGAACCGCTATATTCCAAGCCGCTATATTCCAAGCCACTTGGTTGGAAAGTGGGCTGCTAAAGTTTAAACTTCAGTTTGATAGCATGTAGGTAGCAACCGTTTCCATGTGAGCTAGCTTCTGCAGAGCAGATGCTGCTCTTAGCAGCCTTCAGACCATCCATTAGCTGAGCGGCGAGCGCAGGAAGTGACCTTTATCTGTACAATGACGCGGAATTGAAAACTTGCAGGAGCATATGTGCATTGTGTAATAAAGATTTAACAAAAAAGCCACCACCAACAGGAGGGACGAGGCGATGAAGGGGAAAGGATACTCACAGGTTGTAGATTTTATAATGGTGTTTATGTTTAGAGTCCAGAAACCTAAAGGGAAAAGAACAAAGCACGTGTGAGCTTACACACAGACGAGACAACACTATTAAATATACTACATCGTGTAGAAGATCCACTCACCTGACTACATCATCTATATTGTTTCTGTAAACTCCTTCCAGCCTATCTGCAGGAAAGCCCATCGCTATGATGTTAGGATAGATATCTGCTCAGGAGGTCAAGGAACGACACGACTCCAGGATCACACACACACACACACACACACAAATTCTATGACCGTTTACTATCAAGTCATTTTGCTTAAAGATTAAATGACAAACGGCGAACTCTGACCCATTCTGCCTTCAACAGAACGTAGCGCCTCAAGCTCAAGGACGGCTCCAGGCAAACCGTGTTCGGACCCCCTACCTCCTACTCAGCCCACAGAGCTGAATGGCAGCTTTACGTTTTCCTGGACACAACGGACTGTCGGTAAACTGTACCAGTCCACTTCCTTCTGCTGCTCATTCAACAGGTAGACAAGAGAACTACTAATCACCAGAAGTCAAAGTTCATATACATCCAACAAAGGTTATATGGTTACACGTCCTCTGTACCATGTCTCCATGGTTACACGTCCTCTGTACCATGTCTCCATGGTTACGCGTCCTCTGTACCATGTCTCCATGGTTACACGTCCTCTGTACCATGTCTCCATGGTTACACGTCCTCTGTACCATGTCTCCATGGTTACGCGTCCTCTGTACCATGTCTACACGTCCTCTGTACCATGTCTCCATGGTTACACGTCCTCTCCATCCCTCCAGGTCATAGGACCCGAGGGCCACAGCAGTGATTCAAGTGGGGAAGATTCTGTGTTTAGTTTTTTTTTATTTAAACTACAGTATTCCCAGGGGGGGGGGGGGGGGTCTCTTTCTGCAGCTGGAAGGAAACATACACTGGACCTCCCCCTCCCCTCCTCCCCCCCCCAACGGAAGCTTGAAGGAGGGAAAAAAATAAGCCATTTCAGGCACCGCCTTTCACTGTGAAGCCAGCAGTGCGTTAGACGGCGAGTGTTAGCGTCACGCCAACGCCAAGGGGGGAGGGGGATGCACGGGGGAGACCCAGAAGAGGGGGGGGGAAAAAAAAAAGGAAAAGCAGAGGAAAGGAGTCACCTGTGAGAGGAGTGAGGGGCCGGGAGTTAAAGAATGGGAATAAGGAACGGGGAGAGATGGGGTGTCTGATAGAGGATCACTGGTACTCTATTTTAAGGGCCATTCCCAGAACTATGATACTACGTTACATAACGGCAGAGGGCTCATGTTGTTCATACAGGGTCCGCTTTAAGGATGTCCTAACCAGACCCAGAAGCTTCCAGAACCAACCGTCCGTCCCCAGCGACTGAGGGATTCAACCTCACAACTCATTACTATCTATCCATCCATCTATCTATCTATATATCCATCCCACAAAGCACATCCACCATCCAAAATACATTTGGTGTACTTCCTTCTAAAGGCCTCCTGACGACTTCATATTGATCCATCATTTCTATCAATGATATACATTACTTCCTCTCTCCAGAACACATGCTAGACAATGGGCCACCGCAGCTGCTCCAAAGTGATCAGAAACCATTCTGTTTAGGTTACCCACCATAATGACCAAGTGATATTGATTTGATGGGAATTTGCGTGCATCCCCTCAATAAGCTAAATGTTACAAAGACATTAGATCCTCAATTATTAAAAAAGGTTTCCATAGGGAGTCCATGGGTTATCCTCACCTGTCAAACGCCTCCACCCGAGGAGACATCCACCTCCAACGAGGGGACATCCACCTCGACCCGAGGAGACATCCACCTCCACCGAGGAGATATCCACCTCCCCCTAGGAGACATTC
The DNA here is from genome assembly GCA_027704905.1 of Muraenolepis orangiensis. NCBI lineage: Eukaryota > Metazoa > Chordata > Actinopteri > Gadiformes > Muraenolepididae > Muraenolepis > Muraenolepis orangiensis. Next base: position 2,368,355 of record CM051018.1, read on the forward strand.
ACAAAGACCACATCTACCCCCCACCCCCCCAGGACACATCCACCCATGAAAAAGGGTGACCTACTCTGAATAATGATCCGATCATTATCATGATCAGACATTACTTTACGGGTCAGCCTACAGAAAACCTGTCCGGAGATGAGGTGCAGGTTTAGAAAACCATATAAAATCATGCATTTCATTAATGCATTAATGTGCAATCAATGCCTTGGAGCTACGGCATCCAACCAAGATCCAAGTCTTATATCCTGCACAGACAAGGGAGTTTCTATAAACGGATTTTTGCATCATTAACCGAAATCCAGATTATCTTTTAATATAGGACATAAAATAACACCGTCTGAGGTAAGAAACACAGGATGACACCACCGACTCAACCCGAGGGGTCTGCAGGCCACCGCTGGACGATCGGTCAACTGGTGTTCATGACTTTATTCATTATTTGTTCATGCAGTTCCGTTTTAACGGGAGACATGTTCTGCACACGACCCTACCGACAGAGGACACAACCTGGAGACAACCGAGACGCTGCGTTACCTTACCCCCTCCCAGTCCTCACCTGTCCCCCCCAGTCCTCGTCTGTCCCCCCCAGTCCTCGTATGTCCCCCCTATCTGCCAGTCCCCTGCATCCCTAGACCCCCGTCTCCCCAGAGCCCCCTTCTGTCCCCCGTCTCCCCAGTATCCCACCCGTACCCCCGTCCCCGGCACATGACGGCCCGGTGAGACTCCACATGAGGCGGTGCAGACACCACCTGAAGGATACAGGTGAGGTCCAGGTCGAAGCCGTCCTCCTGGTACCTCCTTTTGTTCCGACTGACCATCTCCTTGATGATCGCAGCCATCGTGTGTGTGAAAGAGAGAGCCGAGTTTATGGTTCTAAAAGAACAGTCTGTGGTTCTAAAAGAACAGAATCGGTGGTTCTAAAAGAACAGTCTGTGGTTCTAAAAGAACCGAGGGATCATCCGACGTGGGTTCCGCTCGAACCTGGGAACCGGAAGACGGGGTCTGCCGTCGGGGCTGAAACGTGTGTAGCGGGAGGGGGTGGGAGGGGGTCCAGACCAGACGAGCGGAGATCAGACTCCGGTTCTATAAAGACGGCCCAGCTCCTCCTCTGCTCCTCCTCAGGCCCCGCTTCCCCCCCGATGCTCCGTCTGGCAGGAGTCCCACACACACTGCACGCACCTCCGGGAGGAGCCGCGTCACCGGGTCGGTGTGGGTCCAGGCGCCGCGGGACCAACAGCGTCGTCGTCGCTGCTGCTGGTGGTGGTGGTGGTGGTCGGTTGTTGTGACAGCGGAGTGCGGTTCGGATCCCTCCCACGGTCCGGTCCGGTCCGGTCCGGTCCGGTTCCCCCCCCCCAACGTATCCCGGGTCCCGTTAAGTCCAAGACCCGGTAGCTAAACCCGCTAGCTAGCTCGCTAGCTTGCTACAGCTAACGGCTCCTCTCCGACCCAAACGGCTCCTAGCGAACCAACATCGCAGTCGACGGACATCTGGTACCGAGGAGCGACGATCCGAGGCTCCACCGCGCGGGGCCGTGTCACCCAACTGTTATACCCAAGTGTTCCGGGTCGTTCCGGGCAGCGGCTCGTGGTACCAGTGGTGTCCCGGGGATGAGCGTCGCTCGGCGGGGGGACTCCGCTCCGTCTCGGCCTCCTCCTCCAGCACAGGAAAAAAGAAGGTAGCGCCGGCAGGGCTGCTATAGCACATATCCCGCCGCCTCACTGACATATAGTCCCACCCCTGGCCTGGTAAAAAAAATGGAGAATGAAAGAGAACTTTGTATCTAGAATATTAAATTTAGAATATAAAATGTCACGTGGGGTGATGTGAATATTGTTATGGTAACGATGGACATATGCAGTAGTAGAGGCGTTGTGAGTGTGTTTTATTGCGGAAGGACACACTCGATGGGCCAGCGGTGGGTCCCCCACGTCTGTCAAAGTGATCACGTGGTTCTTTAATTAGGGAAGTTTCATTCTCCACTGTGTCTCAACATTGCTCCTATACATATAATACATTATGTAATATATACAATGTGTGTGTTTGTTTTACATTATTGCCACTTTAGTGTACATTAAATCTGTCAAAGCATGACCTGGCTATTTCTACACACACACACACACACACACACACACACACACACACAATTGAGATGTTACTATTTCAAAATAAAGTTTAGGAAAATGTTATAGGATTTATTTAGGACCAAAAGTAATTGTACAGCTTGAGTACCTTTTTTCATCATTATGACATGTTATTCCATGCTAACAATATATCCACTCATGCTATTATAAGAAACTTAAAATGACATAATTTGAGTGCCATTCTGTAATTTCGCTTAACAAAAGATCCTTCACAATTACGATTTATTGAGAGTAGAAGAATGAATACATGTGTATGATTTATTTTTTGTTGACATTGAATAATGTCTAATTTTCAATTGACCATCGTCACTATTAACCATTAACCCATCAACCATCACCAAGGGACTCGTTTCGCTTTGATTCATTTGAGGAAAGACATTTCCCTGGTTATTACTTAGTGAGACCAGCAGGTGGCAGCAGCGGGCCTCTCCACACACACACACACACGCACGCACGCACACACGCACACACACACACTGAAGGTTGAACAGTCAACCGCCCATTTAATTGAATTGTTTCAGAAGCATCTTCTCTCTCTCTGTGACCATCACCACTGAGGAGAACAGAACCCAGAACAGAACAGAGTTGACTTTGATGAACAAAGTGACTCATTAACAGAGTTGTAATTGAGACCGAGGGGGCCTAGAGCGACCCCTACAGGACAACGTGCAGGTCTTCAGGTGACAGGTGGGACAGATTAGTGAGACGCAGCATACCACTATACACCACAGAGAGATATGATTTAATATGCAGTGTTGGGCAAGTTACATCCAAAATATAATACATTATATATTACTAGTTACTGTCATTTGAAAGTAATTAGTTACATTACAATATTACTATCTCTGAATTGTAATGCGTTACACTACTTGTGTATTACTTTTGAGTTACTTTCAACAAAATAGCCACAGAAATATATGACTAAGCATTTAAAAATGCTAAACTGCAGATTGTTATAGCTGATTATTTACATTCAGTGGAGGATGATGTAACATAATGACTGTGTAGGCCCCTAAAGCTACTAATAACTTAATATAATAGGCACAGTAAAGGCTCATGGCACAATACAATGAGTAACAATGACAGTTAGAATCATATAAGCAGACAAATGATCAAAGTCTGTAAGTTATGATGGAGATGCTGCAAATATTTAAAGTCCTGGCCTATTCATATGAAACAAAATAGAGTTAGAGCCCACTATAACATAGCCTATAGCCTTATAATATGACAAACACACAATCTCTTTTTCTTTTAGTTTCTATTGTTTTATTCTCTTTTAATTCAAGCTTACAGCACAAAGATGCCATGCACTGAATGGACACAACTTCTGTTTTATGAGTCCAACAAACATTAACATGTAATCTAAACATAGCCTACAACGGCTAATCAATAAAACACAGGCCAGAGAAGCCAGGAAATTTGCCAAAAAAATGGCTACAACGTAGGCTACCACAGAAAGGCTGGTAAAATTGCAATCACTTATAGCTAGAACTCTAGCTAAAGCACATACGGTACTTCAAGAATACTGAAAATAAAATAAAGTGCATGGGCCTATTTGGCAAATATGAAATACAAATCAGTCATTTCACTCCCAACTTCACAAAAAATGTAAGACTGGATAAATAAATAAACATAAAATTGAAAATAAAAAATGAATTCTTCACAGAAACCTGTTCCTGTCAAATGGCCTATATAACAGAGGTAGCATGCAGCCTAGAAGGCTGGTAAAGTAAACAGAACTATAAAGGCAGTTATGGCCTGGACATAGCCTACTTCTGGTTCTAGGGTGTAGTGGGGGGGACTAGCCTATTCCACCACCCTCTTGACTGAAATATCTGTTGAAGCGCATCAGGAGAAGGCGCTGAAAGCGTCCATCACCAAGACGGTTGCGTTTTGGGGTGAGCACAAGATTCCCAAGACTGAAAAGTCTTTCTACTGGTGCACTGGATGGTGTTGGGGTGTTATAGCGGAGTGCAATTTGTTTAATCCTTGGAAACATGTGCAGGCTTTCCATCACAGGGGCAGAACTGAGATAAGACATTACCTCTGTTTCCACTGACATGGGCGCATCAGCTGTGGCACTGGGCTGTCATCATAGGGAGTGCATGTCTTCCACAATAAATTCTGCCACCAGTCTCCTCACTTCTCTGGCTTCAAGAACCATGGCAGACCGAGAGAAACTTAACTTTTGTTGCTTTGTCTGTCCCGTATGTTCGTCCTCTTTTTTCTTTCTCTTCTCCGCAGGTGCATCCCTCTCTTTCAGCTTAGTGTTAGCGTGGCACCGGTCCAGGTGTTTCTTTAAGTTACTGGTGCTATTTTTTGACGTCGAGAGTTCCCTCGGTGTCGCACACAGGTTGCATTTTACAATGATGTTCTTCTCCTTCTCTTTGAGGAACTGAAAATAATGGGCGAATGTCCATCGCGCAAACGTAGAGTCCGGCTGCGCCGTGTCTGTTGTCATCATCAGCCCACAGGAGAGAAAAAAAAAAAACAGGAAATCGCGCTTGCTCCCGAGTCCCGGCTTTTTTCTGTTGTCGGGATGTCTCGCGGTGATGGTGAATTCTTTAAAAAACAACAGCTAAACGGGTTAAAATGCGTTGTAACGCGCGTTACTTAGATTGTAACGAGTAAAATATTACCGAAAATGTATTAGTAATGCGTTATATTACTGCGTTACAGCAAATAGTAATACATTACTGTAATTGCGTTACTTTTGTAACGCGTTACCCCCAACACTGTTAATATGTCATATTGTGAATCATAGATCCTGCCGATGAACTAGTCAGTAAGTTTGACAACAGAACAAGTAACATTGACCTTTTTGCTCAAAACATAATTTGAGGGTAAATTGCAAAATATTAATCAGCAAAGATTTGATTTTTTAGCTATTTTTGCATCATGTTTTATACCATGCAAATTGTAATTTATAGAACATTACTGTTTATTTTCATGATTATTTTAATAATTTAAAGTGCAGATTGCTGGTTCATTAGATATAGCTATATGTCCATCTCAGATATATTTAAGTCCAGTCAAAGATGAAACATGACAAAAGGTTCATTGAAGTAAATATTTATTTTATACTAATCCACTCCAGACATAACACATTTCAATATACCGGTTCAAACATGAAGCAGTGAAAATTGATTGACAATAATAAATATATAATTTTCTTCACATCAATCCATGTTCCATATTCTGTGGGGATTCGGTCAAATGAAGTTTATACAGATGATTCATTCTGGTATTTGGTGCAGAAGGCACATTGGTTGTAGTTAGTCATTTATTTCTTCTTCATATAAATATTAAAACATTTCAAACGGTGTGGATAATAACTTAGGTTCATGTCACAGAAGTCGACGGTGAGAAAGTAAAATAAAAGTAGAATAGAAGGAAGCAAAATCATTAAAACTATTTTGTAATGAGAATTCATCACATATCCCTCATCTTCATGGAAGTTAGAAGTTTACATTTTCCCATCAAAAAAAATATATAAAATAAATCTAAAATTAAAAATACAACTTTCAAAAGCTGTTAGTTGCTTGAGTTGTTTTGATTTAGTACAATTAAAAATAAAATGGAGTAAAACAGCCCAATTTCCACCCCATATATATATATATATACAGTATATATATATATATATATTTGTAATTAAAGTAACCTAAATGTATTCCTGTATTTCATATGAATGGAGAATAGGATGACAGCGTAGGGGTACCCAGAAGGGTCTAGTCCTTCTGTAGAGAGCTGTAGTAATCAGTCAGGACCTTCCAGGCCTTGGGGGCCATGAACCCTTCTGGAGGGTCCTCCCCGCTCCGGGCCAGCTTCCTCATCTTGGTCCCCGAGATGAACTCAAACTCTGAATGGCTACCGACCAGGGATGGGGCAGAGAGAGACACGGATGATGAGGATGAGGATTTGAAAAGTTTTTCATATTTGTCTTTCATATTTGTTGTAGATTTCAAATTGTATATATATACACACAATTGTGTATATATATATATATATATATATATATATATATATATACACACAATTTGAAATCTACAACAAATCTAAAATATCAAAGACAAATACGAAAAACCTTTTATATATATATATATATATATATATAGATTTTTTATAGATTTTCTATATTTAATTTTCTGTATTTTTTCATGATTATTCCACGTCAAAATATGTTGCAAAACATTCTCAAGACAACGTGTGCATCAGTAGCGGGACACACACAGTGAAGCCTCGGTCCAAGTCAGCATATCAAGTTTGTTTATGGTTCCACGCTGGCTATAACAGCCCCGGTTAACAGCCCAATACAACACATGGAAGTAGGACTGTGTATTGTTAACGCAAGTTCTGTCCTGTCTGGTCTTGTGATCAAACATCAAAATGTTTTCCCAAATGACAGGACAGACTTCTCCTGGAGCAAGACCCGTGAGACACAATCACAAACAGGATCACGCTAAAGTATAACCAAAGTAGTGTTTCTCCAAAGTAGTGTTATCCTTTTACTTACATCATAATAACAGTCTGAGCTGTCAGCGGTAAAAGCCTTCTAGAGGGTGACCCGGCTCTATATGGGCTTTCGTCAACCAACTACAGCTGCAGCAATACTGGTGTTAGTTTTCTAATGTGTGTAGCAGTAATGATGTAGTCATGATGTAGTCATGATGTAGTCATGATGTAGTCATGATGAAGACGTCCTGTAACGTTTTTGGGGGGAATTTAGGCTTTTTAATGACAAAGAAGACATAATTGGAGACTTTGCTTTATGTTCGACTGTTCCTTCATTGGCTAACAGAGTTTAATCATAAAATACAATTAAAAATTATTTTGAATAAATATATAATACAAATAAATGATGCTTCAAGAAGTGGAGGAACAGTATCCCCCGTATTATAACTCTGGGTAAACAATGTAGTCAATGACAATGAGTTGTATAATGTTTATGAACCAAGCTTCAGTCACGCCTCACTCACCGCTCCTTGTCGTAGAAGTCCATGGCCCTCTTGGTCAGGTTGTAGGCGGCCACCCTGAAGGGGATGATCTCCACGGAGGTCAGACCCGGGGCCATGGTCAGCACCTTGGCCCCGTGGGTGGGCTCGTACAGGTCCTTCTTGGTCTCCGGGTGGGGAATCCCCGCCGGGTCACGACCCACGATGTAGAAGCTAGCACCGGCAATCATCCTGGCCCGACAGTGCCACTGGACCTGGAGGGAGGGAGGGAGGGAGGGAGGGAGGGAGGGAGGGAGGGAGGGAGGGAGGGAGAGAGAGAGAGAGAGAGAGAGAGAGAGAGAGAGAGAGAGAGAGAGAGAGAGAGAGAGGGATTAAAGAACATGATCGATTGGTTGCAGAATAAGTGGGCTCCTTCCTCCTCCTCCTCCTCCTCCTCACCTCAGTGGGCCCGGCGTACATCATGGGCGAGGGGAAGATGGCGACCACCGTGCTGGCGGGGTCCAGCACGCCCTCCTCCAGCACGGCGGCGTGCTGCTTCATGCGCCAGTCCAGAGGCACGTCGTCGTCCTTGGTCCAGCCGCCCAGCGGGTGCAGCAGGAGGACCGGGTTCTTATAGCCGCGCTCCAGCATCCGCCGCCGCGTGTCCTGCATCAGGAGGGCGTGGCCGTTGTGGACCGGGTTACGCAGCTGGAAGGCGAACACAGCGTCTAGAGGAGGAGGAGGCAGGAGTGTGAGGAAGGTGTGCAAGACACACACACACACACACACACACACACACACACACACACACACACACACACACACACACACACACACACACACACACACACACACACACACACACACACACACACACACACACACACACACACACACACACACACACACACACACACACACACACACACACACACACACACACACAACGGTGTAAAGTAGTGACACGTGTGGTGAATGGTGAACATGTCAGAACATGAATGGTCCATGTCCTGCATGGACCATTCATGTCAGAACATGACTGGTCCATGTCCTGCATGGACCAGTTGAGGATCAGCGTTGACTCAGTTCAATAAGGTTGTGAAGAACATATCCACACATATTCCATGCAGTGTTACTGACTGTTCACTTCATTATTTAATCAGCAACATGTCAAGTGAAGAGCATCCATCGTCCACAGTGGAACGTCTGACAGGATGTAGAAATGAAGATGATAGAACACAAACTAGATGATATTCAATTAAAACATGGATGGTTGCTATTCATGTGACATGTTTTGATTATATATAATGAAATCCAGTCAGGTAACACTGTAATGCAATCTTAATATACATATGTTAACCTTATTGAGTGTGACCGTTCACAATGTGGACCACTACCACCAAACCGAGACCATGTTGTCTGGTGGAGGTAGCGTGTTAAGACCCAGTAGTCCCTCTACAGCCACAGACGTTTACCATTGTACTTCCCCCCCCATCAGGTCCTTTGTCATTTTACTCTGAAAGACAAACACCACATGTTTACATCGTTGAAATCCTCATCGATGAAAGATTCATAAATTTAACCCCTGTGTGACTCACAAAAAACTGTTCCCAAGATAGACTGTTGGTCTATCTTTGATCTAGTAGTGAGGTCCAGGTCTTCCTACCGGCTTTCATGTCCTTGAACTTCTGCTTGAGCTCCTGTGGAGTGAGCCGGTACTGGTCCAGTCCATCATTCCACCTGATTCGATCCAGGACCTCCAGGTCCCCACCCACCAGCCAATCACCTCCCTCCATCACCATCTGACAAAGAAATATAACTGTTTTATAGTATAACTTCTGATCAGTCCTAGTGTGTTATAGCAGAACTTCTGATCAGTCCTACTGTGTTCTAGTAGAACTTCTGATCAGTCCTGCTGTGTTATAGCAGAACTTCTGATCAGTCCTACTGTGTTCTAGTAGAACTTCTGATCAGTCCTACTGTGTTCTAGTAGAACTTCTGATCAGTCCTACTGTGTTCTAGTAGAACCTCTGATCAGTCCTACTGTGTTCTAGTAGAACTTCTGATCAGTCCTACTGGGTTATAGTAGAACCTCTGATCAGTCCTACTGTGTTCTAGTAGAACCTCTGATCAGTCCTACTGTGTTCTAGTAGAACCTCTGATCAGTCCTACTGTGTTCTAGTAGAACCTCTGATCAGTCCTACTGTGTTCTAGTAGAACCTCTGATCAGTCCTACTGTGTTCTAGTAGAACCTCTGATCAGTCCTACGGTGTTCTAGTAGAACCTCTGATCAGTCCTAATGTGTTCTAGTAGAACCTCTGATCAGTCCTAATGTGTTCTAGTAGAACCTCTGATCAGTCCTAATGTGTTCTAGTAGAACCTCTGATCAGTCCTAATGTGTTGTAGTAGAACCTCTGATCAGTTATAATGTGTTCTAGTAGAACCTCTGATCAGTACTACTGTGTTCTAGTATAACCTCTGATCAGTCCTAATGTGTTCTAGTAGAACCTCTGATCAGTTATAATGTGTTCTAGTAGAACCTCTGATCAGTCCTACTGTGTTCTAGTAGAACCTCTGATCAGTTATAATGTGTTCTAGTAGAACCTCTGATCAGACCTACTGTGTTCTAGTAGAACCTCTGATCAGTTATAATGTGTTCTAGTAGAACCTCTGATCAGTCCTACTGTGTTCTAGTAGAACCTCTGATCAGTCCTACTGTGTTCTAGTAGAACTTCTGATCAGTCCTACTGTGTTCTAGTAGAACCTCTGATCAGTCCTACTGTGTTCTAGTAGAACCTCTGATCAGTTATAATGTGTTCTAGTAGAACCTCTGATCAGTCCTAATGTGTTCTGGAGGAGACGGTGGAGTCTGGGCCGGAACCCAGAACCCTGTTTGGTTACAGAGATATTCTACGAAGAGAAACTGTGTGGATGAAAATTTCAGAAGGGGAATTCAATAAGAGTTTTTTATTAAGAGTATATCTACAGCGGCCAATCAACACTGTTTTCCAGAGACTTGTTTTTGCAGTTTACCACCGCTGGCCCAGTCAGTCCACTTACAGATCCCAGGAATATGAGGTGAAGTGAAATGGCCTTTCACCAAATTAGAACCGATTTATGAGACTAGTCACATATTAACAAGTGTTAACCCAGCGTTCTGTGCTGCTCTGCGATTCTCCAGCGGAGAGTCATAAAGGTTTTACCATCTCAACTCCAGACAAACCAGACATAAACAAAACTTTTATATATAATATAATATAATATAATATAATATAATATAATATAATATAATATAATATAATATCATGTCATGACATGTATTGTCATATAAGACTGGTGGGTGTTAGCAAACATAAGGGTGGTGCTGACTGACAGGTGCTTACCTTGATGTAAGGGTGGTGCTGACTGACAGGTGCTTACCGTGATGTAAGGGTGGTGCTGACTGACAGGTGCTTACCTTGATGTAAGGGTGGTGCAGACTGACAGGTGCTTACCTTGATGTAAGGGTGGTGCTGACAGGTGGTGCCCCACTGTCGGGCACAGCGCTCCTCCTTGCGGTGTTCGTAAAACTCTGGTTTACGGAGGATGGCCACGCGGACGCCTTGGTGCTCCAGGGCGATGGCGGCGCTGCCGTCCAACTCCAGCTTGGTGTGGGTGCTGACAGGCAGCACGATGGGGACCGTCATGTTGATGGCTCCGCCTGCAGGACCACAAGGTTCACTCTCATACTTCATGGTTTAACTTGGTAGAGCATCGCAGGAACACGGTCAGGGTTGGGGGTTCGATTCCCAGCCGTGCTGAGAGTGAATCCACCCCCACCGACCACGAAATGGCATTTATTTATAGAATTTATTCACAAGTGAGGTACTATTTGCATATTACCGGTGTTAATTAAGTTACATTAGGCATAGCTTCACACTAGGGATGGAGTTAGAGTGTTCCACACTGTCTTAAAGCGTAGTTCTGGTCCTTACCATCCAGCAGGTTGCCAAAGTGAAGGACTTGCAGGAGCTCTCTCTCTCTCATGAAGCCCCTGAGGGGACTGGCCCATCCCTCGGAGAGGACCTGCACCCACTGCAGGTCCAGCTGGGGGAGGACGGACTGGTTACACTCACACTACAGATACTACTCCAGTATTCAACCCAGCTTGTTCCATTGTTCCATATTATTATTGAGTTTTTAACCCAACATTAAAAGGGCAGAAGAACCGGTCCAGAACCAGTCCCCGGTCCTGTGTGCTATGCGTGGTTACCTTGGTGATGGGGATGATGGGCAGTATGGCGGCGTCCGCGATAGCCAGACTCAGCTTGTTCTCCGGAACAAACAGCTGGTTGGTGTCCTCCAGCATCCCGCTGGGCACAATGTTCTGGAACACAACACACACACAGACCCGCTGTAATGAGAACCATGGTCTCATTAACAGATGAGACTAATGAGAGTCTTGTCATTGATTCATGGATGATTAGGAGACTTCAGAGAACACTTTACCAAGCCCCAGATAACCATCCCATGAAGGTATACAGTATGAATATTATGTGAACATGACCATAGAAACAAGGTTTGTACAGTTATGGCAGTGCACTGCCAATATGTAGAATGGTGGTGTTATAAAGCCATTATAACAACCGGTAAATGTATTTATAAAGTGCTTGAATAAAATTGCATAAATTAATAAAATTGACTTGACATGTGAATTTTGAATATTTTTTTTATTTCAAAGGAGTCAATAGTGCTGTATTTAAATGTGTTACACGCTTAGCGGGAGATGGCAGTTCACACAAGTGATTAATGATTGGAAATCCTTATCAATCATTACCAGTCCCTCTTACTACTAGACTGACTGGTGTCGTCCTCAGGTGCCCTGTGTCTGCTCACTAAAAATACTAACAACTAGCTGTAGTAGTAGTTGTTCTGTTGTAGGGGTTAGCCAGTACAGAGACGGGTCATTAAGGAGCAGGTAGGGGTTAGACAGTACAGAGACGGGTCATTAAGGAGCAGGTAGGGGTTAGACAGTACAGAGACGGGTCATTAAGGAGCAGGTAGGGGTTAGACAGTACATAGACAGGTCATTAAGGAGCAGGTAGGGGTTAGACGGTACAGAGACAGGTCATTAAGGAGCAGGTAGGGGTTAGACAGTACAGAGACAGGTCATTAAGGACCAGGTAGGGGTTAGACAGTACAGAGACAGGTCATTAAGGAGCAGGTAGGGGTTAGACAGTACAGAGACGGGTCATTAAGGAGCAGGTAGGGGTTAGACAGTACAGAGACAGGTCGTTAAGGAGCAGGTAGGGGTTAGACGGTACAGAGACAGGTCGTTAAGGAGTAATAGTAATAATAATAATAATAATACATTCAGAAATAAATAGCATAATAGCGCTCTTCTGCATACCCCAGGCGCTTTACAGTCATGGTTAAATTGCACGTACACTTAAATAATTAAATAGTTATATAGATATATAAGATATATAAAATAAAACAGATTAAATAGATTAAAATGACAATTTCAAATAAAAATAAAGTCATGAGATGGAGGGGGGATGTTTAGGAGGGGAACGCCAGTTTGAAGAGGAGGTTCTTGAGAGCCTGTTTGAAGGATGGTTGGGTGGTTCCTGACAGACGGGGATGGGGAGGCGTTCCAGAGGGAGGGTGCAGCCACTGAAAAGGTCCTGTGTTTAAAAAAGGTATAACCAAAATACTAAGGAGCTCAGCATGGACTTCAGGAGCCACCGGGGCCCCCACTCCACCATCAGCCTGGACGGGACACCGGTGGAAGTCTTCAGCTGCTTCCGTTTCCTTGGACTACAGATTTCCGATGACCTGGCATGGACCCGCAACAGAGAGGTCATGCTAAAGAAGGCACACCAACGCTTCTATGCTCTGCGGTGCCTCAGAAAAAGCGGAATAGGCCAACGGTGGCTAGTGAACTTCTACCGTGGCACTGTAGAGAGCGTCGAGTGGCGTCACCGTGTGGTACGGCAACACCACTGCACGGGACAAGAAAGCCATCCAGAAGGTCGTGAGGACTGCAGAGAAGATCATGGGGTGTGCACTTCCATGCATTGAGATCTTTAGGGCCAGGTGTCAGAAGAAGGCCATGACCATCATAAAGGACTGCATCCACCCTGGGCCCTATCTATTCTCCCCCCTATCGTCCGGTCGCCGATTACGCAGCGACTAGGACTACCAGGTTCAAAGATATATTTTTTATTCACAGGCAGTGCCCCTACTGAACTGCTAGGAGTGCCACTATCATAAGATTATTGTCATTAACATTACATTACAGTTACTGCACTGTACTGCACTGTACTGTATTTATGATGCTGCTGCACTACTGGCACTTTGTGCTTATCGCAATATAACACTATACAATATAACACATAACATGTACAATATAACATGTTCATATGATCCATCGATCACTTTATTGTTCTTCTTATGTTTATTTCTTATTTTATTGTGTATAGTTTTCTTATAGTATTATGTTATAGAATGTCATACTGTGGGAGGGAATGGGGAGTAAGCATTCCATTGTACTTGTTCAAGAATACAATTCTTGAATCTTGTACCAGTCACCCCAGGTCCGGGGTGACTGTTGGTGTCAACGGACCTGAGGTGACAGGAAGGGGCTGATGAGCAGTATTTTGAAGTTGATCCGGTGTTGAACTAGGAGCCAGTGGAGCTTGTGGAGGACAGGGGTGATGTGATCTCGGCAACATGGAGGTGAGCAGATGGTTTATTGAGGATTTAGTTTGGTGAGCCGTAGAGGATGTTGTTGCAGTTATCGAGTCTTGAGGTCATGAGGGCATGGATGAGGGTTCAGCAGCTGGAAGGGACAGGGAGGGGCGGAGGCGGGCAATGTTCCGGAGGTGAAAGAGAGCAGTTTTGGTGAAGTGGTTGACGTGTGGTAGGAATGAGAGGGGGGGGGGGTTTGAGGATGGTGCCAAGGTTGCGAACATGGGTGGAGGGGGTAACAATAGGGGTTAGAAGGTACAGAGACAGGTCATTAAGGAGCAGGTAGGGGTTAGGTGGTACAGAGACGGGTCATTAAGGAGCAGGTAGGGGTTAGACAGTACAGAGACAGGTCATTAAGGAGCAGGTAGGGGTTAGACAGTACAGAGACAGGTCATTAAGGAGCAGGTAGGGGTTAGACGGTACAGAGACAGGTCATTAAGGAGCAGGTAGGGGTTAGACAGTACAGAGACGGGTCATTAAGGAGCAGGTAGGGGTTAGACAGTACAGAGACAGGTCATTAAGGAGCAGGTAGGGGTTAGACAGTACAGAGACAGGTCATTAAGGAGCAGGTAGGGGTTAGACGGTACAGAGACGGGTCGTTAAAGAGCAGGTAGGGGTTAGACGGTACAGAGACAGGTCATTAAGGAGCAGGTAGGGGTTAGACAGTACAGAGACAGGTCATTAAGGAGCAGGTAGGGGTTAGACGGTACAGAGACGGGTCGTTAAAGAGCAGGTAGGGGTTAGACAGTACAGAGACGGGTCGTTAAAGAGCAGGTAGGGGTTAGACAGTACAGAGACGGGTCGTTAAGGAGCAATAGTAGACAATAATAGTATAGTTTGGTTGTATTAGTTTAGTAGTAGTAACCTAGTTAGTAACCTTGTTGTATATGTTAGCAAGTGTATATCCTTAATGTTGATAACACGCTCTTATCACAGCTACTTAAGCAGGTGACCTAGCAGTACGAAATTGTGTTATTCATCTTGTTAAAATGAATACTTGTGAACTACTGTATTTTTATGTTTATGTACCCCAGTGTTATGCTATTGTCTGCTTCAACTAATGTACACCTTGTAAGTCTCTTTGGATAAAAGCGTCTGCCAAATGCCCTAAATGTAAATGTAAAAAATGTAAATGTAACCTAACCCTAACCATTTCTACAAGAACTGTGTGTCAGCCATCATCTCACACAATCACAGTGAACTAGTGAGAGAAACCAGTTGTTTATGGTTGTTTGTGGTTGTTTATTGCTCTTCATATTCCTTCATGTGGCATTGCATATGCGTGAGTACCTCTGTAAACCCACATTGTGCAGAACAATATACTGGTGTATAATAAACAGATACAATAATAAGTGTTAGGGTTAATAAGTGAAGTTTTATGAATATGACGACTGAGGGACAATGTCCTCGCAAACGGACCAACTAACTGAAAGTAGAAGGAGGCATGTGAAAGCTTTTGATGAATGATTTGTTTTCTGTAAAGTGTGTGTGTGTGTGTGTGTGTGATGTCTACCTGTTCCTGTAGCAGCTCCAGGACCTGCTGGACACACTCGCTGGCCGTCAGTTCTCCGGTCTTCAGAACCAGCTCTGAGGTGTCGGGACATTCATAGTCGGAGTCGATGCCGGTGAAGCCTGAGGGAGATGGATTAGATATGTACTTTATTCATCTAACCTAACCCTGTTTATTTACCTGTACCACAGGACATATGCCAACACCCAACCAGTGCTATCAACCAGCCAATACCAATAGACAACAAGGAGAACGGAATGTAGTCCTTCTGGATCCAGACCTTTGATCTCTCCCGACCGGGCCTTCTTGTACAATCCCTTCACGTCGCGGCTCTCACACACCTCCAGGGAGGCGTGGACGAACACCTCGAAGAAGGGCAGGCCAGCGCTGACGTGGATCTTCCTGGCCTCGTCCCGATCCTGGTTCAGACAAACAGACCTGGGTCACCGCTATGTACCCAAGGTGGCGTTAAACAATGCACAATGCTCCGTTAGCATTAAGGTCAGGGGTTCCCAACCTTTTTTTCTCCACCTTTTGGCGAGCGACTCTCAGAATCCCAGACGCAGGGCGGTAAACGCTCCTCATAGAAGAATAATTCAACCTTCATGTGAGTGCTGGCCATCCATGCATTCATCTTTATTTAAGATGACCTCAGTTGAGGCCAGAGTCACACAGCAGCTGGGGCGGACTACAGCTGTGGCTGATTTGGTTGATTGGGTCGGACCATTTTATTCCCCCCTTTCATGAGGGGGGAAATGGAAAGACTTGTTTTAATGGCTGTGTCTTGAGGAGTGTTTTTTGTGTCCCTCTCCCTCATGTGTCATTTGGTTTAGCTCATGTCGTACACAGTCCCCCTCATCTCTCATGATGGGGGGGGGGGGTTATGGTCATTCACCATCATCATCGATTTATTATTTTGACCTTGTTTTCGTTTTGATATTTATTTGTCAGATTTTGTATTATTTTAGGTGGAACTTTTAGGTGGAACTTTAACTTTTTTAGGTGGAGCTTTATACTTGTGTAAACTGTGAAGTGACAATACACTTGACTTGAAGCACAACAAGGATGTATGAGTAGCCAAGTTTATAATACTTTTCTTTGTGACGCGACATCAGTTTGACATCATCAGTGTTAAAAGGCGTTTCCTAGACAACACACGGGCGGTGACTTGGGTCCCGGTTAGCGGCTCAAGCCATGAGCACGCTAACCACGCTAGCGGTACGCCTTGTAGTGTCCCCCGGGTTCGATTACAACCCGATGTCCTGTCTCTTCTCTCGTGTCTCCGTGAAGACACACCAGCATAGGCCTAGCGTGGGGGAGAGCGCCTCACGTGGGGGAGAGCGCCTCACCTTGCTGAAGGGGGAGAGCGCCTCACCTTGCTGAAGGGGGAGAGCGCCTCACCTTGCTGAAGGGGGAGATGAAGCTTGTGATGCAGACCAGGCCGGCGTCGGCGAACAGCTTGGCGACCTCGGCCACACGGCGGATGTTCTCCTCGCGGTCCAGTGAGGAGAAGCCCAGGTTCCTGTTCAGCCCGTGGCGGATGTTGTCCCCATCCAGCGAGTAGCAGGGGATGCCGTGGGACACCAGGTACTCCTCCAGGGCGAAGCTGATGGTGGTCTTGCCTGCTCCCGACAGACCTATGGGTGGAGAGGTGGAGAAGATCCTTGGATGGAAGAGACCAGAGTATCTGATCATGGAGTCTTTTGGGGACTGGAATCTGCTTCATCCAAGTCATTTCCAGGTCAATCTGTTTACCATAAAACTGAAATCTACAATCAGAGTAGAATATCAACATATGAGTTTAATTTTGCTATGTTGTCCCGACCTAACTGGCCTAACCTGTAGCCCGGGTTGTTGAGCGACATGCCACACCTGGGTACTCAACTTGGTAATCAAGGCCCTCAGGTTAAAGCACCACACACACTCAGCTCTCACGGACCTCCTGCTCCGTTTGCTTTCAAATACAAACTTGCAGGTGGAGTTGGAGGAGGAGAAAGTGGAAGAGCAACAGGTGGAGATCGAGATGGAGGTGCGTGTGTAGGTGGAGGTAGAAGAGGAGATGGAGGAGCAGTTGGAGGAGGAGGTAGAAGTGGAAGAGGAGGTATAAGTGAAGGAGGGGGAGGAGGTGCAGGTGTTACCTGTGAGCCAGATGGTACAGCCTCTGAACCCTCCCCTGGTTCCAACCACCTGTCCTCTCTTGTTCCTGCTGACATGATGGGCCTGGTAGACCACATTGGTGGATTTGTTCAGGTTCTGGAAGATCAAAACAATATCACATCATATAGTTTATATAATAATTAGTAATATAGTGTTGTGTGGTGATGGGAAGGGCCGCAGTTTACCATATTTTTCGTGTTTTGTTGGTTTCAGAAATGTCATCATTTATCAAATATGTATCGTCAAAAGTTGATAGATAGAAACTTTATATATGGTGAGATGCTTGAATGTATCATCATATTGTTCATATTTGACCCAAATCAAGCTGAAGATCTGGACTAAACTGGACCAACATCTCTTTATAACAGATGAAGATCTGGACTAAACTATACCCTTCTCCACTCTCACGCCTCAGGCCTCAAACACATAAAACATCGGCCTTCAAATACTAAGTGTTTCCGGGGTGTTTATTCAAACAAGGGTTAGTCTCTACCGCAGCAGAAAGCAGAAAACACACCGATTCACTTCTCCACGCGTTGAGGAAGATGAGAGCATGAACCCAAGCCAACCGTCTTCTCTGAGACTCTAATACTACGGTCTTGTTCCTGAAGCTCCTCCTCTCTCCGATGAAAGACCCGTGTGTCCTCAGACCCCTGAGCTCCCACCCAGCAGCCATTCACCTCGGAGCGAGAAGCAGGCTTCAAGTGGATCCAGCTCAGAGTCCCTTTAGAAGTCCAGTCCTCTGAGGCTGAGGCCTCCACGCCTGAGGCCTCCACGCCTGAGGCCTCCATGCCCTGCGCTCAGACCCCCCCGGGGCGCCCTGTAACCACCTCACATGTTGAACACCACAGCATTCCAGAGAAGTGTCGGCGGTCATGTGATCAAACACACCGCCGACAATAGAGGCCGACAATAGAGGCCGACAATAGAGGCTGGTGTTGGCCTCGAGGTCGTCCTCTACACAACCCCCTGAGTTTCCGGTATGAGGCCGTTGCTTCATCTTTCCCTCTCCTATTTTCTCTTCGTCCTCTTCCTCCAGTTATCATACAAAAGGCCTGACGCTGTAATTCATTTTTCTTTGTTGCAATAAAATAAAATAATATAAATAAATAATCATATAAGCAGGTCAACAATAATGCATATAAATAAATACAAATAGGTCAATCAACTCTACGATGTAATTCCGATTGACCAGTACAATGGAAGCTGACCTAACCTGATTGGAGGAGGTCGTCTGGGTACCTCAACATCACAATGGGACAGAGCAGAGGCTTTGTCCTCCGCTGTAAGAGGAGACACGAGGACTCCTCACCTGGACTTAAGGTGTTCAGAGTCTACGTTTACACTTATTATACTGCTGGTTAACCTCGGAGGGAGGGGGGGGGGGGGGGGGGGGAGAGAGGAGAGAGAGAGAGAGAGAGAGAGAGAGAGAGAGAGAGAGAGAGAGAGGGGGGGGGAGGGAGAGAGAGGGAGAGAGGGGGAGAGGGAGAGAGAGAGAGAGAGAGAGAGAGAGAGAGAGAGAGAGAACATTTGAAAAGGTGGAGAGAGGAGGTGGGGGACCATGCACAATGTCTCCAGTGTGTATGTGAGAGAGTGTGTGTGTGCGTGTGTTGCCTTGTGCGGCGACGGTGATGTGGCAGAAGCCTCACTCCCTCTCTCTCTCTCTCTCTCTCTCTCCCCCCCCCCTCTCTCTCTCCCTCTCTCTCTCTCCTCTCTCTCTCTCTCTCTCCCCCCCCCCCTCTCTCTCTCCCTCTCCCTCTCTCTCTCTCCCCCTCTCTCTCTCTCTCTCTCCCCCTCCCCCTCTCTCCAGCAGCCCACCACCCAGAGCCTCCAGACCTGGCCCAGGAGCCCTGGTCGGCCTCCCCAGCCTCACACTGTCGCCATTCTTCCCTGGCACTGCCACACACACACACACACGATCTTGTTTTTGGACCTTTGGACCCCCTCCCTCACACACCTCTCCCTCTCTCTCTCTCTCTCTCTCTCTCCTCCCCCCCTCTCTCTCTCTCTCTCTCTCTCTCTCTCTCTCCCCATCCCTCTCTCCACTCCCCCCCTCTCTCTCCCCCCCTCTCTCTCTCTCTCTCCCCCCCCCCCTCTCTCTCTCCCTCTCCCTCTCTCTCTCTCCCCCTCTCTCTCTCTCTCTCTCCCCCTCCCCCTCTCTCCAGCAGCCCACCACCCAGAGCCTCCAGACCTGGCCCAGGAGCCCTGGTCGGCCTCCCCAGCCTCACACTGTCGCCATTCTTCCCTGGCACTGCCACACACACACACACACACGATCTTGTTTTTGGACCTTTGGACCCCCTCCCTCACACACCTCTCCCTCTCTCTCTCTCTCTCTCTCTCCTCCCCCCCTCTCTCTCTCTCTCTCTCTCTCCCCATCCCTCTCTCCCTCTCTCCACTCCCCCCCTCTCTCTCTCTCTCTCTCCCCATCCCTCTCTCCCTCTCTCCACTCCCCCCCTCTCTCTCTCTCCCCCCCCCCTCTCTCTCTCTTTCCCTCTCCCTCTCTCCCCCTCTCTCTCTCTTTCCCTCTCCCTCCCCCCCTCTCTCTCTCTCTCTCTCTTTCCCTCTCCCTCTCTCCCTCCCCCCATCTCTCTCTCATATAGTAGTACAGAGCTCTCTCTCTCCCTCCCCCCCCTCTCTCTCTCCCTCTCTCCCTCCCCCCCCCTCTCTCTCTCTCTCTCTCTTTCCCTCTCCCTCTCTCCCTCCCCCCCCCTCTCTCTCTCTCTCTCTTTCTCTCTCCCTCTCTCTCTCATATAGTAGTACAGAGCTCTCTCTCTCTATTCATGCAGCAGCACTTTCCAACCCACATAAAGCTGTATTTCATGCGGTAGTGAATGTTGTAAAGGTGTTCCGTGGACGTGAGGACGGAGAGCTTCGGGTGGTTCACAACATGAAGTCAAATCCAATCCAAACTAGAGGCTGGTCGGTCCCCCAAGCCGTCCAGCCTGTCCGTCCAGCCTGTCCGTCCGGGGGTGTTGGGCTTCGGAGAGCCAGTCAGCCCCACCACGGTCTGGTTCAAAATGTGGACCAGCGGGTGTTGTGTTCACTGCGCTTTACTTGTTCAAATAAAGAAATATACTCTTTTAGTGGAGAACCGTCTCTCTTACTGGAGAACCGTCTCTCTTACTGGAGAACCGTCTCTCTTACTGGAGAACCGTCTCTTTTTCTGGAGAACTTTCTCTTTTTCTGGAGAAGTTCTCTGAGAGCAGCGGGCGTGTCTTCTGCAGGTCTGAATCATATCCTACACACTACACATACACACTACACACTACACATACACACTAAACACTACACACTACACATACACTAAACACACACACACTAAACACTACACACTACACATACACACTAAACACTAAACACTACACACTACACATACACACTAAACACTACACACACACACACACACACACACTACACACTACACACTAAACACTACACACTAAACACTACACACACACACACTACACACTACACTACACACTACACACTAGATCCTACACACTACACACTAGACATACACACTAGATCCTACACACTACACACTAGACATACACACTAAACACTACACACTACACACTAAACACTACACACTAGACCCTACACATACACACTAAACACTAGACCCTACACACTACACATACACACTACACACTACACACTACACACTACACACTAACACTAGACCCTACACACTAGACCCATCGTTTACTCTTAAAAGTCTTCAGGCTATACACCACACACTAAACACACACCCTAGTCACACATGCACATTTATTTTGCAGAAACTCACGGGATTTTGCTTCTTCTGTCCGGACATCTCTTCAGTGTTCTTCGGTGTCGTAATTCGACCCCCTGCTGATGCTCCTCCAAGGCTCATCCTCAATCACTTCGTCGTTTTGCACGTCAAAAGTTGTTCTCGGAGAGTGAGCGAGAGAGAGCGAGAGAGAGCGAGCGAGAGAGAGAGAGAGAGAGAAACTTTTCTTTTCTGCGGAGTGGTCTGTTATTTAAAGGGCTCCTCGGAGGAGACACGTAGCGCTGCTTCTGCTCTGCATCTGCATATCGTTGTGCTCCAGCCAATGGGAGAGGCTCACGACGCCAGGGAGGGCGGAGCTCCGGGCAGAGGGGCCACGCCCCCCACTTGCATCTTGAGTTAGGGGTTGTGGTGGGCGTGGCCGCCGCCCACAACTCGAGTTGCAGCCTTCCGTCTTCATCTGGTGGAAGATGATGATGACAGTGTGTGTGTGTGTGTGGGTGGCTATTATGTCACCCGAGAAGCATTTTTTGCATACACACACAGCGGCCTATTGACCTTACTACGGTACTAGTGTACATTTTGAACATAATATCCAAGATACACAAGTTAGGTAATATCCATACTACTTAAATAGTGTACATTATGTACATTAGTACAAATAGCCCACATGAAAGTCTTCAGAGGAAAAGATGTCCAGATAATAATATAATGGTAATATTACAAAGGCCAGGCACAGCATTTGTCAAGGATTTTAAGGGAATCCAGTTTCAAGTCCTAAAACATTAAGAAACCAGAAGGCCCTCAGTAGAGCTCATACCCCCGGCAAACAGTCCCCTGGATCTGGATCTGCACCAAAAGTCCAATAAACTGTTCCTTATTTGTGTTTTCCTGATACGGAGCAGGTCTTCCATAACCCAGAGATTAATCAATCACACGTTCATTTATTTCACATTCCGAGTATACAAAGCAGCAGTTTAATCAATTACTTATAAAACAATGAATAAGCAAAAAATATCAAACTAACTATGATTAACAATTAACTAGTTAGCAGCAAAATACAATGAAAATCAATTACTTTGGTCCACCCTTTTGTTCTCTCTACACCTGACCCTTAACCTCTAACCCCCTACACCTGACCCCTAACCTCTAACCCCCTACACGTGACCCCTAACCTCTAACCCCCTACACCTGACCCTTAACCTCTAACCCCCTACACCTGACCCCTAACCCCCTACACCTGACCCCTAACCTCTAACCCCCTACACCTGACCCTTAACCTCTAACCCCCTACACCTGACCCCTAACCTCTAACCCCTACACCTGACCCCTAACCTCTAACCCCCTACACGTGACCCCTAACCTCTAACCCCCTACACCTGACCCTTAACCTCTAACCCCCTACACCTGACCCCTAACCCCCTACCCTTAACCTCTAACCCCTACACCTGACCCCTAACCTCTAACCTCCTACACCTGACCCCTAACCCCTACACCTGACCCCTAACCCCCTACAGCTGACCCCTGACCTCTAACTATGTCTAAATGTCCCGGCGGCCCTTCAGCTGACACTCCTTCTCAGAGTCACAGTTCATCAGCAGTGGTTGGTAGTGGCTCCTGAGATCGCTGTACAGCACCGCCCCCTCGCCACCGTCCACGCCCGGGGGGAACGCCAGGGGTGCCTCGTTGAGCAGCGCCTGCACCCGCAGGCCCTCGGCCTCGCCGCAGTCGAACAGCGCCACCGCCAGGTTGGCGGCGTAGGGCAGCATGCGGCTGGTCCTGAAGGAGCGGCCCGCCTGAGCGGCGTAGCTCCCCGCCGTCAGCGGCTCCGCGTCCCGGAACAACCCCAGCAGGGTGAGCAGCGGGAGGAGGGTCTCGGCGTGGCCCACCTGGATGCTCACCGCCTCCGTCACCGGCCGGCCTGACCTGGGGGAGAGACGGGTGGAGGGGAGACGGGTGAAAAAGAGACAAGTGAAGGGAGATGAGTGGAGGGCGACACGTGGAGGGGAGACAGGTGGAGGGGAGACAGGTGGAGGGGAGACAGGTGGAGGGGAGAGAGGTGGAGGGGAGACAGGTGGAGGGGAGACAGGTGGAGGGGAGATAGATGGAGGGGAGACAGGTGGAGGGGAGACAGGTGGAGGGGAGAGAGGTGGAGGGGAGACAGGTGGAGGGGAGACAGGTGGAGGGGAGAGAGGTGGAGGGGAGACAGGTGGAGGGGAGACAGGTGGAGGGGAGAGAGGTGGAGGGGAGACAGGTGGAGGGGAGACAGGTGGACGGGAGACAGGTGGAGGGGAGACAGGTGGAGGGGCGACGGGTAGAGGGAGATGGGCGAAGGGGAGACAGGTGGAGGGAGAAGGGTGGAGGGGAGACGGTTGGGGGAGATACAGGTAGAGGTAAGATACAGAGTGAAATGGGAATGGTCTTTTTACGACCTGCGGCCACGCAACACGCTTCACAAGTATTCACCCATTTACACACACACACACACACACACACACACACACACACACACACCCACACACACACACACACACACACACACACCTTTTCAGTAATAAGTGCATTTCCTTCCTAAAAAGACATAATAATAGATACATCGACACACAGCTCATAAGTAAAAGCTCTTGGCTTGTCTCCAAGGTTACTGCAGGCTATGTTCTGTTGACAGTCAAAACAAATAATGAAGTCCAATCATGTAAAGCAACCCTCTTCTAGGCAAAGTTCATGGGAATTAAAAAGTTGGTTAATATTACCCCAAGGTTTTGTGGTGTTGGACCGTCAGGACTTGTCCAGGAGTTTCAAAAGGTCAATTGATTACAAACTGTACTAAATATTGAGGGCCCAAAACACACTCAACTCTGGAATGATTAGAATATGTGTACATTTTAAAGGGGACATTGAATAAAACAGGTGTGTAAATATAGGGCTACTTAAATAATTGTCAATTCTTTGAGAACTATGTTCGGAAAGAATAACCTATCCTAAAAGATACCCTTACCCCTAACTGCTCCTTAATGACCTGTCTCTGTACTCTAACCCCTACCTGCTCCTTAACGACCCGTCTCTGTACTGTCTAACCCCTACCTGCTCCTTAATGACCTGTTTCTGTACTGTCTAACCCCTACCTGCTCCTTAATGACCTGTCTCTGTACTGTCTAACCCCTACCTGCTCCTTAATGACCTGTTTCTGTACTGTCTAACCCCTACCTGCTCCTTAATGACCCGTCTCTGTACCGTCTAACCCCTACCTGCTCCTTAATGACCTGTCTCTGTACTGTCTAACGCCTACCTGCTCCTTAATGACCTGTCTCTGTACTGTCTAACCCCTACCTGCTCCTTAATGACCTGTCTCTGTACTGTCTAACCCCTACCTGCTCCTTAATGACCTGTCTCTGTACTGTCTAACCCCTACCTGCTCCTTAATGACCTGTCTCTGTACTGTCTAACCCCTACCTGCTCCTTAATGACCAGTCTCTGTACTGTCTAACCCCTACCTGCTCCTTAATGACCCGTCTCTGTACTGTCTAACCCCTACCTGCTCCTTAATGACCCGTCTCTGTACTGTCTAACCCCTACCTGCTCCTTAATGACCCGTCTCTGTACCGTCTAACCCCTACCTGCTCCTTAATGACCCGTCTCTGTGCTGTCTAACCCCTACCTGCTCCTTAATGACCCGTCTCTGTGCTGTCTAACCCCTACCTGCTCCTTGAACTGACCTGTCTCTGTACTGTCTAACCCCTACCTGCTCCTTAATGACCTGTCTCTGTACTGTCTAACCCCTACCTGCTCCTTAATGACCTGTCTCTGTACTGTCTAACCCCTACCTGCTCCTTAATGACCCGTCTCTGTACTGTCTAACCCCTACCTGCTCCTTAATGACCCGTCTCTATACTCTAACCCCTACCTGCCGAGTGTGTGTGTGTGTGTGTGTGTGTGTGTGTGTGTGTGTGTGTGTGTGTGTGTGTGTGTGTGTGTGTGTGTGTGTGTGTGTGTGTGTGTGTGTGTGTGTGTGTGTGTGAGGGAGGCTTTAGAACCCACATGTTCTCCTGGGCGGCGGTGTTCAGCCTGGAGAACAGGTCCTGGAGCAGAACACAGCTCGCCCGGCTGCTGATGGTGTGTCCGTAGCCTCTTTTCCAGTACTGCTTCAGGTCATTTGCATACTCAATCACCTGGGACACAAGTGACAAGTTACTTCAAAAAGGTATGTCAAACACCACAACTTGTTTTTAAACCAGATTTTCTAGTATGCTTGTGTGTGAGTGTCTGTCTGTCTGTCGGTGTGCCTATAGACAACCAATGTTTGTTTTCTCCCAGCTATGAATTAGACGAATTAGAAAACCCACAGGAGTCAATATTGAAGTTCAGAAAACACACAGAGCTTTAAACCAATGGACAACAATAGCATTACAGTACAAGGTGGCCCCGGCACACAAGGCCAGTAAATACTGTTGAACAAACACAACCACTAGTCTGAGAGGACACCTGAGCGTCCGTCTCGTCCAGCAGCTTGCACCACGGGGAGGTCAGCGTCTTGATGGCCAATTCATACGCACAGAAATGGAAGGCAGCCCACGTCATATCTGGTGAAGGATGACAACATACCGACATGTCATATTGGATGGACATTTTTGTGTGTATGATTAGATTAGATTAGATTCAAATTTATTGTCATTGCACAGCACAAGTAAAGTGCACATGTTACAGTAAAGTTCATGGTAATATAGTATAATATACAGTTTAAATTTACAGGTTAAAAGACAGTCTAGGTATAGATGTGATATGAGCATAATAATAGGTAAATGTATATACAGGTAGTGATCAGGGGTATGCTATTATTGAGAGCAGGATACAAATATATAGATGTAAATGTATATACAAGTGAGCATATATAAATGTATGGCAAGTATAAATGTATAAGCAGAGTTCAGGGAGATGACAGCTGAGGGGAAGAAGCTGTTCCTAAGCCTGCTTGACTTGGAAGGTTTCTATATCAAACAGGCCATGGTTGGGATGAGAGGGGTATGCTGTAGATACAGCGTTTCCCACACATCTGAAGTATACTTGTGGTGGAAGCTGGTGTGTGTGTGTGTGGGGGGGGGCGTGGTCTGGAGTGTGTGACCTTTAAGAACATTTAGGTTTTTAGAGTTTTCTCAATTGCTCATGGCCATAGGTCAAATGTATGATATACATATATCATTAATATATATATATATATATTAATGATATATGTATATCATATATCATTAATATATATATATATATATTAATGATATATGTATATCATATATCATTAATATATATATATATATATTAATGATATATGTATATCATATATCATTAATATATATATATATATATTAATGATATATGATACACAATCCACAATACTAGATTGTGGATGCGGACAAATGTGTTCCTTAGATGAACACATTTGTCTTTCATTTTAGCTCCTTTATCAAGTTCTACTTTATCAAGAGTTTCAGATTGTAAATCGTACACCACCGTTTCAGTTATAGCTCTCTCTCTCTCTCTCTCTCTCTCTCTCTCTCTCTCTCTCTCTCTCTCTCTCTCTCTCTCTCTCTCTCTCTCTCTCTCTCTCTTCTCTCTCTCTCTCTCTCTCTCTCTCTCTCTCTCTCTCTCTCTCTCTCTCTCTCTCCCTCTCTTCTCTCTCTCTCTCCTCTCTTCTCTCTCTCTTCTCTCTCTTTCTCTCTCCCTCTCTTCTCTCTCTCTCTCTCTCCCTCTCTCTCTCTCTCTCTCTCTCTCTCTTCTCTCTCTCTCTCTCTCTCTCTCTCTCTCTCTCTCTCTCTCTCTTCTCTCTCTCTCCTCTCTCTTCTCTCTCTCTCCCTCTCTTCTCTCTCTCTTCTCTCTCTTTCTCTCTCCCTCTCTTCTCTCTCTCTCTCTCTCTCTCTCTCCCTCTCTCTCTCTCCCTCTCTCTCTCTCTCTCTCTCTCTCTCTCTCTCTCTCTCTCTCTCTCCTCTCTCTCTCTCTCTCTCTATATATATATATATATATCTCCTATCATAACGTGCATATGTGCCTACATTTTTATATAAACAATATACAGCAGATGTTGAAGAGGCAGCATATAGTTCTTATGTATCAGCATGAGGTTCAGAGAACAACCTTAAAGAACCAAGGTGTATTCCAGAAGGGTTCTCCATGAGCATTCAGAGAGGCTGTGTTACAGGTAAAGGTGAGAACAAACACCCTGGTGGTATCCATGTGTCTTTAAGGCCCGGGCCAACGGCTATTTAGATATCCAGTATGTGGACACAGCGCTACACTGAGACCAGAGTTTAAACACCATCACACATCCACTCCATGAAGGACCAGCTCTACCACTCACTGTCTCTCACTTCAAAGTTGATTGATTAGAGTCTGGTTGAAGCAGCCTCACCTGGCCCCAGTCAGACTGATTAGAGTCTGGTTGAAGCAGCCTCACCTGGCCCCAGTCAGACTGATTAGAGTCTGGTTGAAGCAGCCTCACCTGGCCCCAGTCAGACTGATTAGAGTCTGGTTGAAGCAGCCTCACCTGGCCCCAGTGAGACTGATTAGAGTCTGGTTGAAGCAGCCTCACCTGGCCCCAGTCAGACTGATTAGAGTCTGGTTGAAGCAGCCTCACCTGGCCCCAGTCAGACTGATTAGAGTCTGGTTGAAGCAGCCTCACCTGGCCCCAGTCAGACTGATTAGAGTCTGGTTGAAGCAGCC
This sequence comes from Muraenolepis orangiensis, assembly GCA_027704905.1. Taxonomy (NCBI): domain Eukaryota; kingdom Metazoa; phylum Chordata; class Actinopteri; order Gadiformes; family Muraenolepididae; genus Muraenolepis; species Muraenolepis orangiensis. Next base: position 2,396,292 of record CM051018.1, read on the forward strand.
TCACCTGGCCCCAGTGAGACTGATTAGAGTCTGGTTGAAGCAGCCTCACCTGGCCCCAGTCAGACTGATTAGAGTCTGGTTGTTGAGGCTGCACACCGTGGCGAATCAAGGAAGATAAACCATCCACCGCCACACAGCTGCGTCCAAAACGGAAGCTTCTGCCTACCCGAGTTGTTACTTCCAAGGCACCAAAATACAGACGGTTGACGTCTGTCAGTTACAGCTGTTATACTGCCACCTGGCGGCCATTCGGACTAACGGCTTTTTTATTTTATGCTAACCAGAAAGTCAGCTGTCAACAAATCCTCAGGTAGGCACACATTACGTTAATAAGCATCACACATCTAAACAGAAGAACATTCAGTGTCTCGGTAGTCAATATAACTAAATAAATATTATTTGTACACAAACTCAGGACTGTGCCATTGTTGAGGCAGGAAGGCGTGAACTCATGTCTGCTAAAATCTTAACATTAAACAGATAACTGAGGCAATGCAGGGGGCGATACATAGACAGTGGACTGAGTTAGGAGGTGGGGATTAACCATCTGTGGAGAAAACAAAGGGTGTTGTATTTGGTAATAATAAAACAGAACGTCAGGGTGAACTATGTATGGACAGGCAATTGAGAGGGGAAAATAATTACAATTCTTAAGGGTGGATTTCAATGAAAAGCATGTAGACAGCATTGTATCAAGTGTGATCTCTCTCTGGAGGCTTGTCAGGAAACACAACTGATGATCTACACAGCAATGAGTAGATGATGGGTGTTTATGCTAAGGAACAGCAGCTAAGGCCGCTCTCAAGAGACTAGATTTAAATCAATCCTCTTTATTGGTCACATGTACGCACACATAGTTACTCTCATTTAACCCAACCCCCAGTGGAGGGGCCTTGCTCAAGGGCACCTCGGCACTGACCAGGAGGCAAACTGGCAGCTATTTCCAAGTACCAGTTCTCACTCCGATTCAGGGACTTGAACTTCCCAAACAAGTCCCAACAGACTGAGCTACTGCCGCCCCCTGAATGTGAGTGCAGGTGAAGGCGTTGAGAGTGTGTCGAGGCTCTCCGGTCCTCCCCCATCCTCGCTGGATTGCAAACATGGAAGTAGATCTACAAATTGCAATCTAAGCTCCTCCATAATTAAGGGAGTGTTTTCTTGCCCTTCTGGGTCCTGTGTTTGGGGGGTGTTGTAAACTTGTGTCCTGGGAAGCCCAGCATCCAGCAGGCCAGAAATGAGAAGAAGAAGAAGAAGAAGAAGAAGAAGCAGCAGCAGCAGCAGCAGCAGCAGCAGTGGCGGAGGAGGAGGAGGGGGAGGAGGAGGAGGAGGGGGAGGAGGAGGAGGAGGAGGAGGAGGAGGAGGAGGAGGAGGAGGAGGAGGAGGAGGAGGAGGAGGAGGAGGTGTTGAAGGCAGCATAGATGCCTCCTTTGTTGCTCAGGATATCCCATAATCCCATGCAGCCGCTCTGCCTCTCCCATAAGAATAAATCATGGCAACCAGTCAGTGTCATCCAAACTGAGGGGAGGATAATGTTGGTGTTAGTAGTGCTCATTTAGCTTAAGGTTGCTAGTTAGTTTCCTGACGTTAACTCCTGATCCCAGACCATGATAATAAACATTTATAACTCACTCATATCTTCATTAACTCACTCATTCCTGTCCGTTGTGTTTTCCTGTCCTGATGCTTTAGGTTTCAATTACTATTCTCCACCAGTCCACCAGGTGTCCTCAGACTATTGACAATTCCTCTCTCTGTCTCTCTCGTCTGTGTACTACTGTGTACTACTATGTACTACTATGTACTACTATGTACTACTATGTACTACTGTGTACTACTGTGAGCATACCTGTGAGCATCTTGTGTTTGTGCAACATGAAGACTTATTGAAGTTTTCCTGATTCCTCCAAGCCTGCAACTGAGTCTCAACAAAGGAGGCCTCTACGCTGCCTCAAAACCTGCCTTGTTGGAGGCTGGTCAGCAGGCAGCCTGTTTAGGAAAGG
>CM051018.1:2403291-2430791 GCA_027704905.1 Muraenolepis orangiensis
TCTGAGGGACCTGCTGCCACTTCTTCTGGCTGAGTCTCCTCTTCCTCCCTCTGGGCCTCAACTGTTATAAATACTACTTATATTATACTAAATGTACAAAATTCAGCACAGTCAAAAATGTACAAGTCTCTGTCTTTCTTTGAATTTTCAGAATAGTGGGTACATAAATTAAAATATAAATAAAATAAAATGTCTCCAAATGTATGCCACAATGTGCAGATTAAAATAGAAGATATCAAAGCAAAATATTTAATGTTAAAATAGTATGCTCTGTACATTCTGTTGTGTTCTGAGTAAGATAGCCATTGACTATATAGAGATATACAGTTTGCTAGTTAGCTAACTTATTATATTCATCATGGCCAGGTTCATGTCCATTCTCTGGGCTAAATAAGCATCGTCACCTGTGGGCGTTGTTTTTCTAATTTTAAGCACATTCTGAGTTTCTTCATCTCTCTCCTTTCTCTTAAACATCTGAAGAATCGTCGTTTGCATTTTTGCTTTAATTATCACGTAGCCTAATTTTCTAGCTGTCACTCAGTCACTCCATTCTTTTCTCCTCCCGCTGTTCTGATCAAGTGGGAAAAAGCAAATATTGCTCTGATTGGGTCTGGGCAACAAACGAATTAGCATAATTTCCCAGCAAGTATTGGGCTCATATAACCTTACAGAATCAAAAGAGAAATAAATAATGCATTTTTTGGAACATTTCAATAAGGACAAATTATAATAACACATTAAAAAAAATAGACTATATCACAACCATAAGTGTAACAGACAGCGAAATACACATTTGACTAAATGCGCTTGTGACAGACGCTCAAATTCCACGGGTGGAGCTGCAGTTTTGCGGCGTCACTGTCAATTCTTCCCGGTCCTCCGGACCGCCTGGAAATCTCTTACCGGTACTAAGGACCGGGTAGGACCGGACACTTTCAACCATGACCACAACTTCTACGACTACTACTTCTTCTACTACTAATAATAATACCGTAAACAAATCGAAACCTCAAAACATACAAACATCTCCCCCCCCCCCCCCAGCCACAGGCTCCTCCACCCCTCCCCCACCAGACCCCTCCTCCAGCCGTAGGCTCCTCCCCCCCATCCTCCAGCAGAGCGCCTCCTGCGTGGCACTACGTCATGACGCCCTGGACCTCCCCCCCCCCCCCCTCTTACGTCGCTCCAGTATAATCCTCAGCACCGTTTACCGAGGGAAGACAGCGGAGGAGGAGATTACTCTTGTTCACTACGTGTACTAACTATAGATAGAGGAATATACATATATATATATATATGTATGTATATATATATATATATATGCATATGTTTACCTTTATGTTCTACATTCCGTCGGATGGGTCTACTAGTGTAGTGAAGAAGAAGAACGAGGAGATCATCGCCCGACGTGGTGTGTTGTTGTGAGCTACAAGTCGGACCAGCAGGTAGGAACCTTCAGGAACATCTTCATCTTCTTCACCGCCATACGACTTGTGGTGGTGAGGAAGATGAAGGCCACCCGTCGACCAGTCGGCCTATAACCCGCCCTCTCTGGCCGGGGAAGGCTCCCCTTAACACAAGCCAGGGTCTGTGGTTACAAGTAGACGTGTGTGTGTGTGTGTGTGTGTGTGTGTGTGTGGTGTGTGTGTGTGTGTGTGTGTGTGTGTGTGTGGTGTGTGTGTGTGTGTGTGTGTGTGTGTGTGTGTGTGTGTGTGTGTGTGCGTGTGTGCGTGTGCGTGTGTGTACTGTAGACACACACTATTGTAGTGTGTATTAGTATGTCGTACCCGTGTGTCTGGTGTGTGTGTGTGTGTGTGTCTGAATACGTAGTGTGTGTCTGAAGTACACACACACACTACTGTAGTGTGTATTTGTATGTCGTACCCGTGTGTGTGGTCTGTGTATGTGTGTGTGTGTGTCTTAGTGTGTACTGTAAACACACACTACTGTAGTGTGTATTAGTATGTCGTACCCGTGTGTGTGTGTGTGTGTGTGTGTGTGTGTGTACTGTAAACACACACTACTGTAGTGTGTATTAGTATGTCGTACCCGTGTGTGTGTGTGTGTGTACTGTAAACACACACTACTGTAGTGTGTATTAGTATGTCGTACCCGTGTGTGTGTGTGTGTGTGTGTACTGTAAACACACACTACTGTAGTGTGTATTAGTATGTCGTACTTGTGTGTGTGTGTGGGGAGGGGTACTACATGTGTCCTACATGTAGTAATGTCTACTACATGTAGGACACATGTAGGACATGTTCTTGTTTGCTTGTCTGCTAGTAGTGTGTTGTTTGTCTACCCTAGCACCCCGTAGTGCTGTGTGTGTCTGAACCTGAAGGAGCAGAGGGACCTCTGGGATCCTTCTGATCAAGGCTCCAGAGACTAGTGTGTGTGTTGTGTTTATTTTCTGAAAAGACCTGCAAAACCTTCTGGAAGTCTCCACCAGTTGACTTGACCACATGACATTATTAGGTTATTGTTAGGTTATTATGAGGTTATTAGTGGGTTGTTATTATTAGGTTATGAGCGTGTTATTAGTGGGTTATTATTAGGTTATTAGTGGGTTTTTATTAGGTTCGGACATCCATGGAAGATAGAAAAGACCCAGGCTCCATTGTTACCATAACACCCAGGTGGGTGGTTAATCAGAGGGCGGTTAAAGTATCTCCGTGGGCAGTTCCTTGTTCAGAAACAAAGGTTGAGGAAGCTGAAGTTGTCAACCAGACCGGTTGGATGTTTCCAGCTGGGAATCAGCAAAAAAATGTTCACACTGTTCGTCAGAAATGGGCAAAAAATACATTTGTATGTATCTAGATACATACATCTACAACTACCTGCTCATTCAATGTATCTAGATACATACATCTACAACTACCTGCTCATTCAATTGATCTGAAAATGACCTGTGAGCAAATGTATTTAATAAAAATACATTTCTAATTTTATAACACAAACATACATAAAGTCAGAACTGTTATATCTGAGGGAATATAATTCACGTTAGTTCATGATTTGTTGCCAAGAACGTGTTCGACCTGCTTTCCCCCATAATGGAAATAATGGTGAAATGAATAAATAAGTACAATTCAAAAGTCAATACTAAACGGCAATACTTACTGCAGAGTGAACACTGAGCTAGCTAGCTAAATCAGTTAACTAGCTGTCTATCAGAAGCCTGCTAGCACATGCAGGTCATCAAGTCATGTGACACATACCCACTTGAACTACAAACTACCAAATACATCAAGTCATGTGACACATACCCACTTGAACTACAAACTACCAAATACATCAAGTCATGTGACACATACCCACTTGAACTACAAACTACCAAATACATCAAGTCATGTGACACATACCCACTTGAACTACAAACTACCAAATACATCAAGTCATGTGACACATACCCACTTGAACTACAAACTACCAAATACATCAAGTCATGTGACACATACCCACTTGAACTACAAACTACCAAATACATCAAGTCATGTGACACATACCCACTTGAACTACAAACTACCAAATACATCAAGTCATGTGACACATACCCACTTGAACTACAAACTACCAAATACATCAAGTCATGTGACACATACCCACTTGAACTACAAACTACCAAATACATCAAGTCATGTGACACATACCCACTTGAACTACAAACTACCAAATACATCAAGTCATGTGACACATACCCACTTGAACTACAAACTACCAAATACATCAAGTCATGTGACACATACCCACTTGAACTACAAACTACCAAATACATCAAGTCATGTGACACATACCCACTTGAACTACAAACTACCAAATACATCAAGTCATGTGACACATACCCACTTGAACTACAAACTACCAAATACATCAAGTCATGTGACACATACCCACTTGAACTACAAACTACCAAATACATCAAGTCATGTGACACATACCCACTTGAACTACAAACTACAAAACAGGTTTGCTGCTTACAACAAGAAATGGAAAGCTCCCATAACCTCCCCACACGGCCTCCTTTTGAGGCTTGAAGAAAGCCTGGACGTGGGCGGGGCTTGGGAAGATCACCCAAAGTGATCCTGAACCCTTGGAAAAACCTTTCAGGACACAGCACCATGGGAGGTTATGCACATGTTGGGATATGCCACGCCCACTGCCACGCCCCCTTTTAGTCATGGAAAGGTGATCACGTTTTACCGTAACCGTACCTTCCTACCCTTACCCTGACCTACCCATCAATTTAGATATCTTGTACACAGCCTCAGGGACACGCGGTTACCTAATAATGATGTGTTTCATCGTCATACACTAAAAAAGCTATTTTACCTATTCTAAATACCAAAATACTATTGCCAAATGTATCTAGATACAAATGACATCTATTTTGGTTCACTCATATCAAATACAAATGACAACATCAGTCACTCTGACCACAGTGTGACGACGTCTCAATGTCTACATTCCTGGAGGATGCATGTTAGTTCTCACTGTGGTGCCACGTGCTTCACTGATGACACTGTTTTGGTGTAGGCCTAATGATACAGGATAGTACTGAGGACAGAAAATAGTGCATATGTTGCACAATGATTGTGTGTCGTGAACATACCTTCCCAGAATGTATTGACAGAGGTCCAGTTGGGCACTTCATCATATAAAAGGGATGGCCACTCCTCTGGGGTCAATTCAAGTTGGTCTGAAGTGATGGTTATTATACACAAAACCAAACCAAAATATGATGTTTATAGTTTGGCCTATTCAGAGGTGCAATAGGCTATATTTACAATATAGCGTAGGCTTTAATATTTTTATTGCAGCCTACATAAAAGCTACGTATATGTAGGTTAAATATTGCCACCTGTGGATTATTGGAAACCAGTCCTTAGTCCCTTTAGTCTGTACTTGTTTTGGAATAGATGAATAGAATATCAAATGATCCCAGTTTGCAAACTCCCATCTGTAATTTCTCCGTCTAACCTGGTTCACCCTATTAGACCTCCTCTCTAATATCCGCTCAAAAGGTTTTAATGAAATCTTCTTCCGTTCTTTCATGCTCTCCGATTGGTCATTGAAGAGCTAATGCTGCAGCTCAATCAGCCAATCAGGTCGTTGTTGTTACATGTAAAGCCAAGACAATCACTACAGCGATCAATAAGGCCTTGTTTAAGTTAGACTTAGATAAGATAAGATTCCATTATTGTCACTGTATCCATCATGCGATGAATAAGCAATTAGGGTACACACACATGCACGCGCAAACAATAATACATTAAAATATATATTTTACAAATGTAAAAATAGGAGTAGAATTGGTTGTTCACATACCATATATCTCTAAATATATATATTGATCTATTGTCAATGTCCTCCAGGCTTGTTGAGAATAGCCCATTGTAACCCATGAAGGGTAATGGTCCAGTTAGTACGTGACAGAGACTCAGGGTGTTGAGTTACAGTGAAAGGGAACAGAGACGGTAACTAATGAAGACATCACAGAGGAGCCCCTAGTGGCCACAGCAGGACGTCGCTACACAGAAGACTATACTGTGAACTGGGTCCCAGACACCTTGGGGACCCCTGGTCCGACCCGGGGGTTGTGCTGGGTGGTGTCGGGGGTCTCTCTCTCTCTCTCTCTCTCTCTCTGGCTGAGAGAGAGAGAGAGAGAGAGAGAGAGATGGTGTCTCTTTGATGGCCTGTTGAAGGGCTGCTGAGCCCTGTGTGTTCAGACTTGACATGTTAGTAAGTCACTGGTTGGGCCCCAGGGGGCCGTGCTCATTACCAGACAACACCTGCCGGCATCATGTTTACTTCACTACTCCAGAGAGTCCCTCCTCCACCTGAGGTGTAAGCATTCTGCTGTCCTCCACCTCCTCCCCCCGGGACACTCAATATTGTTTTTTTTTTGGTTGAGTGGTGGTGTTGTTCTGGAAGGCTGAGATGTAGAGATTCTCTTTTGCACAGATAAAGACATCTTACTACCCCGACTAAACCTTTCCAAAGAGTTGTATTACACAAGGCGGGTTACAGGACACATTCTGTCAGTGCTTCTTATAACCCAACAAGCCTATCAAGCAGAAACCAGTCAGTTGCTTTGGTTGAGCTCATGGGCCTGGAAGGTGTTTCTTAGAGCTTCTCTCAGGATGTTCCATGAGCTGTTTGTATACTCCCTTCTCCCTTGTTGACATGCACAACACACAGTATTTGTAAGCAGGTTGAAATCCCAAGAGGAAGATGTATTCCATTGGCCGTCGTGTGGAACTATACTAGTTGGCTAAAGAGACGTCTGGTTAACTGTTGTGGTGTAATATGTGCTGAAATATGTTGTGAGGCCAGACTCTATCTGGAATCAGATAGAACGATAGAGTGACGCAACACCCACCATTCTCTGCTATCCCCACAGTACACAGCTCAGAGAACTGGAGGCTCTCCCAGTCTACCACAATGGATTCAAGTTTAACTTGAAATTAAAGTAGGTTAACCGTTTCCTGCTGTCTAGGAACTCTTTATGTATGTAGTATGTATGTATGTATGTATGTATGTATGTATGTATGTATGTATGTATGTATGTATGTATGTATGTATTATTATGTATGTATTATGTAATAAATGGAGGCAGCTTAACCGTTGCAAGGGTCTAAAGCTAGTGGGCCATCATCTTTCTGGTGCCCTCACAGGGATCATCCATTTTAAACTTTTCATAAATGAATAATGTCCCTGTAAGTTGTATGCAGCGAGTTAAAAACAACAAGATAATGACCATGTGTATTAAGTAATAAGATAAAACATCAAGCATTTCAAAAGTATTTCAGCGAGAGCAGCGTTCCAGTTGATCGGATGTCACCGGATCGTATTTCAGGTCCTTCCTTTTTGAAATCTGACGAGCAAGCAGCGGCCCGGGTCCAGCGTAGTCAAATGAGTGAATAACTATCAGCGCCTTACCGCTAGAGGCTTAGGCTCCGCTTCCCATGGCGTTTACAGATTAAGCTAGTTTGAATACTTGCGGTGAGTCGGATATTAGCTAATGCAAATAGTCCGTCCATTATTGAGCCAGGCCTTCCTTTGCTTTCCAGTGTGGGATTTCTCCAGCCATGAGGACGGACTTCTGCTCATCCATGATAATCAGTCAATCCCATAAATTCATCATATTATTACCACTGACTTTTTCTATTTTTGCTAAATAGCCCCAGGCTACTTGTTTGTGAATGATTGTTGGTGTGGTGTTTCTACAACAGGAACCTGAGATGTGCCGGGGGTCGGATGTCACAATCAGCCGTGTGTTTTCTTTAACACATTTGAACACAGTGTTAAGTAACAGTCTCTTAGAACTGGTGGTTGTCACAACATATGTTTGAGTCATGGCTGTAACTCCAACACTCTGGGAAGAAGTGTGTTTGTTGGCCTACTACAATTTCTATGGCCGCCGGGGCACCTGGTACGTTAACATTGAACTCCATTCAGCTCAATGTATCCATCTGACCTGCCGCTATAGACTGGCGTTGGGTCAATATTTACGTTTGTCCTTCAGCGCTCGAGAGTCCAGGTGTTAAAGGACACACAGGAGAGAGCTGTGGTTCACCTGTAGCGATCTGCTCTGTTTTGCTTTGTGTTCGTGACTCCGACTCACAGGAGGAAGAGGAGGAAACGCCCGCAGGAGACGAAGGTCAAAGAAAGTCTGTCGCTATTCACAGCCTTCACTGCCGCTCTGCAGCGTAAGATGTTGGTTGGCTTTAATGTCCTGCATTGTGGTCCCACTTTGTAATCGGCCTCATCTTTTACAATTAGGTTTTGACCTCAGACAACAAGACTAACGTAATTGAGGCACATTTTACGTGAAACTTGAGCAAGTTCTATGAGATGAAGATATGAATTTATGGTACAGACCCGCGGAGCGCTCGGCTGAGCTTTCTAATTTATGAATTCCTAACATATTTTAGTTTGGTTTGTTGTTCCACTGTCAAAGCCCACACATACTGCAGAGTCCCTCAGACGTCCTCTCGTACACCTGAAGAGCTTCTGAGAGCCAAGATTAAACAAACTGTATTACGTGTTCTGAAATGGGCTTTAGAACATTCCCTGGCAGACATTTGGTAACAGAGTGGAAGGTGAAAGGTTGTGGAAAGCGTTTCTATCGACGGGCTGAAGAGGAACAGGTGTTGTGAGTCAGGGTGGACGGGCAGGTACCAGCCTGAGTTAGTATTGGAAACTGGAAGTGTTCCCAGGAGGGTGGCTCCCCAGAGACAGACAGGAAGTGTGCTGGGGGGGTGGTTCCCCAGAGACAGACAGGAAGTGTGCTGGGGGGGTGGTTCCCCAGAGACAGACAGGAAGTGCGCTGGGGGCAAAGGGGAAGTGAAGGTGGCGGTTGGAGAAACGTGCTGGGAGCTGTCCTCCGGTCACACCTTGTTTTGGTCAAAAAGCAGGTCAAAGGTAACCAAGGCTTCAAGGAGCGTGTTTCCGGGGGTAAGTTCTGTACCACACGTTGGGGGTTGTGTTTAGGACGGTTGAAACCATAGCAACCGTGTTATTTCATTCAACTTTAAACTGTGTGGTTCATGTGTGCAACATGCAACAGAAAACAAACAGGTTCGTAACCAGGTGTAACGGAACAGGAAACCAGGTGTAATGAACACAGTTGTTTTTAGTGGCTGCTATACCTTAGTGTCTTTTTTTTGTCCCCCCTTATCGTCCATGTACATTGAGGACTTTTGAATAGATTTTGTGAAATTCTTAATTATTTTTTCTATTACTGTCCGGTACTGCTGTGACCCTAATTTGGTAATCTGATATTAATGAAGTCTCTCAAAGGTTTTCCTCGATCACGTCTAATACTGTCTTATTATATGAGTACTACGTCTAATACTGTCTTATTATATGGGTACTACGTCTAATACTGTCTTATTATATGGGTACTACGTCTAATACTGTCTTATTATATGGGTACTACGTCTAATACTGTCTTATTATATGGGTACTACGTCTAATACTGTCTTATTATATGAGTACTACGTCTAATACTGTCTTATTATATGAGTACTACGTCTAATACTGTCTTATTATATGGGTACTACGTCTAATACTGTCTATCATAATCAAGTCAAGTCTTATTATATGGGTACTACGTCTAATACTGTCTTATTATATGAGTACTACGTCTAATACTGTCTTATTATATGGGTACTACGTCTAATACTGTCTTATTATATGAGTACTACGTCTAATACTGTCTTATTATATGAGTACTACGTCTAATACTGTCTTATTATATGAGTACTACGTCTAATACTGTCTTATTATATGGGTTACATTCTCACTTAATCACAGTTACAGTCTCACTTAATCACAGTTACAGTCTCACTTAATCACAGTTACAGTCTCACTTAATCACAGTTACAGTCTCACTTAATCACAGTTAGTCTCACTTAATCACAGTTACAGTCTCACTTAATCACAGTTACAGTCTCACTTAATCACAGTTAGTCTCACTTAATCACAGTTACAGTCTCACTTAATCACAGTTAGTCTCACTTAATCACAGTTACAGTCTCACTTAATCACAGTTACAGTCTCACTTAATCACAGTTAGTCTCACTTAATCACAGTTACAGTCTCACTTAATCACAGTTAGTCTCACTTAATCACAGTTAGTCTCACTTAATCACAGTTACAGTCTCACTTAATCACAGTTACAGTCTCACTGAGTCCCAGTTCCAGTCTGACAGTATGTTTATGCTGGAGGGAACGGCTGTAGAGCAAGGTTGTGTTGACCTTCTGATTTAGTCCTGCTCCTGTTATGTGCTTGAGTTTATTTATGTGGTTTGGGAGGAATTGGACACACACACACACACTCAATAAACCACTGTTATTTAGTCTCTCCCTGCACACTGAGTTTAATAAAGTTTGGTTGAATAGGGATTTTATCTTTGCAGGCTTATTCCCCGAGCAAAGGTCCCTTCCAGGCAGCGATGGTTAATCTAACTTCATTATGTATTGTAAACAGAATAACGTTGTTCTCTCTCTCTCTCTCTCTCTCTCTCTCTCTCTCTCTCTCTCTCTCTCTCTCTCTCTCTCTCTCTCTCTCTCTCTCTCTCTCTCTCTCTCTCTCTCTCTCTCTCTCTCTCTCTCTCTCTCTCACCCCTCACCTCTTCTGTCACCAGCCAATCAGAACAGGTCTGTTATCAGCTGCTTCATGTTGTGCTCTCTGTGTCCCTGCTTCTATTTATTGATCTAGGTTATTGTTTCAACCCCATTCTAGGGTATGTCTCTCATATTGTGTTGTTGTGATGGCAGGTGTCTGAGATGTAGCTGTAGCTGCCCCCCGTTTAACCGTTCTCTTTAACTCGGCCTACGTGAGATGGTCGTAGGCTAATGGTTATGAGTAAGCTATAGTTTGTTGTTGAGCTGAAGGGGACCTGCAGACAGATGATAAACAGAAACAAACACAAGGTCAACTTGCAAGCCTCAGAAAAAACAAGGTTTGAAAAGTTAGCAGTGCCACACTCTACCAGGGGAACGCCAGAGTTGGATGGAGTCACTTCCTTTTACTTACTTTAGTCACCTGACTAACCAGTTGTTAGGAGCTGTGTACTGGTCTGTGTCACCTGACTAACCAGCTGTTAGGAGCTGTGTACTGGTCTGTGTCACCTGACTAACCAGCTGTTAGGAGCTGTGTACTGGTCTGTGTCACCTGACTAACCAGTTGTTAGGAGCTATGTACTGGTCTGTGTCACCTGACTAACCAGTTGTTGGGAGCTGTGTACTGGTCTGTGTCACCTGACTAACCAGTTGTCTGGAGATGTTTGGCCCTCATGATCGTTGACCTTCAGCCTGATGGATGAGTTTCAGCTGGATGACGGTTCCTCCCTCCCTTCCTCCCCGATCCTCCTCCTCCTCCTCTCCCACAGCCTTACCCTTGTTATCCTTGGCCACCAGCTGACCCCAACACTCCCTTCTCTATCATCCTATGTGTGTATCTAAATATTTATGCATATTATCCTCCATATATTTATATAGAGGACATGTCTGGCCTTGCAGCTGCCACTGAGAAGTGTGTGTCTGTTTGGTGTCCTACTGGACCTCACCGACTATTAGCCCTTCAGCCTCTAAACGTTAAAGCTGGCGGTGATGATTCACATCTACAGTGACGGATAATAAACCGTTGCTCTTTGGACTCCCAGGATGTGAGGTTCACGTCGGAGGCGTTACAACCTCCCCCGGTGACTAGTGCTTCGGTGATAGTTTTTTCAAAAGCTCTTTGAATGATGTAAATAATTCACACGCTCCATGAAATGGATCTTGTGGGAAGCCAGTGGCTGTTATTTTTGTATCTGTTTGTATTTTTCTGTGATTTAGAAGCCTAGAAGCGAGGCGCTTAGTTTGTCCGTTATTGACTCACGGGGATCCGTCATGTGATTTGCGGCCGTAGCCTTGGCGACGCCGTCAAGAAGAAAAGAAGAAGAAGAAGAAGTGAGAATGTGGAGATCACATTGTTCTCCATATTCTTGAGTCTTGTTTCCTCTTTTCTGTTTTTATCTGCACTTCACAGGTGACTTTCAGAGAGCTGCTGGACCATGAGGATCCTCCCCTAACGGCCCCACCGCCACGACCCCACCGTGAACCCAGAGAGAGAGAGAGAGAGATCTGCGCTGACGGAGGAGTTTCCTCGGTGACGGTGACGCAGGAGTTTCCTCAGTGACGGAGGCGCGTCCTCGGCGGTCGATGGTCCGGGAGCGCCATGCGCCACGCCTCGCCAGAACTCACCACAGACCCCTAGACCCCCAGGCGAGCGTGAGACCTCGTCCCGGCGCCACACCCGCAACAGCTCCCGCCCCGCCCCCCCCGAGGATATGAAGGAGGTGCGGGAGTGGTCTGAGCGGGACGTGTCCCGGTGGCTGTGCGAGGAGGGCATGCAGGAGTATGGCGACGCCCTGCGAGGCGCGGACGGCGGCGCCCTCCTGCGGCTGACCGCCGCCCACTTCCTGTCGCCGCCGCTAACACTGGTGTCGTCGGACGGCGGCCGGCAGCTGCTGGAGCGGCTGGAGACTCTCCGGATCGCCACGCGCATCGCCGCGACCTCGCACAAGAACGGCCACCTGCCCAACGGGCACGCGGCGGACGGCCACGCCGCCAACGGACACGCCCCCGACGCCAAGCCTCAGCGGCTCAACGGCCTCCGCCACGAGATGGTTCACATCCCCATCCCCGACACCGCCGCCTCCTCACGCTCCCACTTCCCATCGGAGTGGGGCAAGACGGGTGTGGCCTTCCTGTACGCGGCGGTGTGCTTCGTCACCACCACCGTGGTCATCTCCGTGGTGCACGAGCGTGTTCCCGCCAAGGAGCACACGCCGCCGCTGCCCGACAAGTTCTTTGACGTGTTTGAGCGCGTGGCGTGGGCCTTCTCCATCTGTGAGATCAACGGCATGCTGCTGGTGGGGCTCTGGGTCATCCAGTGGAGCCTCCTCAAGTACAGGTACTGACCATCTTACCCTACTTAAAGATGACATCAATAAAACCTTTAGCTGTTGTCGTGACAACTCTTGTTGTTATATTAGTCATTCTCACGTACATCTTTTTATCAAAATGATGCCAATTTTGCACCGTATTTAGTTATTTACAGCAGCCGATTTTCATTCAAAGTGTCTCCTGAGAACCGTCCTCTGGTTCTCAACGTGCTTGGTTCTCAGATTCAGATCATTTGTCACATGTATAAGGTACAGTGTACAGATTCATATATTCTGCAATTATGTTAATATGTACATTTATGTATTCTCTTATAACATTTCACTGTACCTTATTATACATGTGACTAATAAACCACATCTGAATCTGAAACATCTGAATCTTAAACCTCAGTTAAATGCCATCGCCAGCTCTGAAGATGTGTGCAAAGTTAGAGCATTTTACAAGAGATTATACAAATATAACAAAGATTCCAAAAATACAAATGAAGTGTTTTGGTGGTTTCTCAGGTCCATCATCGGCCGGCGGTTCTTCTTCATCGTGGGCACGCTGTACCTGTACCGCTGTGTCACCATGTACATCACCACGCTGCCCGTCCCCGGCATGCACTTCAAGTGTTCTCCCAAGGTAGCTCACTATTTATATAGTCAGTGTCTCGGGGAATATAACTTTTTTAATGCATATGCAATATGTGTATAGAATGTATATTCAATGTATTTAGGAATTACATTGAATATACATTCTATACACACTGTGCATGTGCGTGTGTGTGTGTAGATGGATCTGATTTAGAGGACTGTGTGAGTGTGTGTGTGTGTGTAGATGGATCTGGTTTAGACGACTGTGTGTGTGTGTGTGTTTGTGCGTGTGTGGGAATCTAGCTGGACTATATTAGAATCTAAGGTATTTCAAATTGTGTTGATTCCAAATGAGTTGAACTTGCAGTGTTTTGAAGCAGTACTCTCTGATGTTGGGTGGCTAAATGTAAAACTAATCGTCTCTGGTTCCGTGTACCTTACAGACTATTTCAAACGTTCTAGTCACCAAGCTCTGCTAAACCGTTTATGTGTGTCTGTCTGTGTCTCTGTCTGTCTGTCTGTCTCTGTCTGTGTGTCTGTTCGCTGTGTGTCTGTGTGTCTGTCTGTCTGTGTCTCTCTCTCTCTGTCTGTGTGTCTGTCTGTGTGTCTTTCTGTGTGTCTGTGTCTCTCTCTGTCTGTCTGTCTCTCTGTCTATCTGTGTGTCTGTGTGTCTCTCTCTGTCTGTGTGTGTGTGTGTGTGTGTCTGTGACTCTATCTGTGTGTATGTCTGTGTGTCTCTCTCTGTCTGTGTCTCTGTCTGTCTGTCTGTGTGTCTGTGTCTCTCTCTCTGTGTCTATGTGTGTGTCTGTCTGTCTGTCTGTCTGTGTGTCTGTCTGTCTGTCTGTCTGTCTGTCTGTGTGTGTGTCTGTGTGTCTGTCTGTCTGTTTGTCTGTGTGTCTGTCTGTCTGTCTGTCTGTCTGTCTGTGTGTCTGTGTGTCTGTGTGTCTGTCTGTGTGTCCAGCTGCTGGGGAACTGGGAGGCCCAGATGAGGAGGATCATGAAGATGATCGCTGGTGGAGGTCTGTCCATCACCGGCTCCCACACCATGTGTGGAGACTACCTGTACAGCGGACACACCGTCATGCTAACGCTAACGTACCTCTTCATTAAGGAGTGTAAGTACTGCTGCGGCTTAGCGGCCCACCTTTTTAATGGCGGAAGTTCATCCAAACTGTTCACTTACCTCCGCCCTCCAAGATGGACAGGAGGTCATGTTGTGTCTGTTTGTCTGTTAGCAAGATAAAAGTTATGTACGGAATGTGACAAGACTTGGTGTTGAGATGACTTATGGGTTAAGAAACAGATGATTAGGTGTTCTCTACTGAGGGCACTCTAGTTCATATTATAATGATCATAATATCACCTAGAGGACCCTCAGTAGAGAACGTCCCTCCAACACCACACCAAACAGTCCCCTGAATCTGGATTGGGATCCAGATCTGCGTTTCCAAAATGTTATCAACTGTTCCTCGGCCCATAAGTCATCTAACCATTAAGTTTTGTCACATTCCTTACATAACTTTTTGAAATAACGTTTTGTAAACTGTCAGAGCTCTGTCCGTCACATAGAAAGAGGTCAAACGAGGGAGAGCAGGAAACCACTTTAGAGGCGGGTCTTAGAAATTGTTCAATAAAAGATCAAATATAACACTGGGAAATGAATGCATTTGGATTAGCTGTGTGGTTTTGACACACAGCTCCATTTGAGGTTTTGGTGTGAGTTAGCAATAGCGTACTACGCACAAAAGGATAAGGCTTTAGTCGTGGGCAATCTCTCCTATCTCACTGATAGGAGAGTCCGCTGTGTTCTCCTCTCCTGGACATTCCACGTTACCACGACGTCTGGAACGCACGTCAGCGTTGACGTGTCTAACGCACCAAGGTTTAACACACTTTCATAGGATAGGATTTATACATAACATTTCATTACATAACATTACATTACATACAATTATTTTACATCACATTACATTACATAGCATTGCATTACATTACACTACGTTACATAACATTACATTAAATCACATTAAGTCACATTACATTACATAACACTACGTTACATAACATTACATTAAATCACATTAAGTCACATTACATTACATAACACTACGTTACATAACATTACATTAAATCACATTACATTACATAACACTACGTTACATAACATTACATTAAATCACATTAAGTCACATAACATTACATAACACTACGTTACATAACATTACATTAAATCACATTAAGTCACATTACATTACATAACACTACGTTACATAACATTACATTAAATCACATTAAGTCACATTACATTACATAACACTACGTTACATAACATTACATTAAATCACATTAAGTCACATTACATTACATAACACTACGTTACATAACATTACATTAAATCACATTAAGTCACATTACATTACATAACACTACGTTACATAACATTACATTAAATCACATTAAGTCACATTACATTACATAACACTACGTTACATAACATTACATTAAATCACATTAAGTCCATACATTACATAACACTACGTTACATAACATTACATTAAATCACATTAAGTCACATTACATTACATAACACTACATTACATAACATTACATTAAATCACATTAAGTCACATTACATTACATAACACTACGTTACATAACATTACATTAAATCACATTACATTACATAACACTACGTTACATAACATTACATTAAATCACATCATCGTTAAATCAAGTCATTAAGCAGATTCTTTGGTCCAAAGTGTCTCACTATAATGTGATTTGAGGTGATGAGGTAGGTAGGCAAGATAACTACCAGTCACCATAATCTTATAATATATACATCCATATACATATATTATAATAACATACTATATAATACATAACAGGTCCTTCCTAACAAGCCCCTGAGAGTAGAACCAGTGCTCAGGTAACAGCACTGGTTGATCAGTTGTCTTCCTAGATTTGACACAATAAGTCCATCAAACAGGAGGATGATAAACAGTGAAGCCATAGACACAGAGAGATGATAATAGATAGATATAGATATAATAAATATATATATAGATATAATAAACAAGACTCAACGTGACTGAGGGGGAATCTCTCGGCTTTATTTAGTTTTACAAATCATTTAGAATATTCAGTTTTTTATGGAGGAAAGAGGACATGTTCTTTCAATGAATACACTATGTTGCTATGGCCCAACCAGTTTATTATTGTAATTCATCGTTTCTACGTCAAGACTTTATTTTGAAACTTCTTCTAAAAACTCTTTTTCTGAATGTCAGATTCTCCGAAGAGGCTCTGGTGGTACCAGTGGTTCTGCTGGAGCCTGAGTGCGGTGGGTATCTTCTGCATCCTGCTGGCCCACGACCACTACACCGTGGACGTGGTGGTGGCCTACTTCATCACTACACGCCTCTTCTGGTGGTACCACACCCTGGCCAACCAGCAGGTCAGCCCGCCTTCAACTAACCCTAACCCTAACCCATTGGTCTACCTTTTATAGCACCGTGGAAATTGAGCCCAAAAACAGATCGGATATTGTATAGGGTTGTTTCTGATTGGCTATGGTCAGAAAGGGGTTGTTTCTGATTGGCTATGGTCAGAAAGGGGTTGTTTCTGATTGGCTATGGCCAGACGGGGGTTGTCTCTAATTGGCTTTGGTCAGAATAGGGGTTGTTTTTACCGATTGGCTATGGTCAGAATAGGGGTTGTTTTTGATTGGCTATGGTCAGAAAGGGGTTGTTTCTGATTGGCTATGGTCAGACAGAGGTTGTTTGATTGATTGAGTGTTCCTTTGTGTTGGTTCTAGTCCCTGAAGGAGACGTCCCAGAGTAACCCCTTCTCCCGGGTCTGGTGGTACCGACTCTTCCAGTACTTCGAGGAGAACGTCAACGGCATCGTCCCCCGGAACTACCAGCTGCCGTTGTCATGGAGACTGTCCCAGTGGACCCGGAACGTTCAGTACACCAAACTGGAGGTCCACTGACCCCGCCCCCTTTCAGAGCAAGTTGACACCTATAGGGCTGACCTTTGACCTCTCCTGATGGCTGACCTGTTGGTATGGTTGGCACTGTGACCCGGGGCTTTCTTAACATCACTGGTTTATGGCTCCTGTGTCTAAAAGACAAACTATTTGATGATACTTCATGGCACTACTATAATCACTCTTTAATTCTGTTTTATCCGTTGTTGGGGGAATGTTGTGATTGTCATTTTTTTCTTAAGATCGAGCTCGCATTTCAAAACCCTGTTTAAAAAGATGATGTTTTTAGTTTTGACTGCCATACCGACTTTTGCATACGTGTTGCAGACAGAAAACTGTATATTTTCATATTGCTTTTAAGTGTTAGTATAATATTTATTCAGTGCAAGTAGTGTCAATCAATGTTTAATTTGATGAAATGCCATAAGCAGTTCCATTTTTTTTATAAGCAATTAACCTTTTCTAAACTATCCTTGCTAAAAGTTAGACGGCAAAAAAGATAATAATTTTGTAGTTAATTCCACTTTATTTTTCAAAAAAATAATGATTTCCAAACCGATGCTTTTTTAGATTTTTACATATTTAAAGATCGATGACCGAGAGCAAACTTAATGGGACGGTTTATAGAGTTATTCCAGTGCCTTCCTTTCCTAGATTGTGCAACAGATGAATTAAATGTCCACAAGGTGTCAGGAAGTTATTAAAAGGTTGATCGTTCGCATGAATGTATGAATAATTATGCCAGCCTTACCTTTTAAGATAGGTCTTCCCCAAATCGAGTGCAAAGAAAATAGCGTATATCCCATTTGTTTATCAGCGTTTATCGTAATCTTTGTCATGTCGTTCGAGTTAAGCTACCCATGACATATGCTCAGCATCTATTTATTGTCTTGTGTATTTCCTTTTCAAACTAAGAAGGTGCACTATGTGTTATGGTCCCGTACAGAATGTGAGATGGCTAGTTCTCAGATGGGTGAGGGGTGGAAACCTCAACTGAACCGTTTACCAAAATATTGGCGAATGTCTGCTGCCTGTATCGGAGGGGGAACCTTTACACCACCTGATTGGGTGGTGTAAAGGTTCCTTGTCCCTAACTGATTGGGTGGTGTAAAGGTTCCTTGTCCCTAACTGATTGGGTGGTGTAAAGGTTCCTTGTCCCTAACTGATTGGGTGGTGTAAAGGTACCTTGTTCCTAACTGATTGGGTGGTGTAAAGGTTCCTTGTCCCTAACTGATTGGGTGGTGTAAAGGTACCTTGTTCCTAACTGATTGGGTGGTGTAAAGGTTCCTTGTTCCTAACTGATTGGGTGGTGTAAAGGTTCCTTGTTCCTAACTGATTGGGTGGTGTAAAGGTTCCTTGTTCCTAACTGATTGGGTGGTGTAAAGGTACCTTGTTCCTAACTGATTGGGTGGTGTAAAGGTTCCTTGTTCCTAACTGATTGGGTGGTGTAAAGGTTCCTTGTTCCTAACTGATTGGGTGGTGTAAAGGTTCCTTGTTCCTAACTGATTGGGTGGTGTAAAGGTTCCTTGTCCCTAACTGATTGGGTGGTGTAAAGGTTCCTTGTCCCTAACTGATTGGGTGGTGTAAAGGTTCCTTGTCCCTAACTGATTGGGTGGTGTAAAGGTTCCTTGTCCCTAACTGATTGGGTGGTGTAAAGGTTCCTTGTTCCTAACTGATTGGGTGACATGGAGCCTCAAAGAGCCTTGGTTTCTAAGTGTTCTTCCGTCCGGTTTGGTTCTTCCTGGGTTTGTGTTGGGCAGTACGGAGGGAAAGTGACCGACTGTAACGACCGTACCAAACATATACGTATTACGCCTGGGGAATGTTGTAACTGTGAAACCGGGAAGTTGTTGAGCATGTTTGTATGTGTGGTTCTGGTCGTGTATATTTCCCCCCCTCAGTCTGCTGATAAGTTAAGAGATCTCATATTAGTAATCAGTAATCAGCAATCGGAATCGGTAGTAAGCTAAAGTCCAAAGCCTTCTCCGTGAAGCTGGTTCAGAACTACACAGGGACAATGGTAGGTTGGTGCAGAATGATTTCCGTGAATGTGATATAAATTAATTCATATTATTTTATTTTTATTAACGGTCCTGAGCACACCTTCATCTCAAAGAACCCCCCTCCCCCCGCCACTTTTAAAATTGTAATCATGACTGAATTGTGTCGATAAAACTATCGAGTCTTTCCGGAAAGACCTTAAATCCTGATTACAAAGCACTTTCTTTCGCTGTTGAAATTGTACCCAAATATCCTGAACCAATCAAACATCCCAGACCTCCAGGGTCAAGGATGTGTTTCCCTTTTTAAACATTTCCTAACAGAAATTCTGAAAGAATATGAAACAGAATACAAAGTTATAACTTCTGAAAATAACATTTATTTTTGGGTCTGAAATCTAATTGTGAATGGATGGATAGAAGGGATATGACCTGGGGTTTTATAAAAATTATGTATTTGTTGTTGGATATGGAGTGACGACTGTGAGACTGGTTAAGGGAGAGACTGTTCCCTGACTGGTAAAGAGAGAGACTGTTCCCTGACTGGTAAAGAGAGAGAGACTGTTCCCTGACTGGTAAAGAGAGAGAGAGACTGTTCCCTGACTGGTAAAGAGAGAGAGAGACTGTTCCCTGACTGGTAAAGAGAGAGAGAGACTGTTCTCTGACTGGTAAAAAGAGACTGTTCCCTGACTGGTGAAGAGAGAGAGAGACTGTTCCCTGACTGGTAAAGAGAGAGAGAGACTGTTCTCTGACTGGTAGAGAGAGACTGTTCCCTGACTGGTGAAGAGAGAGAGAGACTGTTCCCTGACTGGTAGAGAGAGACTGTTCCCTGACTGGTAAAGAGAGAGACTGTTCCCTGACTGGTAAAGAGAGAGACTGTTCCCTGACTGGTAAAGAGAGAGACTGTTCCCTGACTGGTATAGAGAGAGACTGTTCCCTGACTGGTAGAGAGAGACTGTTCCCTGACTGGTATAGAGAGACTGTTCCCTGATTGGTATAGAGAGACTGTTCCCTGACTGGTATAGAGAGAGCCTGTTCCCTGACTGGTATAGAGAGAGACTGTTCCCTGACTGGTATAGAGAGACTGTTCCCTGACTGGTATAGAGAGAGACTTTTCCCTGACTGGTATAGAGAGACTGTTCCCTGACTGGTATAGAGAGCCTGTTCCCTGACTGGTATAGAGAGAGACTGTTCCCTGACTGGTATAGAGAGACTGTTCCCTGACTGGTATAGAGAGAGACTGTTCCCTGACTGGTATAGAGAGACTGTTCCCTGACTGGTATAGAGAGAGACTGTTCCCTGACTGGTATAGAGAGACTGTTCCCTGACTGGTATAGAGAGACTGTTCCCTGACTGGTATAGAGAGACTGTTCCCTGACTGGTATAGAGAGACTGTTGCCTCTCTCTAGGCTCTGGAATGTGTCAACTGTACCTTGTGTTTATGAGCACACCACGTAACTCCTTTAAAGAGGGATTAAAATATGGTAAATACTGTATGTTCAGGCAAAGCCAGAGGACTGTGGACGTGTCCAACAGACTTGGAAATGGAAAGTTTAAATATACATATATATATATATATATATAGTTTATATAATATATAGAATTACCATATTAATAAAACAATTTACTAGTTGCCCTGCTAATTGCCAGTTCAGCCAGAATGTTTTTGTTTCTTAAATTTTGAACGTTTTTAGTTCTACATTATTATACTATTATTACTATCATTATTCTATGTTTACCTGTGAATTAATTATGTGATTTGTCACTTTCTATGTGCAACGAGTTTGTAAGCTACGATTAGTAAACATGACAGAGGATACTACCTGGATTTTGAAATAAAGATTTTACTATACATTGTAGCTCCAAGTCTCCGTGTCAAATAATGTGCTCCCCCGTGTGGTAGTTTGTCGTTCCTACACCACATGTTCTCTCTCTCGGCCACTAGATGGAGACATCGATTCGCCTTTAAAGACTGCCTCACAAACCACAATTAGCCGATGGTTTACCAGCATGCCATCAGAGTGTGTATTTGGCCATAAACCCAATATAATAGTCCCAGAATTGCAATGTTATTTAATTTTATTTTTTTAACTACCCATTTATTGGGGCTACCACTCAAAATGAACTGCCGCACAAATTATATCTCTCTATATATAAAATATATATGTTCATGATCGTAGTAGAATATAGTTGAATATAGGACCTATATTAGAATATAGGTCCTATGATGCAGGGGATCCACAGCGTTTAGGGGTCTCTGGGAACACAAGGACCTCATCAATCTTTGACATGAAGGAAAACTAAATGTTTATCACGAGAACTCGCTGCTCCGCTTGGTCAAGTATTTGTTGGCACCCTGGAGAGACGGGGCCAGTCAGGCCAAGCTTCAACTCTCCCTCGCTCTACCACCGTACAGGAGACAGGGTCCCTCTAAACCTCTCTACCGCCGTACAGGAGACAGGGTCCCTCTAAACCTCTCTACCGCCGTCCAGGAGACAGGGTCCCTCTAATCCTCTCTACCGCCGTACAGGAGACAGGGTCCCTCTAAACCTCTCTACCGCCGTACAGGAGACAGGGTCCCTCTAAACCTCTCTACCGCCGTACAGGAGACAGGGTCCCTCTAAACCTCTCTACCGCCGTACAGGAGACAGGGTCCCTCTAAACCTCTCTACCGCCGTCCAGGAGACAGGGTCCCTCTAATCCTCTCTACCGCCGTACAGGAGACAGGGTCCCTCTAAACCTCTCTACCGCCGTACAGGAGACAGGGTCCCTCTAAACCTCTCTACCGCCGTCCAGGAGACAGGGTCCCTCTAAACCTCTCTACCGCCGTACAGGAGACAGGGTCCCTCTAAACCTCTCTACCGCCGTACAGGAGACAGGGTCCCTCTAAACCTCTCTACCGCCGTACAGGAGACAGGGTCTCTCTAAACCTCTCTACCGCCGTACAGGAGACAGGGTCCCTCTAAACCTCTCTACCGCCGTACAGGAGACAGGGTCCCTCTAAACCTCTCTACCGCCGTACAGGAGACAGGGTCCCTCTAATCCTCTCTACCGCCGTACAGGAGACAGGGTCCCTCTAAACCTCTCTACCGCCGTACAGGAGACAGGGTCCCTCTAAACCTCTCTACCGCCGTACAGGAGACAGGGTCCCTCTAAACCTCTCTACCGCCGTACAGGAGACAGGGTCCCTCTAAACCTCTCTACCGCCGTACAGGAGACAGGGTCCCTCTAAACCTCTCTACCGCCGTACAGGAGACAGGGTCCCTCTAAAACCTCTCTACCGCCGTATAGGAGACAGGGTCCCTCTAAACCTCTCTACCACCGTACAGGAGACAGGGTCCCTCTAAACCTCTCTACCGCTGTACAGGAGACAGGGTCCCTCTAAACCTCTCTACCACCGTACAGGAGACAGGGTCCCTCTAAACCTCTCTACCGCTGTACAGGAGACAGGGTCCCTCTAAACCTCTCTACCGCTGTACAGGAGACAGGGTCCCTCTAAACCTCTCTACCACCGTACAGGAGACAGGGTCCCTCTAAACCTCTCTACCGCTGTACAGGAGACAGGGTCCCTCTAAACCTCTCTACCGCTGTACAGGAGACAGGGTCCCTCTAAACCTCTCTACCGCTGTACAGGAGACAGGGTCCCCCTGAACCTGTCCTCATGGTCCTAGAAGACCAGGGATGAAGACTTATAGTTCTCTAGACATGCTAGAGAACTTGTTTGCATTCCTAATAGGTTGTATTTTGGTCATGTGGCACAATATAAATACTCCAAAGTGTTTGAGTTAAAATGCAACCGCAAACCATCTTTCAGGAATTAGTTCTGTCCTCCCAGTTTAGAACATAAACGGTCTTTTAGGTTGTGTCTTAGTGAAAGTTACACCTAAAAAAAAACACAAAACTATTAAATAAATAACGTCATAACATATATCACCAAGCCCCACTCCGACCACAGGCAGAGGAAAACATTCACAGACCAACTGTATTTATATATCTCGTGTTATCGTAGTGAAACCCCTTTTGGGATCAAACTGGACGTTGTTCTATTAATAGCTGATTAATAGCGTAGGTAGCATGGGAAAAGACACGTTGGACATTACAACTAAAAATGGAACGTCAGCCATCTTATTCATTCTTGGTCTTAATTTAGCCACCGAAACGATAGAGAAGGTAGTCAAGAGCATTTTTATATATAACTCATTATAATGAGAACATCTATCAAATACACAGACACACACACACACGCACACACGCACACGCACACGCACGCACACACGCACACACACACACACACACAGCCTCCTCTCCTCACCATGACTCTGCATGGTGTTCCCTGGTGTTTATGTGTGTGTATTAAAGCCTCTAGTGATTCAGGTCCACCGTACGGACCGTACGGGAAGCCCGGCGGTCCAGGTTCACCTGGGTCCCCAGGAGGGACATCAACTGAGATGTTTAGAGCACCCATTAAATCAATACTTTATTTTGTAGTATTTACATTTTAACTTTATTTCTTTCAGACGACAATGACCGTTTCTGGCAGAAGTAGCCCCTGTGTGAACGCTCTCTGGTGTCGAACCCGTCCATCCCGTCGGTTCTGGGCTCGATTCCCCGAGAGACGATGGAGACGAGGCCGAGGTCAGAGTTCAGGTCTCAGGCCCTCAGCCGACCGGAGCCTCCGGGGATCGAACGGACGGTCACTGGAGGACACTTCAGCGGCTCAATGGAAGCATCATGCGACTCGGACAGCTTCAAAACGATCAAATCTATTCACACAAAACAAACTCGACTAAATCCACATTGAACATTAGACAACAACAACAGACCAGATAAGATCGATACCAGAAGAGAGCTCACACTGGAGCAGTGCTTTCAAACTTCCAAAACCACAGTTTGAAAGTTTCTAAATACGGCCTCTTATAAACATATTTAGAAATCAATTTGTGTAATATATGCATGCCATACGGTCACATGTTATTTTATCATCAGTAAGACTGTTTTCATAACTGCATACCCCTGATCACTTACCTGTATATATATATATACCTGTTATTATGCTCATATCCCACACATACTCTATAAGTAATCTTATACTGTTTTTATACCTAGTAGACTGTCTTTTAGCAACTGTAAACTGTAAATTATAAATTATATATTACCATGCACTTTAGTGCAACATTTGCACTCTAGATGCTAACTGTAGCATCGCTGTACTGTTCTTGTGCTGTGTAATGACAATACATTTGAGGGGAATATTGTATTGATGATAAACAATATATATTTATATAAACAATAAAGTTAGTTTAATTAGTTGTGTATGGCAATGGTATTATGTATTATGGTAATATATGGTAATGATCTATATTATAATAATAATGATCTGAATAATCTTTTACTGGACAAAAGTAGGTCTACCTTCACAAGTTGGAAAAACCCTTTCTCCAAGATGTGTACATGCACATCTCACGTGCACATCTCACATGCACATCTCACGTGCACATCTCACGTGGACATCTCACATGCACATCTCACGTGCACATCTCACGTGCATGTTGCATGATTATCAAGGAGAGGTTTGGGGTATCAAATCATTGAGGAGGAGAACAGGAAAACACTACATTTCTTCCCCTCTCTCTCTCTCTCTCTCTCTCTCTCTCTCTCTCTCTCTCTCTCTCTCTCCTCTCTCTCTCTCTCTCTCTCTCTCTCTCTCTCTCTCTCTCTCCATCTCTCTATTGCCATCCATCCATCCATGGTCTCCCTCTTATCCTGGTGGGGTCACGGAGGTAGCAGCTCCAGCAGGGGACTCCAAACGTCCCTCTCCTTGGCAGCATGGACCAGCTCTGACTGGAGGATCCCGAGGCGTTCCCAGGCCAGTGTGGATCTCTCCATTGTTTTCAAACTATCTACCTCTCTCCTCCCTCTCTGTCTCCCTCCTACCCCTCCATCTTTCTCTCATCCAGCTTTCTCCCTCTCCCCCTCTCTCTCTCTCTCTCTCTCTCTCTCTCTCTCTCTCTCTCTCTCTCTCTCTCTCTCTCTCTCTCTCCTCTCTCTCTCTCTCCCCCCCCTCTCTCTCCCCCCCCCCTCTCTTTCTCTCTCTCTCTCTCTCTCTCTCTCTCTCTCTCTCTCTCTCTCTCTCTCTCTCTCTCTCTCTCTCTCTCTCTCTCTCTCTCTCTCGCTCTCTCTCTCTCTCTCTCTCTCTCTCTTCCAAACTCTTTCCCGTAGCTTTTATTATTCTCTAGCGGCTCAGCACTGCCTCTGATGGCGTCTGAGTCATACCTATATATATATATATATATATATATATATATATATTCTACAGCGATTACCTCAGCATCCCACTGCCTCCAGTCCATAGGCCTATATCACACTTCCTGCTTCCGGAGCCTTAAAAATCGCAGAGCAGTGTACTCTTACTTCCGGTAGTTACCCCAGATACGTGACAAACTGTGTCCTCCTCTCCTCTCTGTTATCGTAGTGAACCGGCTGCTCAACGTCTAAACAGAGACAGCCCTACCTCAGTTTACACCATTTACCGAAAGACAAACTCCTCCACAAGTCTTATGTGAGGCTGATGAGGAGGATGAAGGTCCCTGGTTTCATGTTCTCAGGGGTAGCGCGTATGTCTGCAGTTTGCACTTTGACAAGGAGAGCATATACGTCTCGAGAAGTGGGCGGAATAGAGCCACATAAAGTCGGGTATGTGTGTGATTAAAACACTGGTCCCAAGTAGGGCTGGGCGATACGGACCAAAACCCGGTATTTTTAGGCTGCATCGCGATATACGATATATGTCGATATACGATATATATCGGTATTTTATACAAATTCGGTTTTAACTCCATGCCACAAGTATGTCACAAGCACTTTTATTTTAAGACAACTCATATTCACAAGAATAACAGGCATTCCCTTTTAGAACATATACAGCTGCACACTACATATTAACACGTAAATGAAAAGGTACATTGAAATAATCCAAATCCATCAAATAAATCGCCTATATTAAATACATAGGCATACCTCTGCTCCTACACTAAATCGCCTTTGTTCTATGGCGATATATCCAGATAGAGCCACAAGACACAATGTCGGGGAATTGTATGATTGGGATTTAGACTTCTTCACTGTAGTGTTCATTCACTAGTTGAACCGCATCGCCTGGACCGACTTTTGGAAGGTTATGCAGCGATGATGTCCAGCGATAACTGTCCTCCATGGTGAATGCCAAGGTGAATGCATTAACCAGAACTTGGGACACGCTGCTTCAGTGATTTTTAACGGGTACTTCCGGCGTTCTAATCTAACGTGATACAGGCCTGTTGACTGTAGTGAAGGCTCCTCCCCTTTCTGCCCTCTGTGGAGACTGATGCTGCTGATTCCTTTCATTCATTAGTTTTGTGGAGGATCATCTCCCATTGGTTAGCTGACTGAGGAAGGGGGGGGGACACCACCTGACACCACCCTGGACCCTGATCTCTTGCTGTGATCCTTCCTCACAGGGTGACTGGGGAGTGACTGGTGAGTGACTGGGTGACTGGGTGACTGGGTGAGTGACTGGGTGAGTGACTGGTGGGTGACTGGGTGACTGGGTGACTGGGTGAGTGACTGGGTGACTGGGTGACTGGGTGAGTGACTGGGTGACTGGGTGACTGGGTGACTGGGTGAGTGACTGGGTGACTGGGTGACTGGGTGAGTGACAGGGTGAGTGACTGTGTGACTGGGTGACTGGGTGAGTGACTGGGTGACTGGGTGACTGGGTGAGTGACAGGGTGAGTGACTGTGTGACTGGGTGAGGGTGAATGCTGTAACAGTGAGCCCTCAGTAGGAGACATGCTGGGTGTTGACAGGCTGCCTGTTGGTCATCCAGCTGAGAGAGGAATGTTCCCCCACCAGCCTGACGGGAAGAAGAGGTCAGAGGTCAGAGGTCAGGGGTCAGGGGTCGGGGGGAAGGAATCAGCTGCTATCAGAGGGGGGGGGGGGCAGGAGGGGGGGGGGAGACGAGGGGGGGGGCAGGCACGAGGGGGGGGGGGACACGAGGGGGGGGGGGGGGACACGAGGGGGGGGGGACACGAGGGGGGGGGACACGAGGGGGGGGGGGGACACGAGGGACAACCTGCCCCCGTCAGACCTCCTTCATAAACACACAAGACCCCCTGTGGAGGACGACTGAAGAGTCAGACAGACACAGAGCTACCGGGCTCTCCATGAGGCCCCTAGCCCCTTCCCTAGCCCCTCCACTAGCCCCTCCCCTAGCCCCTCCACTAGCCCCTCCCCTAGCCCCTCCACTAGCCCCTCCACTAGCCCCTCCCTAGCCCCCCCACTAGCCCCTCCCCTAGCCCCTCCCCTAGCCCCTCCCCTAGCCCCTCCCTAGCCCCTCCCCTAGCCCCTCCCCTAGCCCCTCCACTAGCCCCTCCCCTAGCCCCTCCCTAGCCCCTCCACTAGCCCCCCCACTAGCCCCTCCCCTAGCCCCTCCCCTAG
>CM051018.1:2440791-2445791 GCA_027704905.1 Muraenolepis orangiensis
AGCCATCTTCATGTTATTATTCTTAAGAGGTCGTCGGTGCAATTTCCTGTTTTCATTAGTGTTGATGAGTCCTTATTAACGTGATAACTGAGGTCACTGTGGCCTGGTCACACACACACACGCACACACACACACACACACACAGATACACACATACACATGCAGACGCACACACACACACACACACACACAGACACACACACACGCATGCAGACGCACACATGGAGTGTGTGTGTGTGAGTGTGTGAGTGAGTGAGTGTGTGTGTGTGAGTGAGTGTGTGTGTGTGTGGTGTGAGTGTGTGAGTGTGTGAGTGAGTGTGTGTGTGTGTGGTGTGAGTGTGTGGTGTGTGTGTGTGTGAGTGTGTGTGTGTGTGTGGTGTGAGTGTGTGTGTGTGTGTGTGTGTGTGTGTGAGTGTGTGTATATACACTTCATAAGTTCCCTAATACAAGCTTCAGCATGACTCAGACGTATCCCATCTCTCCCTTCCCCACTGAGCAGACCAGCTGGTGTGGCCAGGGGTCATCAGAACACCTTAAAACAATACCTTAATAACCCTTAATAAACCTTAATAACACCTAATAACCCTAACCCGTAGTCAGACTGACACATGTCACGAAGGGGGCGGGGCCTCAGGCGGGGTCACAGAACGCAGGGGGGCAGGATGCTGAGGAGAGAGAGAGAGACGGTTTGACCCCCATTAGTGTCAGAGTGTGGCACCAGTCTGCTGCTCCCCACCACCACCACCTCCCCCTCCTCCCCCTCCTCCCCCTCCTCCCCCTCCTCCCCCTTCTCTCCTCCCTCCTCCCTCCTCCCTCCTCCCCCATCTCCCCCTTCTCTCCTCCCTCCTCCCTCCTCCCCTACTCATCACATTACCACAGTGCGGTGCACAGGATCCTGTTTCTATCGACCGCCAGAGGAGAAAGGGCTGAGCTGGATGACGAGGAGGTGAAACCCGAACCAGAGGTGGCGTGAAGGGCAGCGGTGGGCGGGGCTTAGATAGGAGGGGAGATCGGTTCATTAAACGCCCAGGGGAGCGGTGGCGGGCTTAGATGGGGGAGACGGTTCTTAAACGCCAGGGGAGCGTGGGCGGGCTTAGATAGGAGGGGAGATCGGTTCATTAAACGCCCAGGGGAGCGGTGGGCGGGGCTTAGATAGGAGGGGAGATCGGTTCATTAAACGCCCAGGGGAGCGGTGGGGGCCGTCGTGGTCGTCTAGAGGAGTTAAATAAAGATTCAGAGGTTTTTTTTGAACGAAGGTCGGATGACTCCCTTTGTTGTTATCGGAAGTGGGCTGTGTGCCGTCTGGAGTTAAATAAAGATTGGGAAGTTTTTATTTTTATTGAATGACTCAGTTTGTTGTTAGCGTTAGGGGCTAGCTGACGGAGGAAGGACTGTTAGAAACATGTGGTGAAGGAGCAGGTTAGGGGTGAGACAGTTAGGGGTGAGACAGTTAGGGGTGAGACAGGCTCATCGGGGAAAATTGGGGTTCGAACCCACAAACACACTACAACGCTCTCCCTCGCCCCCTGCTGGGTATTCTGAGTGGTTTATAGCACCTGTCACCCATAATTCCTTACATTTACAATATGTACTCACCTCCACACACGGAGCACCATGTGTGGAGGTGCAGGGTTACATGCCTTGCTCAAGGGAACGTCAGCACGTGTGAGGAGTGCATTTATGTCCCTCGCTGTCTCAGTGTAGCGTTGGTCTGATTAGTTTACTTTGACATTTCAATCATTCATATCTAGTGATGAGGATGATGATGATGATGATGATGATGATGGTGTCCATATATAGCAGCAACTTCTGACTAGATATGGACAGCACGAAGTATGTTCCGATTCACTTCTTCTCGGCGTTAAGCCCGAGATGAGGGCCGCTAGAGGGCAGCGTTGGTCTCCAGTCCACCAGAGAGCGACCCGTCAGCTGATGAACCGAGACCTTTTAGGCATATAGGCCTATACGTTTAGTTTCTATATATTCTGTTATATTTATGAAATAGGAAAATTAACTACAAAATATGCTTGTAGTTATTAGTATTTTTATTAATATTGTTATTTTATTGAGTGTCACATTGACACAATGTGTGTGTGCGTGTGTGTGACATATGGACGTCTGGACGACTTCATAAATACACCAGCTGTCAATCCAATCAACCCATAATGGTTAATTTAACTTCCATTAACTTCATTGTCACTTCACTTGTATTTGATCTTCTTTATCTAATTGTTAAAGTCTGAGAACCTGAGAACCTCTTCCTCTCTCCTCTTCCTCTCTGCGTCGCACCGTCGGTTCCTGCAGGCGCCCCCCGCGCGCAGAGAGAGAGAGAGAGAGAGAGAGAGAGAGAGAGAGAGAGAGAGAGAGAGAGAGAGAGAGAGAGAGAGGAGAGAGAGAGAGAGAGGAGAGAGAGAGAGAGAGAGAGAGAGAGAGAGAGAGAGAGAGAGAGAGAGACTTGCATTCCGGTTAAGATCGGGCGAGCGACAGAGAGCCACGCGCTGTAACGGCGTTCCGTTTCGGAGGAAGACGGCTGACGGCTGACGAGTTTCTGTTGAGATCCGTTCTTCATGACTGATAAAGTTTCCCGACGGGAAGGTCGCGGGGAGAGGAAGAGGAAGAGGACTGAGCGCGGGGGACGGAGGAGGAAGAGGAGCGCGTAGGAGCGTAAAGTTGTCGGTCCGGAGCGGAGCGATGGGCACCCTGCGCGACCTGCAGTACGCGCTCCAGGAGAAGATCGAGGAGCTGCGGCAGCGCGACGCGCTGATCGACGAGCTGGAGCTGGAGCTAGACCAGAAGGACGAGCTGATCCAGAGGCTGCAGACCGAGCTGGACAAGTACCGCTCGGTCATCAAACCGGCCACCCAGGGCCACAAGAAGCACACCGAGCTGCAGGAGCAGCAGCAGCGCACCAAGAGGCAGGCCATCTCGGCGGAGCCCACAGCCTTCGACATCCAGGATCTGAGCCAGGTCACCCTGCCCTTCTACCCCAAGAGCCCCAAGTAGGTGTCCTAAACACCGCTGTAACACAGGCCCGGGCTGCGCTCAGCCTCCAGCTGGGGCTTCACCTCGCTGAGTGGAGCGTCGGGTATAGAGCAACACCTGTGGCTCACAGCCAAGAGATTCAGACTATCAGCTCTCTATAGACAACGATATAGGATCAATAATTCAGTCTATCAGCTCTCTATAGACATTGATATAGGATCAATGATTCAGTCTATCAGCTCTCTATAGACAACGATATAGGATCAATGATTCAGTCTATCAGCTCTCTATAGACATTGATATAGAATCAATGATTCAGTCTATCAGCTCTCTATAGACAACGATATAGAATCAATGATTCAGTCTATCAGCTCTCTATAGACATTGATATAGGATCAATGATTCAGTCTATCAGCTCTCTATAGACATTGATATAGGATCAATGATTCAGTCTATCAGCTCTCTATAGACAACGATATAGGATCAATGATTCAGTCTATCAGCTCTCTATAGACATTGATATAGGATCAATGATTCAGTCTATCAGCTCTCTATAGACAACGATATAGAATCAATGATTCAGTCTATCAGCTCTCTATAGACATTGATATAGGATCAATGATTCAGTCTATCAGCTCTCTATAGACATTGATATAGGATCAATGATTCAGTCTATCAGCTCTCTATAGACAACGATATAGGATCAATGATTCCATCTGTCAGCTCTCCTAACCTTATAGAAAACCATAAAGGGTTAAACTCTACCTTATAGACACACAATATATACTTTATAAATATGCAGAAACAGCCAGCCAAAGTCACGCAAGAGGAAGGTTACAAGGTGTGTGTGTGTGTGTGTGTGTGTGTGTGTGTGTGTGTGTGTGTGTGTGTGTGGAGTGAGTGTGTGTGTGTGTGTGGAGCATGTGTGTGTGTGTTTGAGGAGTCTGTGTGTGTGTGTGTGTGTGTGTGTGTGTGCGTGTGTGTTGAGTGTGTGTGTGTTATTGTTAGGTGACATATGGACGTCTGTATTTCTGATCAGACTTCATAAAGCACAGCACCTCACTGAGCTCCATGAGCCTCAGTGAGGAAGGTTGTGTGTTTCCAACTGAAGGAGACTTTGGATTCACGGTCGTCTTGTTCAAATGCTGTCTTGTAGCAGAGGTCAAGTGTGTGTGTTAGGAGAGGTCATCCCCACCCGATACACACACATCTCCATCTCCATCTCACATGTGTTTATCCCTCTGGTAGAAGTCAGTTTGGCCCCAAAACGGAAACACTCTTTAACACTTTACAACCACTATCCTTGTCAAAGTATCTCTCTCTCTCTCTCTCTCTCTCTGCCTGCCCCTCTCTCTCTCTCTCTCTCTCTCTCTCTCTCTCTCTCTCTCTCTCTCTCTCCTCTCTCTCTCTCTCTCTCTCTCTCTCTCTCTCTCTCTGCCTCTCTCTCTCTCTCTCTCTCTCCCTCTCTCCCTCTCTCTCTCTCTGCCTGCCCCTCTCTCTCTCTCTCTCTCTCTCTCTCTCTCTCCTCTCTCTCTCTCTCTCTCTCTCTCTCTCTCTCTCTCTCTCTCTCTCTCTCTCTCTCTCTCTCTCTCTCTCTCTCTCTCTCTGTCATTTCCTTGAGCCTCTTCCTCTCTCTCTCCTCTTCCTCTTCTATTTTTTCCCCTCTTAAAGAGCATATTTTCTCCTTTTAAGGACAGCTCCTGCCGTCCCCAAACCTCCAGCAGCAGATCAAGGCTCCTAAATCTGGAAGACTGATGTTATTGTAAAGAGCTGAGCTGCTGGGCACCAGGGGGGGGGG
Source organism: Muraenolepis orangiensis (assembly GCA_027704905.1). Classification (NCBI taxonomy): domain Eukaryota; kingdom Metazoa; phylum Chordata; class Actinopteri; order Gadiformes; family Muraenolepididae; genus Muraenolepis; species Muraenolepis orangiensis. The sequence continues at coordinate 2,445,572 of CM051018.1, forward strand.
GCACAAGGCATGGGGGACAGCCATGGGGGGGGGGGGCACAAGGCATGGGGGACAGCCATGGGGGGGGGGGGCACAAGGCATGGGGGACAGCCATGGGGGGGGGGGGGGGCACAAGGCATGGGGGACAGCCATGGGGGGGGGGGGCCACAAGGCATGGGGGACAGCCATGGGGGGGGGGGCCACAAGGCATGGGGGACAGCCATGGGAGCCATGGGGGGGG
>CM051018.1:2450791-2455791 GCA_027704905.1 Muraenolepis orangiensis
CTCCTCCCGAGCTCATCTGCATTCCCATTGGACACGTCCGGGTTGACCACTTCTGATTGGACGTTGTTTCCTTAAAAAATGTCAGGACCCCGCCCCTTCTTAGCCAAACACAGGCTCTTCTGACCAGAAGGTTGTAAGCTGGCAGCCAACCACGCGCTTGGTATTAAAGACAGTGAAGTGAAGATGACTCAGGTCATGGTATGTGTGAAATGAAAGGAAGGAAGTCAAGGTTCCCGAGAGACAGGAAGCGGAGCTGTCGTTTAAACAGGCAGCTTGAGCTGCTGGCCGCTCACACTAATTAAACCTCCCTGATGGTGGGCCTGGTGACAGATCCACCTGAGAGACGTAGCGTCCTGTCGCTACCTCTCTTGTAGTTTCAGGTGTGGGAGCGATGCTACACGCTGTATTACACACTTAGATCGGTTTCCCTGACATGGATGTCTTATCTGTAAACATCTTCTGATAAGCCTGACACTTCCATGGCGCCACATCTCACGAGGATCTAGGGAAGGCAGACGTTAGGTCCGCTGACGAGGATCTATGGAGCTGATGGGACCTTATACAGACTTTAAACAAATAGAAAACAGCGAGGATATAATCTCTCTCTTTCCCTCCGCCTCTCTCTCTCTCTCTCTCTCTCTCTCTCTCTCTCTCTCTCTCTCTCTCTCTCTCTCTCTCTCTCTCTCTCTCTCTCTTTCCAACCCATATATACTGTATGTATATATATATATATATATATATATATATGCATACAGTATATAACCCCTACTAAGTGTCCAATAATCGGTATGCGAATAATTATTATCAGTTTGATGGCCATGAAATAACGAAGAGAATGGGACTCTGACACCAGACCAAAGCACCGAGAGCCGAGAAGAACAACACCTCAGCCCTGATTGTGGCACCACGCTACCGCTGAACAACCAACAAGACACAGACGAGCTGGTGTCCTACATGTCTGTTCAAAAGAACCAAGACAAGAAGACAGACAGGTTCTTGTCCTCCTGGTCTGCTCCAGTGTCAGGGAGGACAGACAGGTTCCAGGCTGACAGGAGTTTGAAGAAACCCATAATTGTGTCTTTCTGGTCTCGACCTGACGGGTGACCTGGGGTCTATCAGGCTCTGTGGCAGACTGGGACTCCAAGTCATATTCACTGACACGAATCCTTTAAAGACTTACTTTGCATGATTGTAGAAATGCTCTTTCTCCTCTCTCTCTTTTTCTCTCTCTCTCTCTCTCTCTCTCTCTCTCTCTCTCTCTCTCTCTCTCTCTCTCTCTCTCTCTCCTCTCTCTCTCTCTCTCTCTCTCTCTCTCTCTCTCTCTCTCTCTCTCTCTCTCGCGCGCGTGCTCTCTCTCTCTCTCTCTCTCTCTCTCTGGAATGGAAATGGAAATAATCCATTTAAAGACATTAAGCCAATTGATTAAGATAATATTAAGGCACTCTGTTGTTATGAATTATAACTAAACAACTAAATGATCTTGATATTCCGAGCTTGTCGCTCTATCCTCGTATCTTAATATGATATCTTATGGCAGAATAACATGAAATGTCCTGGTCTTCCAGTCTCAGAGGACACACACACAATAGACCCCCCACACACACACACACACAAACACTCACACATACACCCGGTGTTCCCATGGCGACGAGGTGCGGTTCTGATTGGCTGTGTCCTCCCTGGGGGTACGGAGCTCACCGGTGGCTGATGGTGATGAGACTCATCACATGAGATTGTTATCAAGTGTTACCAAGTCAGACGTCCTCAGATAGCGGTTAGCGTTTACTGAACCGTCATTTAGGTTAAGGTTTAATAATACGTACTTCACACAGAGCTACAGACCTGTCACATGGCACCGGAGGAGCCATATTCCACGAGAGTAGATCGTATCAGATCATTGCACAGTGGAAGTGAAACACGCCCTCTCATTGGTTATTTGTGTGTTCATTTGGTCACATGACTAGAGGTCATGTGATTAGAAGGTGAACAGAACCCGTTGATTTAGTCAAACTGAATCAGTCTGTATTGTTGAGATTGACTGTAGTTCAACGATACAGAGAGACACACACGAGGACTGAATGGAGTCACATACCAATCACATTGTATTGTTGACCAGAAGAACGATTCCAAGGAACTTCCCTCGGGTCGGCAGTCAGTGAACTGACATGGAAATACTGAAATAGCAACAGCAAATAAATAAATAACAAGTTAAATACTAAGATAATTAGGCTCCAGCTGTCTGCTGATTGCCAGAACCGCTGTGATTGCTGTTGTCAGGATCCAGGCTTACGCATTACGGGCTTCAACAGAACCCCGAGGGAGCTCCTCGATGGGGACTGTCAGCGCTCACTCTTCACTGAGAACGTAGTCCCAGACAGGGCATTTACTTCATGTTCTCGCTTAGTGCCGAGGTCATCGCTTTTGGACTTTTTCATGAGAAGAGATGTTGTCTTCATCTGCTCCCTCACTGTGACCCACATCTGAATAACATATTGACATATAAAACTGTTCATGTAAGACCATCAACCTTTATGAAACCAAGGACGTGGACCTGTGGGTTTACTTCATGTTCTATTCATGTTCTGATTCTCTTTGGATCGTGTGTCACGGTAACCCACATTGATAACATCTCTGATATATTCAGATAATCAGCTCATCAGCTCATCCAGATCAACGCTCGACCGAACCCAGACTGACAATCAAATGATCGTTGGTTTTGGATCAATAATCCCAGAGCTTATAGCTACCTCCAGGTAACCATGACTGTAGAGAGCAAGCTGCTCTCTTGGTTATCCATGAGGCCTCACAATAACCCACCGATCAGCTTCCACGAGGCCCTACATTCTACTACACCGAGCCTCCACGAGGCCCTACATTCTACTACACCGAGCCTCCACCGAGGCCCTACATTCTACTACACCGAGCCTCCACCGAGGCCCTACATTCTACTACACCGAGCCTCCACCGAGGCCCTACATTCTACTACACCGAGCCTCCACCGAGGCCCTACATTCTACTACACCGAGCCTCCACGAGGCCCTACATTCTACTACACTGAGCCTCCACCGAGGCCCTACATTCTACTACACCGAGCCTCCACCGAGGCCCTACATTCTACTACACCGAGCTTCCACCGAGGCCCTACATTCTACTACACTGAGCCTCCACCGAGGCCCTACATTCTACTACACTGAGCCTCCACCGAGGCCCTACATTCTACTACACCGAGCCTCCACAAGGCCCTACATTCTACTACACCGAGCCTCCACCGAGGCCCTACATTCTACTACACCGAGCCTCCACCGAGGCCCTACATTCTACTACACCGAGCCTCCACCGAGGCCCTACATTCTACTACACCGAGCCTCCACCGAGGCCCTACATTCTACTACACCGAGCCTCCACCGAGGCCCTACATTCTACTACACCGAGCCTCCACGAGGCCCTACATTCTACTACACTGAGCCTCCACCGAGGCCCTACATTCTACTACACCGAGCCTCCACCGAGGCCCTACATTCTACTACACCGAGCCTCCACGAGGCCCTACATTCTACTACACCGAGCCTCCACGAGGCCCTACATTCTACTACACCGAGCCTCCACGAGGCCCTACATTCTACTACACCGAGCCTCCACGAGGCCCTACATTCTACTACACCGAGCCTCCACCGAGGCCCTACATTCTACTACACCGAGCCTCCACCGAGGCCCTACATTCTACTACACCGAGCCTCCACCGAGGCCCTACATTCTACTACACCGAGCCTCCACCGAGGCCCTACATTCTACTACACCGAGCCTCCACAAGGCCCTACATTCTACTACACCGAGCCTCCACCGAGGCCCTACATTCTACTACACCGAGCCTCCACGAGGCCCTACATTCTACTACACCGAGCCTCCACCGAGGCCCTACATTCTACTACACTGAGCCTCCACCGAGGCCCTACATTCTACTACACCGAGCCTCCACCGAGGCCCTTTATTGTCCATGTGTAACAAGTACGCGTAAGAATGCTTACTCACTATACAATACTATACTACACTACTCTACACTTTATTATTCTATACTATACTTTAGTACAATACTATACCATACTATTCTACACTATACTACACTATACCACACCGTACTATACTACATTTTACTACATTATACTATACTACATTATACTACTATAGTATAAACAACACTTTATACTATCTACTACTATATACTATAAACAACACTTTATACTATCTACTACTATATACTATAAACAACACTTTATACTATCTACTACTATATACTATAAACAACACTATATACTATCTACTACTATATACTATAAACAACACTATATACTATCTACTACTATATACTATAAACAACACTTTATACTATCTACTACTATATACTATAAACAACACTATATACTATCTACTACTATATACTATAAACAACACTATATACTATCTACTACTATATACTATAAACAACACTATATACTATCTACTACTATATAGTATAAACAACACTTTATACTATCTACTACTATATACTATAAACAACACTATATACTATCTACTACTATATACTATAAACAACACTTTATACTATCTACTACTATATACTATAAACAACACTATATACTATCTACTACTATATACTATAAACAACACTATATACTATCTACTACTATATACTATAAACAACACTATATACTATCTACTACTATATACTATAAACAACACTATATACTATCTACTACTATATACTATAAACAACACTATACTGTAACAATAAAAGAACAATAAAGTGTCTAACGGATGATATATACGGAACCCCATCATCACCCTGACAACATCATCATCATCATCATCATCATCATCATCATCATCATCATCATGACAACATCATCATCATCATCACCATCATCATCATCATCATCATCACCATCATCATCATCATCATCACCATCATCATCATCATCATCATCACCATGACAACATTAACA
>CM051018.1:2463291-2465791 GCA_027704905.1 Muraenolepis orangiensis
TCCTCGGTGATTTGTCCTCCATTCCGAAACCGACCATATGCTAGGCAGCTTCTGAATGGAGTTCAACCTGTCTCCAGCCCAACCTCATCTATCATGTGTGAAAGGTCTCTCTCTCTCTCTCTCTCTGGACTGAGAGACATAGAGACAGAGAGAGAGAGAGAGAGAGAGAGAGAGAGAGAGAGGGAGAGAGAGAGAGAGAGAGAGAGAGAGAGAGAGAGAGAGAGAGAGAGAGAGAGAGAGAGAGAGAGAGAGAGAGAGAGAGAGAGAGAGAGAGAGAGAGAGAGAGAGAGAGAGGGAGAGAGAGAGAGAGAGAGAGAGAGAGAGAGAGAGAGAGAGGAACAGATATCTGGGTCTTGGGGGAATCAAGCCGTCCGTTATCTCCTCTGTCTCTAACATCCTGCTCCTCCTCTCAGGAGAAACAGGCGAGAAGGAGGCGGTGTGGGGATGGGGGAGGAGGAGAGGAGGTGGAGGAGGTGGGGAAGAAGAAGGAGGAGGGGAAGGAGGTGAGGGAGGTAGAGGAGGAGGTGGAGGAGGTGAGGGAGGTAGAGGAGGAGGTGGAGGAGGTGAGGGAGGTAGAGAAGGAGGTGGAGGAGGTGAGGGAGGTAGAGGAGGAGGTGGAGGAGGTGAGGGAGGTAGAGGAGGAGGTGGAGGAGGTGAGGGAGGTAGAGAAGGAGGTGGAGGAGGTGAGGGAGGTAGAGGAGGAGGTGGAGGAGGTGAGGGAGGTAGAGGAGGAGGTGGAGGAGGTGAGGGAGGAGGGTAAACCGACGTGCTGCCAAGTCTTCCCCAAAGTGACACGAAATATCTGTGTCATTCTGCCAATTCTCTTCAACAAGCTTGTTGTTCCGAGTCTTCACCATTAACAGTTTATTGAGTGTCTTGTTTATTTCTAGAGAAAGAACACAGACGGTATATCGCTGCATGATATGTCTTAAACTACCTGAGGTGGACCTTGTTCTATGAGATAAGAGACATCTTTCCTCATCACCTTTAACCACATCCACAAGGCACAGATCAGCAGGACTATAATTGGTCTTTGAAGGACAGGCCTAATGGTCGATTAAAGTTTCACTGGCTTGTAATGGAATTCATAATTTTGAACATTGCTTTTCCCCCACATGGTTATGAATGTATTTATGACCATTGGATAGTGAGAAATAAAGTTTTTGGGTAGCTGGTTGTCGAAAATAAAATGAAAATAAACAGAAGCAGCTTCTACATTTAATTGTAGTATTTTGATCTAAATCGTTCAAAATACAAAGGGACAAATAAGGATAAATAAAGCAAACTTCAGCAAACGACAGTGTCGTGATATTTCTCTAACCATGGACGCTATACTGTTAACACACCGTAAAAACACCAAACCTGTACCTGTGTTTTGTCTGAGGATTGGATCGGCGATCAGAAGGATCTGAGTATTGGTGTGAATGTTCTCATCTCATTGATTGAGCTGCGGTTAGACGGGAGATCTCTGACTCCGTCGTTCAGTGTAACGAGGAATCTCTTCCTCCGTGGGATGAGGGTGGTTCAGAGTCCTCTGGGTCTCAACGATTAGCTTGAGTTCCTGAATGCATTCGTTAAGCCTAATATGTGTCTGAGTGTTATGGTTTTAATGAGAGCCGTCAGTGATTACAGATTAGTTTTACTGGAGAGATTTACTCTTGTGCTGAACTTGATTAAAGGATCACTTCTGCCTTTTCCCAGAATGTAGAGTTGAGGAGAGTTGAGTTGTTCCAGGGCGATGGTGAGAGTTGGAGAGAGAGGAGAGCTGGTCTGAGGGCATTGGGTTGGACCTCAGAAAGCATAGCTAAGTGTTATCTAAACGATTTTCAAAGTCATGGCTGAATATTGAGCTGATTTTGACAATGTGGATGAGGCTCTGGAGAGACTTCAGAGCGAGACTTTTGTACTAGTTGTATTTCTCTGTAGGGATCATTTCCATAATGTTGTGAGACACTTTAAAACACACTTCATAACAGCCTGAGCTGTCAGGGGTAAAGGCAAACCCATTGGGAGGACGTCCTGATGGGTTGAATCAGACCTAGACCTTGACTGCTGAAGTGTTCTCTCATAGTGCTGGACCAATTCAACCAGTCCTGGCATTAGTTACACTTAGTCCAGGATGACGGGATCCTTTAAAATACATCAATGGTCTCCATTCAAATATTGCTTTGAGAAATAAAGTGTGTATATATATTACAGCTATGATATCAGCTGGCTGGGTCAGCGGCCAAGCTGCTTATCAGCAGGACTGACAGAATGCCGGTGCAGGTATTTTATTTTGGAATATTTATATATTTTATTAATTAATATATTTTAAAATTTCTTAATGACTTGCCTTTAATCCAGAAGAATATTCCACCTATACAAAGTGGATGAGGTCTAGGGGAGGAGATATGCTCTCTCTCTCCTAAAGGAGCTCGGAAGACGTGTAGAACCTCAGTGAAGAAAGAGAACAGAACTTCAGGACGGTTCCAGACGGTTTATTCTGTTCCTCTCAGCT
>CM051018.1:2475791-2498291 GCA_027704905.1 Muraenolepis orangiensis
GCAAGCATCACAATACAGAGAGACAGACAGACATCACAACACAGAGAGACAGACAGACATCACAACACAGAGAGACAGACAGACATCACAACACAGAGAGACAGACAGACATCACAACACAGAGAGACAGACAGACATCACAACACAGAGAGACAGACAGACATCACAACACAGAGAGACAGACAGGCATCACAACACAGAGAGACAGGCAAGCATCACAACACAGAGAGACAGACAGACATCACAACACAGAGAGACAGACAGACATCACAACACAGAGAGACAGACAGACATCACAACACAGAGAGACAGACAGACATCACAACACAGAGAGACAGACAGACATCACAACACAGAGAGACAGACAGACATCACAACACAGAGAGACAGACAGACATCACAACACAGAGAGACAGACAGACATCACAACACAGAGAGACAGACAGACATCACAACACAGAGAGACAGACATCACAACACAGAGACAGACAGACATCACAACACAGAGAGACAGCAAGCATCACAACACAGAGAGACAGACAGACATTACAACACAGAGAGACAGACAGGCATCACAACACAGAGAGACAGACAGACATCACAACACAGAGAGACAGACAGACATCACAACACAGAGAGACAGGCAAGCATCACAACACAGAGAGACAGACAGACATCACAACACAGAGAGACAGACAGACATCACAACACAGAGAGACAGACATCACAACACAGAGAGACAGGCAAGCATCACAATACAGAGAGACAGACAGACATCACAACACAGAGAGACAGACAGACATCACAACACAGAGAGACAAACAGACATCACAACACAGAGAGACAGACTGGCATCACAACACAGAGAGACAGACAGACATCACAACACAGAGAGACAGAAATACATCACAACACAGAGAGACATATGGACATCACAACACAGAGACAGACAGACATCACAACAAAGAGAGACAGAAAGACATCACAACACAGAGAGACAGACAGACATCACAACACAGAGAGACAGAAAGACATCACAACACAGAGAGACATATGGACATCACAACACAGAGACAGACAGACATCACAACAAAGAGAGACAGAAAGACATCACAACACAGAGAGACAGACAGACATCACAACACAGAGAGACAGACATCACAACACAGAGAGACAGACATCACAACACAGAGAGACAGACATCACAACACAGAGAGACAGACATCACAACACAGAGAGACAGACAGACATCACAACACAGAGACAGACAGACATCACAACACAGAGAGACAGACATCACAACACAGAGAGACAGACATCACAACACAGAGAGACAGACATCACAACACAGAGAGACAGACATCACAACACAGAGAGACAGACGGGCATCACAACACAGAGAGACAGACATCACAACACAGAGAGACAGACGGGCATCACAACACAGAGAGATAGACGGGCATCACAACACAGAGAGACAGACGGGCATCACAACACAGAGAGACAGACGGGCATCACAACACAGAGAGACAGACATCACAACATAGAGAGACAGACGGGCATCACAACACAGAGAGACAGACATCACAACATAGAGAGACAGACGGGCATCACAACACAGAGAGACAGACATCACAACATAGAGAGACAGACAGACATCACAACACAGCAGGGGGGAACTGGGGGCTTCTGTTGCTTTCACTTTTTTTTTATTTGAATATCTCAGAGCTTTAAATGTTCGTCCCATTTTAGAACAGAACGCCCCAACGTGCACCTCTCGACCCCCGGGTTCCCGCTTATTTGATCTTTGCATTATGATTTAATTGATGTTTAATCGTTGGTGATGTAAGCTGGTTCTATGGGTTTTTACCACTCAATCCAGACAGAATGCATGTGAATGATGTTGTGGAGTTATAACCTGTGTTGGTGTATCCTGGACGGTATTAGAGGTGAGCCCTCCTAAATGGACTGCTTTGCTCTCTTTAGCATAGCTAAGAATAGCAGGCCTAGACCATTAACACAACGCTAAATCACTTTCTTAATCAACACAAAAAGACAAGCATCACAACACAGAGAGACAGACAGACATCACAACACAGAGAGACAGACAGACATCACAACACAGAGAGACAGACATCACAACACAGAGAGACAGACAGACATCACAACACAGAGAGACAGACAGACATCACAACACAGAGAGACAGACAGACATCACAACACAGAGAGACAGACAGACATCACAACACAGAGAGACAGACAGGCATCACAACACAGAGAGACAGGCAAGCATCACAACACAGAGAGACAGACAGACATCACAACACAGAGAGACAGACAGGCATCACAACACAGAGAGACAGGCAAGCATCACAACACAGAGAGACAGACAGACATCACAACACAGAGAGACAGACAGACATCACAACACAGAGAGACAGACAGACATCACAACACAGAGAGACAGACATCACAACACAGAGACAGACAGACATCACAACACAGAGAGACAGGCAAGCATCACAACACAGAGAGACAGACAGACATTATAACACAGAGAGACAGACAGACATCACAACACAGAGAGACAGACAGGCATCACAACACAGAGAGACAGACAGACATCACAACACAGAGAGACAGACATCACAACACAGAGAGACAGGCAAGCATCACAACACAGAGAGACAGACAGACATCACAACACAGAGAGACAGACAGACATCACAACACAGAGAGACAGACATCACAACACAGAGAGACAGGCAAGCATCACAATACAGAGAGACAGACAGACATCACAACACAGAGAGACAGACAGACATCACAACACAGAGAGACAGACAGACATCACAACACAGAGAGACAGACAGACATCACAACACAGAGAGACAGACAGACATCACAACACAGAGAGACAGGCAAGCATCACAACACAGAGAGACAGACAGACATCACAACACAGAGAGACAGACAGACATCACAACACAGAGAGACAGACAGACATCACAACACAGAGAGACAGACAGACATCACAACACAGAGAGACAGACAGACATCACAACACAGAGAGACAGACATCACAACACAGAGACAGACAGACATCACAACACAGAGAGACAGGCAAGCATCACAACACAGAGAGACAGACAGACATCACAACACAGAGAGACAGACAGACATCACAACACAGAGAGACAGACAGGCATCACAACACAGAGAGACAGACAGACATCACAACACAGAGAGACAGACAGACATCACAACACAGAGAGACAGGCAAGCATCACAACACAGAGAGACAGACAGACATCACAACACAGAGAGACAGACAGACATCACAACACAGAGAGACAGACATCACAACACAGAGAGACAGGCAAGCATCACAATACAGAGAGACAGACAGACATCACAACACAGAGAGACAGACTGGCATCACAACACAGAGAGACAGACAGACATCACAACACAGAGAGACAGAAATACATCACAACACAGAGAGACATATGGACATCACAACACAGAGACAGACAGACATCACAACAAAGAGAGACAGAAAGACATCACAACACAGAGAGACAGACAGACATCACAACACAGAGAGACAGAAAGACATCACAACACAGAGAGACATATGGACATCACAACACAGAGACAGACAGACATCACAACAAAGAGAGACAGAAAGACATCACAACACAGAGAGACAGACAGACATCACAACACAGAGAGACATACATCACAACACAGAGAGACAGACATCACAACACAGAGAGACAGACATCACAACACAGAGAGACAGACATCACAACACAGAGAGACAGACAGACATCACAACACAGAGACAGACAGACATCACAACACAGAGAGACAGACATCACAACACAGAGAGACAGACATCACAACACAGAGAGACATACATCACAACACAGAGAGACAGACAGACATCACAACACAGAGAGACAGACATCACAACACAGAGAGACAGACGGCATCACAACACAGAGACAGACGGGCATCACAACACAGAGAGACAGACATCACAACATAGAGAGACAGACGGGCATCACAACACAGAGAGACAGACATCACAACACAGAGAGACAGACAGACATCACAACACAGAGAGACAGACATCACAACATAGAGACAGACGGGCATCACAACACAGAGAGACAGACATCACAACACAGAGAGACAGACAGACATCACAACACAGAGAGACAGACAGACATCACAACACAGAGAGACAGACGGCATCACAACACAGAGAGACAGACGGGCATCACAACACAGAGAGACAGACATCACAACATAGAGAGACAGACGGGCATCACAACACAGAGAGACAGACATCACAACATAGAGAGACAGACAGACATCACAACACAGCAGGGGGGAACTGGGGGCTTCTGTTGCTTTCACTTTTTTTTTATTTGAATATCTCAGAGCTTTAAATGTTCGTCCCATTTTAGAACAGAACGCCCCAACGTGCACCTCTCGACCCCCGGGTTCCCGCTTATTTGATCTTTGCATTATGATTTAATTGATGTTTAATCGTTGGTGATGTAAGCTGGTTCTATGGGTTTTTACCACTCAATCCAGACAGAATGCATGTGAATGATGTTGTGGAGTTATAACCTGTGTTGGTGTATCCTGGACGGTATTAGAGGTGAGCCCTCCTAAATGGACTGCTTTGCTCTCTTTAGCATAGCTAAGAATAGCAGGCCTAGACCATTACCACAACGCTAAATCACTTTCTTAATCAACACAAAAAGAGGTTGGTTGCTTTTAAGATGAAAGAATCCTCTGATCTGTCTCTGGGTTGGATGCTGGGTTGGATGATCCCTTATTCATGAATACATTTGACTACCAAAAGGCTCTTTGTAGCTCAACTGGTAGCCCACGCCATTAGCGCTGCCAGCCGCCTGGTCCATCGCTCGTCTGTGCAGATAAACTCCGTCCTCACTATTGTGAGACTTGTGGGATCAAAGCACCAAATGGAATACATTGTTCTCATTATTAATATTACTATTAATATGGCAAGACCAAAAAATGGGTGAGCTGCATAATAACCCTCGGTCTGAAGGTCCATGTGGTTGTGGTTGTTGTTGTTGTTTACGTTCTGCTTCTTAACCCCCCCCCCCCCCCCCCACCCCTGCTGTTCTTTCACGGTTGCCGTGGTAACCGAGGAACCCAAAATTTAACGGAACCCAATGTTTAGATGGCTGTGACGTTTGAGCGCCGGGCCGTTCTCTGGGTGAGCGACGCGCTAACGAATGGTTTCTCGTTTGTTCCGCTGATGACAAAACATGATTTAGGTTGTGGTTGCGATGCCTGCTGCCAGGGGCCCCTGAGTGGCACAGGGCCCCTTACTGAGTGGCACAGGGCCCCTTACTGAGGGCCCTACTGCCCCTCTGGTAATAGATCTGACGCTCTGGAACCACTTCACTTACTGTGGAATAATGGAAACTGAAATTAGAATTGCAAAAACAGTCTCTCTCTCTCTCTCTCTCTCTCTCTCTCTCTCTCTCTCTCGCTCTCTCTCTGTGTCTCTCTCTCTCTCTCTCTCTCTCTCTCTCTCTCTCTCTCTCTCGCTCTCTCTCTCTGTCTCTCTCTCTCTCTCTCTCTCTCTCTCTCTCTCTCTCTCTCTCTCTCTGTCTCTCTCTCTCTCTCTCTCTCTCTCTCTCTCTCTCTCTCTCTCTCTCTCTCTCTCTCTCTAAATGTGCAAAGACAATGTCTGTTAATAAATGGATGAATGTTTGATAAAAGATGTTTTTTCTTCTGGTCTGCAAGGCTTTCATGTCACCGTGGGAAGTTTGTATATCTGAAGTGAATGGATATCCGATGACGTGTTGCTCTCTCTTCCAGGAAAGCTTTTAGTGAAAGTGAAAGACGTCTTTCACAATGTGAGGACATGGTGGTTTAATTCATGAATAAAGCTCTCAATTCAACAGAAAAATATGAAAACTACGATGCTCTGAGCTGTAATGCTTGAAAACCTTGCAAAACGCAGTAGAAATGCAATGAATGAATGAATGAAACCATGTAATACATTAGGTAGCCACATGCTAACTATAGTGATAGACTCACACACATTCCTCTGCAATATGGCAATGCTAGGCTAGTATGCTAGCATGGCAATGCTCAACAATGCTATGCTGGGAAGCTAATAAACTAGCATCTGGTGCTTGGCTTGTTATTCTTGAAGTATGGTGATAGATAGTATGCTGATAGTATCGTATGGTGAAAGTATGGGGATAGTGAGTTACTTTTTGATTCCCACCCTCAGTCAGTCAGTCAGTCAGCCAGTCAGCCAGTCAGTCAGTCAGCCAGTCAGCCAGTCAGTCAGTCAGCCAGTCAGCCAGTCAGCCAGTCAGTCAGTCAGTCAGCCAGTCAGTCAGTCAATCAGTCAGTCAGTCAGTCAGCCAGTCAGTCAGTCAGTGTATTGTAACTAAATGTTCCATGATGGGGTTTGATTCTCAGGAACAGGAAGGACGTTGAGTTGTAATGTAGCCGGGGGGTAAAGAGTCTCTTTTCCCCCTTAGTGCTATGGGAACGCAGTCGGAGCAAAGGACTCTGGGGAATGAAGTTCCTGCGGTCGTGTGATTTTTCAGTTTTATTAAATGTTTTTGGTGGTTGTGTCTTGGTTTGCGTGTCTTGGTTTGCGTGTCTTGGTTTGCGTGTCTTGGTTTGCGTGTCTTGGTTTGTGTGTCTTGGTTTGCGTGTCTTGGTTTGCGTGTCTTGGTTTGTGTGTCTTGGTGTGTGTACATGTGTCTACTTGGGAGTGTGTTTGTATGTGTGTGTATTTGTTTATGCTTCTGTTTTTGTTGTGTGAGGGGGTCTGTGTGTCTGTTCGTGTCTGTGTGTGTGTGCTTGTCTGTGTGTGGGTGCGTGTCTGTGTGTGTGTGCTTGTCTGTGTGTGGGTGCGTGTCTGTGTGCGTACGTGTGTGTGTGCATGTCTGCATGTGCGTGCGTGTCTGTGTGTGCATACGTGTCTATGTGTGTATGTGCGTGTCTGTGTGTGGGTGCATGTCTGTGTGTGCGTGTGTCTGTGTCCGTGTGTGTGCATATGTGTACATGTCTGTATGTGTGTCTATGTGTGTCTAGTGTGTTCAGTCTAGTGAGTCTTATGATGATGATCAATAATTATAACAGGAAGATGATCAATATTCATAATAAATAGATCATTAATATTCATAATATATTGATGATTAATATTCATAACATATTGATGATTAATATTCATAACATATTGATGATTAATATTCATAACATATATTCCCAAGATTCCTCAGCACTTCATGCAACAATGGTTTAATTGGCATGTGAGGAGGGTTATAATAAGAGAGAGAGAGAGAGAGAGAGAGAGAGAGAGAGAGAGAGAGTAGAGAGAGAGAGAGAGAGAGAGGGGAGAGAGAGAAGAGAGGAGAGAGAGAGAGAGAGGAGAGAGAGAGAGAGAGAGAGAGAGAGAGAGAAAGAGAGGAGAGAGAGAGAGAGGAGAGAGAGAGAGAGAGAGAGAGAGAGAGAGAGGAGAGAGAGAGAGAGAGAGAGAGAGAGAGAGAGAGAGAGGGAAACAAATATGTTATGTGGTGAATATCATTTATATACTTGTTTTTTAATTACTATTAATGATTGGATGATGAGTTCGTAAAGTAACGTTACACCCTGTCACATGGATGATTTCAACGTGAATGTGTTTCGATTTTGAAATCATGTATTAATGATTAATTATGCCCTACACTAACAGGTTGTGTCAAGTGTGCTGCGTTAGCAGATCAAGACTTTCATCCTGAATTGAATCAGCAGAATTTGGTTCTGATTCTGACCAAACATTTAGCTGTCAGGCTGACGGCTCCTGAGTCTCACAGCAATCTAACACCAGATAACATGTTTACAGAGGAGGAGCTGCACCATTCCTATTCCCTCACTCCCTCACTCCTCCCCTCACTCCCTCACTCCATCACTCCCTCACTCCTCCCCCTCACTCCCTCACTCCCTCACTCCATCACTCCCTCACTGCTCCTCCCCTCACTCCCTCACTCCCTCACTCCATCACTCCCTCACTCCCTCACTCCTCCCCTCTCACTCCCTCACTCCTCCCCTCACTCCCTCACTCCCTCACTCCATCACTCCCTCACTCCTCCCCTCTCACTCCCTCACCCCTCCTGAGATGGAGATGGAGTGAGATGGAGGAGTGAGATAAGGAGTGAGATGGAGGAGTGAGATAAGGAGTGAGATGGAGGAGTGAGATGGAGGAGTGAGATAAGGAGTGAGATGGAGGAGTGAGATGGAGGAGTGAGATAAGGAGTGAGATAAGGAGTGAGATGGAGGAGTGAGATAAGGAGTGAGATAAGGAGTGAGACGGAGGAGTGAGATAAGGAGTGAGATAAGGAGTGAGATAAGGAGTGAGATGGAGGAGTGAGATAAGGAGTGAGATGGAGGAGTGAGATAAGGAGTGAGATAAGGAGTGAGACGGAGGAGTGAGATAAGGAGTGAGATAAGGAGTGAGATAAGGAGTGAGACGGAGGAGTGAGATAAGGAGTGAGATAAGGAGTGAGATGGAGGCGAAGGAGGGTGTGACAGCACAAAGTACATAATAAAAAGAGTTTAAACAATAATAAAAACCTATACAGAGAATCTGTGATATCCTACTAGTAAACTACCATCACACATCCATTACCTACACCTTGGTGAGGGTTGGTGAGGGTTAAGGCGGCAATTACGATTTAAGAACATTTTGGGAAATATCGGGATACGAATCCAGGACATTCTTGAATGATTGTTTAGCAACAACTGTTGCTTTAGATGGATTGTTTAGCCTCAGAGATAACAGGACAAAGGGGACTTCCTGGTGTGGCGGAGCTATGGACTGCACTGAGACTCTACTTTCTGTCAGTTGTTTTGTTTGTCAACCTGCAGACGTTACGTCCTACTGGTCTGGGATGCCACTTGACACCAGATGATCTTCTCAGTAAATCTAGTTTCATGTTTCAGCTCTGGGTCTGTGGTGGACCTGTCCTTCAGCGTTCAGCTCTACCGGTACCACACGGGCCGCCGAGTACCGTGAATATGAACTATTATCCATATTATGAAGATTGGTGCTTATTTTAAAAGTGGATAGAGTGGAGAAAGTGGGGAGAGCTTCTGGTGGCATGGCAGCACAGCCCTGTGGGTGATGTGGTCTGGGGGGTTTACTGGGGGTGAGGGGGTGAGGGACAGGAGGGGGAGTTACCGGAGGGTGAGGGGGTGAGGGACAGGAGGGGGAGTTACCGGAGGGTGAGGGGGTGAGGAACGGGAGGGGGAGTTACCGGAGGGTGAGGGGGTGAGGGACAGGAGGGGGAGTTACCGGAGGGTGAGGGGGTGAGGGACAGGAGGGGGAGTTACCGGAGGGTGAGGGGGTGAGGGACAGGAGGGGGAGTTACCGGAGGGTGAGGGGGTGAGGAACAGGAGGGGGAGTTACCGGAGGGTGAGGGGGTGAGGGACAGGAGGGGGAGTTACCGGAGGGTGAGGGGGTGAGGAACAGGAGGGGGAGTTACCGGAGGGTGAGGGGTGAGGGACAGGAGGGGGAGTTACCGGAGGGTGAGGGGGTGAGGAACAGGAGGGGGAGTTACCGGAGGGTGAGGGGGTGAGGGACAGGAGGGGGAGTTACCGGAGGGTGAGGGGGTGAGGAACAGGAGGGGGAGTTACCGGAGGGTGAGGGGGTGAGGGACAGGAGGGGGAGTTACCGGAGGGTGAGGGGGTGAGGAACGGGAGGGGGAGTTACCGGAGGGTGAGGGGGTGAGGGACAGGAGGGGGAGTTACCGGAGGGTGAGGGGGTGAGGGACAGGAGGGGGAGTTACCGGAGGGTGAGGGGGTGAGGAACAGGAGGGGGAGTTACCGGAGGGTGAGGGGGTGAGGGACAGGAGGGGGAGTTACCGGAGGGTGAGGGGGTGAGGAACAGGAGGGGGAGTTACCGGAGGGTGAGGGGGTGAGGGACAGGAGGGGGAGTTACCGGAGGGTGAGGGGGTGAGGAACAGGAGGGGGAGTTACCGGAGGGTGAGGGGGTGAGGGACAGGAGGGGGAGTTACCGGAGGGTGAGGGGGTGAGGAACGGGAGGGGGAGTTACCGGAGGGTGAGGGGGTGAGGGACAGGAGGGGGAGTTACCGGAGGGTGAGGGGGTGAGGGACGGGAGGGGGAGTTACCGGAGGGTGAGGGGGTGAGGGACAGGAGGGGGAGTTACCGGAGGGTGAGGGGGTGAGGGACAGGAGGGGGAGTTACCGGAGGGTGAGGGGGTGAGGAACGGGAGGGGGAGTTACCGGAGGGTGAGGGGGTGAGGAACAGGAGGGGGAGTTACCGGAGGGTGAGGGGGTGAGGGACAGGAGGGGGAGTTACCGGAGGGTGAGGGGGTGAGGAACGGGAGGGGGAGTTACCGGAGGGTGAGGGGGTGAGGAACGGGAGGGGGAGTTACCGGAGGGTGAGGGGGTGAGGAACGGGAGGGGGAGTTACCGGAGGGTGAGGGGGTGAGGAACGGGAGGGGGAGTTACCGGAGGGTGAGGGGGTGAGGAACGGGAGGGGGAGTTACCGGAGGGTGAGGGGGTGAGGAACGGGAGGGGGAGTTACCGGAGGGTGAGGGGGTGAGGAACGGGAGGGGGAGTTACCGGAGGGTGAGGGGGTGAGGAACGGGAGGGGGAGTTACCGGAGGGTGAGGGGGTGAGGAACGGGAGGGGGAGTTACCGGAGGGTGAGGGGGTGAGGGACAGGAGGGGGAGTTACCGGAGGGTGAGGGGGTGAGGGACAGGAGGGGGAGTTACCGGAGGGTGAGGGGGTGAGGGACAGGAGGGGGAGTTACCGGAGGGTGAGGGGGTGAGGGACAGGAGGGGGAGTTACCGGAGGGTGAGGGGGTGAGGGACAGGAGGGGGAGTTACCGGAGGGTGAGGGGGTGAGGAACAGGAGGGGGAGTTACCGGAGGGTGAGGGGGTGAGGAACGGGAGGGGGAGTTACCGGAGGGTGAGGGGGTGAGGAACGGGAGGGGGAGTTACCGGAGGGTGAGGGGGTGAGGGACAGGAGGGGGAGTTACCGGAGGGTGAGGGGGTGAGGAACGGGAGGGGGAGTTACCGGAGGGTGAGGGGGTGAGGGACGGGAGGGGGAGTTACCGGAGGGTGAGGGGGTGAGGAACGGGAGGGGGAGTTACCGGAGGGTGAGGGGGTGAGGAACGGGAGATGGGACACCTCCTGTGGTGTCCCATCATGGTGAGGCTGAAATTTCAACGTCTGTTTTTTGATGAGGTGCCAAGCGTGGAAAACGGGGAAAATATGAATCTACTGGTGGCTTGTTTTCATTATTCAGTTTGGAGTATCTGCTATGTTTGTATTTTTGATCATACATTTGAATATAATTCTATATAATAATATAGAATACTCATGTGTAATGCATGGGTCTAGAAACATCTATTGGACTATTTTAGGACTACATTATCATTTTTATGATAAGTTACCTTCCATCCAACCACGTCTCTCTCCCTCTGTATGTTTATCATGTGTGTTTACATGGTGACCTCATGCCTCAGGCTCTGTGTTTACATGGTGACCTCATGCCTCAGGCTCTGTGTTTACATCTAGCAGTACACATCTAGAGAGCTCCGAGCATCTTCTAGGAGCTTCTAGCTCCAGCCTGGCTCCCTCTGGCGTTGTGTTTCCATGAACCACGGTGGTTCCTTCGGTTTGTGTGATGGATGACCTTCAGACACATGACACATGATTCTTTGTGGGTTTCTTTAAGTTGAACCTTTTGGAGAAAAGAAAGTTTCTGACCAGAGGTTCTCATGCGGTCACACATTCCCTGACATCCGGAAAAGAAAGTCTCATAAAAATTGTTCAGAAATCAAACCTGTCATTCTGTATCTGTTTCTCATTTGACATTCATTGGTGGACACACAGGAAGTGTGATGTCATCTGCCCAAATAAGGACTGTCAGGTCTGTCCAATTTATCCACTGGCCTGACTAACAGGGAATTCCATAGGGAATCCACGGGCCGCCAAAATTAAACTATGGAATATGCCAACAGTCTAGTTGAGACAACATCTTAGGATATTTTTGCCACCAAAGTTTATGGAAAAGTTCTGTTTTTACTCCTTTAATAATAAAGATAGGGGAAATCTCTAAATGAGGAAAATTTTAGAGTTATCTAGGTCTGCTAAGTGTAATGGTGTAGTGGTGTAATGTGTATATTACGCCTTAATGCCTTAATGCCTTGCTCAAATTGCACAGCATGACACTCACAATGTCACGGTTAGCGGTTCCATTCCCATGCACGCCGTCACCCATGCTGGGAATGGATACACTCATCGTTTTGTAAAACAATTACAGTATACATTAAAAAGAAAGGAGGGTTGAGGAACCAAAGGAATATGTTGAGCAGTAATCTGGTCCCCTGTGCTCCAGCTCTCACCAACGTCAAGCTGTGGGCCATCGACCGCCAGTGCTTCCAGACCATCATGATGAGGACGGGTCTCATCAAACACACCGAGTACATGGAGTTTCTGAAGAGGTGAGCGCCCGCCGTGTTCCTCCGTGACACAGATAGAGACGGATGACCCAGATAGAGACGGATGACCCACATAAGGACCGTGCTTTCATTTCCCCCGAGACTTTGTCTTATTGCAAGTCTTTTTCCAACTCTTTGAACCCCCGTCACCGCCCGTCACCGCCCACCGGGGTTACGTCAAAAACGTTTAAACCTGGCGTTTTTTGTGTTGGGCTGATTATTCTTTTGGATAAAAAATATGTTTAAAAACCATTCTCTCCTTTTCTCCGTGGTCTTTGTTCACAACGGCCCCTCCTGGTTCAGAGCAGAAGCTATTAGCATACAGATTTGAAGAGCAGGACCGGTTAAATCACATTCAAGTCTGAGCTGAAGAAAACAATTTCAACAATCCAACTTCAGGAGAGTCCATCTTGTTATCTCGCCAGATAAAAAGATCTCCTGATTCTCCTGTGATCTCAGAAGTTCTCCTGTGATCTGTTGAGTCGGGTTCTGAAGCGTTATAGAACCAGAAAGACACTGCATGACGCCCGGTACTGCATCTGATGCTGAGAGTACTAACTAGTAACTAGTAACTTATTAAATACTAACTTATTAACTAGTAACTTATTAACTAGTAACTAGTAACGTATTAACTAGTAACTTATTAACTAGTAAATAGTACCGTATTAACTAGTAACGTGTTAACTAATGTGTTAAGTAATTAAAAGCAATGTGTTAACTAGTAATTGGTAACTTGTTAACTAGTAACTTATTAACTTATTAACTTATTAACTTATTAACTTATTAACTTATTAACTAATGCCCTGTTAACTAGTAACTAGTAACATGTTAACTACTAAGTAGTAGCTAGTAACTTCTTAACTATTAACTAGTAACTTATGAACTAGTAACTTATGAACTAGTAACTAGCAACTTGGAATAGGGAGTAAGCATTCCATTTTACTTGTTGCATATGGCAAATACAAATCTTGAATCTTGAACTTATTAACTAGCAACTGGTAACTTATTAACTAGTAACTAGTAACTTAGTAACTAGCAACTGGTAACTTATTAACTCGTAACTAGTAACTGATTAACTAGTAACTAGTGTATTGCCCGTCACTTCAAGAAGACTGAATTGCCCACTTAGTTTCCTCTTATTAACTTTCTCTACATACCTTCCTTCCTCAAGGTGTTGCTAACTCCCCATCTCCCCCCCCCCCCCCCCGCAGAATGACATTCTAGAACACAATACTATAAGAATACTATACACAATCAAATAAAAAATGAACATCAAATAACAATAAAGTGATTGATGGATGATATGTACATGTGTTATATTGTGCAAAAAGCATTTAAACGCATTGTAAAGTGCCAGTAGTGCAGCAGCATCATGAATACAGTGCAGTACAGAGCAGTAACTGTGATGAGTCCAGAAAATCCAGCAAAGTATGACAGAGTAATGTTAATGACATGTTATGATAGTGTGATGTTAATGACATGTTATGATAGTGTCATGTTAATGACATGTTATGATAGTGTCATGTTAATGACATGTTATGATAGTGTAATGTTAATGACATGTTATGATAGTGTCATGTTAATGACATGTTATGATAGTGTAATGTTAATGACATGTTATGATAGAGTAATGTTAATGACATGTTATGATAGTGTAATGTTAATGACATGTTATGATAGTGTAATGTTAATGACATGTTATGACAGTGAATGTTATGATAGTGGCAGCCCTCCTAGCAGGTCAGTAGGTCACTGCCTGTGGATACAAACTATCATTATACCTGGTAGTCCTTGCTGTACGGATGCTGAGGAACCGGGGACCAGACAGTAGGGGGAGAAGAGATGGAGCCCAGGGTGGTTGCAGTCCTTAGTGATGGACATGGCCTTCTTCAGATATATGGTCCTAAAGATCTCCTCAATCCATGGAAGTGCACACCAGATGATCTTCTCTGCCGTCCTGTGTGTGTGTGTGTGTGTGTGTGTGTGTGTGTGTGTGTGTGTGTGTTGTTTTGTGTGTGTGTGTGTGTGTGTGTGTGTGTGTGTGTGTGTGTGTGTGTGTGTGTGTGTGTGTGCTCTATAGATAGTCCTGCAGGGCAGAAGGCTCATGCATCATTGTGATTGGGATCAGTCTCAGAGAGGGCTCATCAGATGGATGCAAAACGCTGAATAGACAGGAAACTAGTGAGCTACTTCTTCACCTTAGGGGGAGGTAATCAACCCCTTAACCAATCAGAACGAAGACCTTGCAAAATAGCACTCAGTGGTCATGATCAGTACTGCACAAATGGTGCAGTACCATGAAATGGTATGAAATGGTGCAGTACCGATAAGCACCAGGTTCGATCCCCGTGTATGCAGCTTAACCTTTTCCTTAATGTCTAAATTCACTGGAAGTTGCTTTGGATAAAAGTGCAAGTGTGCTAAACAACAGTACACTGACAGAAAAGCGAACGGTGGAAGGAGCAGTAGTAGCGTTGGGCTATTGGTTATTGGTTATAACACACAGTTCCACTGCCTTCCCTGGAGAGGTCATTTCCTCCTCATATTCCTCTGGGCTCATCAGTCCGGCTCATCAGTAACGGAACATATGGGAAGAAGTGGAACACAGAACACAGAAACAATAGACTGGATTGGGTCTACAAACAGCTCAGTTTTGTGTTAATCTCAGAGGAATTGTGATTAATCATGATTTATGACGTTTTTAAAACAATAGCAATATTGTATTTATAGTAACATTAACATTTGCAGAGCAAGAACAAACACATACTAAGTATCAGGAAACATATGCACTGTGAGTGATGGAACTTGAATAGATAATGATATACTTTGTGGGTCACATCCATTGTGTGTAATGTAAGATAATGTAATCATATGTGTAAGGATAGTTAGCTTTATCATTATTTATATCATATTAGGATAACGTAGGCCGCTCTGGCATTCACCCACTGATCCTCCACATGCGTGACCACTTAACCCTGGGTTGAGTGTGTAGGGAGAGACGTGACGCCTGCTGTAGATCTGTGAGACTATCCACCATATTGTTACACTCACGTTCTCTGGAACAGTTATTCCATTCACGAAGAGAACAATACTGAGCTGATTCTGGAGAGGTCAGAAATGTGTTGTAGGGTCAATGAATGACCTACATCTGGGACATTTGAGTTATTAATATTTTATATTATTTTATAATATTGTATAGTATAATTTGAAATGTGCCTTTAGGCCCTGTTTCTGAAAAAGGGAAAAGCATAGATGTGATAGCTGGTGGGGAGGACCAGCTGCGGGCTGAGCGCTGCTCACCCATCCAGGACCAAACCGCGCTGGTGGGATGGGAGAGATGGTGGAGATTACTCTGGAAACAAGGTGTGGAGAACCAGAGGGTGATAGGGAGAGAGGGCCTGTTTACTGGATCAACACATTGTATGGATCAGGGTTTGAGGAGAGCCAGGTGGCGTTAATGATAGTTGGACAGGGAAACAGACAGGGGACAAAGATAGGACCCCCCCTTACACACCCCACGTGTGTTCAACCTTGGGATCTGAGTAATGGTTATGGTAATGGCCTGCTTTTATATAGAGCTTTTATTCAAAGTGCTTTTATCCAAAGTAGAGACCTGTCCAACATAACCTGACCTGGTTATCCTGGTAAAATATACAAGCTCCTCCTATTTCCTATTTCCTATTTCCTATTTCATTTGTTGGTTTTTCTAAGGTGTTTTTTCAATTCCCCATCCAGATGAAGGTCCACCAATACAAACAACGGAATGCATTCCCATTTTTGTTCAGACAAACCTAATCTGGGATCCATCAGTCCTACTGTGTTCTAGTAGAACCTCTGATCAGTCCTACTGTGTTCTAGTAGAACCTCTGATCAGTCCTACTGTGTTCTAGTAGAACCTCTGATCAGTCCTACTGTGTTCTAGTAGAACCTCTGATCAGTCCTACTGTGTTCTAGTAGAACTTCTGATCAGTCCTACTGTGTTATAGTAGAACTTCTGATCAGTCCTACTGTGTTCTAGTAGAACTTCTGATCAGTCCTACTGTGTTCTAGTAGAACTTCTGATCAGTCCTACTGTGTTCTAGTAGAACTTCTGATCAGTCCTACTGTGTTCTAGTAGAACCTCTGATCAGTCCTACTGTGTTCTAGTAGAACTTCTGATCAGTCCTACTGTGTTCTAGTAGAACTTCTGATCAGTCCTACTGTGTTCTAGTAGAACTTCTGATCAGTCCTACTGTGTTCTAGTAGAACTTCTGATCAGTCCTACTGTGTTCTAGTAGAACTTCTGATCAGTCCTACTGTGTTATAGTAGAACTTCTGATCAGTCCTACTGTGTTCTAGTAGAACCTCTGATCAGTCCTACTGTGTTCTAGTAGAACTTCTTATCAGTCCTACTGTGTTATAGTAGAACTTCTGATCAGTCCTACTGTGTTCTAGTAGAACTTCTGATCAGTCCTACTGTGTTATAGTAGAACTTCTGATCAGTCCTACTGTGTTCTAGTACAACTTCTGATCAGTCCTACTGTGTTCTAGTAGAACTTCTGATCAGTCCTACTGTGTTCTAGTACAACTTCTGATCAGTCCTACTGTGTTATAGTAGAACTTCTGATCAGTCCTACTGTGTTATAGTAGAACTTCTGATCAGTCCTACTGTGTTCTAGTACAACTTCTGATCAGTCCTACTGTGTTCTAGTAGAACTTCTGATCAGTCCTACTGTGTTCTAGTACAACTTCTGATCAGTCCTACTGTGTTATAGTAGAACTTCTGATCAGTCCTACTGTGTTATAGTAGAACTTCTGATCAGTCCTACTGTGTTATAGTACAACTTCTGATCAGTCCTACTGTGTTATAGTAGAACTTCTGATCAGTCCTACTGTGTTATAGTACAACTTCTGATCAGTCCTACTGTCTTCTAGTAGAACTTCTGATCAGTCCTACTGTGTTATAGTAGAACTTCTGATCAGTCCTACTGTGTTCTAGTAGAACTTCTGATCAGTCCTACTGTCTTCTAGTAGAACTTCTGATCAGTCCTACTGTGTTATAGTAGAACTTCTGATCAGTCCTACTGAGTCTGGGCCGGAGTTACACCTTGTTTCCGGTTTCTTTATGAGAAACTACTTTGTGCGAGTGGATGAATCTTTCAGACGGGGGTATTTATACAGTGGCCGATCTACACAGTGTTGATTTGAACACTTTAACGTTTTTTACAGTTAACTATTTCTGACTGAGTTTGTGTTTGCTGTTAACCAATCACACGCAGACCCCCGCCTCCGGCTACATGTGGAAATATGAAGCTTACCCAGATTTGAGCTTGTCTGCCAACAGACTCACATCTGATTTGTGAGACTAAGACAAACCAAACCAGGGGATACTTACTCACTTTATGTTCCCTCTGTTCTTCCTCTTCTTCTTCTTATAAATAACTCATCACTCCTTGTCCTTCATTCCGTAGTGTTCCCACGTTCCACGGCCTCCAGGAGGACATCCTGAGCAAGCTAGCGGACGTCCTGGAGGAGGTGAGCAGTGGATGTCCCTCAGTGTCCTTCACGTCTTGTAGTGTCTGTTCTCTGTCTTATAGTCTGTTCTTCATGTCTTGTAGTCTGTTCTTCATGTCTTGTAGTGTCTGTTCTGTGTAGCTGCTGCAGCTCTTTGAGGAAAGCTCTCCCATGGAGCTGAACTCATAGCTTGGTTGCCGGGTAGCATTAATAGGTAGTGTTAATAATGTATTGAGATGGTTAAATCATGCGTGTTTGATGACAACACATCAGCAGGGAGGATGTGTTCTCGTCAGCTCCTGGCGGTAATATGTACTGCTTCTATGTTAATGCAGTGCGCTGTACTGCATGGTTGATGTGATGTTTTAATATTGCTGGCCAGCCATGTGTAAATGAGCCTCTGGCCAATGGGGGATCAGCTTTATGACCTCATGTACTTCCTGATAGCCCTGTTCAACCCCGCAGGGCTTCTGAAACCACTGGAAGATGAGATTTGGTTTGTGGTTCAAAAAGCTAAACAGATGAACCATTCAAACGGTTGACTGAATGTCTGCAGTTCCCTTAACTATTAAAGTTAGAATAAACAGGATGTGGTGCTGTTGCAATAGTACTCCTGACTGTCTTTTACCTACACACATTAGTTCATTTAAATAAAACATATGCACATGTTTGTGTATATATATTGTTCACTCACTATGTGTCTGTATACTCTGAGAGCATTTCTGAAAAGTTCTGTGTCTGAAAGAGACGTTTGGAGAGCGGCTGGACAATAATTTGAAAGTCTTTGTCACTACGTGACGACAGCAGGATGATGTTTATGATAAGTTATGTTTATGATAAGTTATGTTTATGATAAGTTATGTTTATGATAAGTTATGTTTCTGATAAGTTATGTTTATGATAAGTTATGTTTATGATACATTATGTTTATGATAAGTTATGTTTCTGATAAGTTATGTTTAGGATAAGTTATATTTATGATAAGTTATGTTTATGATAAGTTATGTTTATGATAAGTTATGTTTAGGATAAGTTATATTTATGATAAGTTATGTTTATGATAAGTTATGTTTATGATAAGTTATGTTTAGGATAAGTTATGTTTATGATACATTATGTTTATGATAAGTTATGTTTCTGATAAGTTATGTTTAGGATAAGTTATATTTATGATAAGTTATGTTTATGATAAGTTATGTTTAGGATAAGTTATATTTATGATAAGTTATGTTTATGATAAGTTATGTTTATGATAAGTTATGTTTAGGATAAGTTATGTTTAGGATAAGTTATGTTTATGATAAGTTATGTTTAGGATAAGTTATGTTTATGATACATTATGTTTATGATAAGTTATGTTTATGATAAGTTATGTGTCTGATAGGTTATGTTTATGATAAGTTATGTTTATGATAAGTTATATTTATGATACGTTATGTGTTTGATAAGTTATGTTTATGATAGGTTATGTTTATGATAAGTTATGTGTCTGATAAGTTATGTTTATGATAAGTTATGTTTATGATAGGTTATGTTTATGATAAGTTATGTTTATGATAGGTTATGTTTATGATAAGTTATGTGTCTGATAAGTTATGTTTATGATAAGTTATGTGTCTGATAAGTTATGTTTATGATAGGTTATGTTTATGATAAGTTATGTGTCTGATAAGTTATGTTTATGATAAGTTATGTGTCTGATAAGTTATGTGTCTGATAAGTTATGTTTATGATAGGTTATGTTTATGATAAGTTATGTGTCTGATAAGTTATGTTTATAATAAGTTATGCATCTGATAAATGATGTGTCTGATAAGTTATGTTTCTGATAAGTTATGTTTATGATAAGTTATGTTTCTGATAAGTTATGTTTATGATAAGTTATGTTTATGATACGTTATGTGTCTGATAAGTTATGTTTATGATAAGTTATGTTTATGATACGTTATGTGTCTGATAAGTTATGTTTATGATAAGTTATGTTTATGATAGGTTATGTTTATGATAGGTTATGTGTCTGATAAGTTACCGGTAAGTGAGGGGAATCCCCTGGTGACTAGAAGTTCTCTTGCCTACCTGTTGAAGTAATGTATACTATATACTGTATTATGTTATAATATATGTGTATATGTATGTATTATATAATTATGGTGACTATAGTAGTGATTATAGGTGGTTATAGTAATTCTGCTGTCTCCCTGTTGAATGACCGCTTAAGTCGCTTTGGACAAGTGTCTGAATTAATGTAATGAGGAAGAATCAGGATAGGTAGACCATACTAATGACTATCTCTCTTCCTCTCCTCTCCTCCTCTCCTCCCCTCCTCCCCTTTCCTCCTCTCCCCCTCTCCGCCTCTCCCTGTCGCCTCCTCCTTTCTATTCATCTCATATTATTTATATTCATCCTCTCCTCTCTTCCTCCCCTCCTCTCCTCCTCTCTCCTCTCTTCTGCTCTCCAATTGATCTCTTGTTCCCTCCTCTCCTCTCCTCTCCTCTCCGCTCCTCCTCTCCTCCTCTCCTCTCCTCCTCTCCTATCTCCTCTCCTATCTCCTCTCCTCCTCTCCTATCTCACCTCTCCTCTTACTCCCCTTGCTCTCCTTCCCCGTCCTCATCAATCCTTTTCTCCCTTCTCTCCTTTCCTTTCCTCACCTCACTTCATATGCCCTCTCTCCCCCGCTCCCCTGTGTCCTCTCCTCCCTCCTCCCCCCTCTCTCCCTCCTCTCTCCCTCCCTGACAGACACACTATGAAGATGGAGAGTACATCGTCAGGCAGGGAGCACGGGGAGACACCTTCTTCATTATCAGCAAAGGAAAGGTGAGTTTCTCCCCCCCCCCCCTCTCTCTCTCTCTCTCTCTCTCTCTCTCTCTCTCTCTCTCTCTCTCTCTCTCTCTCTCTCTCTCTCTCTCTCTCTCTCTCTCCATAGTTACCGTCTCTCCTCCTCCTTGTGACCCATCTTCAACAGGATGTGGATAACATTCTCATTTTACCAGAAAGGAGATGTAACACACATCGGGGGCGTCATCATCATCATCATCATTATCACCATCATCATCATCCTCTCCATCCCCGTGTGTATAGGTCACCCAGGAGGTGGATGACACCAACTTCCTGGGTGTCATTTGTCGGCTGTCATAGTAACCAGCCCAGCGCTCGCTCCACGGCTCAAACCTTCCCCTAGTGGCCGACTCTGGTAGTGACGTCCGATCTGTGGCCACAGCTTCAGCATCATTGATATCAACCAGGACTGATCAGACATGAGCAGGAGGTCCGAGGATGATGAGCACACCCATCAGTAATAACAGCTCCTCATTGGTCAACGAGAAATCTAGAAAAACAGGGAAAAAGTCACTTTGGCCTCATACATGGGCGGCAGTACAGCTCAGGAGGTAGAGAGGTCGCCTCACAACCGGAAGGTCGCTGGTTCGATCCCCGGCTCCTCCTAGCAAAAACCTGTGGAGGTGTCCTTGAGCAAGGCACCCTAACCCTAACTGCTCCCTCTGTATCAGTAGCTGCCCGCTGCTCCTCATACTAGGATGGGTTAAAAGCAGTTCAATTCATCCCATCCATGATTTACTGTCTCTTTCTACACACACACACGCACACACATACAAACACATATACACACACACAGACATTCGCCCACACACACACACACACACACACACACACACACGCGTGTCCTTTTTTCACTTCCTCAGTGAATGAACTTCTTTAGTAAACACCTTCAGCCTGACTCTCCAAGGGAATGAAGTGGTGAATGTTAGCTGGATAGCCGTGGCCTGTCTCCCATGTCCACCACCACCCCTACAGACCTTCTACTGACCACAGACCACAGACCACCACCCCTACAGACCTTCTACTGACCACAGACCACAGACCACCACCCCTACAGACCTTCTACTGACCACAGACCACAGACCACCACCCCTACAGACCTTCTACTGACCACAGACCACAGACCACCACCCCTACAGACCTTCTACTGACCACAGACCACAGACCACCACCCCTACAGACCTTCTACTGACCACAGACCACAGACCACCACCCCTACAGACCTTCTACTGACCACAGACCTCGGCTCCCACTAACGTCTCCCCGTCTGTCTCGGTCCAGGTCAACGTGACCCGGGAGGACCAGCCTACGGGGGAGCCCGTCTACCTGCGGACCCAGGGGAAGGGGGACTGGTTCGGGGAGAAAGCCCTGCAGGGGTAAGACCCCATCTCTTCCTCTTACTCCCTTCTCCCTCCTTGGTCTGTCTGTCTCTCGTGTTGTTTGTCTGTATATGTCTCTCTTTTTCTGTCTTTCTACTTCTGTTTCTTTTCATCTATCTCTCTCTCTCTGTCTCTGTCCATCTTCACCTCTGTTGTGAGGTCTCTGATGGACCATTACTCTTACTCCTGGTGTCTCTCCTGGTGTCCTTCTGGTGTCTCTCCTGGTGTCTCTCCTGGTGTCCTTCTGGTGTCTCTCCTGTCTTTC
>CM051018.1:2508291-2525791 GCA_027704905.1 Muraenolepis orangiensis
GATCCGACAAAAATACAAAATACATGTCCTACGTCTCGTCTGTCCTACGTCTCGTCTGTCTAACGTCTCGTCTGTCTAACGTCTCGTCTGTCCTACGTCTCGTCTGTCCTACGTCTCGTCTGTCTAACGTCTCGTCTGTCTTGCGTCTCGTCTGTCCTATGTCTCGTCTGTCCTACGTCTCGTCTGTCCTACGTCTCGTCTGTCTAACGTCTCGTCTGTCCTACGTCTCGTCTGTCTAACGTCTCGTCTGTCCTACGTCTCGTCTGTCTAACGTCTCGTCTGTCCTACGTCTCGTCTGTCCTACGTCTGTCCTACGTCTCGTCTGTCCTACGTCTCGTCTGTCCTACATCTCGTCTGTCCTACGTCTCGTCTGTCTAACGTCTCGTCTGTCTAACGTCTCGTCTGTCCTACGTCTCGTCTGTCTAACGTCTCGTCTGTCCTACGTCTCGTCTGTCCAACGTCTCGTCTGTCCAACGTCTCGTCTGTCCTACGTCTCGTCTGTCTAACGTCTCGTCTGTCCTACGTCTCGTCTGTCTAACGTCTCGTCTGTCCTACGTCTCGTCTGTCCTACGTCTCGTCTGTCCTACGTCTCGTCTGTCTAACGTCTCGTCTGTCTAGCGTCTCGTCTGTCTTGCGTCTCGTCTGTCTAACGTCTCGTCTGTCCTACGTCTCGTCTGTCCTACGTCTCGTCTGTCCTACGTCTCGTCTGTCTAACGTCTCGTCTGTCCTACGTCTCGTCTGTCCTGCGTCTCGTCTGTCTAACGTCTCGTCTGTCCTACGTCTCGTCTGTCCTACGTCTCGTCTGTCTAACGTCTCGTCTGTCTAACGTCTCGTCTGTCTAACGTCTCGTCTGTCCTACGTCTCGTCTGTCCTACGTCTCGTCTGTCTAACGTCTCGTCTGTCCTACGTCTCGTCTGTCCTGCGTCTCGTCTGTCTAACGTCTCGTCTGTCCTACGTCTCGTCTGTCTAACGTCTCGTCTGTCCTACGTCTCGTCTGTCTAACGTCTCGTCTGTCTAACGTCTCGTCTGTCTTGCGTCTCGTCTGTCTAACGTCTCGTCTGTCCTACGTCTCGTCTGTCTAACGTCTCGTCTGTCCTACGTCTCGTCTGTCTAACGTCTCGTCTGTCCTACGTCTCGTCTGTCTAACGTCTCGTCTGTCCTGCGTCTCGTCTGTCCTGCGTCTCGTCTGTCCTACGTCTCGTCTGTCCTACGTCTCGTCTGTCCTACGTCTCGTCTGTCTAACGTCTCGTCTGTCCTACGTCTCGTCTGTCTAACGTCTCGTCTGTCCTACGTCTCGTCTGTCCTACGTCTCGTCTGTCCTACGTCTCGTCTGTCTAACGTCTCGTCTGTCCTACGTCTCGTCTGTCTAACGTCTCGTCTGTCCTACGTCTCGTCTGTCCTACGTCTCGTCTGTCCTACGTCTCGTCTGTCTAACGTCTCGTCTGTCTAACGTCTCGTCTGTCCTAACTCGTCTCGTCTGTCCTACGTCTCGTCTGTCCTACGTCTCGTTCTGTCCTACGTCTCGTCTGTCCTACGTCTCGTCTGTCTAACGTCTCGTCTGTCTAACGTCTCGTCTGTCCTACATCTCGTCTGTCCTCTCTCTCCTCCTCTCAGGTACGAGGCGGAGAACGCCTTCTTCTTCAACCTTCACCTAGCCGACTTCAACATCATCGACACTCTGGGCGTCGGGGGCTTTGGCCGCGTGGAGCTGGTGAGGCTTTGGGTCCAGACTGTAACCTGACGAGGGTGTTTGACCTCCGTCCCAAATGTACCGGCTTCGATCTCATCCTTGAGCAAGACGCCCAAACCTCAACAAGCCCCTTAGTGAATTGTCTGATTTCTGTCGAAGTTGCTTCAAATACAAGCGTCTGCTAAATGACTCCTAATACTAAACACTAAAGAAGTAGCAGTCAAAATGTGCAGTATCACTATCTTAACCAGCGAGGAAGATCATTGAAAGGTGTCCACTAAATCATCATCATAAGCCATCTCTCCCTCGTGTCTGCCCTGCTGAGCAGGTCCAGCTGAAGAGCGAGGAGGACAAGACATTCGCCATGAAGATCCTGAAGAAACGTCACATCGTGGACACGCGGCAGCAGGAGCACATCCGCTCGGAGAAGCTGATCATGCAGGAGGCCCACTCAGACTTCATCGTGAGGTACCATCAAATACCATCATATACCATTACATACCATCAAATACCATCACATACCATCAAGTACCATCACATACCATCACATACCATCACATACCATCAAATAACATCAAATACCATCAAATACCATCACATACCATCAAATAACATCAAATACCATCACATACCATCAAATACCATCACATACCATCACATGAAGCTACTTCCTGGTGTCTTCGTGGTCCATGAAGGAACACACACATGTTATAAAAGAGCAACGCAGGAACAATCTGATGTTCCTCTTGCCTTCCTGGTTTAAGTGTTTCAAGTCTTCATTCATATCTCAATTCATTCATGACAAAAGTTGACAAATATTGAAACGAAACACAATCACACACATAATGAACTCTAATTGCATTATGTGGTGGTTGTTGTTGTTTACAGGCTGTACAGAACATTTAAAGACAGCAAGTACCTCTACATGTTGATGGAGGCCTGCCTGGGAGGGGAGCTCTGGACTATTCTCAGAGACAGGTAACTGACCTACCGTAACCTACTAACCTACACTGACCTATCAACCTACTGATCTACTGGCCTACTGACCTACTGGCCTACTGACCTACACTGACCTACCAACCTACTGACCTACCCTAACCTACTAACCTACACTGACCTACCAACCTACTGACCTACTGACCTACACTGACCTACCAACCTACTGGCCTACTGACCTACCAACCTACTGACCTACTGGCCTACTGACCTACACTGACCTACCAACCTACTGACCTACTGGCCTACTGACCTACACTGACCTACCAACCTACTGACCTACACTGACCTACCAACCTACTGACCTACTGGCCTACTGACCTACACTGACCTACCAACCTACTGACCTACTGGCCTACTGACCTACACTGACCTACCAACCTACTGACCTACACTGACCTACCAACCTACTGGCCTACTGACCTACACTGACCTACCAACCTACTGACCTACCAACCTACTGGCCTACTGACCTACACTGACCTACACTGACCTACCAACCTACCAACCTACTGACCTACTGGCCTACTGACCTACACTGACCTACCAACCTACCGGCCTACTGACCTACACTAACCTACCAACCTACTGGCCTACTGACCTACACTGACCTAATTACCTACTGATCTACTGACCTACACTGACCTACCAACCTACTGACCTACACTGACCTACACTAACCTACCAACCTACTGGCCTACTGACCTACACTGACCTAATTACCTACTGACCTACACTGACCTACCAACCTACTGACCTACTTGCCCTCAGAGACAGGTAATTTTTTTAAGGAAGTACCCTAACCTACTGACCTACTGACCTACGAACTACTAACTTACCTCTGACAGGTAACGTCTGTCTTACTATGAACTAAGTCAGCCTTCTCCAGGGGATAACCACGGAGATGAGTCAAACCTCAGCACCACAACCAATAGACCCCACAGCAAATGCCGGGAGAACGGAACAGTTCATTGGACCACATTGAAGCCAAACCGTTTCAATGTGTTTTATATTGTTATCATTGTTTCCAACATGTGTTTCCGTGCTCCACCTTTAGGGGGTCCTTCGAGGACTCCACCACCCGGTTCTACACGGCCTGTGTGGTGGAGGCCTTCGCCTACCTGCACTCTAAAGGGATCATCTACAGAGACCTGAAGCCTGAGAACCTCATCCTGGACCACCGGGGATACGCCAAGCTGGTGAGGGACCCACTGCTACAGCAGATGGAGGGATGGATGATGATGATGATGATGGATGATGGATGATGGATGATGGTGATGATGATGGATGATGATGATGATGATGATGATGGGGGATGGATGATGATGATCATGGGTGATGATGATGATGATAATGGATGGCATAACAACATACAGTAGGGCCATCTCAACCTTCTCATTGGTTGTTACCATGACAACATACAGTAGGACCATCTCAACCTTCTCATTGGTTGTTACCATGACAACATACAGTAGGACCATCTCAACCTTCTCATTGGTTGTTACCATGACAACATACAATAGGACCATCTCAACCTTCTCATTGGTTGTTACCATGACAACATACAGTAGGGCCATCTCAACCTTCGCATTGGTTGTTACCATGACAACATACAGTAGGACCATCTCAACCTTCTCATTGGTCACATTTCAAAGCGTGTGGGCGTGTCCTCAGGTGGACTTTGGGTTCGCCAAGAAGATCGGCTTTGGGAAGAAGACGTGGACGTTCTGTGGGACCCCGGAGTACGTGGCCCCTGAGATCATCCTGAACAAGGGCCACGACATCTCAGCCGACTACTGGTCCCTGGGCATCCTCATGTTTGAACTGCTGACCGGCAGGTGGGTCTCCTGGTTCCTCCTCACCTTCTGAGATGGAACCATTACTATTATTACTACCACTAATGAAAATAAACGATCAATTATAAAAAAATCTGATTATGTTCTTATGAACTTTGCTGCTCTGCATTCTGTCCAGTTGGTTCTGTTTTCATCCCTGGTTGTCTGTCTGTCTGTCTTGCAAGATTACTCAAAACGTAATGTACGGAATTGGACAAAACTTGGTGGTTTGATTACTTATGGGCCGAGAAACAGGTGATTCGGTTTTGGCGCAGATCCGGATCTAAATGGAGATCCAGGGGACCTTTTTATGCAGTGGAGAAATGGGCTCTACTGACGGACCTCTCGTTTGAATATTGATTATATGCTTTGCATGTTCACAGCCTCACTTCTAAGTGGTGTTGAATGAAAGCTCAACCTATAGTATATTGTGTATATTGGCATGTGTGTATATTGTGCATATTGTGTATATTGTGTATATTAGGAAGTGTGTATATTGTGTATATTGTGTATATTGTGTATATTGGGATGTGTGTATATTGTGTATATTGGGATGTGTGTATATTGTGTATATTGTGTATATTGGGATGTGTATATTGTGTATATTGTGTATATTGGGATGTGTGTATATTGTGTATATTGTGTATATTGGGATGTGTGCATATTGTGTATTTTGTGTATATTAGGAAGTGTGTATATTGTGTATATTGTGTATATTGTGTATATTGGGATGTGTGTACATTGTGTATATTGGGATGTGTGTATATTGTGTATATTGGGATGTGTGTATATTGTGTATATTGGGATGTGTGTATATTGTGTATATTGTGTATATTGAGATGTGTGTATATTGTGTATATTGTGTATATTGGGATGTGTGTATATTGTGTATATTGGGATGTGTGTATATTGTGTATATTGTGTATATTGGGATGTGTGTATATTGTGTATATTGTGTATATTGTGTATATTGGGATGTGTGTATATTGTGTATATTGGGATGTGTGTATATTGTGTATATTGGGATGTGTGTATATTGGGATGTGTGTATATTGTGTATATTGGGATGTGTGTATATTGTGTATATTGGGATGTGTGTATATTGTGTATATTGGGATGTGTGTATATTGTGTATATTGTGTATATTGGGATGTGTGTATATTGTGTATATTGTGTATATTGGGATGTGTGTATATTGGGTATATTGGGATGTGTGTATATTGTGTATATTGTGTATATTGTGTATATTGGGATGTGTGTATATTGTGTATATTGGGATGTGTGTATATTGTGTATATTGTGTATATTGTGTATATTGGGATGTGTGTATATTGTGTATATTGGGATGTGTGTATATTGTGTATATTGGGATGTGTGTATATTGTGTATATTGTGTATATTGTGTATATTGGGATGTGTGTATATTGTGTATATTGGGATGTGTGTATATTGTGTATATTGTGTATATTGGGATGTGTGTATATTGTGTATATTGGGATGTACGGTTCAAACCCTCAATCCTTCTGCCCAGCCCTCCCTTCTCTGGCCCTGACCCCATGAAGACCTACAACATCATCCTGAGAGGCATCGACATGATCGAGTTCCCAAAGAAGATTACCAAAAACTCAGCCAACCTGATCAAGAAACTATGCAGGTGTGAGACTCTACTGGTGTCTCCTTCCACCCGGGACTCAAAACGCTGTGATTCCAAACTCTGTGTTCTCCTTCTGCAGAGACAATCCCTCGGAGAGGCTGGGGAACCTGAAGAACGGCGTTAAGGACATCCAGAAGCACAAGTAAGAGAGGCTGGCTGAGGAGAGAGTAGAGCAGAGGACTGAGCTGACATGTTGTTGTCCTCTTGTCTCCCACCAGGTGGTTCGAAGGCTTCAACTGGGAGGGCCTGAAGAAGGGGACCCTCACCCCCCCCATCGTCCCCAACGTCAGTCGGCTTTACGCCTGTTACCTTTCTGATGGACGCATGAATGGGTGGATGAATGAATGAATGGTGGATGAGTTGGATTCATAATGACTATGTGGATGGTGACTTCATAAATGAATTAATTAATGAATTAATTGAGTCATTAAGGAATGAATTAATACAATGTGAATGAATGGAAGAAAGAATGGTTCATGCATTATAAATCTCTCTCTCTCTCTCTCTCTCTCCCCCCACCCCCTCTCTCACTCTCGCTCTCTCGCTCTCCCCCCCCACCCCCTCTCTCTCTCTATGTCTCTCTCTCTCTCTCTCTCTCCCCCTCCACCCCTTCTCTCTCTATGTCTCTCTCTCTCTCTCTCTCTCTCTCTCTCTCTCTCTCTCCTCTCTCCCTCTCTCTCTCTCTCTACCCCCCACCCCTCTCTCTCTCTCCCTCCACCCCTCTCTCTCTCTCTCTCTCTCTCTCTCTCTCTCTCTCTCTCTCTCTCTCTCTCTCTCTCTCTCTCTCTCTCTCTCTCTCTCTCGTCCCCCTCCCCCCTCCAGGTGACATCAGCCATAGACACCAGTAACTTTGACAGTTTCCCGGAGGACAACGAGGACCCCCCCCCCGACGATACCTCTGGCTGGGACGTGGACTTCTAAACCCGCGGAACACAAGCCAACAGACGCTACCGGGCCGGGGGGGGAGGCCATCTTCAGGGCGGAGCCGCCGCGTTGTGGGAAGAAACAGACCGGGAGAGGAAAAGGCGGGTGTTGAGGAGGAAGAGGCGGACCTCCAAGTCACCAGGGTGCCTTCCTACACTGGAGGAAGACTGAGAGACTACTGTAGCATCTTCAGTGTTCAGCTCACAAGGGCACAACATGCAGGGAGACACACACACACACACACACACACACACACACACACACACACCCAGCACACACACACACACGCGCGCGCAGACACACACACACACACACACGCGCAGACACACACACACCACACACACACACACACACACGCGCGCAGACACACACACACACACACCCACACACACACACCAGGACACACACACGGACGCACACACACACACACACACCAGGACACACACTGACACACATTTGAACACTCACACACACACACACAGACTTAAAGGCAGTAAATGAAAGACTTGCGTGTTTTCCTGTTTTTAAAAGGAAAACGCTTTGTTTTGGTGGGAATGAATGAATGAATGTGTGATCCATCTATTGTGAACATGGTCTGAAAGGAACTGATACTGAAGTATTAGTTATCTTGGTAGTCATGGCGACAGCTTTCCTCCCAGTCTCCCGGCTGTAAGACATATCAAGCTGGTCTCTTGCGTTGTGGACAAGCCGTCACCAGCCGGACATCCGAGGTGTCTCCTTAAACCGCGTCTCCTCCTATGTGTCCTCCTGCGTGTCCTCCTCATGTCCTCCTCGTATCCTCCTACGTGTCCTCCTACGTGTCCTCCTGCGTGTCCTCATGTCCTCCTACGTGTCCTCCTACGTGTCCTCCTGCGTGTCCTCCTATGTGTCCTCCTCATGTCCTCCTGTGTGTCCTCCTATGTGTTCTCCTAGGTGTCCTCCTCGTGTCCTCCTGCGTGTCCCTCTGCGTGTCCTCCTATGTGTCCTCCTCATGTCCTCCTGTGTGTCCTCCTACGTGTTCTCCTAGGTATCCTCCTCATGTCCTCCTACGTGTCCTCCTACGTGTCCTCCTGCGTGTCCTCCTATGTGTCCTCCTCATGTCCTCCTGTGTGTCCTCCTATGTGTTCTCCTAGGTGTCCTCCTCATGTCCTCCTACTTGTCCTCCTGCGTGTCCTCATGTCCTCCTCGTATCCTCCTACGTGTCCTCCTGCGTGTCCTCCTCATGTCCTCCTACTTGTCCTCCTACGTGTCCTCCTCATGTCCTCCTACGTGTCCTCCTATGTGTCCCCCTGTGTGTCCTCCTGCGTGTCCTCCTACGTGTTCTCCTAGGTGTTCTCCTCATGTCCTCCTACGTGTCCTCCTCATGTCCTCCTACGTGTCTACGTGTCCTCCTCATGTCCTCCTACGTGTCCTCCTCATGTCCTCCTCATGTCCTCCTACGTGTCCTCCTCATGTCCTCCTACGTGTCCTCCTCATGTCCTCCTACATGTCCTCCTACGTGTCCTCCTCATGTCCTCCTACGTGTCCTCCTCATGTCCTCCTACGTGTGCTCATGTCCTCCTCATGTCCTCCTACGTGTCCTCCTCATGTCCTCCTACGTGTCTTCCTACGTGTCCCGCACGCATTAAGTGCTCAAGACCAACTTCAATGTGAGCCGTGGTTTGGTTTCCGAGGGTCGGCCCTCGCTACGATGTTCCCACAACATCGTCAGAAAGTGTTGAAGCAGTTTAGTTCCTCCTCCAGGAGTATTACTGTATAGTTCTACTATATATTGTATATAGAGATGTTGAACAGCACAAGCAGCGCTGAGCTTCACACCATAACCCCTCCAAGTGCCGCCTGCCCGTCCCTCCCCTGTGGCGGTGTCTCTCCTCCGGGAGGGAGCTGCGTTCTGACGTCAGTGTGTCCTCGTCCCATCGGGGATCAGACCCTCTCATCCCTCCTGTCCACCCGGCTAGCTCCGCTACGATCACCAATCACCAATCACCAATCACCACCTCATCCAAACAACCAACTACACAGGAGGGTTTACAGATATGGTTTGACCCGACTTTTAACAAAGTTGAACGTCTTCGGTGCTGTTGCTGTTTTAACAAAGAAGAGACCTTCAGCGAGGGAAGCTCTGTTGTTCGGATTGCGTATCATCATAATAATAGTTATTATTATTATTATTATTATTAATAATAATAATAATAATAATAATCATCATAATAATAATAATGTTTGTTTGGGGTCTGATTTTGTGTAGTCATTTCATCCGGTCCAAACTCATTCACTTCTGATCATCACACATCACAATTCAATATCTCCATTATATTATATTTATTAATATTGTTTAAAGAATTATCTTTCTTCTTTAAAAAGACGTTGTTTTGGGCTGTTTCAGCCGTGTTAAACCAGAACAGGCCATCGATGTAAGTGCCTTAAGTCAACGGCATCTGAACATTATCCCGACCAACCCACCGATCCAATGCTGCATGAACAAATATACACCAAACAAGATGCCTGCCTCTTTTGTTCTATCAAATAAACACATTAATCACAACAGACCCGCTCTCTCATTACACCCCTCCACCAAAGGGTCGATCCTCAACTATTACTTATATACTTTGACTTCATTAGTTGTTGAATCCATGATCCAATTTTCAGTGATTTGCGTGTATTATAAAATGTGTGTTTGTTGCAGATAGTAATCGGTCACAGAATGAATGTGACGTCAGGGGTAGGACTGATTCTGTCCACCTGAGGGCGCTGAACGTTCACTTTAGAGACCACATGGTTAGACGGATGTAAACAGCTTCACTGTGTGTGTGTGTGTGTGTGTGTGTGTGTGTGTGCGTGTGTGGGTGTGTGCGTGTGTGTGTGTGTGTGTGTGTGTGTGTGTGTGTGTGTGTGTGTGTGTGTGTGTGTGTGTGTGCGTGCGTGTGTGTGTGTGTGTGTGAGAGGATGTAAAAAGGTAAACGACTCATTGGATTTAAAACATCCCATCCGCTGTTGGGAGGATCGATCGATCGATCTGTGAACGGGACGGGGACGGGGACCGGGCCTCGCGCCGCCCCGGTAACAACCGGGTGACACCTCCGCGAGATCAAAGCACCGCATCAAAGCTTCCGCATCAAAGACGCGCGTCTTAGCAGCGCAGATAAAAGCGTCACTTCAAACGCGACGCTCCACTAGACACGTGCAGAAGTGGCGCGGAGTGTTAGTCAGGTGTCCTCTCGTACGTCCGCTCCACGCAAACACCACATGACGCCCGCTGGCCAATTTGCCCCCAGCGTCCAAAAAGTGTCCAAACGTTACGCAACGCACGCGACCTGCGTTATTGATCGGGTGATTAACGACGTCATACGTCTTCGTTTATTGATCTGGTGATTAACGACGTCATACGTGTTCGTTTATTGATCTGGTGATTGATGACGTCATACAGGTGTTTGTTCATTGATCTGGTGATAGATGACGTCATACAGGTGTTTGTTCATTGATCTGGTGATAGATGACGTCATACAGGTCACAGAATCCACGACCAGACGAAGTCTTTAAGATTATAGAACCCCTAAAGCTCGTTCCTCTTGAGCCGCTCGACGCCTTAAACTCCTTCCGCCGTGGAGCTCAATGTGTCTCTGGGACCAGGGTGTGTGTGTGTGTGTGTGTGTGTGTGTGTGTGGGGGGGGTAAAACACACAGTTGTCTTTTATCTCGATGGCCACTCGGCGCTGAAAAGCCTCTCCGCGGAAGACCATTAATTCGGTCAACCTTTCACACTCCTTAATGTCCGCATGTCCTGCGGTTGATGTCCGATGGGGGGGGGGGGGGGTAATTGCCCCCCTCGTCGCAATCAGAAGATCAAATAAGGGAGTTAATGGACGGAAAGTGACTTCAATCAGGGTCCTTAGTGCGGAGCCCCGGGGGCCCTCAGCGGGGGGCCCTAGCGGGGGGCCGTTAGGAGACCCAAGTGTCAAAGGATCCGAGTGGGGAAGTGGACCAACAACCTTTAATATCAGGCCGCTCCGCGTGGGACAACACGGACGGGCCACCGAGCCGCGTCCCACGGACATTTAGAGAGAGGGTCTGGGATGGGACCCGGAGTCCTCCATGAGTCCTCCATGAGTCCTCCATGAGTCCTCCATGAGTCCTCCATGAGTCCTCCATGAGTCCTCCATGAGTCCTCCATGAGTCCTCCATGAGTCCTCCATGAGTCCTCCATGAGTCCTCCATCTTTTAATTGCCACAACAAGAAACGAACGCTTCCTCCTCGTGTGAATTTACTAAAACACAATACTATAAAATAAGATATTCAAATACTGTACACAATACACGCCTAAAAGACAATAGACATACGCCTATAAACTCTATCGCTCTCTCGCACACACACGCACACACACACACACACACACACACACACACACACACACACACACACACACACACACACACACACACACACACACACACACACACACACACACACACACGGTGAGCGTCAACCGTATGTTGCACATCATTCAAACACAACACAAACACAAAATTCGTTTTTTAGTTATATAGTTTGACCCGACTTTAAACAAAGTGATTTGTGTGTGTGTGTGTGTGTGTGTGTGTGTGTGTGTGTGTGTGTGTGTGTGTGTGTGTGTGTGTGTGTGTGTGTGTGTGTGTGTGTGTGCGTGCGTGTGTGTGTAC
Organism: Muraenolepis orangiensis; assembly: GCA_027704905.1. NCBI lineage: Eukaryota > Metazoa > Chordata > Actinopteri > Gadiformes > Muraenolepididae > Muraenolepis > Muraenolepis orangiensis. Next base: position 2,520,067 of record CM051018.1, read on the forward strand.
CTAACCCTAACCCCAATAGGTTATAAGTATAGCCATAACTCTGGATATAATGAACCTGATTCTGCATGTAATGTTTCAGGGACATGAGGACAACATGAAGGAGGGTTCCATGTTGTCCTTCTGGAGGGTTCCATGTTGTCCTTCTGGAGGGTTCCATGTTGTCCTTCTGAGGGTTCCATGTTGTTCTCCTCCGTCTTGTTCGGGTGTATTTATGTCCTCTGAGGTCCAGCCGCTACGAGGACGACCAACCGGCTCCCTACGGGAGGCTCTCGGAGTGTTTTCAACCCCTACCGCCCCTCCCCCCCCCTCCCCCTCCTCCTCCTCCTCCTCCCCCCCTCCTCCTCCTCCCCCTTCTCCTCCCCCTCCCCCCCCCCCTCCTCCTGCTCCTCCGCTCCTCCCCCTCCCCCCCCTCCTCCTCCGTAGCGCGCAGCGAGGGGCGGGAGCCCCGCCAGGTCTTATATAGACGCGTCCCTCTCCATCCCTCCACCACGAGCCTCCGGACTCCGCTTCCTGCAGGACGACCGACAGAAACCCCGTTTTTTTGGTCTTCTCTCTCTGGATTTTCCGCGGGTTCTAAACATCTTTTTTTTTTTACCATTTTTATTTCCTCTTTATTTGACGTCTAAGGAAGGCACCATGCGCAGCGGCCCGTCGGCGTGGCGCGTCATGGCGCTGTTTCTCTTGGCGCTCTTCGGATACCTTGGGGATGTACAGTGTGGCGCCGTCCTCCCGGCCAACTCCAACGCCATCAAGACCCTCCCCGGCGGGGGGGCCGAGCCGGGGGCCCCCGTCAGCCCGAGCCCCCCGCGCCCCCCTCCCGCGGAGAGCCTTGCGCACAGAGTGCCCGTGGACACCTTACAGGTAATCTATTACCTGTAGCGCCATACACTGTGGGAGGAGGTTATGTTGTGTGTCTGTTAGTAAGCCATCTCTCTAACTGTGGTGTGCGGAGGGAGACTCGACGCGTGCTTACATTACTGATGGGCAAAGGAACAGCTGATTCGATTTTGGCGCAGATCCGTTTCTGAATCCAGAGGACTTTTTGGTGTCGTGGAGGTGCGCTCTCCCTCTAGCTGTCCGAAATCACTAAATAGTGAGTTCACAATTGTATAGTGCTGTCCGAATGTATAGTGAAAATTATTACACACTATATAGTGCACTCGTCGTATCTAACTCACAACGCATTGTGAAAAGTAGTGTACGACCGACGGTCACTAACCTTAGGGTTAGACCACCTAAGACCATCGTGCATCAAGCTGAAAGGACAAGAAGCGACGTCCACCGACGAAGATCTGACACGTTTAATTATGAGACAGAAACAACGTCATTAACGGAGACTCCAGTAGTGTCCTAAAGTGTTTAACTATATAGTCCTCTACACTGGACTACTAGAGAGGGAGTAGGGAATGAGGGAAGGATTTCACTATATAGTCCTCTACACTGGACTACTAGAGAGGGAGTAGGGAATGAGGGAAGGATTTCACTATATAGTCCTCTACATTGAACTACTAGAGAGGGAGTAGGGAACGAGGGAAGGATTTCACTATATAGTCCTCTACATTGAACTACTAGAGAGGGAGTAGGGAATGAGGGAAGGATTTCACTATATAGTCCTCTACATTGAACTACTAGAGAGGGAGTAGGGAATGAGGGAAGGATTTCACTATATAGTCCTCTACATTGAACTACTAGAGAGGGAGTAGGGAATGAGGGAAGGATTTCACTATATAGTCCTCTACATTGAACTACTAGAGAGGGAGTAGGCCTTTACATCATTACAGTTACTGCACTGTATTCATGATGCTGCTGCACTACTGGCACGTTAAATGCTTTTAAGTGTACATATCATCCGTCACTTAATTGTTCTTTTTATGTTCATTTTTATTGTGTATAGTATTTTAAAAAAAAGAAATGATAGTGCGGGAGGGTTAGGGGGATGGAGGGTTAGGGGGATGGAGGGTTAGGGGGATGGAGGGTTAGGGGGATGGGGAGTTAGCGTTCCATTGGACTTGTTTGCAAATGACCAATCAAGCATCTGGTGTCTCTCCATTGAACCCAGAGAGGAGCACCGCCCCCTACTGCTCGCTGCTTGTTGTTGCATCCTTACATTAGTGTGCTGGGCCGTTATGTCTGTGATGATGTCATGACGCTGTCCACCAAGGGACCCGAGAGGCTGACGTTGTGTTTGTGTTCCTTCGGCGTCCCGGCAGGCGGGCGCGTGTGGCGAGGACGAGCACTGCCCCGCCGAGGAGTTCTGTAGCGAGGCGCGGGCCGCCTGCCTGCCCTGCCGCAAGAACCGCAAGAGGTGCGGCCGACACGCCATGTGCTGCCCCGGGAGCCGCTGCAGCAACGGTGAGTGACACACACGCACACACACACGCACACACACACGCGCACAGGCGCACACACACACAGGCGCACACACACACAGGCGCACACACACACACACACCGGCACACACACACACACGCACACGCACACACACACACAGGCGCACACACACACACACACACACACACACACACACACACACACACACACACACACACACACACACACACACACACACACACACACACACACACACACACACACACACACACACACACACACACACACACACAGAGTACAAGATGCGGCAGCCACACGTCCGACAGCGAGCCAGGAGTGGATTGAGTTGATTTTGTCCAACTAATTCATTCTGTGGTTTGTTTTCCTCTCAGGAGTTTGTCAGACCAACGACCCGCTGGACCCCCCCGCTGACGGAGGTTCACACCACCGACACCACAACCACAACACCACCATGGAGCAGCACCAACATACCAAGAGGCCCCCCCCCGCGGTCAATGCTGGTGGTACGGCCCACTCTGTTAAAGGTAAAAAATACTCTTTCTCTGGAAGCTTTGGAAACATACGTTGCCAAAGCTCTCTCAGCCAAGCTCTCTCTCTCTCTCGCTCTCTCTCTCTCTCTCTCTCTCTCTCTCTCTCTCTCTCTCTCTCTCTCTCTCTCTCTCTCTCTCTCTCTCTCTCTCTCTCTCTCTCTCTCTCTGATACAACTTGTTTTTACAGGAGTTCCAAGTTTTACAAGTAGCTCTCCATCTCCCTCTCCCCCTCTCTCTCCCCCTCCAGGTCAGGAGGGAGACACCTGCCTGCGGTCAGCGGACTGCTCCGAGGGCTTCTGCTGCGCTCGCCACTTCTGGTCTCGTATCTGCAAGCCGGTGCTGAGCGAGGGCCAGGTGTGCACCCGGCACCGCAGGAAGGGCACACACGGCCTGGAGCTCTTCCAGCGCTGCGACTGCGGGGACGGACTAGCCTGCAGGGCGGAACGGGGCGGGGGCGGGGGCGGGGGCGGGGGCGGGGGAGGGGGCGGGGGAGGGGGAGAGAGGGACCACGCCGCCGCCGCCTCCCCCCCTGCCGCCGCCACGGGGGCTGCTCGAACCGCTGGCCGGAACCTACACACCTGCCAGAGACGCTGACGCTAACACACACACACACGGCCATGTGGATTTAAACAGCACACACACACACACACACACACACACACACACACACACACACACACACACACACACACACACACACACACACACACACACACACACACACACACACACACACACACACACACACACACACACGGGTACGCATGGCACACATGCACACAGCAATACTTAAACAGCACACACAGATGTGCAGACACACACACACACACACACAAACATGGGACACACCCTCACAGGCCAGAAGACACTGACACTCCATCCGCCAGAGATGCCGACACACACATTCACCAGACACCGACACCCAGCACCATCCTCCCAACATGCTGACAGCAGCACCTACACCCCACCCCACACACCCCACCCCACCCCACACCCCCACCCCACACGCCCCACCCGGGCCGATCTGGTTCCCCGGAGTCGGAAGTCAGTGGCGAGAGAGAGAGAGAGAGAGAGAGAGAGAGAGAGAGAGAGAGAGAGAGAGAGAGAGAGAGAGAGAGAGAGAGAGAGAGAGAGAGAGAGAGAGAGAGAGAGAGAGAGAGGAGTGAGAGAGAGAGAGAGAGAGAGAGAGTGGAGGGGGAGAGAGAGAGAGACGGGCGCCGGGGGACAGGACGTGGAAGCTGTTCTCTGTTTCTTTTTTGACGGAACTAAATGCCTGGCCTCACACAGTACATTACTGTCCTATTTATAGCCATGTCTATTGTAAATATTACCCAGAGTGCACTTAGAGGGACTTAGCGTTCCCTCCCCGGCGTCCTCACAGCCGCTGCTGCATGGTTCAGTTCCAATGTTGTAAATGTGTACACAATATATTGTTGCTTTATGCCCTGTAAATGTTCTATATTTTTAAGTTACGAAATGTACAAAATGTGAATATATTTGTTTTTATTAAACATGACTCTGATAACCTTAATACCTGTTTTGTTGGAAGTTTCTTATTACGATTGAAAGTATTCATTAGTTGAATATAATTTTACAGATTCACTGTGGCCTTGATCTTGAATAGACGTTTGAATTCATCTGAGCAGACTTTGAGCTAAATTTAAAGTGGTGTGCAAATTATAACGTTGAAGCCATCAAAAGCTTCACCGTTAGAAAGGCCGAACCGCAGTTGAGCTGAGATGAGGAGTGGATCATATATCAGAGATATTGGATCAGATCAATACCTTCTGGAATCCCCCCAGACTGGACTCAGATAAACAAGGTCTGCTACATGTGGAGGGTGTGTTATGAAGGATGGTGATGGTTATGTAGGTGTCCTGCATAGAGGACACTGCATCCTGTCACAGACTTTAGGAACTACTAGCTACGCTAGCCTATAGTCACATGGAATGGAGTTTGAGAGTATTCTTTTATATTGTTTCTGTGTAGGGATATCTTGTACATCCTTCATGTTCGATGGTGAAGGTCCACTTAATTAAAACGTACTTCCAACCCTGAGACACGACGAGGGACAAACAAACAACAAACAAGACAAGTGGGAAAACCTGAGTGTTATTTGGTGTTTTTGTGTTTGGCGGTTCCTCCTCAGACCCGCTCGGAGGAACCACAGAGACATACTTGGCGACTCTGCGCTGTCTAATCCTTTGGTGTCCACGGCTAGTTTCTAATTACAACCCTTCTGGCTTCATGTGAAGCAGATCGTTAACCGTCCGCCTAGAGCCTCTCATTACTTCATTTGACTCGATCTGCGCGAGGACTCCGAGACTTTTTGACTGGCGTGACGCGACGAGACGACGGAGGGGATCTGGTCCCGTCTCCCGGCCCGGCACGTCGAGCTTCCTGCGCGTCCTGCGATGGAAGCTCTAATATGTAGGCTCTGTATGTTCCCCTGTCGTCTGTAATTAGGCCCATTTAGATTAGAAGATAGAAGAAATAACTGTACTTTGTGTCTGATTCTCGTGTCAGATCGTCAGATAAAAAGGACACGGCGATCCCTCCATAAAGGGCCGGTGTTCTGTACTTACTGTCACGGAGGGGAGAAAAGAGAATATTATATATTTAAATCATAAAGGTTAGGAGCACCGCGTCAGGACAGACAGACTTCCACCAGGACTCACAGCAGACGGTCGTTGTTCGATTCTCTCCTCGTTGAAATCAGGGGTAACAGTGAGCAACAGCAAGACATGTTTGACTGGGGTGAGTGTGTGTGTGTGTGTGTATGTGTGTGCGTGCGTGTGTGTGTATTGGTGTGTGGTGTGTGTGTGTGTGTGTGTGTGTGTGTG
>CM051018.1:2530791-2538291 GCA_027704905.1 Muraenolepis orangiensis
CCTGGGGTCCCGAGGGGTCTAAGCTGGGGACAGTTGTGCACCCCGGGGGGTCAAATCAAAGGTATAGTTATCTTACCCTCAACCCCCTTAGGCCTGCAGCACACACAGAACATTAGTTCACTCTCTAAATGGTGACGGGTTCACGCCCACTTCTGAGGGGCCCGCAGGTTCACCTGGAGGTGACACCTTCAGTGAGTCAGGGGCTACATGTTAGCATGTTAGCATGCTTCACAAGGTTAGCATGCTTATTGGAAGAGAAAGGTTGCAGCAAAGTGTGTTCAGGGTGGGTGGGACGCTCCATCTCACAGCTGAAATAAATGAATCACACAAGACAGTCTCTCCTTCCACGCCCGCCGCCAGAGAACGGTAGTTTATAGCAGTTTTTAGACTGCGGTCGCCAGAAGAATTCAAGAAGTGCTAGTAAGAAGTGCTAGTAAGAAGTGCTAGTAAGAAGTGCTAGTAAGCCGCCACCGACGGACTACAAATGAGAGCAACCAACCGGAGTGTTAACACAACAACAGTCGTGGAATAAAACCACCTCCTTAACCCTCAGAGAAGAGGCCCTTAACCCTCAGAGAAGAGGCCCTTAACCTCAGAGAAGAGGCCCTTAACCCTCAGTCTCTGAGGCCCTAAACCCGCCGAGAAGAGGCCCTTAACCCTCCGAGAAGAGGCCATTAACCCTCCGAGAAGAGGCCCTTAACCCTCAGAGAAGAGGCCCTTAACCCTCCGATAAGAGGCACTTAACCCTGAGAAGAGGCACTTTACCCTCTGATAAGAAGCACTTAACCCTCTGAGAGTGGAATTAACCTCAGAGAAGAGGCACTTAACTCTCCGATAAGAGGCACTTAACCCTAAGAAGAAAAGGCACTTAATCCTCCAAGAAGAGGCCCTTAACTCCCCGAGAAGAGGCACTCAAACCTCCAAGAAGAGTCACTAAACCCTCCACCCCCAATCCACCTTACCCCATCCTCCCCCCAGGCGAATGGGGGGGGGGTGAGGTGGTAACCATGGTTTCACGGTTCTGGCATCTTTACAGCCTCATCAACATTCCTTCCAGATAAAACAATGTTCACTTCAACGAAAAACGGCATGCAGGAAGTGATCAGAAGGGCTGATAGCAGAACGGCGATTAGCCAGCATCTGACTCCCCCCCATCTGACCAAACCCCCATCGGACTCCCCCCCCCCCCCCCCCCCATCTGACAAAATACAAACACCGGGGCCCTTATCACTTATTGATTATGTCTTTTAGATTAAAGGACAAGCTTTCATTTCCAAAAGAATGTCCCCCCCATCACCCAGCCTCCCCCTTACGTTTGGTGTCCATATGGAAGCACTCGCCAAACTACTCTCTCTCTCTCTCTCTCTCTCCTCTCCTCTCTCTCTCTCTCTCTCTCTCTCTCTCTCTCTCTCTCTCTCTCTCTCTCTCTCTCTCTCTCTCTCGCTCTCTCGCTCGCCCTCTCTCCGCTCTCTCTATCTCTCTCTCTCTCATCTCTCGGACTCCTCTCCATCTCGCTCTCTCTCGTCTCAACAGCAGATGCTGAGGATAATCCTTCGAAGATGTCCGCTTTGAAGTCCGGTGGATGATAGAGCGATTCTACGCAGACGGCCTTCTGTTATCACCGCCCTCCAAACTATGAACTACTACTAGGACTAGTACTATTACCCCCGCCCTCCAAACTATGAACTATTACTACGACTAGTACTATTACCACCAGCCTTCACAAACTATGAACTATTACTAGGACTAGTACTATTACCACCAGCCTTCACAAACTATGAACTATTACTAGGACTAGTACTATTACCACCAGCCTTCACAAACTATGAACTATTACTAGGACTAGTACTATTACCACCAGCCTTCACAAACTATGAACTATTACTAGGACTAGTACTATTACCACCAGCCTTCACAAACTATGAACTATTACTAGGACTAGTACTATTACCACCAGCCTTCACAAACTATGAACTATTACTAGGACTAGTACTATTACCACCAGCCTTCACAAACTATGAACTATTACTAGGACTAGTACTATTACCACCAGCCTTCACAAACTATGAACTATTAGCACTACTGCTATTCCTGCTGCTATCACCTCCACAAACTATGATTCTACTACTACTAGTATTAGGACTGATAAAATACCTTGAAGCAACATATCAAAGTGAATTCATCATCACAAAAAAAACTATATTCCACTATATGTGGAAATATGGAAAAAGATGACCTTCCCTCCACTGAACTTAAAACTTCATAAAAACTTTATTAGAGAGGATATTGGATATTGACTTGGGTCAAAGTCCTCTCAACAAACCGCCAGTAGTAATAAAATAATAATAAAATACAGGTGTGATAGCAAGAGGGTTTATCTGAATACAGTTGACAGACACACCCCAGCCTGGCTCCACTAGAGGCCTCCCAGAGCCTCTACTACCTGTACATGTACCTGTAGGCCTCCCTGAGCCTCTACTACCTGTACATGTACCTGTAGGCCCCTGAGCCTCTACTACCTGTACATGTACCTGTAGGCCCCAGAGCCTCTACTACCTGTACATGTACCTGTAGGCCTCCTGAGCCTCTACTACCTGTACATGTACCTGTAGGCCCAGAGCCTCTACTACCTGTACATGTACCTGTAGGCCCAGAGCCTCTACTACCTGTACATGTACCTGTAGGCCTCCCTGAGCCTCTACTACCTGTACATGTACCTGTAGGCTTCCCTGAGCCTCTACTACCTGTACATGTACCTGTAGGCCTCCCTGAGCCTCTACTACCTGTACATGTACCTGTAGGCCCAGAGCCTCTACTACCTGTACATGTACCTGTAGGCCTCCCTAAGCCTCTACTACCTGTACATGTACCTGTAGGCCCAGAGCCTCTACTACCTGTACATATAGGCCCAGAGCCTCTACTACCTGTACATGTACCTGTAGGCCCAGAGCCTCTACTACCTGTACATGTACCTGTAGGCCTCCCTGAGCCTCTACAACCTGTACATGTACCTGTAGGCCTCCCTGAGCCTCTACTACCTGTACATGTACCTGTAGGCCCAGAGCCTCTACTACCTGTACATGTACCTGTAGGCCTCCCTGAGCCTCTACTACCTGTACATGTACCTGTAGGCCCAGAGCCTCTACTACCTGTACATGTACCTGTAGGCCCAGAGCCTCTACTACCTGTACATGTACCTGTAGGCCCAGAGCCTCTACTACCTGTACATGTACCTGTAGACCTCCCTGAGCCTCTACTACCTGTACATGTACCTGTAGGCCCAGAGCCTCTACTACCTGTACATGTACCTGTAGGCCCAGAGCCTCTACTACCTGTACATGTACCTGTAGGCCTCCCTGAGCCTCTACTACCTGTACATGTACCTGTAGGCCTCCCTGAGCCTCTACTACCTGTACATGTACCTGTAGGCCTCCCTGAGCCTCTACTACCTGTACATGTACCTGTAGCCTCCCTGAGCCTCTACTACCTGTACATGTACCTGTAGGCCCAGAGCCTCTACTACCTGTACATGTACCTGTAGGCCTCCCTGAGCCTCTACTACCTGTACATGTACCTGTAGGCCCAGAGCCTCTACTACCTGTACATGTACCTGTAGGCCCAGAGCCTCTACTACCTGTACATGTACCTGTAGGCCTCCCTGAGCCTCTACTACCTGTACATGTACCTGTAGGCCCAGAGCCTCTACTACCTGTACATGTACCTGTAGGCCCAGAGCCTCTACTACCTGTACATGTACCTGTAGGCCTCCCTGAGCCTCTACTACCTGTACATGTACCTGTAGGCCTCCCTGAGCCTCTACTACCTGTACATGTACCTGTAGGCCCAGAGCCTCTACTACCTGTACATGTACCTGTAGGCCTCCCTGAGCCTCTACTACCTGTACATGTACCTGTAGGCCCAGAGCCTCTACTACCTGTACATGTACCTGTAGGCCCAGAGCCTCTACTACCTGTACATGTACCTGTAGGCCTCCCTGAGCCTCTACTACCTGTACATGTACCTGTAGGCCCAGAGCCTCTACTACCTGTACATGTACCTGTAGGCCCAGAGCCTCTACTACCTGTACATGTACCTGTAGGCCTCCCTGAGCCTCTACTACCTGTACATGTACCTGTAGGCCTCCCTGAGCCTCTACTACCTGTACATGTACCTGTAGGCCTCCCTGAGCCTCTACTACCTGTACATGTACCTGTAGCCTCCCTGAGCCTCTACTACCTGTACATGTACCTGTAGGCCCAGAGCCTCTACTACCTGTACATGTACCTGTAGGCCTCCCTGAGCCTCTACTACCTGTACATGTACCTGTAGGCCCAGAGCCTCTACTACCTGTACATGTACCTGTAGGCCCAGAGCCTCTACTACCTGTACATGTACCTGTAGGCCCAGAGCCTCTACTACCTGTACATGTACCTGTAGGCCTCCCTGAGCCTCTACTACCTGTACATGTACCTGTAGGCCCAGAGCCTCTACTACCTGTACATGTACCTGTAGGCCCAGAGCCTCTACTACCTGTACATGTACCTGTAGGCCTCCCTGAGCCTCTACTACCTGTACATGTACCTGTAGGCCTCCCTGAGCCTCTACTACCTGTACATGTACCTGTAGGCCCAGAGCCTCTACTACCTGTACATGTACCTGTAGGCCCAGAGCCTCTACTACCTGTACATGTACCTGTAGGCCCAGAGCCTCTACTACCTGTACATGTACCTGTAGGCCTCCCTGAGCCTCTACTACCTGTACATGTACCTGTAGGCCCAGAGCCTCTACTACCTGTACATGTACCTGTAGGCCCAGAGCCTCTACTACCTGTACATGTACCTGTAGGCCTCCCTGAGCCTCTACTACCTGTACATGTACCTGTAGGCCTCCCTGAGCCTCTACTACCTGTACATGTACCTGTAGGCCTCCCTGAGCCTCTACTACCTGTACATGTACCTGTAGGCCCCTGAGCCTCTACTACCTGTACATGTACCTGTAGGCCCAGAGCCTCTACTACCTGTACATGTACCTGTAGGCCTCCCTGAGCCTCTACTACCTGTACATGTACCTGTAGGCCCAGAGCCTCTACTACCTGTACATGTACCTGTAGGCCCAGAGCCTCTACTACCTGTACATGTACCTGTAGGCCCAGAGCCTCTACTACCTGTACATGTACCTGTAGGCCTCCCTGAGCCTCTACTACCTGTACATGTACCTGTAGGCCCAGAGCCTCTACTACCTGTACATGTACCTGTAGGCCCAGAGCCTCTACTACCTGTACATGTACCTGTAGGCCTCCCTGAGCCTCTACTACCTGTACATGTACCTGTAGGCCTCCCTGAGCCTCTACTACCTGTACATGTACCTGTAGGCCCAGAGCCTCTACTACCTGTACATGTACCTGTAGGCCTCCCTAAGCCTCTACTACCTGTACATGTACCTGTAGGCCAGAGCCTCTACTACTGTACATAGGCCCAGAGCCTCTACTACCTGTACATGTACCTGTAGGCCCAGAGCCTCTACTACCTGTACATGTACCTGTAGGCCTCCCTGAGCCTCTACAACCTGTACATGTACCTGTAGGCCCAGAGCCTCTACTACCTGTACATGTACCTGTAGGCCCTGAGCCTCTACTACCTGTACATGTACCTGTAGGCCCTGAGCCTCTACTACCTGTACATGTACCTGTAGGCCTCCCTGAGCCTCTACTACCTGTACATGTACCTGTAGGCCCAGAGCCTCTACTACCTGTACATGTACCTGTAGGCCTAGGGGGGGTCGCGAGATGATTTCAGAATCCTCTTGATGTGACCCATGAGGTTTATTTATTTTAAATGTTATTATTATTATTCCCACGACAGTATCATCATTGAAAAAAAGCCACACACAATGTTAACCAAACAAATTAACCCCCCCCCCCACTTGGACTTCACGATGTCCGCGATCGCGATTACCCCCCCCCCCCCCCCCCGTCGGACGGTGATAGTGGGGGGGGGGGGGTCTGTTATTTTGGCGGTCGCGGGCTGAAAAGTTTGGGAACCCCTGGTCTACAGAAGGTCCAGTTGGGATAGACACGCTTCGCCACTGCTGTACATGTACCTGTAGTTCTCCCAGAGCCTCTACTACCTGTACATGTACCTGTGTGCCCTGAGCCTCTACTACCTGTACATGTACCTGTGTGCCCTAAGCCTCTACTACCTGTACATGCACCTGTGTGCCCTAAGCCTCTACTACCTGTACATGCACCTGTGTGCCCTAAGCCTCTACTACCTGTACATGTACCTGTAGGCCTCCCGAGCCTCTACTACCTGTACATGTACCTGTAGGCCTAGAGCCTCTACTATCTGTACATGTACCTGTGTGCCCTAAGCCTCTACTACCTGTACATGTACCTGTAGGCCTCCCTGAGCCTCTACTACCTGTACATGTACCTGTAGGCCCAGAGCCTCTACTACCTGTACATGTACCTGTAGGCCCAGAGCCTCTACTACCTGTACATGTACCTGTGTGCCCTAAGCCTCTACTACCTGTACATGTACCTGTAGGCCCAGAGCCTCTACTACCTGTACATGTACCTGTGTGCCCTAAGCCTCTACTACCTGTACCTGTAGGCCCAGAGTCAGATCTCTGACCGTGCTACCTGCTCCTTAATGACCACGTCTGCTGAATATCTCCCATGAATAGTGAAATGAAATGCTGTATAGTCCCAAGTGTCCACTTCCAGCCCACTGCAGTGTGTGGGGAAACCTCCTGGGACCCGACGGGCTAAAAGTGGAGCAGGGAGCCAAAGTTATTTTTAAAACCTCAAACTGCCTGAGCACCGCCTCCTCCTCCTCCTCCTCCTCCTCCTCCTCCTCCTCCTCCTCCTCAGCCCATACATTATAACGGGACGAAAAAAACCTTCGTAAAAACGCAAGAAAAACACCATAACATTTAAAAAGAGAGAGAAGAAGCCTGGAGATCTCAGCATTAATCTGTTGTGCCATGTCTCCAGTGGCGTCCCGTGGACCGGGACAGGCCTGGACAGCTCCAACCCCTCCAGGCTCCTACACATAATTCCATGTGCTGAGGAGCCCAAATTCGCCAACCCGAATGCGGGTTACACACAAATGACGGACATTTTGTCTTGGCGTAATTACTAATATGCCAGCGCCGGGGCCCAGGCTGCCTGTCTCTGGGCTGCTGCTCTAAATGGGGGGTTGGCTCTCTGCGGCCGTGTGGTTAGCAACAGCTTAATCACCCAGCCACAGGCATCCCAGTCATTTTGATAGGAGCCTAGCCGCCCTCATCTGTAATAATGCTCCTGCTAGCGCTGGATATAGCAACAGCTCTGTCAGCGCTAAACCCAGAGCTAACGCAACAACAACAATAACACAAAGTGAAACGCCACATGTTGACAAATTTAAAGTATGTTTAATTAAAATATGAGGGGGGGGGGGGTATTGTTTTAGGCATTGAGGTGTAATTTTTATTTAGTTTTGTAGAGAAACCAGGCATGAC
>CM051018.1:2543291-2548291 GCA_027704905.1 Muraenolepis orangiensis
AAATCACGTCATCTTAGGATGGAGCCAGAGAACTAGAGAAGAAAACAGGACTACGGGGTTGGAGGAAGGAGAGACGATGAAAGATTGAAAAAGATCCAAGAAAGTGCAGTAGAAGCGGTGAGGTGGAGGGATTCCTCAGAGGAACATAACTCCTCTCTAGACAAGAAGACTTCAGACTCATGTGTTCAACATTCGGCCCAAATCCTCAGCCCATCTTCTGTAAGCCAGAGTGCTGGTAAACTTGTATATGTGTCGCGACAAGCAACAAGGAGGAAACGTCAATCTATAATTACCCCAAACGGTGTAATTAGGAATAAAGCATGTATACAATTCACGGTTATAATTACGCCACTCACTGGCAGCTATAAGCCGCTATGGGGAACCAGGAGTTAGGAGCTCCTTAGCGTACAGCTGATTACCGAGTGGACCGGCTGAGTGGTTAGACACCCTGGGTGTTGAACAGGGAGACACAGGCTGCTCTCTACAACTCAGGAGAGGAGAGGGAGAGAGAGAGAGGAGGAGGAGAGGAGAGGAGGGAGGAGAGGAAGGAGAGGGAGGAGAGGAGGAGACAACAGGGTGATGTTATGTACGAGTCACCAGGAGGTCATTGATTGGTTCAAGAGTTCACCTGGACAGATTTAGAGTTCTACAGTCACACAAACAGATTACAGAATAGAACAAACAGGACAGGTTTAAATACAATATAACTTGATTAGAATTAAATAAACTGGAATAAATGGAACATAATTAAACAGAATAAGCTGGCAAAAACTACATGTAGGCCCGAGTTCATTCAGAACTAAACGTTCCGTTTAACGACCGGTTCAAAAACATGTTAAATTATAAACACGCAAGAACACCACATGCAGAAAGTTTCCCAAAGTAAAACCACATCAACATTCTTCTGCAAATCTCCATTTTGTACCAAACCAAGTAATGTTGGTGCAACAAACGACATAACTCAGATCCTATTGAGACCTAAATTAAGATTAAGAGCTTCACAAATATTACACGTCTGAGAATCATCTCAAGATTTGATGAGAAGGTTTAAAGAGCCACACATGAAACAATCACACAAGTTTATGCACAGTTGAACAAGAGGAACAGCCTACCCATGTGGAACTGGGTCTTAGAAACAGACTAATGATCATCAAACACAGGAATTCAGTTGTATTCTCATTTAATATCAAATGGCATTCATGAACACATAGTAATGAACAGACAGAACAACCCAAATGACTTTCATTGTCTTCTGTGGATAAAAAGCACGATGTTTCTTAATGTTCAGATATGAGATCAACACCAGACCTGTAAAGAAGAACAACAGTAAGTTAGTATTCTAACGCTTAAAAATCTTAAATTAAACCCTCACCTTCCTCTTGGTACAACATGTGCTCCGAGTGTTGAGAGACCAGGTGAGAGTCATCAGCTATCATGACAATCAGGGGGCGGAGCTAAGACTGAAAGAGACTGTGATTGGTTAATAGGTGAACCACAAGCGCCACAACATGTAGGCAAAAAAAGATTCTTGCAGGAATTAGGTCACTAGGTGACATGATCCAATAGGATCCAATAGAATAGGATAGACTCTACTAGAAGATGATCAATAGAATAGGATAGACTAGCGTAGAAGGTGATCAATAGAATAGAATAGACTACTAGAAGAGGATCCATAGAATAGGATAGTCTCTACTATAAGATGATCAATAGAATAGAATAGACTACTAGAATATGATCAATAGAATAGGATAGAATAGACTAAAATATAATGAATGAAAATAGAATGAAATAGAATCCAATAGAATATACTACACTGCAACATGGGACAATAGAATCAATCCACTAGAATGGAGCAGAATGGAATTTAAGTGAATAGATCAGAGTAGAAGTTGGGCCGCTGGTTCTGGGTGGGAGTCACATGACGGGGGGGGGCACAGTGTGATCTCCTCACCACACTGACCTGATGTTCCCTCTCGCTTTCATCCTCTGTCTCTCCCTCTCTCTCTCACTGTCTCTCTCTCTCTCTCTCTCTCTCTCTCTCTCTCTCTCTCTCTCTCTCTCTCTCTCCTCTCTCTCTCTCTCTCTCTCTCTCTCTGTCTCGCCCCCTCTCTCCCTCACTTTTCTTTTGTTTCTTTCCTTGATTCCATCACTTTTAATTCTCTCTTTTATTCTGTATTTCTTCTATCCTCCCTTCTGTCTGCCAGCCCGTCTGTCTGCCTGTCTGCCTGTCTGCCTGTCTGTCTCTCTCTAACCCCAGACTACCCTCTTTAGACTTAACCCCGCCGATCAAAACAATCAAATATGGAGTTCCTCTCCTTCTCCTCCTCCTCCCCCCCCCTCCTCCTCCTCCTCCTCCCCTCCTCCTCTCCTCCTCTCCTCCTCCTCCTCCCCTCCTCTCCTCCTCCTCCTCCTCCCCTCCTCCTCCTCCTCCTCCTCCCCCTCCTCTCCTCCTCCTCTCCCCTCCCCCTCCTCTCCTCCTCCTCTCCTCCTCCTCCTCCCCTCCCCCTCCTCCTCTCCTCCTCCTCTCCTCCTCCTCCTCTCCTCCTCCTCCCCCCCCCTCCTCTCCTCCTCTCCTCCTCCTCCTCCTCCTCCTCCTCCTCCTCCTCCTCCTCCTCCTCCTCCTCCCCCTCCTCTCCTCCTCCTCCTCCTCCTCCTCCTCCTCCTCCTCCTCCTCCTCCCCCCCCTCCTCTCCTCCTCCTCTCCTCCTCCTCCCCCCCCCCCTCCTCTCCTCCTCCTCTCCTCCTCCTCCCCCCCCCCCTCCTCTCCTCCTCCCCCCCCTCCTCTCCTCCTCCTCTCCTCCTCCTCCCCCCCCCCTCCTCTCCTCCTCCTCTCCTCCCCCCACCCTCCTCTCCTCCTCCTCTCCTCCTCCTCCTCTTCCTCCACTCTGTAAAACAATTTTAAGGAGCAGAGAGAATCCTTCAGCGGTCACTTTTCTGCCTCATAAAGCGCTAAACGGGAGCACAGGAATCTCCTTCTTGTTATACAAACGCACCAATCAGGAGCAACTTCCTGGAGCCCTGCCACGTCAGGACAGCAGACAGGAAGTGTGTGTGTGTGTGTGTGTGTGTGTGTGTGTGTGTGTGTGTGGACACAGGGGTGGCTCACGGTGGGGTGAAATGCGATCTGCAGCCTGTGTCGCATTAGCCTTAACGGGGCGAAGTGGTAGACGACCTGGCACCATGGAGGAAGGGGGGGAGGAGGAGGAGGAGGAGGAGGAAGAGGAGTGGGGGAGGAGGGGAGAGGGAAGAAGAGGGGGGAGGGAGGAAGAGGAGTGAGGGAAGATGGAGGTGAAGGAGTGGACACGTATGCTGGAGACCAGGGCATGTGGAACCTTGCTGCAAGACCTCCATCACCTCTGGGAAAGAAGTGACAGAGAGAGAGAGGGGGAGAGAGAGAGGGGGAGAGAGAGAGGGGGGAGAGAGGATCAGAGTGGTGATGCTACCGCTTATCTCCCTATCAGTGTCACTTTTGTAGCTATCCACCCCCCCCACCCCTTACTGTGTGTGTCACACTGTCTCTCCCTCTTTCTCCCTCTCTCCCCCATCATCCCTCATGTGTGTCTGTCTCTCTCTCCCTCATCTCTCCCTCTGCCTCTCTTTGTCTCTCTGTCTGTCTCTCTCTTCCTTTTCCCCTCTGCCTGTGTGTTTGTCTCTAGTCTCTAGTCTCTCTCTCATCCGTGTCTCCCTCCGTGTCTCCCTCCGTGTCTCCCTCCGTGTCACGCTGTCTCTCCCCTGTGTCTCCCTCTGTGTCTCCCTCCGTGTCTCCCCCGTGTCTCCCTCCGTGTCACGCCGTCTCTCCCTCCGTGTCTCCCCCGTCTCTCCCTCCGTGTCTCCCCCGTGTCTCCCTCCGTGTCACGCCGTCTCTCCCTCCGTGTCTCCCCCGTCTCTCCCTCCGTGTCTCCCCCGTGTCTCCCTCTGTGTCACGCCGTCTCTCCTTCCGTGTCTCCCCCGTGTCTCCCTCCGTGTCACGCCGTCTCTCCCTCCGTGTCTCCCCCGTCTCTCCCTCCATCTCTCCCTCCGCGTCTCCCCCGTCTCTCCCTCCGTGTCTCCCCCGTGTCTCCCTCCGTGTCACGCCGTCTCTCCCTCCGTGTCTCCCCCGTCTCTCCCTCCGTCTCTCCCTCCGCGTCTCCCCCGTCTCTCCCTCCGTGTCTCCCCCGTGTCTCCCTCCGTGTCACGCCGTCTCTCCCTCCGTGTCTCCCCCGTGTCTCCCTCCGTGTCACGCCGTCTCTCCCTCCGTGTCTCCCCCGTGTCTCCCTCCGTGTCACGCCGTCTCTCCCCTGCTCTGTAATTTCCTCTCTTCTTGTTCCCGTAAAGAATGTGTCTGGTGTCGCTGCAGCCGGCGGGAGTCAGGGGGGCTAAACCGTCTGACTCACCCGCCGTCTCCCCCTCGCCGTCTCCCCCTCGCCGTCTCCCCCTCGCCGTCTCCCCTCGCCGGGCCGCAGATATCCCAGGAATCCGGGACGCCAGGGGACACGTCAGGGGCCGTCCTCCACCACGCTGTGTTGGGACACAGGGACGCTTGTTTTGAAGAGAGAGACAGATCAGGACCCAGAGATGTGGTGATGATGATGATGATGATGATGGTGATGATGATGATGATGATGAGGACGTAATGCGGGGGTTATGCATCAGCAAAACAAGTGTCCTCTTAGGACTGAAAGACAGAGAGGAAGAGGAGGACAATTAAGGAAAGACGGCTGAAAGGAAGGAATGTGGAACATCGACAATGTAGAGAGAGAGAGGGAGGTAGAGAGAGAGAGGGAGGGAGAGAGAGAGAGGGAGGTAGAGAGAGAGAGGGAGGGAGAGAGAGAGAGGGAGGGAGAGTGGTAGATTGAGAGAGAGATGGCTGAGAGAGGGGGGGGGGGTTAGAGAGAAACCAAAAAATAGAGTCAGACCATGAAGAGGGGAGAGAGGTAATAACGGTCTGCTCAGGACAGAGAGGAGGCAGCGGGGAGATGGAGGGAGGAGGTGGAGGGTGGAGGGAGGAGGTGGAGGGAGGAG
>CM051018.1:2550791-2555791 GCA_027704905.1 Muraenolepis orangiensis
TGGAATCCTTGTCGGGGTCCAAAGGTCAAAGGGTCTTGAGGTCACGAGGTCTGACAAGTTGAGGCTGAAGGACCACAGAAGTGAAACACTGCCTCCTTTTGAAACAATGGAATGGTGCATCAAATCTCCATAGAGAGAGAGAGAGAGAGACATACAGAGAGAGAGAGCTATCCATTAATGATGAATACTGATGTAATTAATAACAACGATGAAGAGATTGAAACCATTGAACACTTCGTCATGACAACAGGAAGCGGGACGTCCGTGGGCCGGCTGGAGAAGCGGCCCCTTTAATGAGGGCCCTCACAGCGCTACGCTAAGCTAGGCTATGCTAGGCTATGCTAGGCTGCCAGATGAAGGGGACTGTGTGTGTCTCACAGAACGTGACGACACACCAAACATTGCACTGCCCTGTGGATCCACTTTAAGGGGAACCCATATTTCCACAGATTTTCAACCGGTTTCGTATTGTTTCAACCTTCACCCAACCTCCACCCTCTACCAGACCTCCACCCAGACCTCCACCCAGACCCCCACCCAGATCTCCACCCAGACCTCCACCCAGACCCCCACCAAGACCCCCAACCAGACCCCCACCCAGACCTCCACCCAGACCCCCAGCCAGACCTCCACCCAGACCCCCACCAAGACCCCCACCCAGACCTCCACCCAGACCTCCTCCCGACCTCCTCCCTGACCTCCACCCTCTACCAGACCTCCACCCAGACCTCCACCCACCCCTCGGTCCCTCGACCCCTCGGTCCCTCGACCCCTCCACCCCTCGGTCCATCGACCCCTCTGCCCCTCGGTCCCTCGACCCCTCGGCCCCTCCACCCCTCGGTCCCTCGGCCCCTCGACCCTCGGTCCCTCGGTCCCTCGACCCCTCGACCCCTCGATGCCACGTGTGAGTGCACCATTTAAAGACCAACGAGGCGTCTGTGATTCATGGAGATGTCCGATTTCAACGCTTACTAAAATACGTCGAGGGCCGAGTGGACGAGCGGTGAATTCCCCGGCGTGGTCTTCCTCGGGACGGAGACTTTGCGCTCCTAAGGAGAATATAAGTATAGAAGGATAGAAGTATGTTGTTGTCCTGTGATTGAGAAACATTAAAAGGACAAACGTGCAGACATATAAACAACGGTTGGGATGTTTCAAAGGGAAACAAAACACAGGGTAGCCTCCAGCAGTTGGAGTGAGGCCTGGGAGTTTGTTCAGCTTTAATTCCGACCAAAACCACGTCTGAAACCCTTCAGGACCGGGGAGTCGGCCGGGAGCCCGAAGGACGGCCGGCTCCACAACAACAACAACAACAATCAGCTCTTGACAAATGTCCCCGAGTGCTGTGCTTCATCACGGCCTGGATCAATAAAACTCCAGACAGACACTAAATGTGGTGCGGTCTTGGCAGCCACAAGCCTCCCTACTGTATCATGAATCAGGTCTGGGCCACCCACGCTCCATCAGTCCCTCCTGGCACCTCCCAGGGGACTCAACCGCACCGTACGTTCTGCTTGGTATGTGTGGTCGGTGTTGTCAACCACTAGGCATTCAATGGGAGACGGGACATACACCTGATTCAGGTCTGAATCTACAAGTGACTTTATTGTTTTGAGGGGACAGTCGAGGCTTATTTAGCGGTGTTCTTCGACTTGTTTAATAGCCTTCAGTTCCACAGGGACAAACTATTGGTCCATTTTCTGGTCAAAGTGTTTCACATTAATCTTGAAACACTTTGCTTCCCGAGGCCTCTTCCTCCTCCTCCTGCTCCTCCTCCTCCTCCTCTTCCTCCTCCAGGGGACCGTGTAGGTTGCATAACTCTCCCTCTCTGCCATCTCTCTCTCTCTCTCTCTCTCTCTCTCTCTCTCTCTCTCTCTCTCTCTCTCTCTCTCTCTCTCTCTCTCTCTCTCTCTCTCTCTCTCTCTCTCTCTCTCTCTCCCTCCCCCATCTCACCTCCTCCCTCCCTCCCTCCCTCCCTCTGTCCTCGTCTCAGTAAACACCTCTACTTTGACATGAGTGGCAATTTTCATCTTACTGATTGAAGAGTAAAGGGAGTGTTGGTCCGCCACACAGGCTCCTGAGCTGCCCTGCAGAGCGCCATGCTCCCACTTTGTACTGTCACTCATCCCCAGACCCCGCCCCCCTGGTCTCCTGCGAGTCTCCTCCTGGTCCCTCAGAGTCTGACAGGGCGTGTGTTTTGGTTTCTTGAAGAGTCTTCGACTCCTTGACCTTGGCTGATTGAGGGTTCTCTGGGTAGATGTTGTGATGTTGTGAGTTGTTGTGAGGTGTGGTGACGACTCCAATACAGAACAAGCCCACAGCTCCTTCTGATGTTCTAAAGCTTCTATAGTTGATATATCTTCTCTGTCAGTTGGGCAGTTAGTGTGATGATGGTGGCCTGCTTTACCCTTCGTCTCACATACAAAGAAAAACTAATTGAGCTATCATTTATTGTATGAGGGTGATAATGGGGGCGTGTATTTATTCATCAGTTACTATGATATATACTGTATATATATATATATATACAGTATATATATATATATATATATATATATATATATATATATATAACTATATATGTAGAGGGAAATAACCTTGAAGAGAACATGCCAGCTCTCTTTAAAAAGGAGCAGCTTATAACCAAGCCAGGAGCCAGATGTCCCCTCCCTTAATGAGCCTGCAGACAGGCTCTTTAACAGCCTGTTTAATTGTAATGACTGCGTGTGTTGGTCTTGGGAGGATGGGGTCTCGCCAAGAGGGCCTCGGACCAGGCGGAGGCAGCCATTAGAGGCTGGTTTGGGCCGGAGACAGAGAGCATCAGAGAGCATCAAAGGCCCGGCGAGGCTGCGAGTGGCCCGGGACTTAAAGGATGATCTGAGAACTGAGAGCTAATAAGAGGAGAAAACACCATGAGACCACAGCGTGTCTGCAGGGCTTCTCCACGGCCCGTCTGACCACTTAATGAGAGAAAACCAAACACATGATTTGACATCATGGGTGCTGTGGTTAGACAGCCACACACAGACACAGGGCCGCACACACACACACACACACACACACACACACACACACACACACACACACACACACACACACACACACACACACACACACACATTACAGAGTGAGGTCAAGGGGTAGGAAAATATGAGCAGGCGTTTGCTTCAGAAAACATCTCATGTAGAAACACTCAGTCATTCTAACTAATATATAATAATAAAACTATATATATATAAAACTAACTAGTATAATGAAGCCTGGCTTTGATGGAGCACACGGCTAATTCTCAACGTTAAGAAGCAGGTTTGGGTTAGACAGTACAGAGACGGGTCATTAAGGAGCAGGTAGGGTTTAGACAGTACAGAGACAGGTCATTAAGGAGCAGGTAGGGGTTAGACAGTACAGAGACGGGTCATTAAGGAGCAGGTAGGGGTTAGACAGTACAGAGACGGGTCATTAAGGAGCAGGTAGGGGTTAGACAGTACAGAGACAGGTCATTAAGGAGCAGGTAGGGGTTAGACAGTACAGAGACAGGTCATTAAGGAGCAGGTAGGGGTTAGACAGTACAGAGACAGGTCATTAAGGAGCAGGTAGGGGTTAGACAGTACAGAGACAGGTCATTAAGGAGCAGGTAGGGGTTAGACAGTACAGAGACAGGTCATTAAGGAGCAGGTAGGGGTTAGACGGTACAGAGACGGGTCATTAAGGAGCAGGTAGGGGTTAGACAGTACAGAGACGGGTCATTAAGGAGCAGGTAGGGGTTAGACGGTACAGAGACAGGTCATTAAGGAGCAGGTAGGGGTTAGACAGTACAGAGACAGGTCATTAAGGAGCAGGTAGGGGTTAGACAGTACAGACACAGGTCATTAAGGAGCAGGTAGGGGTTAGACGGTACAGAGACAGGTCATTAAGGAGCAGGTAGGGGTTAGACGGTACAGAGACAGGTCATTAAGGAGCAGGTAGGGGTTAGACGGTACAGAGACGGGTCATTAAGGAGCAGATAGGGGTTAGGCAGTACAGAGACAGGTCATTAAGGAGCAGATAGGGGTTAGGCAGTACAGAAACAGGTCATTAAGGAGCAGGTAGGGGTTAGACAGTACAGAGACAGGTCATTAAGGAGCAGGTAGGGGTTAGACAGGTTAGACAGACACCTCCTCACCCCCCACCGTCACCCCCTCACCCTCTCACCCCCCCACCGTCACCCCCCACCGTCACCTCCTCACCCCCCACCGTCACCCCCTCACCCTCTCACCCCCCACCCCCCACCCCCCACCGTCACCCCCTCACCCCCCCCCCCCCCCAACCGTCACCCCCTCACCGTCACCTCCTCACCCCCCACCGTCACCCCCTCACCCCCTCACCCCCCACCGTCACCCTCTCACCCCCCACCCCCCACCCCCCACCGTCACCCCCTCACCCACTCACCCCCCACCGTCATCTCCTCACCCCCCACCGTCACCCTCTCACCCCCCACCCCCCACCGTCACCCCCTCACCCGTCACCCCCACCGTCACCCCCCACCGTCACCCCCTCACCCCCCACCGTCACCCTCTCACCCCCCACCCCCCACCCCCCACCGTCACCCCCTCACCCACTCACCCCCCACCGTCATCTCCTCACCCCCCACCGTCACCCTCTCACCCCCCACCCCCCACCGTCACCCCCTCACCCACTCACCCCCACCGTCACCCCCCACCGTCACCCCCTCACCCCCGGGGGGATGGGAATGACAGAACAAGGGGAGATTTGTGTGGAAATCTCAGTGCAAACCCACAGAGTGTGAGAGAGCAGTGGCTACGCATGCCCCGCCCAATGTGGTTTCTCCTCCTTCTGATCCGTGTTTGCACAACACAGAAGCCTCAAAGCGTTTGTTTCCCCTGTGGAAGGCGTGTTGTGTGTTTTTCAACCAACCAGCCGCGGTTTGGGGCCGTCGGCGTGGAAACGGGGCCTACAGGTGAGCCCTGAGAACGGGGATTCCTCCGGGATTAGCCGGTTTT
>CM051018.1:2565791-2608291 GCA_027704905.1 Muraenolepis orangiensis
TGGTGTGATGTGATGCAGAGTGGTGTGATGTGATGTGATGCAGAGCGGTGTGATGTGATGCAGAGCGGTGTGATGTGATGTGATGTAGAGCGGTGTGATGTGATGTGATGCAGAGCGGTGTGATGTGATGCAGAGCGGTGTGATGTGATGTGATGCAGAGCGGTGTGATGTGATGTGATGCAGAGCGGTGTGGTGTGATGTGATGTGATGCAGAGCGGTCCCTGTGGACGTATCCAGACCAACACACAACACGCTCCAGGACAGACAGACTCAGGACTCTCATATTGGTCTCATCTCCTCCAATATTTCCAACTAGCTTTGTTATTTAATACTAAAGTATTAAATAAGTTTGTACACAATATTATGAAACGCAGGAGCCCAAAGCAGTAAAGGATGTGAGGATGATAAATAGATTCGCACCATCCAGAGAGAGAGAGAGAGAGAGAGAGAGAGAGAGAGAGAGAGAGAGAGAGAGAGAGAGAGAGAGAGAGAGAACAGAGATGTATTTAATCCTACACCTAATTTTTACCTCAAACCTTTTCTGAGGAGCTGAGCTGTATATCTGGGCTGATCAACCATCTCCAGAGGTAACAGACCAACAGCCTATCAGCTGTTTAACTGCCCAAGCAAGTATTACAGTTGATTGGAAATACAGAAAAATTTGCAAATACACGTAAAGAATAAGCATGAACAATGAAACCCATGAGCAAAAGTTCATTCCATCTGGAGATAATTGAATTAATTAGCAATGTAATACCAATGTTGCCAAACCAATTAACTTAACTCAACTTAAGCTTTGTAGCCTAAGGCACACTTTAAACACTTTAATGTTTCATTACTGGATAATGTGTCATTACTGGATAATGTGTCATTATGGGATAATGTCTCATTATGGGATAATGTCTCATTATGGGATAATGTCTCATTATGAGATAATGTGTCATTATGAGATAATGTCTCATTATGGGATAATGTCTCATTATGAGATAATGTGTCATTACTGGATAATGTGTCATTATGGGATAATGTCTCATTATGAGATAATGTGTCATTACTGGATAATGTCTCATTACGGGATAATGTCTCATTACTGGATAATGTCTCATTACTGGATAATGTCACATTATGGGATAATGTCTCATTATGGGATAATGTGTCATTACTGGATAATGTGTCATTATGGGATAATGTCTCATTATGGGATAATGTCTCATTATGAGATAATGTGTCATTATGGGATAATGTGTCATTATGAGATAATGTCACATTACTGGATAATGTCTCATTATGGGATAATGTCTCATTACTGGATAATGTCTCATTATGAGATAATGTCTCATTATGGGATAATGTCTCATTATGGGATAATGTGTCATTATGAGATAATGTCTCATTATGGGATAATGTCTCATTACTGGATAATGTCTCATTATGAGATAATGTCTCATTATGGGATAATGTCTCATTATGGGATAATGTGTCATTATGAGATAATGTCTCATTACTGGATAATGTCTCATTATGGGATAATGTGTCATTATGATAAAGGAAATGGTGTTGAGGTGAATCAGAAGGATTCCAGTCCTGATGTTTGAACCAGCCTCACCGAGCATCGCCCCGAGCCGGTCTTGGAAATACAAAAATACAATTTAGCACTGAGGATAAAACACGTTAAATGAGTATTAATGCACTTGTTACCATTTTAACACATTTTAGGAACAGCTTCATATAGATATTGCAAACACACATCAATGAAGCTATAAATCCTAGGAGCATTGGAGAAGAGGTTCTCTTGATAGGATTATCATATTACTATCTATACACGTGAGATGGGAATCTTCACAACTGGCGAGTAATCCATGAAATGATCCCCTGGTTTACCTTACAGGCACCCATCAACACACTCCAAACCCTCTTCATGTGTAGATGGTTGCATAGTTCCCAAAGCTGGTGTCTGTACAGCTCCATCTGAAGTGTTTTGGTCTTCTGGGAATCCTTACTTCTTGTCCATTCGAACCCTCGTAAATCTAGTTTGTGGCGTGAAGTGTAGAGGTCACGGTGCTCTGACCATGGGAAACAGGAAACCTTTGAGCATGAACTAAAGTTATATCTTATCTCTTAGAATGTGTTCAATGTGTATTAAAAGCCTCCTACATGTTTGTATAAAACGGCACAGGTATTATGTTTATCTTTTGGCGATGGCAGGAGGAAAGTTATTATTATTATTATTATTATTATTATTATTATTATTATTTTTCAAAACCCAGCAGGTTAGTTTCTTTAGCGGCAGTATAGCTCAGGAGGTAGAGCGCCTCACAACCGCCTCACAACCGCCTCGCAACCGCCTCGCAACCGCCTCGCAACCGCCTCGCAACCGCCTCGCAACCGCCTCGCAACCGCCTCGCAACCGCCTCGCAACCGCCTCACAACCGCCTCGCAACCGCCTCGCAACCGCCTCGCAACCGCCTCGCAACCGCCTCACAACCGCCTCACAACCGCCTCACAACCGCCTCACAACCGCCTCACAACCGCCTCACAACCGCCTCACAACCGCCTCACAACCGCCTCACAACCGCCTCACAACCGCCTCGCAACCGCCTCCACGCCTCGCAACCGCCTCGCAACCGCCTCGCAACCGCCTCGCAACCGCCTCGCAACCGCCTCGCAACCGCCTCGCAACCGCCTCGCAACCGCCTCGCAACCGCCTCGCAACCGCCTCGCAACCGCCTCGCAACCGCCTCGCAACCGCCTCGCAACCGGAAGGTCGCTGGTTCCATCTCCGCCTCCTCCTAGGAAAAACTGTGGAGGTGTCCTTGAGCAAGACACCCTAACTGCTCCTGACCTGCTGGCTGTCTCCTTGATGGCTGACTCCGCCGTCGGAGGTTGAATGTGTGTATGAATGGGTGAATGTGAGGCTTGTAAAGCGCTTTGAGTAACCATTGGTTAGAAAAGCACTATATAAATGTCCATTTAGCATTTAGCAGAATAAAAGCCTTGGTGACTTCTGAGACTTTTTTTGTGGCCAATTTATTATCCAAGTGTGACTTTAAGTCTAAGTGGTGCAAATGACCAGGCTAACTACACCCACTGAGAGACTGTACTCCACCAGGCTAACTACACCCACTGAGAGACTGTACTCCACCAGGCTAACTACACCCACTGAGAGACTGTACTCCACCAGGCTAACTACACCCACTGAGAGACTGTACTCCACCAGGCTAACTACACCCACTGAGAGACTGTACTCCACCAGGCTAACTACACCCACTGAGAGACTGTACTCCACCAGGCTAACTACACCCACTGAGAGACTGTGCTCCACCAGGCTAACCACTGGGAGACAGACAGACAGACAGACAGACAGACAGACAGACAGACAGACAGACAGGCAGAATATCTAATCTAATCTCTAAACAACTACTGTTAATCATCAGCAGATCATCGATTATTTTCTTTTTGCTGCAAAAAGTCAACTTAAGAACTTCATGGCTGTAATTATTTGACATTAGCATAGAACTTTATTTTTGAGAGTCTGATAGAACATTTGGTTGTTTTTATGCCCTCCAACATTGGGAATATAATGTATAAAAAAAGTATTGTCTTCTGAATTATGTAAAGGAGTTGAAAATATTACGTTCTATCGTTACAAATCTCTATATAAAACAAAGTCAGATGTGTTGTTGTTTAACTTCACATGTCCATCGGTTCTCTCTTTGATATAAAATAGAGATATAAAAATCATTGTCAGGTGATCGAAAACTAAATAGATGACAATCTTCATTTTTTTGCAAATTAAATATGTTAGTAAAATACACTTTGGACTGGATGGTATACATACCGTGTGTATAACCACCGTTTGAGTTGTCAAGAGCTGAAGCAGTACAAACATTTCATTTGATATTCTTAAACAAATGCACGCTATGTAAAATAATCTGGGATTTAGAATGTCTGATATAATAATCCTTAAAATAATAATCATCATCATCTTCATATCATAATCATAAGGATAGTGAGCCAAACTCACCAGAAAAAGTCTGTTTTAAAAACATATTTCTTTGAGGCACACTTTGCTGGAATCCTCCTGTATACCCTCCTATACCCTCCCTCTATGTCACCTAACAACTCTTTTGACATCCCATTCTATCAAACTTATAAACTTTGACTCTTCAGTCAAACACACAAGTCATTAACCACCCATAGAAAGCCTATATATTCCTGCTCTAAACCAAACAAAAAAGACAAATGGGAAAAAAATGATTACATATATATAATATGATTCCAAAAATGAAGGGGGATTAAAACTGACTGGTCAGAGTTTGGTCATGGGAATGTGCAGGCAGTTCCAGGGCCCCATCCACAGCTCCTCCTCGTCCGACAGCATGTGGTCGCTGTGGGACTCCAGTGTCTCTCCGCTGCCCTTGTGATTGTCCACGAGCGTCTGAGGCTGATCGGCGCCACACGGCGGCCCCACGGACTCCATGGTTCTACCGCTGCCTCGAGAGCCGAAAGTCTTGAGCTGCGTGATGTTCCTAGAGCCCGGGGAGCCGCGGTGGATCTGGGTGTTGAGGTTCACGTCCACCACGCAGGAGGTGGTAGATACGCACATGCCCACCACACCAACGCCGTTACCCGTTTCGCTAGGAGGCGGGACTTCATCGGCGTCGACCGGTAAGTTTTCCTCGTGGGTCTCGGCCAGCATGTCCAGTGTCTTGAAGCGCTTGGCGAGTCGGCAGGGGGACCCGGTCTTGGGGTTGTTGGGGT
Organism: Muraenolepis orangiensis; assembly: GCA_027704905.1. Taxonomy (NCBI): domain Eukaryota; kingdom Metazoa; phylum Chordata; class Actinopteri; order Gadiformes; family Muraenolepididae; genus Muraenolepis; species Muraenolepis orangiensis. Next base: position 2,570,553 of record CM051018.1, read on the forward strand.
GGTGGAGGAGTCGCCTGGTGCGGACGATGGTGCCGTTCTGGGAGAGGTAAACGTTCCCGTTGGGGACGCTGGGGATGATGTGGTTGGGCTGGGTGGCCGTCGCGCCGTCTTCTTCTGTGGTGGCGCCGGCGTTACGCTCATGATTGTCGACCACCAGCTTGATCCGTTGGTTCCTCCCAGGCTGGATGGAGTAACAGTAGGAACAGAAGGGGTTAATGTTGGCACACTGACCTTCCAGACTTGCACTCGCAACATTGAAAGTTGGACAAAACATCCTGTATAAAAGGAAGTGAGAAACCACAGCAAACGAGATCTCACTCAGCAGAGTCAAGGACACCAAACTGTGAGAAGTAGGAGGGAATAAAGAGATTGCTATGAAAATTGAAAATTGAAAAAGCACTGATAGTAGAGAAACAGCTACACTCAAAAAAACAGGGAAAGCAGTTTTTGAGATTCAGGAGGAAGGAGAGAATAAAGAGACACATTTCAAACACTCTGCAGGGCCACTCCACACTTCAATCCCATGCGAGGTTAACTGAATCGGTTCACTCTTACTTCACAAAGCACCGTATCGTTCTTCTAGAAGGCAGTTGAGTTGCCCTCAGAGTCGGAGTCCGACGTCTGCTTAGAACCACTCGCCGATGAGGAGATGGCGTCTTCGTCCACCTCGGTGATGGGGGACAGGCCTCCGTACATCTCGTCTGACGTGGCGCTGCGCATGTCTGTACTGTATTTGGGGGTGGCATAAGGCGCTGAGGGTCCGGGCACGTCGGAGTCTCCGCTGGATCTCTGGGAAGACGCCGCGTCGCTCAGCTCTCCGGCTGACTCCGACTCTTTGCTCTCGGCCTCGGATTTTGCTTCTTCGTCGGAACCGCTGCCACCCTCCTCGCTCTCCTCTTCGACGGTGCCTTCGGACCCACGGGTTGCGACGGAACCCCGGGACTGGTGGCTGCCCCTCGAAGACGTGGACCCGGACTTCTCCCCGCCACTTTCCTCCGAGCTTGGCTCTGTCGCTTGGCCGCCACTAGATGACTTGGTAACGTCCTCTGAATCGCTCGCCTTTGACCCACTTTTGCTTCCGGAGATGCCGGACTGGGAGTCCTCACTGGCAGTATCCCCCTCTGATTCAGCCTCACTCGCCGTTCCTGTTCCGGACTCCACTGCACTGCTTTCGCCATTAGACTTCTCCGACACTGCTTCACTCGCTGAAGACCTTACTGATGACTGGGTTGCACTGGAGGCATCTCTGCTTCCGCTCTCACTTACACTGCCACTACCACTACCACTTCCACTTCCACTACCACCTCCACTACCACTACCACTACCACCTCCACTACCACTACCACTACCACCTCCACTACCACCTCCACTACCACTACCACTACCACCTCCACTACCACCTCCACTACCACCTTCACTACCACTACCACTACCACTACCACTACCACCTCCACTACCACTACCACCTCCACTACCACTACCACTACCACTACCACTTCCACCTTCACTACCACTACCACTGCCACTACCTGCTTCGCTGTCGCTCCCTCTACTGGTAGCACTCACCGATGCTCCGGTGCTCTTGCTGGCCTCGGTAGCAGAGGACTTCATGGACGAGCCAGCAGAGGATCTGGTTCCTGAGGCATCTTCGTCCTCAGACTCTTCTTCATCTGACTCTTCCTCTGAATCTTTTTCTGTCGCCGAGCTCTTCTCTGTGCCCGACTCCTTCTCAGAAGCCGTACCTGTTCCGGACTCAGAGTCCTTCTCGCTGGCCGACTCTTTCTCCTCGCTAGAAGCTTTCTCTGTGCCCGATTCTTTAGTACTCGATGATTTTTCAGAATCAGACTCTTTTTCTGAGTCTGACTCTTTCTCGGTTCCAGACTTCCCCTCGGTTCCAGACTCTTTCTCGGTTTCCTCACCTTCGGACTTGCTCTCCTCGTCTGAATCTCCCGGCGTCTCAGGTTCTTCGTCTGAATCGACGGTGCTCTCGTTGGCGTCGTCTCGATCCAAATCCACCTTCAGGAAGTCCTTGTCCTCGCTGCCCTTCTCTGACGACTCCCCATCCGATTCTTTCTCTGCGCTGCCACTGCCGCTTGCCTCCGGCTCACTCTCCGTCACACTGATCGACACCTTGGACTTCCTTTCATCTTCGCTGGTCGCCCGCGAGCCCTCCTCGTCCTCACTGCCGGACTTGGCACGAGGTTGCAACCTGTTGGCCAGGTTAATCTTCCGGAACACTTTGCCGAGGCGGCTTCGGGCGTCCGACTTGGTGTCGATCTGTCCCAAAGCCGCCGGCCCGCCGTCGGTCAGGCTATCCTGGCTGTCGATGCGGCGCGCTGACATCAGTTTGGCGTAATCTTTATCCTTCTTTCCCATGCCAAACATCTTGAACATTTTGGCTTTCTTCCACGGTGACCGAGCAGGTGCACCGGCAGCAGATGGCTTGGCTCCTGCCTTGCTGGCTGCCAGCAGTTTGCTGAGTTTCATGACAGATTTCAGCTTCTTGGCAGCCTTGGAAGGCTCTGCATCCGGAGACGGCCCGGCCTGCTCCATTTCACCTTCGGGAGGCAAGTCACTAAATCCAACCCGCTTGGGAGGACCTCTACCGGGCATCCCGCCACGACCCCTGCCTCGGCCCTAAGACAGCCACATTCATCAACCCCGTTAATCACACCTCACAGACAATATGGAAACTGCGTGTGTGTGTGTGTGTGTGTGTGTGGGAGGGGGTTTCCAAATGATTATATTAGGAGTCAATTTTGGAATGTGTCATACGTTGATTACGAATATGTTTGTCAACAATTGCTGGGGGGAAAAAAAAAACAGAAGAGAGAAGACACACCTCAGAGTAGGAGGAGCCATCGTCCTCCATGATGAGCTGTCCATACTCGTCGTATGTGGGAGGGATCAGCTTCCTGCGACTACCGTACTGGGGCAGGTCGTACCTGAGGAGCAGACACACACCATCAGTTCATCATCTTCTCATCTTCAGTTGGTAACACCAACTGAATCCCAGAAACACCTGGGCACTGCCGAGGTGCCCTTGAGCAAGGCACCAGACCCCTACACTGCTCCCCGGGCGCTGCATATACAATAGCTTCCCACTGCTCCTTACACTAGGATGGGTTAAATCCAGAGAAACACGTATCACTGTGTGTTTACATGTATTTGACCAATAAAGACGATTCAATCCTTAATTTAGGCCTTTAGTCACCATCATCAGATTTTGGTACAGGCAGCATCTTGGATGTCTAGACCCTTGCTGTTACATGAAAATGTAATTGTTGAATATAATATGTATATGTACTGTATATGTACATGTATATGTATATGTATAACACAATGTTCTAATAATGCCAGCTGTATATTGAGTGCTGTGATATTACACTGAAAGAGCAAAGATTAAAAACATGACAGAAGCAATCAGCAGCACACACACACACACACACACACACACACACACACACACACACACACACACACACACACACACACACACACACACACACACACACACACACACACACACACACACACACACACACACACACACACACACACATACATACATACATACATACATACACACACACACACACACACACACACACACACACACACACACACACACACACACACACACACACACACACACACACACACACACACACACACACACACACACACACACACACACACACACACACACACACATACATACATACATACAGTACATACATACATACATGCATACAGTACATACATACATACATACATACATACTGTACATACATATATACATACATACAGTACATACAGTACATACATACAGTACATACATACACACACAGAACCAAGAGAGACCCCAGATACAATCAATTAGAATGATTCAAAGTCTCCCAGTCAGAAGGTTGTGGTTCTACACCAGACAACATGTAACGTCTATCTGCTATCCAATGACTAAACACTCATCACATTGTTGGTTGTATTTTCATGTCTGATAAGTGGCTGGCACGTCTCAACATGTAGGATACATTCCCGGCAGTCAAAATACGTTGTCTCTCTCTCTCTCTCTCTCTCTTACCCTCTCTCTCGCCCTTTCCCTCTCTCTCTCTCTCTCGCTCGTCCTCTCTCTCTCACCCTCTGGCCCTCTCTCTTTCGCCCTCTCTCATTCATCCTCTCTCTCTCTCTCTCTCTCTCTCTCTCTCTCTCTCTCTCTCTCTCCCTCACCCCCTCTCTCTCTCTCTCTCTCTCTCTCTCTCTCTCTCTCTCTCTCTCTCTCTCTCTCTCTCTCTCTCTCTCTCTCTCTCTCTCTCTCTCTCGCCCTCTCTCGCCCTCTCTCGCCCTCTCTCGCCCTCTCTCTCTCCCCCTCCCCCCCCTTCTGGACCCTATGGCAGTTGATGTACTAAAACCTGTAGAAAAGTGACAGCAGCCTGGGCAGCAGTTATTGATGTCATTGTATGGCAGAGAAGAGGACTGCATCAGCAGCACCGCTCTGGGTGATAGACAAACGCGCTTCACAAGGACCAGACTCTCTCTAAAATCCCCTGAGACTCCCCAGACCAACTTCATATCTCTAACCAGAGAGCAGGGGAACGACCAAGACCTCCTCATGACCACATTAAAGGAAGCTGTGAAGATGAATCCTTTTATAGACAGAAGAACAGACGCAGAAAGGAAGTGGAAGAACTCACCCCTGGTCATAATTATAATAGTCCTGGGCGTAGTAATCCTGTCCTTGGTCCATGGGAAGATCCTTCATTTGGGGGGAAGAGAGAGAGAGAAGAAAGATGATCAGAACTCATGAGCTAGGTATAAGGTAGCAGCAGTGTAGAGAGTCAGTATGGTGCAGTACAGGAGGAACGCCCTGCTTCTACCTCAGGTCTGAGCAGAGAAGGCCTCAGCTGCTGATCCCCAGGTTAGTGAAGGACAAGAAGAGGAAGTTAACGGACGGAAGAGGGAAGGGAAAGTGACAAACAACAGAATAATGAGAAAATGCTTCTTAATACAGCTTAAAGAGAGAGGAAGGAGAAGGAGGAGGAGAAGGAGGAGAAGTAGTGGAAGTAGAGGAAGAAGAAGGAGTGGGCAACACCCAAGTTACGTTATCAGGGTTTTAATGAGGTTAAAGATTAGTGCAACATTGTGGATCTGATAGGAGAGAAATGGATAAGATGGATTCAAATGGACTCAAAGCAATTTGGAACAAGGCAGGACCAGATAGGGGGACGGAGGAAGCTCTCTTTGAAATGCAGAAATGAGCATCACAAAGAGGAAGAGGACGCGGTGAGGGTCCATCGGATCGGTTATCTTGGTGGAGTGAGTCTGTAAAGGCTTTCATTCCCTTTGCTTGTGGACAAAAGAAAACACTGGGAAAAATGCTTATCTGTCAATTGACAGCGAGACAGACTTTTCCATTCCGACCACAGCGAGCGTTCGGAACGGAATACGGAATACCAACCACTTTGAAATCAGATCTAAACTGTGGCGTCAGAAGTCCTTTGGCTGAGATGCTATCTAAATCGGATTCACCGTTTCATCAAGTGGACTCCGGCTAGGAGGACGCATTTATAGTGACAAAAAGAGAAAGGCTTGGCACACAATGAATAATAAGCAAGGTGATGACATTATGATAATAAGGGTAAAGGAACGGGGAGTGAGCTCATACCTGTCGACCGCGCCCTTGTCTCCTGTGTGGAAACAGAAGAAACAAACCATGAATATGGATTGAAACATATACATTTATTTTTTTAAGCAGTTAAAATAACGCTGAGTAGTGAATATATTTCCATCTTACTTACGGTGCGTTCTTGGTCTATGTCACAGGCTTAGATGTACATACTTTGGTTATTAAAAAAGCTAAAGATAAACACATTGTTAACAGTGGATTTAGGGCTCATCTTTCTGTCCATATCTAGACGGCTCAGCTCAAGCTCGGCGTACCTCAGGAGGTAGGGCGTGTGGAGGTGTCCTGAGCAAGACACCCTAACCCTACTTGTTCCTGACCAGCAAGCGGTCTCCTTGCATGGCTGACACCACCGTCATCCACCGGTGGATGACGGTGGTGTCAGTAAATGTGAGGCTATAATTGTAAAGCGCTTTGGGTCAAATATGAGATATATAAATGCAGTCCATTTACCATTTAACCGCACATCTTGCTCCTCCCTGGAGGCAGGACAGAGAGGTTGGGCCGACCGGAGGAGCAACCGATTCAAAGGCTTCTTCAAACCGACACAACCGACTTCAAACCTTTCCTCAAGCAACACGATTCCAGTGTGCAGCCCAGACAGAAGGTCTGGACCGACACAAATAATGATATGTATGACCGAGCACCGGTGTGAGCTTCTGCTACACTCCAGTCCTCAGTCTGCCAGGTGGGAGGGGTGTGGTGGTAACCACGTCTCAGTGACCTTACTAGACCCCACCTGAGGCTACGCGTGTCGGGGGAAGCAGAGTGTGATGGATGACCTTCTGGATGGCCGACGATTGACCGGGTTGATGGGTGTCCCAGACGGGTCTTTTAACCGGAGGGGAGTCGGTGGGGAAAGGTGGAGGTGAAGGTGGAGGTGAAGGTGGAGGTGGAGGTGCGGAGAAATGGACTCTCGACGTAGGGGAGAAGAAAACTCAAGCTCAAGAAAAATAATTTTAACACAAATTACAGTATCACAGAACATTAAATCATGGAACAAGTGCAGTTTTTCCATTGTAAGTAACTGTGATTTTCTTTCAGTTTGGCATTTTTAATGTTTTGATTTGTTGCTTCTATAAAATTGGAATACTTCACAATCTGCACACAATTGTTACCAATAAAAAGTAATTTCTTTATGATTTGGACTTCACCACAGCGGTTTTCGTAAAATGACATTTTGCACACATGGGGAGGACGGAGATCCCCGTCTCAGGACAGGAGAAGACACGTTGCGTCCTCCTGGGAATCCACAGACATGCTCTGAGCCAACTTTTATATCTTTTGTAATTTTCCTTTAATGTGGTATTATATCAAATAAAAATAGGCGATGTGTGTCAACTCGTCGAGTGTATTTTAACATTATTAACCGACATTTCTTTCGGCCATTTTACCAATGTTCTCCACACCGAATACTGAACTTTGAGAACACACTTGTTTATCCACCCCATCACGGGAAGCGAGAGCGAGAGCGAGAGCGAGAGCGAGAGAGAGCGAGCGAGCGAGCGAGAGAGAGCGAGAGAGAGCGAGAGCGAGAGTGAGAGACAGAAGTTCGGTTTCCATCTAACAGTCGAAGCTAAGCGAAATTTTGGGAGTTTGCACAAAACCAAAAAAAGCGAATGTGAATAAGTTGTGTTTCCATCAACTAGTTGGAGCGAATAAACCATGAGGGATATGGGGCGGGGACATGAGTCAGGTCTCTGCTGGAGGAACGCTTGAGAAGAAGCCCACAGTGGAACTCACGGGAGTTCAAAGTTCGCTACGTCAACAACAAGCGAGAGGATCACTTTTATGCAAATCTGAGGAAGTTGTTTAGAATTTGTCCGTTTCCATCAACATGTTCTGATGGTGATGGAAACCCGACTAGAGCGAGAGAGGGGAGGCAGGGTCTCAGGGTCTCAGGGTCTCAGGGTCTCAAAGCAGGAACACATCGAGGGTCGCTTGATGGAAAAACTGAAACGACGAAAGGAGAGAAGAGGTGGGACACTAAAGGAGGGAGATGAGGAGGAGACACACGCTGCAATCTGGAGTCTCAAGGGGGAGATCCAATCCTCACATAATTGCAGGGAGGAGGAGGAGGAGGATGAGGAGGTAAGACAGGTCTCACAAGGAAGGTGATATGTGGAAATAAATACACAAACTTGAAAAGACAAGAGATACACAGCTGGAGGAACAACAGAGAATAGAAAGAGAGGAGGAGAAGGAAGAGGAGAAGGACCAAGGAGGAAAAGGAGCAGGAGGAGAAGGAGGTTACTGGCAGTTGACAGTCCTGTGACCTTTTGTGCATGAGGATTGATTGGTGGTGTAATTAGTGTGCTACGGGTACAGGGACCCCCACCCAGCGCTCCGTCAGGGGGAGAGACCTCAGGAGACCTCCTGGTGGGGCCTTGGGCCTTTGTGATTCCAGTTGGTTTGTTCAGTAAACATCTATTACCGATGTACCGGAGAGAAATACAATCATCTGTCTGTCTGTCTGTCTGTCTGTCTGTCTGTCTGTCTGTCTGTCTGTCTGTCTGTCTGTCTGTCTGTCTGTCTGTCTGTCTGTCTGTCTGTCTGTCTGTCTGTCTGTCTGTCTGTCTGTCTGTCTGTCTCTCTCTCTCTCTCTCTCTCTCTCTCTCTCTCTCTCTCTCTCTCTCTCTCTCTCTCTCTCTCTCTCTCTCTGTCACCCTGTCTCTCTCTCCCTCTCTCTCTCTCTCTCTCTCTCTCTCTCTCTCTCTCTAACGCTCTCTCTCTCTCTCTCTCTCTCTCTCTCTCTCTCTCTCTCTCTCTCTCTCTCTCTCTCTCTCTCTCTCTCTCTCCATCACCCTGTCTCTCTCCATCACCCTGTCTCTCTCCATCACCCTGTCTCTCTCTCTCTCTCTCTCTCTCTCTCTCTCTCTCTCTCTCTCTCTCTCTCTCTCTCTCTCTCTCTCTAACTCTCTCTCCATCACCCTGTCTCTCTCTCTCTCTCTCTCTCTCTCTCTCTCTCTCCTCTCTCTCTCTCTCTCTCCTCTCTCTCTCTCTCTCACGCTCTCTCTCTCTCTCTCTCTCTCCTCACCTCTCTCTCTCTCCATCACCCTGTCTCTCTCTCTCTCTCTCTCTCTCTCTCTCTCTCTCCTCTCTCTCTCTCTCTCTCTCTCTCTCTCTCTAACTCTCTCTCCATCACCCTGTCTCTCTCTCTCTCTCTCTCTCTCTCTCTCTCTCTCTCTCCTCTCTCTCTCTCTCTCTCTCTCTCTCTCTCCTCACCTCTCTCTCTCTCTCTCTCTCCTCTCTCTCTCTCTCTCTCTCTCTCTCTCTCTCTCTCTCTCTCTCTCTCCTCTCTCTCTCTCTCTCCATCACCCTGTCTCTCTCTCTCTCTCCTCTCTCTCTCTCTCTCTCTCTCTCTCTCTCTCTCTCCTCTCTCTCTCTCTCTCTCTCTCCTCTCTCTCTCTCTCTCTCTCTCTCTCTCTCTCTCTCTCTCTCTCTCCATCACCCTGTCTCTCTCTCTCTCTCTCTCTCTCTCTCCTCTCTCTCTCTCTCTCTCTCCTCTCTCTCTCTCTCTCTCTCTCTCTCTCTCTCTCTCTCTCTCTCTAACGCTCTCTCTCTATCTCTCTCCGTCACTTTGTCTCTCTCTCTCTCTCTCTCCCTGAAGCGCAGTATTAGTAATTCCTCGTAAGACCCGTCGTTCAGGCTCCTCCTCCTCCTCCCTCTCCTCCTTTTCCTCTCCTCCTCCTCTCCCTCCCCCTCCTCTTTCTCCTCCTCCTCTTTCTCCTCCTCCTCTCCCTCCTCCTCCTCTTTCTCCTCCTGCTCTTCTCCTGGTCCTCCCGGTGTCGTCTATACTGCCGCTTCGTTAAGACGCCGCTGATCCCATCCACCTGAGCTGCTCTGTTTGAGCCTCTTAATCCCTACTTTCTACTTTAAACCGTCATCGCTGTTATTTTAAAATATATTTTTTTGCGCTTATGATATTGACGGCCAATCAGAGCCCATTCCAGAGCACCAGCGGCTGAATATTTGAAGCCAGAGTCTCTTTTCATCTGTTAATCATTCAGTTCATCATTCAGCTGTGGAATACGTCTGATGCCGTCTCAGCATCATCCTTGGTACACCAAACAGGTGTAGAGACTATTCTAGAACTACAACTAAAACAACAGCCAACAACCCTATTTTATAATCCATTCTTTAATCCTTTGGTTGTAAACCTTGGATTCTCTGTTCTAAAATAAATTAATTCAATTTGATTATCAGATACCTTTACATAGAGAGGAAGACGTGGATTTAATTCAGGATTCACGTCAAGTCTTCTGGTTTCCTCAGGTTTTCCGTTCCGATGGAACCTGGTACCTCTCACTACGTCCCACTGAGGCCCTCACATAACACACCTAAACATGTCCGCACAAGCACTCTTGCAAATTAAATTCTAATACTAAAGAAATTGTATCAGCTACGTGGAACACACACACATGGCTCTTCAATGAGGCATGGAGATAGAAAAAAAACAGACAGAAAAGTGAACGAAACAGTGAACAAGTTAAGAAGAGGAGAGGCGCAGTGGCTCAGAGCACAGTGGTCTGTTCCTCCTCCTCCGTCTCCTCGTGTGAGGAACCGTTCACGTTTGATCGGCTCTTCTTCATGTCTTCTGCTGACGAGTCCGCGTGGCTTTCAGGCCTGCTCCGATCACCTCCATCGCCTCCTCCTCCTCCGCCATGTGGATCGGAAGCAGCAGTACCGCCACCACCACCACCACCACCCCTAGCCGTGTCCTCCACCTCCGGGATGCTCTTGCTGAAGGTGGGCCCCCTGCAGCTCTTGTCCACCTGGCGGTACAGGTTGGCTACGGAGCGCTCGATGTCCGCCAGGTTCTGGATGTTCCTGAGGACACCCTTCAGCTCCCGCTTTCTCTCTCCTCCAGGAGGAGGAGGAGGAGGAGGAGGAGGAGGAGGTGCGACTCGGGCCGAAGCCTGTCGGAGGGAGGACACGGGGGGTAAGAAGGTGGGGACGAACTGCACCGTCGGCCGAGCGGGGGAGGGAGGTGGGGGAGGAGGAGAAGGTGTGGGAAGGGGAGGAGGTGGAGGAGGTGGAGGAGGAGGAGCACGGCTGGGGGGAGGCAGGGGGCATCGCGGCTCCTGGAGGCGGTGGCCGGCGGGTGGAGGAGAGGAGCTGTGGCGGGAGGAGAGGGCGAGAGAGGACGGAGGGGTAAGAGGAAGAGGAGGAGGAGGAGGAGGAGGAGGAGAGGGAGGGGAGGAGGAGAGGGAGGGGGAGGAGGAGAAGGAGAGGGAGAGGGAGTAGGAGGAGTGTGTGGTGGCTGTGAGGGAGGAGGAGGAGGAGGGGCGGGGCTCTGTGGGGGGTCAGGGATGATCTCCACAGTGATCTCGCAGGGTCTGGAGCTGTATCTGTTTAGGACAGAGGCCTCCTCTAGCAACTCCTCCTGCTCCTCCTCCTCCTGGGTGATGATGATTCTCGGGGGTCTGCGGTGGTCGAAGATGGAGAACAGGGCCTCCAGGGCGTCGCCGGCTCTGTCTCGGGGGTCCTCGCTTTGCTCAAAGGGACAGACCGACAGCGTGTTTTCCACAGGATTTCCCATCACGCCGTCCGGCCTGTCCAGGCTGTGCTTCCGGCCCCCGCAGGCGGATGTCCCTGCCGCCGCCGCTCGGAGCAGCTCCCAATCCAGGGGGTCCATCAGAGGTCGTCTCCCCAGCGTCTCGTAGCCCTGTGGCCCCCCGGGGCGGGCAGGGGGCGTGGTCCGGGTGGGGAGGGAGTGTCTCTGAGTGTGGTTGTTGTTGCTGTCGGTGGCGTCCTCGCAGTACAGCGGGTTGTGGGTGGTGACCGGGTGGCGGTCCGAAAGGAAAGTCACCTTACTCTCGGACCTGGGCGGGTCGCCGGGCAACTCTCCGTTGCCGTGGGCGACGAGGGCGAGACCGGGGAAGGAGCCAAGAATCGTCTGGCGGTTGACCGACTGATTAGCCCTGAGCCCAACAGAAAAGGAGGTGGGAGAAGAAAGAAGAGACTTGAAACATGCAGAAACAAAAGAGCCAAAACTAGTCGGAAAAAGTTAAGTGAAAAGTAGAAAAATGGCAAAAAGTAAAGAATGACAAAGAAAAAAGTGGATAAATTGGGAGACGGGGAGCGAGAGAGGAAAGAAAGGGGGGAGAGAGGGTGGAGGAAGGGTGGAGGAAGGGTGGAGGAAGGGTGTAGTGGTTTAGAACTCCAGCACTGAGCCATCGTGTGCTATGAAGCAACATCCACACATCCTGGGTCCAACGCTGTTTGCGGCTCGTCTCATTCATTCATTCATTCATCCATTCATTCATGCTTTTAGTGAAGTTCTCATCTGCAATTTCTACGGACAAAACACAATGCTTTTATTTCTCATTTTAATGAGGGACTAATAATACACTGAAGTACTTAATACAGTACTTAATACAGTACTTAATACAGTACTTAATACAGTACTTAATACAGTACTTAATACAGTACTTACTGTACTAACAGTACTTACTGCATTCTGAATCCACCAGGCACACGTGAAGGGAAATGTGACAGAGAGAGAGAGAGAGAGAGAGAGAGAGAGAGAGAGAGAGAGAGAGAGAGAGAGAGAGAGAGAGAGAGAGAGAGAGAGAGAGAGAGAGAGAGAGAGAGAGAGAGAGAGAGAGAGAGAGAGAGAGAGAGCTACTCGTGGCCTCAGAAGAGAACCCAGCTTGCCTTTTCTTCTTAGTATCAGTCCACATCTGCCGCTGTTATCTGATCATTCAAGTGTAATGATCTCTTCTCCAGTAAGGAAGTGAGAAGCGAGAAGTTGCGAGTTTTCCTTTTAGAGGAATTGAACTCAACCAAGCGCCCATTTTCCACTGGGCCGATAGCACCATTTAAAATTCTATGGCGTCTAATGTCGTTAAGACTCCGCTGTTTAACGGGAAACGTTAGATTGAATTGTGCCGTTGCCAAAGCACAGGAAGTGACGGCGATAGAAGCATGAAAGGAACGATATCAAAATAAAATAAAATAAACGGATCAGAACCAAACGTGAGAGAAAAGCACATCAGCACCTCGGAAGAAAAGCACCGCATGCGTTTCTTGTAATTCTCAGAGTCGGTTCTTGAAGCACAAATTAAACCACATAAGGGACAAGATAGTCAACTAGTAGCTGGGATGTGAAGCAGGCGAGAAGCCCAGCGTCTGAATTCCCTCCAGGATGAAGATCTCCTGGATGACTACAACAGTCACCAGTACAGATATGAACACACATGCTGGATACATAATCACACCATCCCTCATGATACCCTATAATCATACTAATACATGCTGACCAATCATGATCCATCCCTCATGATACCCTATAATCATACTAATACATGCTGACCAATCATGATCCATCCCTCATGATACCCTATAATCATACTAATACATGCTGACCAATCATGATCCATCCCTCATGATACCCTATAATCATACTAATACATGCTGACCAATCATGATCCATCCCTCATGATACCCTATAATCATACTAATACATGCTGACCAATCATGATCCATCCCTCATGATACCCTATAATCATACTAATACATGCTGACCAATCATGATCCATCCCTCATGATACCCTATAATCACACTAATACATGCTGACCAATCATGATCCATCCCTCATGATACCCTATAATCACACTAATACATGCTGACCAATAATGATCCATCCCTCATGATACCCTATAATCACACTAATACATGCTGACCAATAATGATCCATCCCTCATGATACCCTATAATCATACTAATACATGCTAACCAATAATGATCCAAAACATGAATAATAATAATCCACAATAATCCATCAGTAATTCAACATCATCCATAATGGTCCAAACTAATCCACCACAAATCACATCAGATCTCTGCTCCTAACTCAACCTTCTTTCTGTGGCGTCAAACTGTGTGTGTGTGTGTGTGTGCGTGTGCGTGTGTGCGTGTGTGTGTGTGTGTGCGTGTGCGTGTGTGTGTGTGTGCGTGCGTGTGTCCTGCATGTCATGTACATCACCGCTTGTTTAAGACACAGAGATGGTACCTGCTTCAAAATAGGATCACAACGTTGTCGTGGGTCATAACCATGGGGATTAAAGGTAACCATGGGGATAACAGGTAACCATGGGGATAACATGTAAACATGGGGATAACAGGTAACCATGGGGATAACAGTTAACCATAGGGATAACACGTAACCATTGAATAACATGCCCCTCCCGCCCTGCAAGTCTCAGACCAAAACACATTGTGTTGGAATTGGAACGTGAACATCACTAGATCCACTGTGGTGTCAGCATGTGAGTGTGTAACCCTAACCCTAACCCACTCACATGCTGCTGTCTCCCAGCTCCTCATACAGGTTGGTGGTGGGGGGGGGGGCAGCGGAGGCCTTGCCCCCCGGAGGGAGGGCCATCTGGATCCTGGCTGTCTTGGCGCATTCTGCCTGGCGACTGGAGGAGGAGGAGGAGGAGGAGGAGGACATGTGGTTCAGATCACATCTGCCTGTCTAGAACTATCCGTCATTCATACTGACAGGTAGCATCCATCTACCTCATCCATACATCATATATACATATATCTATCCATGTATCCATATTTTATCTATATCTATCTATCTATCTATCTCTCTATCACTCTATCACTCTATCTATCTATCACTATATCACTCTATCTGTCTGTCTGCATATCACTCTGTCACTGTATCTATCACTGTATATATCACTGTATCTATCACTTTATCTATCTATCACTCTAAATATCTATCTATCTATCACTAAATATCACTCTATCTATATATCTATCTATCACTATATATGTCTGTCTATCTATCACTCAATCTATCTATCACTCTAACTATCTATCACTCTAACTATCACTCTAACTATCTTTCTATCTATCTATCTATCTATCTATCTATCTATCTATCTATCTATCTATCTATCTATCTATCTATCTATCTATCTATCTATCTATCTATCTATCTATCTATCTATCACTCTGTCTGTCTGTCTGTCTCTATCTTTTTATCTATTACTCTATATATCTTTCTATCTATTACTCTATCTGTCACTATATCTATTACTCTATCTCTCTATCTATCTATCACTCTATCTATCTTTCTATATATTACTCTATCTGTCTGTCTATCTATCTTTTTATCTATTACTCTATCTATCTTTTTATCTATTAGTCTATCTATCTTTCTATCTATTACTCTATCTGTCACTATATCTATACTCTATCTCTCTATCTCTCTACCTATCTATCGCCCTATCTATCTATCTCTCACTCTATCTATCTTTCTATATATTACTCTATCTGTCTGTCTATCTGCCTGTCTATCTGTCCCATTATCCCCCATCTAGACATCATATACAGTATATGTCTATCTCTCCATCCAGCCATCCATCCATTTATCGTATCTTCCCCTCTTTATTCTCATCTTTGGTCGTTTTAAAGCTTTAAAAGCGAACATGAAGAGATGAGAACATGTGGTGAACTGTAGTCTTTGTGAGCGACTGAAGCTTGGCTGTGGTCTGATGGATGTGTGCTAATCAGAAGGAGTCAGCGTTCCATCCCGTCTCACAGAGAACCACAGAGAACCACAGAGAACCACGGGGCCCTTCAGCGCTATTTCAATCACTGATGAAGAACGCAGGGCGGATGTTGCCAGAAGCCTTCAGAGAAGCAGAGGTGTGATTAAATACTTACTCTTTGAATCTGGAGAAGAGGTTGTTGGTAGGCAGCACATGAGAGAGAGAGAGAGAGAGAGAGAGAGAGAGAGAGAGAGAGAGAGAGAGAGAGAGAGAGAGAGAGAGAGAGAGAGAGAGAGAGAGAGAGAGAGAGAGAGAGAGAGAGACAAACAGGGACATAAGAGTGATGGTTAGATAAACATATTATGATAGTTAGTTAGCTGATCATAAATTAGTAACTCAGTAATTAGTATATATATAACATATAGCAGTAGAGGAACATTAAACACATTTAACTGTAGTATCCTGAGAGAACATTGTTTAGAACACAGTTGATAATGTGTTAGTTGATAATGTGTTAGTTGATAATGTTAGTTGATAATGTTAGTTGATAATGTGTTAGTTGATAATGTGTTAGTTGATAATGTGTTAGTTGATAATGTTAGTTGATAATGTGTTAGTTGATAATGTTAGTTGATAATGTGTTAGTTGATAATGTGTTAGTTGATAATGTGTTAGTTGATAATGTGTTAGTTGATAATGTGTTAGTTGATAATGTGTTAGTTGATAATGTGTTAGTTGATAATGTTAGTTGATAATGTGTTAGTTGATAATGTTAGTTGATAATGTTAGTTGATAATGTGTAGTTGATAATGTGTTAGTTGATAATGTTAGTTGATAATGTGTTAGTTGATAATGTGTTATTTGATAATGTGTTAGTTGATAATGTGTTAGTTGATAATGTGTTAGTTGATAATGTGTTAGTTGATAATGTGTTAGTTGATAATGTGTTAGTTGATAATGTTAGTTGATAATGTGTTAGTTGATAATGTGTTAGTTGATAATGTGTTAGTTGATGTTAGTTGATAATGTGTTAGTTGATAATGTGTTAGTTGATAATGTTAGTTGATAATGTGTTAGTTGATAATGTGTTAGTTGATAATGTGTTAGTTGATAATGTTAGTTGATAATGTGTTAGTTGATAATGTGTTAGTTGATAATGTTAGTTGATAATGTGTTAGTTGATAATGTGTTAGTTGATAATGTTAGTTGATAATGTGTTAGTTGATAATGTTAGTTGATAATGTGTTAGTTGATAATGTGTTAGTTGATAATGTGTTAGTTGATAATGTGTTAGTTGATAATGTGTTAGTTGATAATGTGTTAGTTGATAATGTGATAGTTGATAATGTGTTAGTTGATAATGTGTTATTTGATAATGTGTTATTTGATAATGTGTTAGTTGATAATGTGTTAGTTGATAATGTGATAGTTGATAATGTGTTAGTTGATAATGTGTTAGTTGATAATGTGTTAGTTGATAATGTGTTAGTTGATAATGTGTTAGTTGATAATGTGATAGTTGATAATGTGTTAGTTGATAATGTGTTAGTTGATAATGTGATAGTTGATAATGTGTTATTTGATAATGTGTTAGTTGATAATGTGTTAGTTGATAATGTTAGTTGATAATGTGTTAGTTGATAATGTGTTAGTTGATAATGTGTTATTTGATAATGTGTTAGTTGATAATGTGTTAGTTGATAATGTTAGTTGATAATGTGTTAGTTGATAATGTGTTAGTTGATAATGTGATAGTTGATAATGTGTTATTTGATAATGTGATAGTTGATAATGTGATAGTTGATAATGTGTTAGTTGATAATGTGATAGTTGATAATGTGTTAGTTGATAATGTTAGTTGATAATGTGTTAGTTGATAATGTGTTAGTTGATAATGTGATAGTTGATAATGTGTTAGATGATAATGTGTTATTTGATAATGTGTTAGTTGATAATGTGATAGTTGATAATGTGTTAGTTGATAATGTGATAGTTGATAATGTGTTAGTTGATAATGTGATAGTTGATAATGTGTTAGTTGATAATGTGATAGTTGATAATGTTAGTTGATAATGTGTTAGTTGATAATGTGATAGTTGATAATGTGTTAGATGATAATGTGTTAGTTGATAATGTGTTAGTTGATAATGTGATAGTTGATAATGTTAGTTGATAATGTGTTAGTTGATAATGTGATAGTTGATAATGTGTTAGATGATAATGTGTTAGTTGATAATGTTAGTTGATAATGTGTTAGTTGATAATGTGATAGTTGATAATGTTAGTTGATAATGTGTTAGTTGATAATGTGATCGTTGATAATGTGTTAGATGATAATGGCGTATCAAAGAGCTGTAGTATTAGTTCCTAGTGTAACGGATACGGCGGTTAGACGATGTCTCTTCCTCTCCTCTTGTGCTTTGAGTTCCTTCTCATTGTTTCATTCAATTATTCTTTCGATAACGATCTTTTGTTTGTTCGTTTTAATGATGGATTTCAACACGATGATCCATTCATCCGAAACAAAAACCCATGCTCCATCACAGAGGATGTGAACCTACAGGTTAGTGAGGATGTGAACCTACAGGTTAGTGAGGATGTGAACCTACAGGTTAGTGAGGATGTGAACCTACAGGTTAGTGAGGATGTGAACCTACAGGTTAGTGAGGATGTGAACCTACAGGTTAGTGAGGATGTGAACCTACAGGTTAGTGAGGATGTGAACCTACAGGTTAGTGAGGATGTGAACCTACAGGTTAGTGAGGATGTGAACCTACAGGTTAGTGAGGATGTGAACCTACAGGTTAGTGAGGATGTGAACCTACAGGTTAGTGAGGATGTGAACCTACAGGTTAGTGAGGATGTGAACCTACAGGTTAGTGAGGATGTGAACCTACAGGTTAGTGAGGATGTGAACCTACAGGTTAGTGAGGATGTGAACCTACAGGTTAGTGAGGATGTGAACCTACAGGTTAGTGAGGATGTGAACCTACAGGTTAGTGAGGATGTGAACCTACAGGTTAGTGAGGATGTGAACCTACAGGTTAGTGAGGATGTGAACCTGCAGGTTAGTGAGGATGTGAACCTACAGGTTAGTGAGGATGTGAACCTACAGGTTAGTGAGGATGTGAACCTACAGGTTAGTGAGGATGTGAACCTACAGGTTAGTGAGGATGTGAACCTACAGGTTAGTGAGGATGTGAACCTACAGGTTAGTGAGGATGTGAACCTACAGGTTAGTGAGGATGTGAACCTACAGGTTAGTGAGGGGGATCAGGGGATGTGTCAGCATCAGCCAGGTTGATCTATGCAGGTGTGTGTGTGTGTGTGTGTGTGTGTGTGTGTGTGTGTGTGTGTGTGTGTGTGTGTGTGTGTGTGTGAGAGAGATAGTCTCTCTGTGACCATCACAGTTGGTAGTGGGCAATTGGCACAGGTGAGTGTTAATTAATCTGATTACACAGAGAGATGAACCATGGAGAGAGAGAGAGACAGAGAGAGAGAGAGAGAGAGAGAGAGAGAGAGAGAGAGAGAGAGAGAGAGAGAGAGAGAGAGAGAGAGAGAGAGAGAGAGAGAGAGAGAGAAGTTGTGGAGGTATGTTAGGGTGAGTGAGACCAAAGCGTCTCTCCGCCACCCGTTTAGTATTCTTCCGTATCTGCCGTGTGTGACAGCTCTATCACGGCCTCCACCCCAACCACCACCACCACCATCACCTCCTCCACCCCATCCACCACCACCACCATCACCTCCTCCACCCCAACCACCACCACCACCATCACCTCCTCCACCCCAACCACCACCACCACCATCACCTCCTCCACCCCACCACCACCACCACCATCACCTCCTCCACCCCACCACCACCACCACCATCACCTCCTCCACCCCACCACCACCACCACCACCTCCACCCCACCACCACCACCACCATCACCTCCTCCACCCCAACCAACCACCATCATCACCTACTCCACCTCAACCACCACCATCACCACCTCCACCCCACCACCACCACCACCACCACCTCAACCACCACCATCACCATCACCTCCTCCACCCCAACCACCACCACCTCCTCCACCTCAACCACCACCACCACCATCACCTCCTCCACCTCAACCACCACCACCATCACCTCCTCCACCCCCACCACTACCACCACCACCATCACCTCCTCCACCTGAACCACCACCACCATCACCTCCTCCACCCCCACCACCACCACCACCATCACCTCCTCCACCCCAACCACCACCATCACCTCCTCCACCCCACCACCACCACCACCATCACCTCCTCCACCCCACCACCACCACCACCATCACCTCCTCCACCCCAACCACCACCACCACCATCACCTCCTCCGCCCCAACCACCACCACCAGCACCATCACCTCCTCCACCCCAACCACCACCAGCACCATCACCTCCTCCACCCCAACCACCACCAGCACCATCACCTCCTCCACCCCAACCACCACCACCACCACCATCACCTCCTCCACCCCAACCACCACCACCACCATCACCTCCTCCGCCCCAACCACCACCATCACCTCCTCCACCCCAACCACCACCACCAGCACCATCACCTCCTCCACCCCAACCACCACCATCACCATCACCTCCTCCGCCCCAACCACCACCAGCACCATCACCTCCTCCACCCCAACCACCACCATCACCACGACATCCATTCTCTGGTGGGAAAGAAAGCCGGCGCTGGGCTGTTACCACGGCGACCACCACTCACTCCTTGTAGCTGACCATGACGATGAGGATGGCCGGGATACAGCAGAGGATGATGATGATGGCGAGGGCCAGCAGGGCGCCCTCTGTGTAGCCCACCGCCTGCGCCGCCTTCTTCACGCTCGCCACGATGTCGGGCGATCGGATGACCATGATGCGGCCGCCCTCGCCCAGGTACGGCTGGAACTCCTTGTTGATGTCCAGCAGCTTCCCGTCCAGGAACCTAGGAGGACCAGAAGAGGACCACGAGGGTGACGGACGGGGAGCAGGCAGGAAGGGGTTTGATACCACCCAATACAAACACAAACAGGAAGTGGGAAATTAATACCAAAGAGGAAAAACCAAACTAGAT
This sequence comes from Muraenolepis orangiensis, assembly GCA_027704905.1. NCBI lineage: Eukaryota > Metazoa > Chordata > Actinopteri > Gadiformes > Muraenolepididae > Muraenolepis > Muraenolepis orangiensis. The sequence goes on from CM051018.1 coordinate 2,590,847, forward strand.
ACCTCCGCCACACAAAAAGTCCCCCCCCAGATCCAGATCTGCTCCAAAATCAAAATGATCTGTTCCTTGACCCATAAGTAATCTAACCAGCACGTTTTGTCACATTCTGTACAGAACTTTATGAGTTATCTTGCTTGACAAACAAACAGGGATGAAAACACAACCTCTGGTCTATCTTTGACGAAGATAGACAGTAAAAATATAGCGATGGGTGAACATGTACCAAACCAGCAGACGACCAGGAACTGAGACTATATAATAAAATGGGCTGAACCAAATGACCCACGAGGGGAGGAACACCACATTTGTGACAACAATCCATCAAAGACACGCGCATGGGGCGGCATCAAATGGACCGACCCAATCAGCCAAACCAAGCAGCCTCACCTGGAGTCCAACCCAGCTGGCCTCAGCAGGTAAACTCAAATAATGATGTGTTTTATGAAACAAAGCTATGTGTTCATCGTTATATGAAGTAAAGTAACACACGTAGACACCGCCTGACTTTGTTGAGATGTGTCTCTGAGATACTAATTAAAGAAGGATACAACATTGATAATAATCCAGTAGCTCTGTCTGTTGTTTTGGAAGTTGCTTTGAACAGCGGCCAATAACACCATTTTATGGTGACCTTAGAACCTTATCTGCTTCACTATCCTGACCCCAAACAACATGCAGCCCAGATTACAGCAAGGACTTTGGAGAAGACAGCAGCTCAAAAAATGTGGCAAGAAGTGAAAAAAACAGGAAGCCAGGTAGCAAATGTTAAAGTGACAGGCAGCCACACAGAGGCACAGAAGAATAAAGTTGGCAAAATGGAGAGCGAAGGAGGAATAAAAGGACCAGCTGTGCCCAGTCGGGGTCCCCGTCCACCACCTCCTCGCTGCTCAGAGCCCTGGTGCCTGGGGCTTGTCCACGGGGCTCAGGGAACATGAGAAAGGCCAGGAGAGAAGGTTATCCTGAAGTACAGACTTAACCAGCACCACAGGGGCCGTCCAGCCTGTCTTCTGACACAGGACCAAGCTGTCTTCAGTTCCAGAAAGGGGATGAACAGTGTCTGTCAAAGCATGCGCTGTCCTTTTGTGGTTTGGATGTATCTTTAATACAGTGCAGTAATCATAATTGAGCTCTGGGTGGTGAAACCACCTGGAGAGCAGAGAACCTGACAGGTGAAAACACCTGGGGGAGGGGAGGGGGGGGGGGGGGGGGGGGGGGGGAGGACCACCTGCCAAGGAACTGATGGAAAGACACCAGCCTCTCCTGACTCACTCACTTTATCTTCCTGCCTCCGCAAAGCCATTAAGTGCTTCTGTCCCTGAGCTATTGTCCCGTACGACCAGGTCCACCGTGGAGAACACAGGGTCTCTGGGAGACAAGTGGGAGGGAGAGATGTGACTCACTTGAAGAGCTCCTGGCGGGAGATGGCCCGGTTGGTGAGCGGGTCAATGGCGTACACCGTCAGGTCCGACTCACGGTAGTTCTCCAGCTCGAAGCCGTCGCCGTAGCGACGCGGGCCGATGGCCTCCACGATCACCCGGGCCCCGGGAATCTGGTCCTGGACGTAGCGCTCCAATATGCTGCGGAAAGAACATCAAATCACTAGAGGAACCTCAGTAGAACATACCTCCAACTAGAGGGCCCTCAGTTGAGAACATACCCCCACCTAGAGGCCCTCAGTTGAGAACATACACCCACCTAGAGGGCCCTCAGTTGAGAACATACCCCCACCTAGAGGGCCCTCAGTTGAGAACATACCCCCACCTAGAGGGCCCTCAGTTGAGAACATACCCCCACCTAGAGGGCCCTCAGTTGAGAACATACCCCCACCTAGAGTCCCTCAGTTGAGAACATACCCCACCTAGAGGGCCCTCAGTTGAGAACATACCCCCACCTAGAGGGCCCTCAGTTGAGAACATACCCCCACCTAGAGGGCCCTCAGTTGAGAACATACCCCCACCTAGAGGGCCCTCAGTTGAGAACATACCCCCACCTAGAGGGCCCTCAGTTGAGAACATACCCCCACTAGAGGGCCCTCAGTTGAGAACATACCCCACCTAGAGGGCCCTCAGTGAGAACATACCCCCACCTAGAGGGCCCTCAGTGAGAACATACCCCCACCTAGAGGGCCCTCAGTGAGAACATACCCCCACCTAGAGGGCCCTCAGTTGAGAACATACCCCACCTAGAGTCCCTCAGTTGAGAACATACACCCACCTAGAGGGCCCTCAGTTGAGAACATACCCCCACCTAGAGGGCCCTCAGTTGAGAACATACCCCACCTAGAGGGCCCTCAGTTGAGAACATACCCCCACCTAGAGGGCCCTCAGTTGAGAACATACCCCCACCTAGAGGGCCCTCAGTGAGAACATACCCCCACCTAGAGGGCCCTCAGTTGAGAACATACCCCCACCTAGAGGGCCCTCAGTTGAGAACATACCCCCACCTAGAGGGCCCTCAGTTGAGAACATACCCCACCTAGAGTCCCTCAGTTGAGAACATACCCCCACCTAGAGGGCCCTCAGTTGAGAACATACCCCAACCTAGAGGGCCCTCAGTTGAGAACATACCCCCACTAGAGGGCCCTCAGTTGAGAACATACCCCACCTAGAGGGCCCTCAGTTGAGAACATACCCCAACCTAGAGGGCCCTCAGTTGAGAACATACCCCACCTAGAGGGCCCTCAGTTGAGAACATACCCCCACCTAGAGGGCCCTCAGTTGAGAACATACCCCCACCTAGAGTCCCTCAGTTGAGAACATACACCCACCTAGAGGGCCCTCAGTTGAGAACATACCCCCACCTAGAGGGCCCTCAGTTGAGAACATACCCCCACCTAGAGGGCCCTCAGTTGAGAACATACCCCCACCTAGAGGGCCCTCAGTTGAGAACATACCCCCACCTAGAGGGCCCTCAGTTGAGAACATACCCCACCTAGAGGGCCCTCAGTTGAGAACATACCCCCACCTAGAGGGCCCTCAGTTGAGAACATACCCCCACCTAGAGGGCCCTCAGTTGAGAACATACCCCCACCTAGAGGGCCCTCAGTTGAGAACATACCCCCACCTAGAGTCCCTCAGTTGAGAACATACCCCCACCTAGAGGGCCCTCAGTTGAGAACATACCCCCACCTAGAGGGCCCTCAGTAGAACATACCCCCACCTAGAGTCCCTCAGTTGAGAACATACCCCCACCTAGAGGGCCCTCAGTTGAGAACATACCCCCACCTAGAGGGCCCTCAGTTGAACATACCCCCACCTAGAGGGCCCTCAGTTGAACATACCCCCACCACACCAAACGTATAATCAACTGTTCCTTGGGCCATAAGCAATCTAACCACCAACTTTTGTCACACTGTACGTAACTTAAAGAGTTATCTTGCTAACTGTTGTTTGTTTGTTTGTTTGTTGGTCTCACGAAAATAACAAAGAACCATGTGACTCACAGAGGAGCAACAGGCAGATGAACCATGTGACTCCCAGAGGAGCAACAGGCAGATGAACCATGTGACTCCCAGAGGAGCAACAGGCAGATGAACCATGTGACTCACAGAGGAGCAACAGGCAGATGACCAGATGAAGGCTGCTGGTTCATTAAACACTAAACACTAAACACTAAACACTAAACACTAACCCTAAAGGTCAACAGAAGACTGCCTTGAGCCCCGTGGCCGCCGTGGGGAGCACGGAGGAAGCGCTCGAGGGCCGTGAGGGCTGATGCTGATGCTGCGTCTCCTTGTCTCCACGGTAACAAGCCCAGAGGCCCCCCCCCCCTCCCTCATTCGGCAGCGGGTTTCACCCGTCGGCCGACTCTTCGCCTCTCGACATTCCACTCTTGGCGGAACTATTGTGGGATAATTGATTCCTAAATGTGCTCTCCTGACCGCAGCCAACCCAAAGAAATAATTAAATAAATAATAATTAAATAATACAATGATGAAATACAGCCCCCGGTGGCCACTTGCGTCACAGCAAATCAACGCAGCCGGCGCCATGTCAACCGGCGCCATGTCAACCGGCGCCATGTCAACCGGCGCCATGTCAACCGGCGCCATGTCAACCGGCGCCATGTCAACCAGCGCCATGTCAACCAGCCTCCAGGCCGAGACCGCCGTCCAAAAGGTGGTCAGCACCAAGTGCTGAACACCCCTCGTGTGTGCGTTTTTGTGTGTGTGTGTGTGTTTGGGTGTGTATGTGTGTGTGTGTGTGTGTGTGTGTGTGTGTGTGTGTGTGTGTGTGCGTGTGCGTGTATGTGTGTATGTGTGCACGTGTATGTATGTGTGTGTGTATTGTATGTGTATGCGTGTATGCGTGTGTGTGTCTGTGTGTCTGCGTGTGTATGGATGTGTGTGTGTGTTGTATGTGTATGCGTGTATGCGTGTGTGTGTCTGTGTGTCTGCGTGTGTATGGATGTGTGTGTGTGTTGTATGTGTATGCGTGTATGCGTGTGTGTGTCTGTGTGTCTGCGTGTGTATGGATGTGTGTGTGTGTGTTGTATGTGTATGCGTGTATGCGTGTGTGTGTCTGTGTGTCTGCGTGTGTATGGATGTGTGTGTGTGTTGTATGTGTATGCGTGTATGCGTGTGTGTGTCTGTGTGTCTGCGTGTGTATGGATGTGTGTGTGTGTTGTATGTGTATGCGTGTGTGTGTCTGTGTGTCTGCGTGTGTATGGATGTGTGTGTGTGTTGTATGTGTATGCGTGTATGCGTGTGTGTGTCTGTGTGTCTGCGTGTGTATGGATGTGTGTGTGTGTATGTATGTGTATGCGTGTATGCGTGTGTGTGTCTGTGTGTCTGCGTGTGTATGGATGTGTGTGTGTGTATTGTCCAGGTGAGATCATCAGGCTGACAGCTGCTCACTGGATGTTTGCATTCCAACTAGTTCAATAATTAAATTTGCGGACAGGAAGTGGACGTCTCCCAGCTGACCTGTTGATGGCCAACAGTCAGGACCGACAACATCAGAATGTCTAAACAAGGAGAGAGAGAGAGAGAGAGAGAGAGAGAGAGAGAGAGAGAGAGAGAGAGAGAGAGAGAGAGAGAGAGAGAGAGAGAGAGAGAGAGAGAGAGAGAGAGAGAGAGAGAGACCGAGACCGCCTGTGTTGTTTTCTTTCAGTCCTCAGTGGAGCTTACGTTGCGGTATGGCGATGACATTTTTAAATTTGACCTTTATAGTTCAAGTACTAGTACGACAATTCGTACTAGTACTTGTAAGCGCTTTCTGAACTTTCGGAAGGGTTCAACTCGGAACTTCAACTGGTTTAAGGTGGTCGGAACCCCCAAACGCTTTCAGACTACAGGAACCACCCATCTGACCTTGTTCAGGAACCTGAAGTACTACCTTAGTACTAGTACTAGTATTAGTATTTGTACTACTATCAGTACTAGTATTAGTATTAGTATGAATACTAGTTTAAGTATTAAGTCAAGAACTACAGACTGGTATCCCTTTTTCCCTTCTTATCCAAAACTCTTGAACACGCTGTCTTTAACCTCTTGTCCTCCACCAGAACTGACTGTTGGACCTCCACCAGTCTGGTTTCAAGGCGGGTTACTCGACTGAGACTGCCCTCCAGGCAGTGACGGAGTCGCTCCATTCTGCCAACTCTCTCTCCTCGGTCCTGATCCTCCTGGACCTGTCTGCAGCATTGGATTCTGTGAACCACCAGATTCTCCTCTCCACCATAAAGGGGATGGGTGTCTCGGGCTCTGCTCTCTCCTTGTTTGCATCCTACTTGATGGATCGCTCCTACCAGCTGGCACTGATGCTTAGTTTCCACCAAGGGATTTTAAGGGCCAATCTCGAACCAGTTGTTCGCGTTTTGACAGCCAAAGAACTGGCTCTCGGCCAGGAGAGTTGGTTCCAGAGTGGCACCAACTCTTTGCTGGGCTACCAGCAAAAACCGCTACATCAGGGGCTGGGGGCGGGGCTTATCGTGACCAACAGACCAACTCAAACTTTGTGACTGCTTTTTTTTTTAAAACCCGAGATTCACTGAAGGTGAAGCAGCAGTGGTCTGTGGAGGAAACAAACTGCCTCCTTGCATTGTGGTCCTCGACAGAAGTTCAGAATAAACTCGAGGAGCAAGACCACTAGGAAAAAGAACAAGACTTCAACAAATACAGCGCAAGATGTCTTCAGCGGGACGACAGAACCGTCTACCCCAGAGGTGGGCAATTCAAGGGCCACATGGGAAACCTGAGCTGTGTTGGAGGGCCGCATCAGCAATAAATTGAACTTAAGTCTGCTCAATATTAATTTTCACCCATTGTAAAATGCAGTACATTATATCTTTGTATTAGCTGTTAATGGTTATCATAAGAATAAGGATATTCTTTTACAATAAATATGAAATTGTGGTGTGGGTTAAATAGGAAAATACTTCTTTAGAAGTAATAAACTGTAAAAACACTAATGATGTAATGGGGAGGGAGAGGGGAGAGGGTTGGCCCAGGCCGAGCCCCCTGACAGCTGTGTGCTAGCATGTGTCACCATGCTCTCTGTGTGGTAGCATGTGTCACCATGCTCTCTGTGTGGTAGCATGTGTCACCATGCTCTCTGTGTGGTAGCATGTGTCACCATGCTCTCTGTGTGGTAGCATGTGTCACCATGCTCTCTGTGTGGTAGCATGTGTCACCATGCTCTCTGTGTGGTAGCATGTGTCACCATGCTCTCTGTGTGGTAGCATGTGTCACCATGCTCTCTGTGTGGTAGCATGTGTCACCATGCTCTCTGTGTGGTAGCATGTGTCACCATGCTCAGTCTCACTCTCCTCGTCATTTAGTTAACACGTTTAGTAACATCAGCCACATGGTTCATTTTTAACACTGACTTACACAACACTTCCTGATGAATAATGCAATGCAAAAATATAAATTTCTGTTGAGGACTTTATCCTGCATTCTCTTTAAAAGTTCAACATTTTTCCCCGTCAGATTTGGACAACCATCCGCCTGCCAGCTTGTCCCATTCCAGTCCCAGCTCGTCCAAACAGGCATTTACCTCCGTCAATAAATCACTCCCTGTTGTTGTCCCTTTAATTGACTGCATGGCTGCCAGCTCCTCCGTGATTTTAAAGTCCTTACCTATCCCACATAGGAAGATGAGTAGCTGGGCAGTGTCACGTACATCGCAGCTTTCATCCAAGGCCAAGGAAATAAAGTCAAACCGCTCTGTCCCGCAGCTGAAGCTCCAGATCTCCCGCGATGTCCTCTCTCCTCCGGGTTACAGTGCGTCGGGAGAGGGCCACATTCTCAAATGCCTCCTTTTTCTCCGGCCATATAAGAGCTGCAGAGTCCAGCAAACACTCCTTAATGAACTCTCTGTCAGAAAACGGTCAGCTTTTTCTGGCGATTTTGTGGGATAAGACGTAACTTGTCTTGACAGCTGCATCCCTGGATGTGCACAGTTTTCTAAAAAGTCTTTGTTGGATTTGCAGCTTAGCTAGCAAAGCATCCACCTCCTTCTCCTCTCTTCGTCAGAAACGTTTTTACATTTATCGGCGTGCTTGGTCAGGTAGTGGCGACTCAAATTGTAGTCTTTAAACACGGCCACTTCGGCCCCACAAACTAAGCACACGGCTTTAGCCTTTACTTCCGTAATTACATATATGCAGATAATACAACGTGTTGCTTTTTTTCTGTATGTATACTTTTTCATTTACGTTATATTTTACAATTGTTGTCACGCGGGCCGGACAGGGCGGCCCAGGTCTGGTCTAGCCAATCAATAACAAACTGGATGATACGCTGCTGCAGAGTCACACTGACCTTGGTAAGTTTCACTTTTAAAATCTTTGCCCGTGTTGCCAACCAGCTATGCATTTCTAAGCTGTTTAGCGAGCTACTCATTTCTCACATCAATGTTATGTTCGTATCATCAGAATAGCCTTGGTAACAATAGCTAACGTTAGGATGCTACTTTCTAAAAACAGTGTAATAGTGTAGTGGAGACATGTTTTTGTTGTTTATAGTCGTCTGCCCTCGACGATGTATTTTTCTGTATTTAATGTTTTTTTTAATAATTTTTTTTTCTAAATATACTGTAAATGTCTGCTTCATTATGCTTTATCAACATAATACAAGATGACAGTTTTGAAGAAGAAAAGGCCAATAGTCCCCTCTGTTGAAGTACTCCATTAATGCAGCTCTAACGTAATCGCCGTCCATAGCATCAAGACGAGCAGCTCAGCGCGTTGTGCAGCCCTGTTTGTGTGCCAATGTAGCCTCGCAAAGCCAGGAGCAACACTTGTACAGACATGATGTAGTCCGCCATTGTTGTTACTGTGCTGTAAGTTGGTCCTAGCGTTGCTGGTAAAGCCGAGACGTATCCAGACGTAATCAGTGACGTAATGACGTGGCTCTCTAGTCAGTGGAAACGCAAACCGGTTCTTAGACGGTTCACCAGTTGAACCAACTGAGAACCGGCTCTAGCACCAGCCCTGAATTAGAACTAGATTTGCGTTGGTGGAAACGAGGTACCAGAGGGTTTGTGTCGAACCACGCAGACTGACAACTGGGGTTCCACAAGGATTGGTCCTGGGTCCTCTTCTCTTCTCCCTCTACACAACATCCCTTGGTTCCGTTATCCACTCACATGACTTATGCTACCACTGCTATGCTGACGACACCCAACTGGTCTTGTTGTTTCCCCCCTCGGACACGCAAGTGGAAACAAGCATTTCTGCATGCTAAGCAGACATCTTGGAGTGGATGTTGATGCACCACCTAAAGCTCAACCTGGACAACAGCTGAGCTAGTGTTCTTCCCGGCAAAGGGCTGTCCGCACCGAGACCTGGCTGTCACCATTGATGATGCTGTGGTGACACCTACTCAGACTGCGAGGAATCTGGGTGTGACCCTGGAAGACCAACTGTCGTTCTTGGCAAACATTGCATCGGTGACACGCTCCTGCAGATTCCTCCTGTACAACATCAGGAGGATTAGGCATTTCCTCACTGAAAAGGCTGGCAGGTCCAGGCTCTAGTCATCTCCCGCTTGGACTACTGCAACTCCCTCCTCGCTGGAGCACCGGCGTCTGCCATCAGACCCCTGGAGCTGATTCAGAAAGCTGCAGCTCATCTAGTGTTCAACCAACTCAAGTTCTCCCACACATCTACCCTTCTCCGCTCTCTACGATGGCTCCCTGAAGCTGCTCCTACCAGTTCAAGACCTTGGTGCTAGCCTAAAGGGCAGTGAAAGGAGAAGCACCTAACTACCTCCAGGCAATGGTCAAGCCCTACATCCCTGCCCGTCCACTTGGCTCTGCTACTTCGGGGCCCCCGTTGCTTAGGGGTAGCTTAGTATTAGTATAAGTTCCGCTCTGCAGAGCCTTTCCTGGGAGTAATACACATTAACCAAATCCTGGTTGTGTGCAGGCATTTTTTCCTGCACAAAAGGTATATACATATATATACACAATACTATATATTATTATTATTATTATACAATAATTCATGTAATCAACTTAACAATAACACATTTCATAAGAACGACAATCCCGTATTGTATCTCTGATGTTTCCGTGACGACTGTAACATGTGACTGGCGGTCTCACCCAACGAGCTGGTCCCTGTTCTCCTCCACCACCGTCGGAGGAACGTTGGACACCACAATCTGCATGTCCAGAGCATTCACCACCGACACCTGCAGCAAGACAGGGAAACACAGACAGAGACAGACAGACAGACAGATAGATTGAGAGACAGCGACAGACAGATACACAGAGAGAGAGAGAGAGAGAGAGAGAGAGAGAGAGAGAGACAGAGACAGAGACAGAGACAGAGACAGAGACAGAGAGAGACAGGCAGGCAGACAGACAGACAGACAGACAGACAGACAGACAGACAGACAGACAGACAGACAGACAGACAGACAGAGACAGACAGACAGACAGACAGACAGACAGACAGACAGACAGACAGACAGAGACAGACATAGAGAAAGACATTAACAGAGAGAGACAGACAGAGAGGGAGAGAGACAAACAGAGAGAGGCAGACAGAGAAAGACAAACAGAGACACAGTTAGGGGCGGATCAGCGAGCCAAGCAGTGAGCTTCTTAGAGGATGTCGGCCGCTTTCCTTCAACAAAACAATCAGTCCTTGTGGACAACAACAATTTCCAAAATGGCCCTCAGCTGTCCAACAGTGTTTGGTCGTAGACCGGTTAACCACACAGAGAGGTGCTGGCTTCACAACGTACAACGCACTCATTGTGGTGCGGTTTGGTGTAGTTTGGTGTGTGTGTTGGTGTGTGTTGTTGTGTGTTGGTGTGTGTGGGTGTGTTGGTGTGTGTGGGTGTGTGTTTGTGTGTGTGGGTGTGTGTTTGTGTGGTTTGGTGTGTGTGTTTGTGTGGTTTAGTGTGTGTGTGTTTGTGTGGTTTGGTGTGTGTGTGTGGGTGTGTGTTGGTGCGTGTTGGTGTGTGTTGGTGTGTGTTAGTGTGTGTTGGTGTGTGTTGGTGTGTGTTGGTGTGTGTTGTTGTGTGTTGGTGTGTGTGGGTGTGTTGGTGTGTGTGGGTGTGTGTTTGTGTGGTTTGGTGTGTGTGTTTGTGTGGTTTGGTGTGTGTGTGGGTGTGTGTTGGTGTGTGTTGGTCAAGTCAAGTCAAGTCAAGTTATTGTCACTTCACAGTTTACACAAGTATAAAGCAGTGAGTGAAAATCTTATGTGCAAAACCCGACGACAGACAGCAGTTAAAAAATAAGATTAGATAAAAACTGAATAGAATAAAATAAACTGTATAAAGTTAAATATATAAAAGTAAAAATGCAATTTATAAAATGCAATATATCGGCACAGAAAAAGAGCAATATGTATATATAAATCAATGTAATAAAATATACATTGTTATATGCTATAAGCCCTTGTTCAGCAGCCTGATGGCCTGACTGTGGAAGCTATCTGAGTCTATTTGATACCACGTGATACTGAGGTATCGCCTGCCTGACGGTAACAGTGAGTACAGTTCGTGGCTGGGGTGAGCAATGGTGTGTGTGTTGGTGTGTGTTGGTGTGTGTTGGTGTGGTTTGGTGTGTGTGGGTGAGTGTTGGTGTGTGTTAGTGTGTGTTGGTGTGTGTTGGTGTGTTGGTGTGTTGGTGTGTTTTTGTGTGTGGGTGTGTGTGGGTGTGTGTTGTGTGTTGGTGTGTGTGTTGGTGTGTGTTGGTGTGTGTTGGTGTGTGTTGTTGTGTGTGTGTGTGTGTGTGTGTGTGTGTGTATGTGTGTGTCAGTGTGTGTGTGTCAGTATGTGTGTGTGTGTGTGTGTGTGTGTGTGTGTGTGTGTGTGTGTGTGTGTGTGCATGTGCATGTGCGTGTGTGTGTGTGTGTGTGTGTGTGTGTGTGCATGTGCGTGTGCGTGTGTGTGTGTGTGTGTCTTGGCCCCTCGACAGTCCAAACAAGGACTCTCTAATTATCCTCTTGTATCGGTGCCACAACACAACCCTAACAGCCGTCCAATCCGGTAGCAGAGGCCAGGAGTTAACTGTAGGGGAGGGGTGTGTGTGTGTGTGTGTGTGTGTGTGTGTGTGTGTGTGTGTGTGTGTGTGTGTGTGTGTGGGGGGCCAGAGCTCCCCTGTGGTCGGTGGCGGTGGTGGCCGTGGAAATTTGTGTTTCCCGCTGCAAATGGCTGATCGGTCACAGTGAAGCCCCTCGCACATCCAGCCCACCCTCCCCCTCCTCCTCCTCCTCCTCCTCCTCACCCCCCCCACCCTCCCCTCCTCCTCCTCCTCCTCACCCCCCCCACCCTCCCCTCCTCCTCCTCCTCCTCCTCCTCCTCCTCCTCCTCCTCCTCCTCCTCCTCACCCCCCCCACCCTCCCCTCCTCCTCCTCCTCCTCCTCCTCCTCCTCCTCTTCACCCCCCCCACCCTCCCCTCCTCCTCCTCCTCCTCCTCCTCCTCACCCCCCCCACCCTCCCCTCCTCCTCCTCCTCCTCCTCCTCACCCCCCCCACCCTCCCCTCCTCCCCCCACCCTCCCTTCCTCCTCGTCATCCCCCCACTCTCCTTCTCCTCACCCCCCACCCCCTCCTCCCCCCACCCTCCCTTCCTCCTCGTCATCCCCCCACTCTCCTTCTCCTCACCCCCCACCCCCTCCTCCCCCCACCCTCCCATCCTCCTCGTCATCCCCCCACTCTCCTTCTCCTCACCCCCCACCCCCTCCTCCTCCCCTCTCCTCCTCCTGTCTCGTTAGCCCTGGAATATTCACCATGAAGCCCCTCAGAACACCTGGGGGGGAGAGGAGCAGGGGGGAGAGCAGTGGGGGGAGGGGGGAGACGGAGCCCAGCGGGGGGAGAGCAGTGGGGAGAGTGAGGGGGGAGACGGAGCCCAGCGGGGGGAGAGCAGTGGGGGAGTGAGGGGGGAGACGGAGCCCAGCGGGGGGAGAGCAGTGGGGAGAGGGGGGAGACGGAGCCCAGCGGGGGGAGAGCAGTGGGGGAGTGAGGGGGGACCAGCGGGGGGGAGTGAGGGGGGAGAGCAGTGGGGGAGTGAGGGGGGACCAGCGGGGGGGGAGTGAGGGGGGAGAGCAGTGGGGGAGTGAGGGGGGACCAGCGGGGGGGAGTGAGGGGGGAGAGCAGTGGGGGAGTGAGGGGGGACCAGCGGGGGGGGAGGTTAGAGATATGAGAGGATATGAGAGGAGGTAGAAACCACTCAGACTCAGGTTGATAACTGCTCTGTCTCATTAGTACAGAATGAAGATGTGTGGTGGAGGCGTGTGGTTGTGTGTGTGTGTGTGTGTGTGTCTGTGTGTGTGTGTGTGTGTGTGTGTGTGTGTGTGTGTGTGTGTGTGTGTGTCTGTGTGTGTGTGTGTGTGTGTGTGTGTCAGCACTGTTGCTGATAAATGAATGAATGAATGAACAATCCACATCACAACCCCCACCACCACATCAGCCCTGTTACTGATAAGTGGATGAATGTGTGAATGACTCACCACTAGGTCAGCCCTGTTACTGATAAGTGGATGAATGTGTGAATGACTCACCACTAGGTCAGCGCTGTTACTGATAAGTGGATGAGTGAGTGAGTTACTCACCACTACATCGGTGCTGATGAATGAATGAATGAATGAATGAATGAATAATGTGAGTGAGTTACTCACCACCACGTCAGCGCTGTTGCTGAGTCCTCCCCCGTAGTCGTCGGTGGCGATGACCTTGAAGGGGAAGTAGGAGCGCCTCATGTTGCGGTAGTTGATGGCCGACTTGATGATCCCGGTGAACGTCTCGATGACAAAGCTGTCGTGGTCGGCGCCCTCCTCGGCCGGCGGGATGATGAGGCGGTACGCCATGGCGCTGTAGTTCCCCGTGTCGGCGTCCGAGGCCTGGGGTCGCAACGCAAGCCAGTTAGCTTCTATAAATGTACTGGCCCCCTGTCAGTTTTACTATCCCCGACACTAATTGATTTAATAATATCATCTTCTGACACGTGCTCTGACCAACACTTCTCCTCCTCCTCCTCCTCCTCCTCCTTCTCCTTCTCCTCCTCCTCCTCCTCCTCCTCCTCCTCCTTCTCCTCCTCCTCCTCCTCCTCGTTATCAGAGATAATCCTGATCATTTGTTTTATTTGTTTATTTGTTTCACCCCAAGCCCAATCAGGCCAGTGTGTTAATCAGTTTACTTGCCCCACAAATCACTATTTATGAGCCCTGAGCATCACATGTAGTGTGACACACACACACACACACACACACACACACACACCCACCCACCACACACACACACACACACCACACACCCACACACACCACCACACACCACACACACACACACACACACACACACACACACACGCAGGGTCATGTTCAATAACTTGTCATCAAGGTTACGGTCTACGGATCAAACCTTCCACATTCCTGACCAAAACAACAACAACATTAAAATGATAAAAAGTTAATAAACTGGAGCCCGTTAAAGAGAGACTTGGGACTTATTCAAGGTGTTTATGGACCGAGGAACGCAACAACACATCAACACATCTACCATGTGTGTGTGAGTCGGGATGTAACGCTGTAGTGACGCCGTCCCGCCAGCGGAGGGCGGACTAGCGGTCTTCCGGGTGACGGATCGTCACGCCGCTTTGGCCGCCGCCTCCACTTTACGAGCCGCTTGTCTACGCTGACACTGATAAATAGAAGCAATCTCTCGTCTCTCCCCCCCGGGGCCCGCCGAGCAGGGGGGAGAGGGAGAGAGAGAAGGGGGGAGAGGGAGAGAGAGAAGGGGGGAGGGAGAGAGAGAGAAGGGGGGAGAGAGAGAGAAGGGGGAGGGAGAGAGAGAGCAGGGGGGAGAGAGAGAAGGGGGGAGAGAGAAGGGGAGAGAGAGGGAGAGAGAGGGGAGAGAGAGAGAGAAGGGGGGAGAGAGGGAGGGAGATAGAGAGACAGAGGAGATGCCGGCGGGGGTGCTGGTGTTATATCAAGATATCATAATAAAACCCTCAAAAAAATACAATTCTCCAAGTGAGTCCGGGTTTGATAGTAGAGAGATTGACTGACAGTGGCTTGGGTTTGAGAGTAGAGAGATTGACTGACAGTGGCTTGGGTTTGAGAGTAGAGAGATTGACTGACAGTGGCTTGGGTTTGAGAGTAGAGATTAATGTTGTTTTAAAAGCTTAGCGTTGGCCTCGGCGTCAGCACAAAAAATATCTTCGCAAACCATTAGCATTAGCATTATCATTAGCATTGGCAGGGAGGAAATGAGATGACGGGGGGAGAGGGTTTGGGGGAGGACCTGTCCACGTGTCCCCTCCTAATCTCAGGAGGACCTGTCCACGTGTCCCCTCCTAATCTCAGGGAGGACCTGTCCACGTGTCCCCTCCTAATCTCAGGGAGGACCTGTCCACGTGTCCCTCCTAATCTCAGGGAGGACCTGTCCACGTGTCCCCTCCTAATCTCAGGGAGGACCTGTCCACGTGTCCCCTCCTAATCTCAGGGAGGACCTGTCCACGTGTCCCCTCCTAATCTCAGGGAGGACCTTAGAAGGACATTTCACTTTTTTTTCACTTCATATTTGTTTTTTTCAACCAATGGTGTTTGTGGAGGCGGGATCTGTCAGCCCTGCTTAACGACCTGTAGCGTTCTCACTGAGACACTTCATCACTCACTGAGGAGGAGGAAGGCCTCATTAGATGTCCTGTACAACACATCCAAACAAACCACACAATCCAAACTAACACTGACGGCACCAGAGGATTAGGAATGGAATCTGGGATGTTTCAAAGTAAAAGCAGGCTGTTCTCTATGCTTCAGTTGATGTTCAGCCTGGCATGCAGGAATAGAGAGAGAGAGAGAGAGAGAGAGAGAGAGAGAGAGAGAGAGAGAGAGAGAGAGAGAGAGAGAGAGAGAGAGAGAGAGAGAGAGAGAGAGAGAGAGAGAGAGAGAGAGAGATGCACAGGCAGCAAAGTGAGAGAGAAGAAACGGACAGAGGGAGAGAGAGACAGGAGCTCAGCACTAGGCCGCCGTGAGATGGCCCCCCCCCCGCTACAGACTGATGGACTGGTCCATATGGTGACCCCCCCCACTACACACTGATGGACCGATCCACACGGTGACCCCCCCGCTACACACTGATGGACCGAACCACACGATGACCCCCCAACTACACACTGATGGACCGATCCACACGGTGACCCCCCCACTACACACTGATGGACCGATCCACACGGTGACCCCCCCACTACACACTGATGGACCGATCCACACGGTGACCCCCCCACTACACACTGATGGACCGGTAGTGAGAGCACTCACACTCACCACTATATGATAACCTCAGCCTCAGGACCACGTTGCTATGGTAGTGAGAGAAGCGCTCACCACTATATGATAACCTCAGCCTCAGGACCACGTTGCTATGGTAGTGAGAGAAGCGCTCACCACTATATGATAACCTCAGCCTCAGGACCACGTTGCTATGGTAGTGAGAGAAGCGCTCACCACTATATGATAACCTCAGCCTCAGGACCACGTTGCTATGGTAGTGAGAGAAGCGCTCACCACTATATGATAACCTCAGCCTCAGGACCACGTTGCTATGGTAGTGAGAGAAGCGCTCACCACTATATGATAACCTCAGCCTCAGGACCACGTTGCTATGGTAGTGAGAGAAGCGCTCACCACTATATGATAACCTCAGCCTCAGGACCACGTTGCTATGGTAGT
The DNA here is from genome assembly GCA_027704905.1 of Muraenolepis orangiensis. Classification (NCBI taxonomy): domain Eukaryota; kingdom Metazoa; phylum Chordata; class Actinopteri; order Gadiformes; family Muraenolepididae; genus Muraenolepis; species Muraenolepis orangiensis. The sequence continues at coordinate 2,606,979 of CM051018.1, forward strand.
GAGAGAAGCGCTCACCACTATATGATAACCTCAGCCTCAGGACCACGTTGCTATGGTAGTGAGAGAAGCGCTCACCACTATATGATAACCTCAGCCTCAGGACCACGTTGCTATGGTAGTGAGAGAAGCGCTCACCACTATATGATAACCTCAGCCTCAGGACCACGTTGCTATGGTAGTGAGAGAAGCGCTCACCACTATCTTCAGCACTGAGGTGAAGGTCTTGGTGTCCTCAGCCACTCCTCCGATGTAGAGCTGGCGGGTGAAGACCGGAGAATGATCATTCTCATCACGGACCTCCAGGAACACCTTGGCCGTGTTGGCTGAGGAACAGAACATAGATCATAGAACACACAACAGAACATAGAACACAGAACATAGAACACAGGCTAGGTTTTAGACGAAAGGTTCCAGAGTTTCAAATCCATAGTGCCTGTAGTCCAACTCGATAAAGACCTTTGACCCTAACCTACTCAATAAAGACCTTTGACCCTAACCTATTCAATAATGACCTTTGACCCTAACCTACTCAATAATGACCTTTGACCCTAACCTACTCAATAATGACTATAACCTAGTCAATAATGACCTTTGACCCTAACCTACTCAATAATGATCTTTGACCCTAACCTACTTAATAAAGACCCTAACCTAGTCAATAATGACCTTTGACCCTAACCTCCTCAATAATGACCCTAGCCTCGGTCCATTCATGACTTTGAGGTGAATTAAATGAATAGAATCGGACGTGAGATGGAGATTAAAATAAATCTAATAAATCCCGGAGTCACACTTAATATGAAGGCTCATAAAGCCAAGGGTCAGAAGGACACTTTGGAGATTGGATTTCTTCATGTTGGAATGTTTGAACTGAAGGTAAAATAATCCAATAACTTCTGTTTCTTTAGGTTCCGTTTGAAAGATGTAAAGTTTATCATTTGAGGGACAAAATCATGAAGTATAAAATGTGTATAGCTGCTGGTCAGTGAAGAGGAAGATTCTAGAATCTACTGAACCAACACCATGTCTCAGACACACATTTAGTGTAGCGTTGAGATGATTTTCCCAGATATGAATATATATTACTAATATATGATCAACATCATGGGAGCTTTCTGAAGGGTTGAACACAGATTTTTATTTTTGAACCATTTTGATGGAGGACTTAAGAGTTACTAGTCAGGCAGGTCTGTTGGTGTGGTCTCCTTCAAGGCTCTCTGTTTACACACACACACACACACACACACACACACACACACACATACACATACACATACACACACGCATACACACACACACACACACATACACAC
>CM051018.1:2613291-2630791 GCA_027704905.1 Muraenolepis orangiensis
TGTGTGTTTGAGTGTGTGTGTGTGTGTGTGTGTTCGAGAGTGTGTGTGCTCGAGTGTGTGTGTGTGTGTGTGTGTGTTCGAGAGTGTGTGTGTGTGTGTGTGTTCGAGAGTGTGTGTGTGTGTGTGTGTGTGTTCGAGTGTGTGTGTGTGTGTGTGTGTGTTCGAGTGTGTGTGTGTGTGTGTGTGTGTGTGTGTGTGTGTGTTCGAGAGTGTGTGTGTGTGTTTGAGAGTGTGTGTGTGTGTGTGTGTGTGTGTGTGTGTGTGTGTGTGTGTGTTTGAGTGTGTGTGTGTGTGTGTGTGTGTGTGTGTTTGAGAGTGTGTGTGTGTGTATGTGTTTGAGTGTGTGTGTATGTGTGTGTGTGCGTGTGTGTGAGTGTGTGTGGCGTACATATCCAATAGACAATTTGACATCTGAGTGACACATGGCATGGACAGCAACGACTGTTCAGAGAGATGTGTCAGAGGCGTGTATTAACCTCATTATGCTCTCTCTCTCCCTCCCCCTCTCTCTCTTTATTTATATCTCTCTCTCTCGCTCTCTCCTCAGACTTAGACGTATCTCTCAGTCTAAGACAAGCTGATGTGTCTCTCAGACAGGAGCCAGTCGTGGTTAATCAGAGGACACTCTGAACAGAGTTCATCATCACGCAGACCAGACCCCTGCTGAGGATGAGATCCAACAGTCAATCACATCAAACCTGCGGATTCTACTGAAGACTTGAATGGCAATGATGTCCAGAAGCTCAACAGAAGACCCGCTGGTCCTCATGAAGCTGAGCTCCACATCTGAGGCCGTTTCCTGTCACCTTTTGGGGTCCCAGGCTGGAGGATGTGGAGACCTCTGTGTGTAAGCCGCCATGGATATATCTACATATATATATATATATGTCAGTATATATATAAATATACATATATATATACATTTATGTAAGTATATATATAAATATATGTACATATATCCATGGCGGCCCTCGTATATATATGTACATATATAAATATACATATAAATATGTATAAATGTACATACAGTATATTTATATATTTATAAATGTACATATATTTATAAATATATGTAGTTATATTTATAAATATATGTACATATATTAATATATATATGTAGGTATATTTAAATTGATGTGGGTATGTATAAGAAGGGACAGGGCGTGACAGGTGAGGCCCAGGTAGCTGAGGAGGAGGGAGGAGTCATTTAGTCTTTCATGCTGCTACTCTACTCCACTAATAGCAATTTCTTTACGGTTTGGCTGACATTTGATGGTGTGGTCCCTGAAGAGGAGCAGCCTGACTACAGTAAAGAAACAGCCGTCTCCTCTTGATCACGAAGCACAAAGCAGCCATGACTTCCTAACTAAGTCACCAGCAGGCTGATTCTGACTTGTGTTGAAATGTGAGCCTCACCGGCCCTCCAGCCACTCAATACAAGACGTGTTTACCTTCTGAAGCCTTCAGGTATGTGGGGTCATTGAATGGAACCATCTCCTTTCACCAGGACTAACCAGCATGTAAGTCAGCATTCATCGTCATAAGTCAGAGTCATGGATGAATGAGGGCCTGACATCAGAGCATGGTTTGGTGTGCCCTGCATTAGGGCCCCATTGAAGGTTATTACTTCATCCTAAAGAGTCTGGGGCTGGGAGCCGGGGTCAATGCAGGCCCCTCTCTTTACTGCTGTCTACAGGCTGTAGTATCCGGGGCCACCACCAGAGAGTCTTCTCTTCCTTCTTCCTCCTTTCCCCGTCACCTTCAATATCACTGCCTTCTTTCTTCTCTCTTGTTCTTACTTATCTCAGATGATTTGGTTGTTTTTATCTATCTCCAATATCCTCCTGACCGAGCTCCGTCCTGGTTATTAATACTCAAATTATTACAAGCGCTGCCGTTATATAGGATCATTTAAGAGAGTCCACTACCCTCATCTCCCTAAATAAAGAAGAATAATTTATTGACGTGGTCCTCCATTTCAACACCGTAGGATTCCCTCAATCTCTCTCTGGCCAACTGCTTTATTCCTCAGTGGTTACCATGTTACCATGGTACACCATTACCTTAGTTACCATGGTACACCATTACCTTAGTTACCATGGTACACCATTACCTTAGTTACCATGAACACCATTACCTTAGTTACCATGAACACCATTACCTTAGTTACCATGGTACACCATTACCTTAGTTACCATGGTACACCATTACCTTAGTTACCATGAACACCATTACCTTAGTTACCATGAATACCATTACCTTAGTTACCATGGTACACCATTACCTTAGTTACCATGAACACCATTACCTTAGTTACCATGAACACCATTACCTTAGTTACCATGAACACCATTACCTTAGTTACCATGAACACCATTACCTTAGTTACCATGGTACACCATTACCTTAGTTACCATGGTACACCATTACCTTAGTTACCATGAACACCATTACCTTAGTTACCATGGTACACCATTACCTTAGTTACCATGAACACCATTACCTTAGTTACCATGAACACCATTACCTTAGTTACCATGAACACCATTACCTTAGTTACCATGGTACACCATTACCTTAGTTACCATGAACACCATTACCTTAGTTACCATGAACACCATTACCTTAGTTACCATGAACACCATTACCATAGTTACCATGAACACCATCCATATTATGCAATATTAATTATAACTATGCCATTAGTTACCTGGTAGTAAACAGTTAATGCCTTTTACTACATTAACTAATATTAATTAAGGGTTAACTAATGTTCCCTTATTGTAACGTGGCACCCTAAATTAACTTAATTATTACTCCTAATTAAAACGATTGAACCTCCCCTGGCAGCAGCGTGAGTTAAATCAACAGGACCTCAGTACTGAAGGGCTCGTTAAATGGGCTTCAAAACGGATGTTAAGGGTGCAGCCCATTAGGTAAATCATCAAACAACCCATTGAACAACCGTTTGCAAATGTGTTTTCCGGCAGCGTCCAACTCTGACAACACATGATGAAATCCTCAGAGGGAGGTGGAACCTGAGAGAAGAAAGAGTTATTGGAGGAAATGCTTTCCTCATAATGACAAAGCTGCTGGCCTCTTTTCTCTATGCAAGAACCTTCTGTTCTGAGATCAAACCTGCTCCCCTGCTTTCAACTCCTTGTTTGTGGAGACCATTTATGACTGCAATTCAAATGTTAAACTTTACGGAGAAGAAACCAAAAGGAAAAGACGCAAGTATGGATTTGAAAGGTCTACGAACAGACGTGTAAACAAATGACCCACAGGGAAGACGGGAGACGACCTGTCTGCCCCGACTTCATCACTCAGAGTATGCTTTGATCCAAAGTGACTCACAGTGAAAGTACCGGTCCTTATGGACCAGCTGGAGGCTGAAGGAACAGGTTTGTCTCTGGACATCAGGGATGGAACTCAGTACTGTTTGAACACCACTAACCCTAGCCACTCCACCCTAGCCACTAACCCTAGCCACTCCACCCTAGCCCCTCCACCCTAGCCACTACACTCTAGCCACTACACCCTAGCCACTAACCCTAGCCACTCCACCCTAGCCACTAACCCTAGCCACTAACCCTAGCTACTCCACCCTAGCCACTACACCCTAGCCGCTACACCCTAGCCACTACACCCTAGCCACTACACCCTAGCCTCTCCACCCTAGCCACTACACCCTAGCCACTCCACCCTAGCCACTACACCCTAGCCTCTCCACCCTAGCCACTACACCTTAGCCCCTAAAGGCGCAGATTTACTTCAACCAAAATTGAAATAGGCGTGTCCCCACAGACACAATAGTAGGTTGGTCAGCCAATCAAAGCAAAGCAGCATTGGGTTGATCTTGGTTTTTTTTGCGTGAGGAACAATAAACCTGTAGGAAACAACATCGACCAGATATCAACATCGACCAGATATCAATGTCAACAAGAGAGAGATTGAATGAGAGAAGATGATATTATACTGTATGTCTAAAATAACAGTCCCAGTGTCAACGGGTCTCTCTCTCTCTCTCTCTCTCTCTCTCTCTCTCTCTCTCTCTCTCTCTCTCTCTCTCTCTCTCTCTCTCTCTCTCTCTCTCTCTCTCTCTCTCTCTCTCTCTCTCTCTCTCTCTCTCTCTCTCTCTCTCTATATACATGTAAGTATACAAGTATCCACAGGTAGTGAGCAGGGGTATGCAGTTATATCAACATATATATAGTATTGTTTACAGTATAGTAAACTAAAAACCCATCTGTTTAAACTGGCTTATCCCTTATGAACGGTACCATCTCTCTTCCTTTCTTCATTTTACTTCCTGTTGTTTTTCTTGTTTTAAACCCTGCGGACACTTTGTGAAGTCCACTGTTTTTTACTTTTTTATATTTTTATAATTTTCATTTGACTGTAGCATACATGCTCTGTAAGGTGTCCTTGGGTGTCTTGAAAGGCGCCGAACAAATAAAATGTATTATTATTATTATTATTATAGTATTGTAAATCATTTGTGGTGGCTTCCTTCTGGGTTTTATTCCTATATATACTATACTGTACGATATACTATATACAGTAAATACAATTGCTGTGAAAATACACCTATAAGACATCCCTAAACAGTGGGAGACAGACGATTAAGATCCGGATCTTTGGATCCAAAATCAAATCAACCGTCCCTCTTGGTCCATCAGTAATCTTAACACCAAGTTTTGTCCAATTCTGTCCATAACTTTATGAGTCATCTTGCTAACAGACAGACAGACAGACAGACAGAGAGGTGGTGAAAACATAACCTTCTCCCATCTTCGATGACGCAGATAAAACCAAACCAATAACCCGTCCCTGAGCAGTGAGAGACGCAGCGTCGTCTGTAAGCTAACAGGCTAACAGTTCAATCAGCCGCTCACGCTCTCGCTTATTGGGGCTCAGCGGGAATCACTTCACTTTCAAATTAATAAAATAAATGTATTCACACGTTTAATAAGCTTCCATATGAGGCCACCATACTGTCCACTTAACTTTAGTCATTATCAACGGCTCCTAAACCAACGGCTATATTTAACATCTCCAATACACAAAGTGCATCTGTACTCATTGAACCAAAATGTGAGGCTTGCTGAATAACTGACGTGAGCTGAAAGCGCTAACACGCGGAGAGCTGAAAGCGCTAACACGCGGAGAGCTGAAAGCGCTAACACGCGGAGAGCGACGGGTGGACGAGGTTCATAAGGCAGAGGCCGTGGATGAATATTAAAACACGTAGCAAGGCCACATTTATGATCCAATATAATCCTTTTCATCCTTTTTTCGTCCTCTTCTCTAAATAAAACCATCAGCTGTGCTTCGACAGGTTAGCGCTCTATTATCTGTCAACCGCCAAACTGGACTGTCACGGAAACGGCCGGACGCCAGACTCTCATTAAACTTCTAAATTACATTTGGCTAAAAACGCTTCAGACTGCCAACATGTCACTCCCAGCCGCCGTCCTGCTGGTTCCCCGCGTCGGACCGCCCTTCTAAACAGACTCTTAAATAGAGTCCGGCGGTACTGGTGTGCTTCACAGGGAACATGAGTTCACCACACATTACCGGGTTAGCCTCTTCTTGGCCTGCCAGTCTAGTGTGTGTGCGTGTGCGTGTGTGTGTGTGTGTATTGCATGCTTGTCATACCGCTTGACACCTCTACACTAACATGCTTAGTTATTTTCTTTTTCAAAGCATGGCTGGCAACATCCTGGAGTGGGAGTGGGCGGGGCCTACATGCATCCACCATTACATCCAAACCCGGAGATGGAGGAGGAGGAGATCCACCACACTGAAGCCTCCGTACCGTCCGCTGCTTCTAAGGAGCTTTGAAGAAGTGGGTCTTCGTCGGGTGGGAACAGAGACTAGGGTTTGGAAGACAATGAGTCGGACATGTGATGGTGATACACCAAAGAAGAAGAAGACCTTTTCATGATAACTTTGTTGTCATAAAACGTTAACGTTGACCTGTTAGAATGATGCCCTTCATCATCTAAATAAGCTGATGTTTGATGAAGAAGAGGACCGTGTAGGGTCATCCTCCTCATCCCAGGTAGGGTCATGCCTTGCTCAAGGAGCAGGTAGGATTCACACCTTGGGGTGAAACCCGGGAGCCTTTTGATTGAGACCCTCCCCCCTCCCTCCCCTGACTGCTCTACTCCTTCTGTATTCAAGCCCAAAGCACACAGAGCGCATATTTTCATCTTTGCAGCGTGAACCAAAATATAAAAAGTTTTACGGTAGTGAGCACATGTGAGAATCAGAAACAGTATTGTGCTTCATTAGAGAGAAGTCAGTGAAGCTCTAAACGTTCTGAGATGTTCTGTGAATTCCTTTAAATACAATTCAATCATGGCTTCTGTTTTCTCTTGGTTTTAACGGTGCAATGTTCTTTCCAAAATGTTACCAATTATACACGTTCCTATGGTCCATAACAGCTGGAACAAAGTTAATCAAGAACTGGTCCCCTATCAGTGAACACTGAGCAGGAGAGCAGTGGGATAGAGAGAGAGAGAGAGAGAGAGAGAGAGAGAGAGAGAGAGAGAGAGAGAGAGAGAGAGAGAGAGAGAGAGAGAGAGAGAGAGAGAGAGAGAGAGAGAGAGAGAGAGAGAGAGAGAGAGAGAGAGAGAGAGAGAGAGAGAGAGAGAGAGAGAGAGAAGAGAGAGAGAGAGAGAGAGAGAGAGAGAGAGAGAGAGAGAGAGAGAGAGAGAGAGACTTTAGAAGCCTCAGATGTTGATCTTCTCAGTTCAGGACTCTTTGATATTTGACAACATGGTTGAACCCCCAAGTCTGATGTTTTGGGAAGAGTCACTGTTCCATGCAGTACAGTCCAACACACACACACACACACACACACACACACACACACACACACACACACACACACACACACACACACACACACACACACACACACACACACACACACACACACACACACACACACCTTCAGAGCTGACGTATGGATGAGCTCAACATTCCAAGTGTTGCTGCATTGTTTTCATGGAGCTTCAAACCCAAAGGATCCAAGAATGAGCGACTAATGCAGACTTCAAAGGCGGTTTGTTCTCCGTCTGCCACAGGATCCGTCGCTCAAGACTCCACCGTTTCCATGTTGAGGTTCTGGCAGAAGCGACCGATCAAACAGAACAACAGCACTGAGAGAGAAGCACAGAGAAGAGAAGATTAGCCGCCCGGCTTCAGAAGCAGATTTGTTTGGCGGCGACAGAAAGCGTCACTAAAGAGCGATGTGTCTGCAGCAGCCCGGCGTGGGCGTGCCGCTCTGCAGGACGCCGGAGGCCGGAAGGAATGTGGCGTCCCCCGGTCCATTGAGCACGCGGCGGGTCAACCTTCATATTTATAACACATTAATTCACTCACAACACACACACACACACACACACACACACACACACACACACACACACACACACACACACACACACACACACACACACACACACACACACACACACACACACACACACACACACACACACACACACACACTGCCAGAGGCCTTCGCCGTCAAACACCAGAACGGAACAGTCTAAGTCTGAGTCTAAACTCGCAGGAGCCGACGGGGACCGAGCAGCGCTGAGGGTTGTGTATTGGATACGGACCATCTGTCACATGTCCACGATGCACCGTGAGGGACAACCGCCACACAGGGCTGTGAAGTACAACCCCAGATGTTCAAAGAGGAGTTGAATTTAACACCTTTAGGTCCTTAAAATGAGCAACAACACATGCATATAAATTCACTACAGTTAAACACGTGGAATCCATATTTAAAATACATTTCCATGGGAGTTGATACAGTACCATATAAAGATTCATACGCATAAAGCGAGGTCCTGACTCAGGAAGGTCAACTCCTAGCACAGCCAATCAAGGGGAGCAGGAACACAGATGTAGATCATTCTAGAATAGAGAACGTCCATCGATGGAACGCTCCCGCCGGGACCTTCGCAATTCAGACGCAACAATAAGCGATGGCGGGAAGCTGAGTGGTGAATTCAGCGACGTCCTTCTTTCTGATTCTTTCCCTTCACCGCCGTCTGTCCTGTAGAGAATCTCTAGATTGGAAGGGGAGCCGTGGAAGTGTTGTGTTTGCTCTGCTGGACTCTGATCTGGACTCTGATCTGGACTCTGATCTGGACTCTGATCTGGACTCTGATCCGTCTCCTGAGCAGGAAGGACCGTGGGCGCTGCGGGTGGTGAAGGTCCATCATGTCCAACATTGAGTCCAGCTGGAGCGTCCGTACAGGATGTAGAGTACTATCATAGTAGCATAAAGAGGGCGAGACTCACTCGGGAAGCTGATGCAATGATGAAAGATGAAGGGGAAGAACAGTGAAGGTTAAGGAAGGAAGGAATAAAAGGACTGAATTCATTCAGGTCTTCCTGTGTTGATGGTGTTGTCATGGGGATCCATGGCCACCACACACTCAGTTTTGAAACGTATCTCAAAGAGATTCTTCTTTATCTCTCGTCAGCCGCTGCGGGTAAAATAACCTGATTCCAGTGTTCACTGTTACAATGCTGATTCTCAAGCTTCTCACGTAAACAGGACCAAGAATTCTCTCTTGGTATTTTTACGCCACATAACTCTTCCAGTGGCCACTATTGACTAGCATGAGCAGAGGCCAGCGGTGATATATTATGCTAACAGAAAGAAGGACATTGCAGGGAAATTAAAGTTGCAAAGGAATCTTATGAGTTCAGTGAATGGAGCTTAAGGGTGACATTCATGGTGGATGGGAAAGAAATCAGTGGGACAGCGAAAAGCCAATTCTGGTGGAGAGGCCTGAGGAAGTCCAGAAATTGGCTGAGCTGGAAGCACACAGAAGAGAGTCTCCAAAGACCTTTGAAACGGGAGCCAAACCGCTAGCAAACAGCCTGTGTGGAATCTAACGGCTAAACGACAAACAACGTCATACTATGCTGTATCCTATGCTGTGCAACCACTTGATGTCATGGTATTGCATATCTATGCTATCTGGGCCTATAGACTGTTGTGTTTCTCTATAACGGAGGGGATGGAGAGTCGACATATCGTTGATTACCAACTGAAATTAAATGTCTCGGTAAGAAGTTGAGAAATCCACGGTTGAAAAGTTTTTCAGCCTTGAGTCATGAAGCCATGGGATGGTCAAGTCTTACATATTCAACAGCCACAGAAAGCTCAAACATATGATTCCCCTGACTGTAGTGTTGGTACGTTCATCATATATCATATCATACAGAATGCAATGTGCACAACAAACAGAAACAACATCTGGATATTCTGTCAGCAAAATCAACAAAGATTGATAAAACTGAATTGGGAAATGCAAATGAGCCACATGTGTTTCTCTAAATAAGTATTGTGGCAACGCATAAGACACAAATACTTACTAAAGATGTAAAGCCTTTGATTTACATTGCAATGCACACAATACTGAGAGTCACAAGCCAACACAATGTCAAACTCAATCATGTTTCAAGAATAAAGATTTATTCCAAAGAGATTCCTAAAGAGTTTTTCCAAATCGTTTAACTCCAGAGTCCAGAGTGAGCCTAGTTTGATGGGATCATCTGTGGATAGACTCAATGGTGGTCGTGGTGGTGGTGGTGGGGGTGGTGGTGGTGATGGTGTTGGTCGTGGTGGTGGTGGTGATGGTGTTGGTGGTGGTCGTGGTGGGTGGTGGTGGGGGTGGTGATGGTGATGGTGTTGGTGGTGGTCGTGGTGGGTGGTGGTGGTGGTGGTGGGGGTGGGGGTGGTGGTGGTGATGGTGTTGGTGGTGGTCGTGGTGGTGGTGGTGATGGTGTTGGTCGTGGTGGTGGTGGTGTTGGTGGTCGTGGTGGTGGTGGTGGTGGTGGTGATGGTGTTGGTGGTGGTCGTGGTGGTGGTGGTGATGGTGTTGGTGGTGGTCGTGGTGGGTGGTGGTCGTGGTGGTGGTGGTGGTGGGGGTGGTGGTGGTGGTGATGGTGTTGGTGGTGATGGTGGTGGTGGTGGTCGTGGTGGTGGTGGTGGGGGTAGGAGTGGTGGGGGTGGTGGTGATGGTGTTGGTGGTGGTCGTGGTCGTGGTGATGGTGGTGGTGGTGGGGGTGGGGGTGGGGGTGGGGGTGTTGGTGGTGGTCGTGGTGGGTGGTGGTGGTGGTGGTGGGGGTGATGGTGGGGGTGATGGTTGCGTTTTGCAATACAAGAGTCTAGGAAACTCGTCTGGACACGAGGAAGAGGAGGAGAGAGATTTGGAAAGTAACAAAGAGCTTAGCAGCCCTAGGAGGCTTTACTATAGTGACACACAGACAGACAGACAATGGACACACACAGACACAGACCCACAGATAAATATGTGTCGTGCTCCCTCGTTACGCAGCTCCCCCACACCGGCGCGTCAGACGTCCTGTGGGGTTTTATGTTTCCGTGGCTGTTAAACATTAATTACTATTAATATTGACCAGCGGCCGTATGAAACATTACTTCATTCAACAACAGTCTGTCACTCTCAGCCTGGAAACAATCCACCATAGACTCATAAACATAGTCTCTCTCTCTCTCTCTCTCTCTCTCGCTCTCTCTCTCGCTCTCTCTCTCTCTCTCTCTCTCTCTCTCTCTCATGCTGCTGTCCAAAGCCTTTCATTGGTTCATTATTTATGGCCCACCTGCCAGAGTGTTAACTGGGGCCCCTGCAGAGCCTCATGGCCCCTTCACCTCTCAAGTGTGTGTGTGTGTGTGTGTGTGTGTGTGTGTGTGTGTGTGTGTGTGTGTTGATATACCTGGGAGTGGAGGAGGGAGGGTGTCCTGAAAGCTCTAATCTGTTGTTAATCTTCTAATGTGACGTCCAGTGTGTTAACCAATCAGAGGGCGGCCAGTGTGTTTACCAATCAGAAGGCGGCCGGTGTGTTTACCAATCAGAGGGCGGCCGGTGTGTTATCCAATCAGAGGAGAGGCCGGTGTTTTAACCAATCAGAGGAGAGGCCGGTGTGTTAACCAATCAGAGGAAAGGTGGTGATAAACAACAGAGAGAACGCCTGGTGGGCCCTTCTTCTAGTCGTTTAACAAACCCTGATACCATATATGGTCAAGTTCAGAAAACACACACACACACACAAAGAGGCAGGTTCTGCTGTATAATTATCATCTCATTCTCAAGAGAGTCGATCCACATTAGGAAGAACTACTCCTTTTTCAGGTGACATGAATGTGTCCACATCTCACTCAACCAGCAGGACTAAGTCTCAGGGGGGGGGGGGGCTGACCTCAGGGGGGGGGGGCTGACCTCAGGGGGGGGGGGGCTGACCTCAGGGGGGGGGGCTGACCGAGTCATGACCGCCGTGGATCCATGGAAGAATCTTCTGTGGGTTTGAAGCCTTAATTGCTGAAGACATCTTCCTGAAGTGCTGAAGCCCGGTGTGGGCGGACTGGTCCGATGCTCCGCTTTGAGGCTCAAAGTTCAAACCAGTTTCAACACTGACCTCAAGTTGCCACTGACCTCCAATCAGATTCCAGCTTATTTTGACGTGATCTAGAACCAGAAGAATCTAAACACCGACAGCTTCCTCCTTTTCGAAAACCTACATAGACGTTTGAAATAGACGAGTGCTGACCTGTTGTTTTCACCTGATTATCGTGGCTACTGTGAAGAGGCCAACAGATGATGAGTGTCCACAATAAACATACAATATACAACATAATATTCATTCATTCATAAAGAGCTTTTCAAGGCACCCAAAGTGGTGCGAGGTGCTTCAACACCCGGGACGACGAGAGAGAGATCGTAATGCAGCCAGACAGAACATTTAAACCAAAAGATAGATAGATAGATAGATAGATACTTTATTAATCCCGAGGGAAATTTAGTCTTCCAGCAGCTTATACAAATAGCAAACAAACACTTATTTAGTTATAAAAACTTTAAAAACGAAGGGACTTATCTAAAAAGTGGTTCTTCAACTTCTTCCTCGACTGGACGGGGAACAGCGAGCGATGCTTCGACCTTTCCTTACCGCGCGCTATTTGAGTACATCACAGTACGGAGGAACCGGCACTCCGCTGCAGAGATATGGATTTGCTTGGCCTCGGCCTGCCCCTCTCACTGAGGGTGGATCCTTGTGATACATAAACATGTATATTCATAATTCATAATCTTCCATTCATAATCTCCTGCGATTATTCTCTTAAAAAACAGCACAAGCTGTTATTCATATTCAAACTTTATACGCAAATTTTTCAGTTCCAGAATTATACGGAACTGTAATAGCGGAGGAAACTTTCTAAGTAAGTGTTGAGCAGTTTAGCATTGGAGGACTACCTAAAAAAGATAAGATTATGGATAATCCAGGACCCGATGAAATGCAGTGCAAGGTAGACCCACCGGCACCACAAGACCCACCTCCACGACAAGAACCAGCTGCACCACAAGACCCACCTCCACGACAAGAACCAGCTGCACCACAAGACCCACCTCCACGACAAGAACCAGCTGCACCACAAGATCCACCTCCACGACAAGACCCACCTCCACGACAAGAACCAGCTGCACCACAAGACCCACCTCCACGACAAGAACCAGCTGCACCACAAGACCCACCTCCACGACAAGAACCAGCTGCACCACAAGACCCACCTCCACGACAAGAACCAGCTGCACCACAAGATCCACCTCCACGACAAGAACCAGCTGCACCAGAAGACCTCCACTCCATCTCCACTATCTATCTCCCTGGTTTCCGCCAGGGCCACAGTACAGAAACTGCCTTAGTCAGGGTGACCAATGACCTGCTGATGACAGCTGACACCGGATCTCCATCCCTTCTCATCCTCCTGGATCTAACTGCAGCATTTGACACCGTCGACCATGACATTCTACTCCATCGTCTTCGCTCGACAATTGGACTCTCTGACTCTGCCCTAAACTGGTTCACCTCATATCTCACCGGGAGGACTGAGCACATCACCTTGGGAGCGGCAAAATCCCAAACACACTCTGTGAACTGTGGTGTCCCTCAAGGATCAGTCCTCGGCCCCACCCTTTTCACCATATACATGTCCCCCCTTGGTCGTGTCATCAGCCGGCATGGATTATCGTTCCATTGCTATTGCTGATGACACACAGCTCTACATCAGAACAAACCCAACCCCCTCCGCACCTCTGCCATCATCCAACATAACCACATGCCTGCAGGAGATAAAGGTGTGGATGAAGCACAACTTCCTTCAATTAAACAGCTCCAAGACTGAAGCCTCTAGTTGGCACTCCACATCAGGTCCTTTCATCCTCCATCACCAGCATCACCTTCTCCGGTCAGAACATTTCACTCTCATCAACTGTCACCAATCTGGGTGTTAAAATGGATCCTCACCTGACCTTTGAGGCCCACATCAAACAAACATGCAAGACCGCATGTTGACTGCAATACATCCAGAACAGCGCTGCTAGGATCCTGATGAGAGTGCGGAAGTATGAACACATCACGCCCATACTCAAATCATTGCACTGGCTCCCGGTATCACTCAGGATTGACTAAAAAATCACCCTCTTCACCTATCAGTGCATTCATGGAAATGCTCCCTCATACATCAAAGAACTTCTCACCCCACAAACCTCCACGAGGAGCCTACGCTCTGAAAAGGAAAACCTCCTCCTTCCCCCCAGGACCAAACTGAATACCATGGGAGACCAAGCCTTCTGCTCCGCTGCTCCGAGACTGTGGGACGCCCTCCCAAACCAGCTGAGGACACCCCAGACTGTGGAACGCCCTCCCAAACCAGCTGAGGACACCACAGACTGTGGGACGCCCTCCCAAACCAGCTGAGGACACCACAGACTATGGAACGCCCTCCCAAACCAGCTGAGGACACCACAGACTGTGGAACGCCCTCCCAAACCAGCTGAGGACACCACAGACTGTGGAACGCCCTCCCAAACCAGCTGAGGACACCACAGACTGTGGAACGCCCTCCCAAACCAGCTGAGGACACCACAGACTGTGGATGCTTTTAAAAAAGGCCTAAAAACACATCTTTTTAGAATAGCCTTTCACTGGATTAAAAAAAAAAACCACTAGTTGCCATGCCGGCGTAAACGTCGCTGCTTTTATTCTGTTGTTTTATTTAAACCATTTTTACTCTAGCACTACTCTAGTTTTGCCCACACAAATTAAAAGTGCGCTTATAAATATAATTTATTATTATTATTATTATTATAAGACTCCGCTGCAACACAAGACCCACCTGCACCAATAGACCCACCTGCACCAATAGACCCACCTGCACCAATAGACCCAGCTGCACCAATAGACCCACCTGTACCAATAGACCCACCTGCACCAATAGACCCAGCTGCACCAATAGACCCACCTGCACCAATAGACCCACCTGCACCAATAGACCCAGCTGCACCAATAGACCCACCTGTACCAATAGACCCACCTGCACCAATAGACCCAGCTGCACCAATAGACCCACCTGCACCAATAGACCCACCTGCACCACAAGACCCATCTCAAGATCTCAAGTTCTACTATAAACACAGTAGGACTGCTGGGTCAGAAGTTCCAGGTCCAAGCTGTACCAGATGGGTACCAGATGTACCAGATGGGTGCCAGTTGTACCAGATGGGTACCAGCTGTACCAGGTGGGTACCAGCTGTACCAGGTGGGGTAGTGACAGTGTGTACCTGTAGTCTTCCTGGGTGAAGATGGGGATGCGGGAGGGCTGGAGGACGGTGATCTCCACCACAGAGCTGTTAGTCTTCACCGGCTCCCCGTCGTCGAAGGCGATCACGTACAGCTGGGGACAGGACAGGTGTTACATGAGGACAGGTGTTATATGAGGACAGACACACTGAAGACAACCACTAGAGGGCGCTGAGAGGGACAGGAGAACGATTAACTAACTAACTAACCTGTAGGACTTGTTCTGCCGTTCACTGTATGTCCATGTAAAGTAAAGTGGTCAATTATAATGAGAAAAATAATTCCTGTGCCTCTTCAGTCTCCTAACTGTAAATCCCAGACATAACCACCACCAATATTGTGCGTATAAATATGTTTTCTGTATTTAGTTTGTGTGTTTTTACTCCTTTTTTTAAAACATTTGTATCTCTTTTAATTTCTACTACTTTCTGTACACCTGCTTAGACACATTTCCCGTCTGGGATTAAGGAAAGTGTTCAGACATGTCTTCTGCTGTTCTGCTCTGTTGTTCAGAGTTGGTTATGTACTGCCAGCCCGCCATGAATCAATTGAATTCAATTGGATGAAATCCAGAGCAGCGATGCCCACCTGGAAGACAGCGCTGGGCTCCTCGTTGAGGTTGACCTTGGTGATGACCCGGCCTGACTCCTCCTCCACCTCGAAGATACTCCCGCTGTACGGAGACAGATCCACATCCACCCGGTACCGGACAAAGCTGGCTGCAGTGCCCTGTAGAGATGATAGAGAGACATGGCGAGAGAGAGAGAGAGAGAGAGAGAGAGAGAGAGAGAGAGAGAGAGAGAGAGAGAGAGAGAGAGAGAGAGAGAGAGAGAGAGAGAGAGAGAGAGAGAGAGATTAGGACAGAGTGAGAGAGAGAGAGAGTGAGAGAGAGAGAGAGAGAGAGAGATTAGGACAGAGTGAGAGAGAGAGAGAGTGAGAGAGACAGAGTGAGAGACAGTTAACATGGAGGACATTCAGGATATTTCTGGAAGGAACCGTCAAAGCGTAATTGAATTGAGTCATACATGAAACACATGGAAACAGATCAGGTGAGGGAATAGATTTACTTTTCTTTTCAATAAACTTTTGAAAACCTGGCTGTGTGTGTGTGTGTGTGTGTGTGTGTGTGTGTGTGTGCGTGTGTGTGTCTTGTCTTCTGAACGTGGAAATACTTGGTTGTGAGAATAAGTGGACGAAGGTGAACCTCCTCATCATGGAACCTCTTTACAGCAGCAGAACCCGGTCTACCTTGTGCTCGCTTAAAACACATTTCAAAATAACTTTGAATTAATGCGATGACTCGAGTCAAAAAGTCACAAATAAAGTTTGAGCAAAAGGTGACTGTCATGGTGAAAGTGTGAAATGACGACGATTTACCGTCTACGTCTTCCAACAAAAATACTAAAACATATAGATATACTTCTGCAATGCCTTTGCTCAGACATTTACTCAACTCCCAATATTATTTTTATTATTCTAAAAAGTGCTGAGTTGGTGTCAGTCGGCAGAGATGAGGGCCCCTCTTTAGACAGGAAGCAATAACTCTTTAGACAGGAAGCAATACCTCTTTAGACAGGAAGCAATAACTCTTTAGACAGGAAGCAATACCTCTTTAGACAGGAAGCAATAACTCTTTAGACAGGAAGCAATACCTCTTTAGACAGGAAGCAATACCTCTTTAGACAGGAAGCAATAACTCTTTAGACAGGAAGCAATACCTCTTTAGACAGGAAGCAATACCTCTTTAGACAGGAAGCAATAACATTTGGCAGCACAGCGCTTTCATCCTCTGCCCTCGGCTGCGCACAGGAGGATAGCGGCTTGGAGAGTTCCACTCACTGTGATTGGTCTTCGTCTGAAGATCTTAGATTTCCTTCCAGTTGTAGTTCTATCACAACATGCTGCCAGTTGTAGTTCTATCACAACATGCTGCCAGTTGTAGTTCTATCACAACATGCTGCCAGTTGTAGTTCTAATACAACATGCTGCCAGTTGTAGTTCTATCACAACATGCTGCCAGTTGTAGTTCTAATACAACATGCTGCCAGTTGTAGTTCTATCACAACATGCTGCCAGTTGTAGTTCTTATACAGCGAGGTTGGCATGATTGGTGGAGAAACATTAAGCTACGTATGACAAACTAAACATAATCTGCTGTCATAGAAACCACATTCATGACGTTTCCATGTCAAATGAATGACTGTGTCCACACCACCACCAGCTCCAACCCTGCCAGGGTCTTTTCAAACTGGAGGAGGTTAGTCCTGGTTCTGTTGAGGATACGTTCAGCTGTAGTGTCATTCCTAACCGTTTCAGTCGTTATCTACCAAGAGTAGAGGTGTGGTGCTAATAACTAGACCTTGATATTTGGCATACTGTGTCACTGTGTGACTAATACTTTAGGACATCTCTAAGGTACGATGACGGCGGGCGTTGGACGGCCTCCAAGAGTAAGTAAATGTTTAAGGTATTAAAAGGCTGTTTCTCTGTGCAGTCTAGGGAAAACTAAAAGCTGATCTGAAACTACATTGATGAATGAAGCGTGGTCGTAGCACATCCACATCCAGAGGTGATGCAGCTTTCTGACTCAGGAAACAAAGTGAAAGTAAAACAGGAACTGAAAGCAATTTCAGTTTGGGGATTCTGATGTATTTCTGATTGAAGGACTTCAGTGTGAGAGAGGGGGCACATCAAGACGTCGCCTCCTGCAGGTAAAGTGACCGCATTTCAGGTGTCATACACTCACAGATCATGAATGTTTTATGCCCTCAGCTCAGGAAAATGGGCCCTGTCGTTAACA
>CM051018.1:2635791-2648291 GCA_027704905.1 Muraenolepis orangiensis
TTCCGGTCGGAAACAGTGCAGTTGCCGTACCACACTGTGATGCAGTTGGTGAGGATGCTTTCAATGGCACACTGGTAAAAGTTCACCAGAATCTGAGGTGGGCTTTCCTCAGGAAGAAGAGACGCTGGTGAACCTTCTTTACCAGTGAGGCCGTGTTGAGGGACCAAGAGAGGTCCTCGGAGATGTGGACCCCCAGGAATTTGAAGCTGGAGACACGCTCAACCTACGCTCCGTTGATGAGGATGGGGGTGTGTGTGCCAGCTTTGATCTTTCTGAAGCCCACGATGAGTCCTGGTCTTCTTGGTGTTGAGGGCCATGTTGTTGTCAGCGCACCACGCCACCAGGTGCTGGACCTCCTCTCTGTAGGCTGCCTCATCGTTGTTCTTGATGAGGCCCGCTGCCCTCCACGCGCGTAACGCTGCCTTTGGGTCCGGGAATATGGAGGAATATACGAGAGCCCGTTACGACCTCCGTAAGACCATCGTCTCTGCCAAGCGGGAGAATAAGGACAGAGTGGAGGAGAAATTCAAGAGCCACGACGCGAGGGGTATGTGGCAGGGGCTACAGACGATAACGAACTTCAGAGGGAGAACCAGTTGTGTAGAGAACTCCTCTACCTCCCTCCCAGGAGAGCTAAATACGATTTTTGCTCGGTTCGACGTGAACGGCAGCCCGCCGAAGCCAGCGCCGCCTGAGGAGACCGGCCTGCTGAACATCTCGGAGGCGGATGTGCGCCGCACCTTCAAGCGGTTGAACATCCGTAAGGAGGCAGGCCCCGACGACATCCCGGGCCCCATCTTCAAAGCATGCGCAGACCAGTTGGCAGGAGTCTTTGCAGACATCTTCAACTTCTCCCTGTCCCAGGCTGTTGTTCCCGCGGTCTTCAAGATGTCCACCATCGTGCCTGTCCCTAAACAACCCAAGGTAACATGCCTGAATGACTATAGACCTGTAGCCCTCACCTCGATTGTCAGCAAATGCTTCGAGAGGTTGGTCAAGGACTTTATTTGCTCCGTGTTACCTGCCACGCTGGACCCATGGCAATTTGCATATCGTCAAAACAGATCCACAGACGACGCAATTGCCATGGCCCTACACACTGCCCTTTCCCACCTGGAGGGAAAGAACTGTTATGTGCGAATGCTATTTGTGGACTACAGCTCAGCGTTCAACACGATAGTTCCTGCCAAGCTCGACACCAAGCTTAGAGGTCTAGGTGTGCCCCCATCCACGTGCAGCTGGATACTGGACCTCCTGTCGGACCGCCGCCAGGTGGTGAGGATGGGCAGCCTCAGAGCCACTGACCCTCAACACGGGAGCCCCCCAGGGATGCGTGCTGAGCCCTCTCCTCTACTCCCTCTACACCCACGACTGCATGGCTATGCACAGCTCCAACGTCATCATCAAGTTTGCTGACGACACGACAGTGATGGGCCTGATCGCCGGAGACGTCGAGACAGCCTACAGGGAGGAGGTCGGATCGCTGGAGCAGTGGTGCCAGGAGAACAGCCTCGCCCTCAACGTCAAGAAGACCAAGGAGCTGATCGTGGACTTCAGGAAGCAGAGAGGAGAGCACGGCCCTATCTCCATCGACGGTGTTGCAGTAGAGAGGGTCAGCAGCTTCAAGTTCCTCGGCGTGCACATCTCCGAGGACCTCACATGGTCCACGCACACCACACATGTGGTGAAAAGGGCCCAACAATGCCTGTATTTCCTCAGGCGTCTGAGGAAATTCAGCATGGGCCCCCGCATCCTGAGAACATTCGACCGCTCCGATCCAATCCGGCACCATCGAGAGTGTTCTTACAGGGTGTATCACCGCCTGGTACGGGAACTGCACCGCACTCGAGCGCAGAGCACTTCAAAGGGTGGTGCGGACGGCCCAGTATATCATTGGAGGTGAGCTCCCCTCCCTCCTGGATATATACAACCAGCGGTGCGTGGCCAAGGCCAAAAGCATCATAAAGACATTGCCCACCCCAGCCACGAACTGTATTCACATTTACCGTCAGGCAGGCGATACCGCAGTATCAAGTGCCGAACAAATAGACTCAGAGATAGCTTCCACAGTCAGGCCATCAGGCTGCTGAACAAGGGCGTATAGCATATAACAATGTATATTTTATTACATTGATTTATATATACATATTGCTCTTTTTCTGTGCCGATATATTGCATTTTATAAATTGCATTTTTATTTTATATATTTAACTGTATACAGTTTTGTAAGTTATTTTATTCTATTCTGTTTTTATTTTTATAACTGCTGTCTGTCGTCGGGTTTTGCACATAAGATTTTCACTCACTGCTTTATACTTGTGTAAACTGTGAAGTGACAATAAACTTGACTTGACTCTGTCTCTCTCCTTCTCTATAGCTCTCACACTGTCTGTCTGTCTGTCTGTCTCTGTGTCTGTCTCTCTCTCTCTCTCTCTCTCTCTCTCTCTCTCTCTCTCTCTCTCTCTCTCTCTCTCTCTCTCTCTCTCTCTCTCTCTCTCTCTCTCTCTCTCTCTCTCTCTCTCTCTCTCTCTCTCTCTCTCTCTTTGATTTGATCCTCCAGATTTAGATTTGGATAGAATATATATATATATATATATATATATATATATATATATATATATAGATACTGTATAATGTATTCCTGAGGTCAGTGTCTCTCCTCACTAAACGGAGCGAGAGAACAAGTGTCTTCCACAGGCTCACAGGTTCCTCTTCCCGTCAGGCGGAACAAACCACAGGTCGATGCCATCGACAGCCCAGGGATTCGGACCGCTGCGTTCCAAAGGAACCGCATCTTCACTAATGTCCTGGGCCTGAAGCCGCGTGTTCATCACAAACAGAGCATCTTCAGCCTGTCCTTAAACAGCTTTGTTAGGAGACAGTCAACAAAGCTCTGTCCTCTGGTTCACCCGCTGCCAGGAGAGTGGAGAGCGGAGGGTGCAGAGCGGAGAACGGAGAGCACAGAGCGGAGAGCGGAGAGTGGAGATCAGAGAGCGGAGAGCGCAGAGCGGAGAGCGGAGAGCGGAGATCAGAGAGCGGAGAGCGCAGAGCGGAGAACGGAGAGCGGAGAACGGGCGCTCGCCTGTCAAACAGACGACGCTTCACATCACAACCACAGCCTGGTTCCTTCTCTGTCACGGAGGCAGTAAGGAGGACACAAATCACAACAACACAACCACAGTCATGCTGTCTTTTTAGCATTTTAGGACAAGGACATTTAAGGAGTTTCTCAGGTTCTCTTTGTGAACAGCAGTAAACAAACGTTAGACAGTTATCTTCCAAAACGGCGTGGCATTAGAGGGTCGAAGGTCAACCTTGCCCTTTTATTTTCCCGATTTGAGGTCTACACCATCGACATCGAAGAGGATGAGGAGGAGGAGGAGGAGGAGGAGGAGGAGGATGTGGTGGTCAAGGACATGATGAAGGGGAAACCCCTCTCTTCAAGGAATTGTTCAAGAACGGTTGTTTTAAGTAATCCTAAACGACCATGAAGCAACTCTGGACCAAGGAACAGTGGATTTGATTTTGGAGCAGATCTGGATCTGAATTTGGATCCAGGGGACTGGGACTGGGACTTGGGAGGCAGGGAGGCAGGGAGGCAGGGAGGCAGGGATAGGATAGGAATCCAGAACCCTGCAGATCCAGGATAGGGGGGAACTAAAACCATAAGCATGTACAATAAACCCATAAGCAACACTCACAGGGGGGTCCTGGTCCTCAGCGAGGACCGTGGCCACGATGGTTCCCTTGTCGGCGTTGGGGGCCACCAGGCCCCGGTACAGCGCCTGGCTGAACACCGGGGAGAAATCATTCATGTCCTGGAACCAAACAAACATACGGTGAGGTTAGCTGGCTGGGCTAGCTAGGGAACAAGCAGCTTGTGACCAAAACACACATTTAGAGAGTTAAGAGAGAGAGAGAGAGAGAGAGAGAGAGAGAGGAGAGAGAGAGAGAGAGAGAGAGAGAGAGAGAGAGAGAGAGAGAGAGAGAGAGAGAGAGAGAGAGAGAGAGAGAGAGAGAGAGGTGTTCTTGTCTCAGTCCATCCCCTTGTCTCTCTCTTTTAATCCCTGAGTTGAAGTGGTGATTGAGGGGTTAACGTCATCACCGGACCACCACTCACTTCATCATTGAGTAATTCAAACAGAAAATACCAAGCAGATAAAAAGGTTGTGGATATCCTTCTGAACCAGAGACACCTCCAGGCTGTTTAAGATCCTCAATATCAATAATATTAATAAATAGACCTGATGAAAGATAACTAATCAATATCAATAATATCAATAAATATACCCCCTTGTGTTTACGAGGTCGAAGTGTTTGACATCTGCTTGTGATTCTGTCCTCATTTACATGTGTGATGAAAAGGTGTGTGACTACATCTCTCTCCCCCTCTCTCCCTCTCTCTCTCTCCGTTAAGGTCAAGTTAAGGGTCAGAAATTACACCCTGTTGTTCATCTTGTTGGTTGTTGACTTATTATTGAATTATTGATTTATTTGATTTATTGCTGTTGGTTATCGACCCCTGTTTGACCCCGGTGTCTCTCATGTCAACATCTGATTCACTCATTCATCTGGTTCTGTTGTGGCTGCTGACAGAGGTGACACACAGGATGGGGAGGAGGAGGATGAGGGAGGAAGGGGAGAGGGAGAGGGAGAGAGGGGAGAGGGAGGGAGGGAGGGGAGAGGGAGGGAGAGAGGGGAGAGGGAGGGAGGGAGGGAGGGGAGAGGGAGGGAGGGAGAGAGGGGAGAGGGAGGGAGGGAGGGAGGGAGGGGAGAGGGAGGGAGGGAGGGGAGAGGGGAGAGGGAGGGAGGGAGGGAGGGGAGAGGGAGGGGAGAGGGAGGGAGGGAGGGAGGGGAGAGGGAGGGAGGGAGAGGGAGGGAGGGAGGGGAGAGGGAGGGGAGAGGGGAGAGGGAGAGAGGGAGGGGAGAGGGAGGGAGGGAGGGAGGGGAGAGGGGAGAGGGAGGGGAGAGCAGGTGAATACTAAACTCCTCGACCCAGACGTGATGAAAAGACAACATCCTCAGGGGTGTGTGTCTTCATCTCTGTGTGTGTCTTCAACTGTGTGTGTGTGTGTGTGTGTATTCAACTGTGTGTGTGTGTGTGTCTTCAACTGTGTGTGTGTGTGTGTGTCTTCATCTGTGTGTGTGTGTGTGTGAGTGCGTGTTTTGTTGTCTTCATCTGTGTGTGTTTGTGTGTGTCTTCATGTGTGTGTGTGTGTGTCTTCATCTATGTGTGTGTGTTTGTGTGTGTGTGTCTTCACGTGAGTGTGTGTGTGTGTGTCTTCACGTGAGTGTGTGTGTGTGTGTGTGTGTATTCACGTGAGTGTGTGTGTGTGTGTGTGTGTGTGTGTGTGTGTGTGTGTGTGTGTGTGTGTGTGTCCCTCACCGTGATGAGGACCGTCACAGTAGCCTGTCCGGGGGGCATGACCCCCCCCTGGTCCAGGGCCTCCACCTGGAAGGTGTAGGAGGTCCCCACACCCAGGGAGGCCAGGTCCTCGAAGTCCAGCGTCTGCAGCATGGACACGGTCCCGCTGACGGGGTCCACGTGGAACAGGAGGCGGGAAGACTCGGTCCTGATGCGGTACGTGATGTTGGATTGGAGGTCGGCGTCCACCGCCTACAGGGAGAGAGGATGGAGAGTTACATCCTGGTTACCATGACCACCGAGATGAGAGGAGTGAGCATCTCATGACCCACATCAAGCTTCCAGGTGTAAATATAGTAAATAGTAATATAAATGGGTAGCATACACTGTGGTGGGAAAGTGTAGACACACACACACACACACACACACACGCACAGACTCACGCTAAGCTGGACCACCAGGGTTCCCACGGGGCTGTTCTCGGGGACGCTGACCAGGTATGTCTGCTGGGAGAACACAGGGCTGTTGTCATCGACGTCCTCCACCCGCACCGTCAGGACCAGGGCGGTGCGCCGGGGGTCCACCGCCCCGTCCATGGCCTCCACCGCCAGCTGGTAGAGGCCCAGCAGCTCGCGGTCCAGCGGCACCGCCGTGAAGATGCTGCCGTTGGCGTCCACGGTGAACAGGTCCGGGTGGTTGATGATGCGGTAGCTCACCTCGCCGTTAGGGCCCTTGTCGGGGTCCGTGGCCTGGGGGGGCATATGGTCATGTAAAGCATGTTCACAAGATCTCTCTCTCTCTCCTGTCTTGCTCTCTCACGAGTAGAGCATGGCATGAACACCTATGAGGGTACTTTACCCGCTGGGGGGCACATAAGGCATCCACTCGAGATCCACACTTTGGTAAATAAACATCCACCTCATGGTCCTCAGCCTCCGTCTGGACATGAGGACAACTTGGCTACAAACTGTCAAATTGACACAAACAAAGTGCCGAGCCAATACAACTATATTTAATCAGAGGAGAAGACATACATGAGCAGACAGACAGACAGACAGACAGACAGACAGACAGACAGACAGACAGACAGACAGACAGACAGACGTGGAGCAAGACTAATGGACGGTACGTCAGCTTTATGCAGCACAGTTACGACAACACAATCCGCTTCCTTACGGTGTCTTGTGTGCGATGAATAGACTATTATCAGAGGCATTGTTCTATTGTTCCCTAGAGTCCACAGAACGCAGCCCATGCCCCAAAGCTCTCTTACCCCCGAGGGAAGAGAGCGCCTTTCTGACTGGGAAGGATCTATTAGCCCATCCATTATGGCTGAGCTCCATCTCCACGCCACAGCTTTACATCACCCTCCCCCCCCCCCCTCTTTATCCCCCCACCATCATCATCATCACCCCTCCTCTCCCCCCATCATCATCATCATCACCCCTCCTCCTCTCCCCCCATCATCATCATCATCACCCCTCCTCCTCTCCCCCCCCCCCCATCATCATCATCACCCCCCCTCTTTTTCCCCCACCCCCCTCGCTCTCTTCAAGGACATCGACGACCCTGTCAGCTGAACACATTGTTCATATAACCAGGATGAGCTCTTCTCCGGGAGTCAGTGAGTCTGAGTCAGTGAGTCTGAGTCAGTGAGTCAGTGAGTCAGTGAGTCTGAGTCAGTGAGTCAGTGAGTCAGTGAGTCTGAGTCAGTGAGTCAGTGAGTCTGAGTCAGTGAGTCAGTGAGTCAGAGTCAGTGAGTCAGTGAGTCAGTGAGTCTGAGTCAGTGAGTCAGTGAGTCTGAGTCAGTGAGTCAGTGAGTCAGTGAGTCTGAGTCAGTGAGTCAGTGAGTCTGAGTCAGTGAGTCTGAGTCAGTGAGTCAGTGAGTCTGAGTCAGTGAGTCGGTGAGTCTGAGTCAGTGAGTCAGTGAGTCTGAGTCAGTGAGTCAGTGAGTCTGAGTCAGTGAGTCGGTGAGTCTGTTCCTGCAAAGTCTGCACTTCATCAAAGGGGAGATCCTTGAGCCTCTCATCATATTCATATTCATATTCTCATAGCACACACGGGAATAATACAAGCAATGAGAACATCAGAGATGAAACGCTTTGGGTTTACACAGCGAGCGGCCGGGTGACAAGTCAGGTGCTGCTCTGCATGACCTCATTACTATTCCACTGTGTGTGTGTGTGTGTGGGGGGGGGGGGGCTGCATCTTCTTTGTTAGTCTGTGTGTGTATTCAACTATGTGTTTGTGTGTGCGTGCTTGCATGCTTGCTTGCATGCGTGCATGCATGCGTGCGTGCGTATGTGTATGAGAAAGAGTGTGTGTGTGTGTGTGTGTGTGTGTGTGTGTGTGTGTGTGTGTGTGTGTGTGGTGGGGGGGGGGTGCTCATGTTCTGTGACTGTGGGCTCTCAGAATCCAATGGCAGGAGGAGTTCCAGTCCATGTGAGTCTCTCCTGGTCTTTGTCTTCTGTGTTAATGAGTCGTGTGTTCCGTGGATTTACGTTCCCTAGTTTGTGCCCCAGTTTGTCGGTTCCTTGTAGGTTTGTTTGTCTGGTGAAGTTTGAAGTGAAGCCTTCTCTCCTCCTTCTCCCAGTCTGATCTCTCATTCAGGTTCCCCTCCCTGTGCGCTGTGACACCCACGTTACATAACAACGCTCCCGCGTCTTCGGAGATATTCTGTGAATTATTCATAGCCGCTTCATCAATTAATGATGCAGCATATTTCTCTAACCTATTTTGTACCTCGTCAGTGTAGCAGTGCACCTCAACAGTGTAGCAGTGCAGTGCAGAAGTGCAGTGTGGCAGTGCAGTGTAGCAGTGCAGTGTGGCAGTGCAATGTAGCAGTGCAGTGTAGCAGTGCAGTGCAGTGTAGCAGTGCAGTGTGCAGTGCAGTGTAGCAGTGCAGTGTAGCAGTGCAGTGTAGCAGTGCAGTGTAGCAGTGCAGTGTAGCAGTGCAGTGTGGCAGTGCAGTGTAGCAGTGCAGTGTGGCAGTGCAGTGTAGCAGTGCAGTGTGGCAGTGCAGTGTAGCAGTGCAGTGTGGCAGTGCAGTGTGGCAGTGCACCTAGGAAGTTTAGCTGTGTACCTCGGCAGTGTGGCGTCTCCAGAAAGCTGGGAGAACAACCCAGATCCTGGGCTGGATAAATGATGTTTAATGTGGAGCTCCACAACAAAACGGACCAGACCTCACTAACAAGGAAGCTGTTCCCCTCACCCGTGTGGAACACATTGGAGAACCTCCACTTCATGGTGAATAACTCATGACTTGCTAACGGGGCATCGCAGGCAATGAAGCAGAATCCAAAACCGCTAATGAGAACTACCGATGGGGTCATCAGGCTAATATGCTAATTCTAACTACAGTTGCAGTGAAATAACATGTTTGACATAATTAGGAGTCTCAAGAGAAGGGAGCTACAGGAGCCATTTTGGAAGCACTTGGTCAACAACAATACTACTTATAATAATAATTATTATTATTATGATAATCATAATAACTAATAACTTCTTCTTCTGTATTGTTGTGTTTCCCCCATATTGGATTATCGGCTGTTTTAAAGGTGGTACAAAACAATGTTCCTGGACGGCTGGTCTATAATAAGGTATCTTGTTTTCTCCATTTCCAGAAATACACAAGTCACCACCCGACCGTTTGACCACCATTGTTGCTAAACGTTCAATACTTTTACACTTCACGCTTTGTTTGTTTACGCAAAAGTGATGGTGTTTATATATTTATTATCTAATGGTGAATGATATGGAGGATGCCACTTTGAATATAATACAACATGTGTCAAGTGTTGGCAAACTAACACTATAAAATATATATCCATAAACTATGTTGAAAGATGGCAACAATATGACTTTTAACAGCACATTTCTCATGCCTTTGCTCATTTCTCCTGTAGTTGAGTGAACCTCATGTTCTCACACTCTGACATGTTCTGACATGTTCCATCCTTCTTCTCAATGTGTTGATTTTCCCTCATTTGGTCGGTTTAAGACTCTGCCGTTGATTAGCTCGGAGCTGCACTTTTGTAGTTGTCAGTATCGGTTGGTGCTGGATAAAACCCAGATTATAATGATTTCAGATGTGGGATATTAATGACGCTGGGTGGGAATTAATGTAATTCTTTATCAAAGAATC
Source organism: Muraenolepis orangiensis (assembly GCA_027704905.1). Lineage (NCBI taxonomy): Eukaryota > Metazoa > Chordata > Actinopteri > Gadiformes > Muraenolepididae > Muraenolepis > Muraenolepis orangiensis. The sequence goes on from CM051018.1 coordinate 2,645,301, forward strand.
AGCAGGGGGGGGGGAAGTGCATGAAAGTATTGCTGCTAATAAAGACCAATAAAGTTGATTAAACTAGAGGCATGCCGACGACCGCTTCACTATAACAGCACGAAGAAGGAAAACACAAAAGGATAATCTAATCACTGGCTATTGTGTGTGTGGATTACACTCGAGGAGTGCTGTTTCATCATCACAGAGCTTACTATCTTACAGCCTGTCCTAAAACACACAGCAGGTGCCATAGAAACACCCTCCACTAGCACACGCAGATGCCCTGTCATTGTGGATGCCAAGTGTGTGTGTGTGCGTGTGTGCGTGCGCGTGTGGAATATGAACAGGTGTGACACATTTCCAATTAGGGCCAGAGTGATAATCTATAACGCGGTTCCATTAAGCTACTTAGCGGTATTACGGAGGTTGTTGCAGTGCAGGCGTCTGTCTCTCCACCGCAGGCAAATTCAATCGGAGAAACAAGGAAGAATTAAAGAAAGAAAGGAATAAAGAAAGAAAGGGAGGGGGTTTGATATGGAGTCATATTTGAATGTGTGTTTGATAACTGATTTGCCCCCCGGGCCTCACGAGAGTACAGACACACACGCTAACACCATTAGTCACTTGTATGCTTCATAACGTTATGCTATTATTAGGATTATATTTATACTAAGGGGGCTTAGTGTAGTGGCTAGGGTGTTCCACTCCCACCAGGACCAGCGGTACTGGGTTTGATCCCCTATGTCTGCTAATGGGCCTCCATGAGCAAGACGCCTACCCAACCTGCTCCCTCTGAACCTTGGTACAATACCAAAATAGTATATTACACAGATCTAAAACCCTTCTGTGAGGCAAGTCTTTAGGCAGGAGCGTGTGTTGGTCAGCACACAGGAGGATGTGTTGTCAATAGATGGATAATAGATTCCAATAGATGGATCACTGTAACCATCCTAGCCCTAACTCTAACCCCAGTCACTAGCTGGTTTTAGTGGACCAGCCTCCCCAGTGGACCATATACCGTCTGCTAGGCTCATCCATGGTAGAACTGCTGAGCTGCTAGGAGTGCTGCCACTATCACAACATTGTCATTAGCATTACACGGTCATACTGAGCTGGACTTTCTGGACTAATTACAGATACTGCACTGTACTGCACTGTAGTCATGATGCTGCTGTACTACTGGCACTTTAAAATGCTTTTATATGCTTTTTGCACAATATAACACATCTTTATTGTTATTTTTAAGTTAGTTTCTTATTTTATTGTGTCAAGTATTTCTTCTAGAATGTCATACTGCGGAGGGAATGGGGGGTAAGCATTCCATTGTACTTGTTGCAAATGGCAAATACAATTCTTCAATCTTCAATCTTGAACAGATCAGGAACAAACCATTTTAGTCCCATGACAGTTAGACCCTTTTAGGACAGGAGACAACAACAAAATGACTAAACAAATACAACTCAATAGTTGGAGGGGACGGGAGGTAATAGAGCCACAATACGGTCCACTCCATGTCAGTCTTCAGAAATCAATAAACCCTTTAGGTTTTGTGTGTAGACTCATGTTTCTTCTCAGAGAGACGCAGTGACAAGTCAGTGATGACCTGTCAATGGAACATGATTGCAGACTGCAGGCTGGACAGAACCAAAGTCCATTTGAACCAGGCAACCCCAGGACTCCGCTCCCCAGGAGGGAGGGCGGAGGCTGGGGTGTTCAGTCTGTGGGTCGCCTGACTTGTGATGTGAGACGCTATTGGTTGATGGAACGCAGCCGTTCTGAAAATGTTCAACGTACCGGAACAAAGGAATGGACTTTTGGTACCCGCTCGAGGACCATTGAAATATAATACATTAATCATATTGTATATTATATACTATACAGATCATAAATTGTAGATGATATACTAAACATTTTACTATATATATCATATATTGTATATTATATACTAAACATATCATACATTATATACAATATATATTATAGATTATATACTAAACATATCATATATTGTATATTATATATTATACATATAATCAATTGTATATTATATACTATACTGTAGATGATATACGATACCGATCATGTAACGTAGATTATATACTATCCGTATGTTAATAGGCTAGCGGTAAGATGAACGAATGGAGAGGTTTCGCTGCTAAACACAGGTGATGAAAGAGTGGTGGTTTATGGACAGTAGAGAAGGTGAAGTGTAATTAAAGACAGACCGACGGGATGTGTTTCCACCGTCCCGCCGTGTCTCCGTGTGAGGAACGAGGGCTGAGAGCATCCGCCCCCCGTTCAGCCACAACAGGCTTTACTAACGCCTGGAGGTGCACTGGAGAAGAAGCCAAGCTGGTCCACGGGAGGATGGATCTCCTGGAGGAGTGTCTCCAGCTACTGTAGGTTATGGTTATGTTATGGTTTTGTTATGTAATGGTTATTGTGTCACTCATCGGCCGTAGCTCTCGGAGCAGGACGGGAACATGTGTATGTGGAGGAGATCTAATATCAGAGGATGAAAAACAGGGGAGGAGACGAGGATATCTTGCTCAAGTATCCTGGAGCAAGATGCCTCCTTAATGACCTGTCTCTGTATTGTCTAACCCCTACCTGCTCCTTAATGACCCGTCTCTGTACTGTCTAACCCCAACCTGCTCCTTAATGACCCGTCTCTGTACTGTCTAACCCCTACCTGCTCCTTAATGACCCGTCTCTGTACCGTCTAACCCCTACCTGCTCCTTAATGACCCGTCTCTGTACCGTCTAACCCCTACCTGCTCCTTAATGACCTGTCTCTGTACTGTCTAACCCCTACCTGCTCCTTAATGACCGTCTCTGTACCGTCTAACCCCTACCTGCTCCTTAATGACCTGTCTCTGTACTGTCTAACCCCTCCTGCTCCTTAATGACCTGTCTATGTACTGTCAAACCCCTACCTGCTCCTTAATGACCTGTCTCTGTACCGTCTAACCCCTACCTGCTCCTTAATGACCCGTCTATGTACTGTCT
>CM051018.1:2650791-2675791 GCA_027704905.1 Muraenolepis orangiensis
TTGTGTGTGTGAGGAGGGGGGGGGGGGGGGGGCGAGTGTGTGGGAGATGTAGGGAGAGAGAGAGCGAGAGCGAGAGATAAGTTATGAGAATACCCAAGGAGTTGCCACCCTCCTATCGGAGGTTCCTATGGCAACTGTTCTATTTAAACACTGCCCCCCCAACACTCTTTACATACACACAAACGCTAAGATTGGGAACACCATCTCATCCACTCTGGTCCTCAACACCGGAGCACCCCAAGGCGGCTGCCTCAGTCCCCGGCTGTACTCGCTGTACACACATGACTGTACTGCCACGCACAGCAGTAATCGGATTATCAAGTTTGCAGACCACACCACAGTCAACGGCCTGATAAGCGAGGGGGAATGGAGTACAGAGATGAGGTGGTCCAGCTGACGTGATGGTGTGAGGACAACAGCCTCGTACTGAATGTCAGCAAGACCAAGGAGCTCATTGTGGACTTCAGGAGCCACCGGGGCCCCCACTCCACCATCAGCCTGGACGGGGCCCCCACTCCACCATCAGCCTGGACGGGGCCCCCACTCCACCATCAGCCTGGACGGGACACCGGTGGAAGTCGTCAGCTGCTTCCGTTTCCAAGGACTACAGATCTCTGATGACCTGGCCTGGACTCGCAACACGGAGGTCATGCGGAAGAAGGCACACCAGCCTCTATGCTCTGCGGTGCCTCAGGAGAAGAGGAATAGGCCAACGGTGGCTGGTGAACTTCTACCATGGCCCGTAGAGAGCGTCCTGAGGAGTGGTGTCACCGTGTGGTACGACAACACCACTGAACAGGACAAGAAAGACCTCCAGAGGGTCGTGAGGACGGCAGAGAAGATCATCGGTTGTGCACTTCCATGCATTGAGGAGATCTGTAGGACCAGATGTCGGAAAAAGGCCATCTCCATCATAAAGGACTGCAACCACCCTGGGCTCCATCTCTTCTCCCCCTACCGTCTGGTCGCCGGTTGCTCAGCATCCGTACAGCAAGGACTACCAGGTTTAAGGATAGTTTTTATCCACAGGCAGTGACCTACTGAACTGCTAGGAGTGCTGCCACTATCATAACATGTCATTAACATTACTCTATCATAACATGTCATTAACATTATACTATCATAACATGTCATTAACATTACTCTATCATAACATGTCATTAACATTACTCTATCATAACATGTCATTAACATTACACTATCATAACATGTCATTAACATTACACTATCATAACATGTCATTAACATTACACTATCATAACATGTCATTAACATTACTCTATCATAACATGTCATTAACATTACACTATCATAACATGTCAATAACATTACACTATCATAACATGTCATTAACATTACACTATCATAACATGTCATTAACATTACACTATCATAACATGTCATTAACATTACTCTATCATAACATGTCATTAACATTACACTGTCATAACATGTCATTAACATTACACTATCATAACATGTCATTAACATTACACTATCATAACATGTCATTAACATTACGCTATCATAACATGTCATTAACATTACTCTATCATAACATGTCATTAACATTACACTGTCATAACATGTCATCAACATTACACTATCATGACATGTCATTAACATTACACTATCATAACATGTCATTAACATTACACTATCATAACATTGTCATTAACATTACACTATCATAACATGTCATTAACATTACACTATCATAACATGTCATTAACATTACACTATCATGACATGTCATTAACATTACACTATCATAACATGTCATTAACATTACACTATCATAACATGTCATTAACATTGCACTATCATAACATGTCATTAACATTACACTATCATAACATGTCATTAACATTACACTATCATAACATGTCATTAACATTACACTATCATAACATGTCATTAACATTACACTGTCATAACATGTCATTAACATTACACTATCATAACATGTCATTAACATTACACTATCATAACATGTCATTAACATTACACTATCATAACATGTCATTACCATTACTCTCTCATACTTTGCTGGAGTTTCTGGACTCATCACAGTTACTGCACTGTATTCATGATGCTGCTGCACTACTGGCACTTTAAATGTTTTTAAAGATTCTTGTAAAGATTTAAAGATTTGTACATTCAACACATGTACATATCATTTAAGTCACTTTGCTGCTCTTTTTTGTTTATTTTTAATGTATATATTATTTTTATTTGATGGTGTTTTAAAGGAGATGTATACTGCGGGAGGGAATGGGGAATAAGCATTCCTATGTACTATGTCCTATCTTACAAATGGCCAATAAATATCTTGTATCTTGTACACACACACACACACACACACACACACACACACACACACACACACACACACACACACACACACACACACACACACACACACACACACACACACACACACACACACACACACACACACACACACACTGGAAGTTGTACATTTATATTTACTGAAACAGTCGATTTACATTCATGTAACAAGCTGGAGCGAGGACGAGAGAGAGAAAGCGCTTTGTCTCACCCCGCCGAGGTGTCCGTCCGAGGCCGTGACGAGGAGGCTGTACTGGTCTCTGGTCTCTCTGTCCAGAGGCTGGTCCAGGAGCAGCAGACCGATCCTGGGGAGGGACCACAGAACATCTGGGTTAGGGTGTAAGCTCTGCATCATGGGTTCCCCTGCCGTGTGGAGGGAGATGATCACCATGTGGAGGGAGGGAGACAGATTTAAAAGCAGAGGAAGAGATCATAAAGATATGATTTAATAAGACCGTCCAACTGTCTCCTGACTGCATCTGTGAGGATCGATGGTTGCTTTGAAGAGAGAGAGGTTTTAATTTCTAGATCTGCAGTTTCTGTAAACATATGACTCCTGATTTCTGCTGATTAATTTGGATTTAAGAGAGAGAGAGAGAGAAGGATAGACAGAGACAGAGAGCGAGAGCGAGAGCGAGAGAGACAGAGACAGAGACAGAGAGCGAGAGCGAGAGCGAGAGCGAGAGACAGAGAGCGAGACAGAGAGCGAGACAGAGAGCGAGAGAGAGAGACAGAGAGCGAGACAGAGAGCGAGACAGAGAGCGAGAGAGAGAGAGAGAGAGAGAGAGAGAGAGAGATGAAGAGAGAAACACATCAGAAGCCCACCATGCAGGGTGAAATAAAGCAGCGTTACGTTGAGGCGCTACAGGAATACATCAACAGGCCGTTATTATTAGACGGATATACGCTCTCGCTCATTTGTATTCCACTGCCGGTGTGCATCAAATAAAATACATAAACATAAAACGCTAACAGCTAAAAAGCTGTTGTTCAGCCGCTCCGCCCTCTTCTGCCGTCGCCCAAAAGTGATCTCTTGAGAGAACCACGGAGTGGAGGTGAACCGCTCTGCTCTGGATGGGAAACGTTTCTGAATGAGCGGTTTGGCTCATTTAAAGGGATTAACATGCCTTCAAGGACTCTTTGTCCACGTTTTAACATCAAGTAAAAGAGAGAGATAGAGAGAGAGACAAGAGAGAGACATCGGGAGACAGAGAAAGACACAGTGATAAAGAGAGAGACCAAGAGAAGAGACCTTTATTTACTTTGATCTCCATCTTAAGACCAGGTGAACCACCATGTTTAAAGACATGGACATCTTGGGACTCGTTAGATGGTCTTCTTCTTCTTCTCCTGATTCTGCTTCTTATTTGTCTCCATCTCTGTCATCCTCAGGGCATGAGGATGACATGAGGATGTCATGAGGATGTCATGAGGACTGTCATGAGGATGTCATGAGGACGTCATGAGGACGTCATGAGGACGTCATGAGGACGTCATGAGGACGTCATGAGGACGTCATGAGGACGTCATGAGGACGTCATGAGGACGTCATGAGGACGTCCCTCCCGGTGACGGCAGCAGCAGCCTCAGCACCACTCCTCCTTCACAGGCTGTTAGCATCCCGGCTACCAGAGCACGCCACATGGCCCATGGGCCACATGCGGCATACAAAGGGCCAGATGTGAAACTCAACACACACACACACACACACACACACACACACACACACACACACACACACACACACACACACACACACACACACACACACACACTCCACTGTAAGCAACAAAGCATCACAGGGACTGCATTCTAAATGACACCTCCACACACAACTGATTTAGAGTCACCCCCACCCACAGCCCCCCCCTGCACCACCCACAGCCCCCCCCGCACCACCCACAGCCCCCCCCTGCACCACCCACAGCCCCCCCCTGCACCACCCACAGCCCCCCCCCTGCACCACCCACAGCCCCCTCCGCACCACCCACAGCCCCCCCCTGCACCACCCACAGCCCCCTCCGCACCACCCACAGCCCCCCCCTGCACCACCCACAGCCCCCTCCGCACCACCCACAGCCCCCCCCTGCACCACCCACAGCCCCCTCCGCACCACCCACAGCCCCCCCCTGCACCACCCACAGCCCCCCCCCTGCACCACCCACAGCCCCCCCCTGCACCACCCACAGCCCCCCCTGCACCACCCACAGCCCCCCCCTGCACCACCCACAGCCCCCCCCCCCTGCACCACCCACAGCCCCCCCCCTGCACCACCCACAGCCCCCCCCTGCACCACCCACAGCCCCCTCCGCACCACCCACAGCCCCCCCCCCTGCACCACCCACAGCCCCCCCCCCCTGCACCACCCACAGCCCCCCCCCTGCACCACCCACAGCCCCCTCCGCACCACCCACAGCCCCCCCCTGCACCACCCACAGCCCCCCCCCCCTGCACCACCCACAGCCCCCCCCCTGCACCACCCACAGCCCCCCCCTGCACCACCCACAGCCCCCTCCGCACCACCCACAGCCCCCCCCTGCACCACCCACAGCCCCCCCCTGCACCACCCACAGCCCCCCCCCTGCACCACCCACAGCCCCCCCCCCTGCACCACCCACAGCCCCCCCCCTGCACCACCCACAGCCCCCCCCTGCACCACCCACAGCCCCCCCCCTGCACCACCCACAGCCCCCCCCTGCACCACCCACAGCCCCCCCCCCTGCACCACCCACAGCCCCCCCCTGCACCACCCACAGCCCCCCCCCCTGCACCACCCACAGCCCCCCCCCCTGCACCACCCACAGCCCCCCCCCTGCACCACCCACAGCCCCCCCCCTGCACCACCCACAGCCCCCCCCCCTGCACCACCCACAGCCCCCCCCCTGCACCACCCACAGCCCCCCCCCTGCACCACCCACAGCCCCCCCCCCCTGCACCACCCGGAGGAACACCGCCCTCCCGGAAGAGAAATCAACAAATCAATCAATAAATAAAAATCCTGATAAGCATTCAGAGCGGCTCTGTGTCAAAGCAGCACATCTTTATTTACACCACCCATTAGACACACAAAACAGCATCTTCCAGTCAGACTATGAAAGACCACAGAGACAGGAAGCTGGAAGTGATGAAGACTAAGATGATGATGATGAAGGATATAACGACTTGGCTCCTCTTGGTCCCCCGGGACGATATAATCCCACTTAGGGGAATAGTCTGATAAGGGAGAGGCTGGTCTCTCTAAGGACCACCAGAGAGAGAGAGAGAGAGAGAGACATAGAGAGACATAGAGAGAGAGAGAGAGAGAGAGAGGGGGGGGGAGAGAGAGAGAGGGGGGGAGAGAGAGAGAGAGAGAGAGAGAGAGAGAGAGAGAGAGAGAGAGAGAGACAGACAGACAGACAGACAGACAGACAGAGACAGACAGACAGACAGACAGAGACAGACAGACAGACACAGACAGACAGACAGACAGACAGACAGAGACAGACAGACAGACAGACAGACAGACAGACAGACAGACAGACAGACAGACAGACAGACAGACAGACAGACAGACAGATAGACAGAGAGACAGGTTGGATGGTAGAGCTCCAGCCATTCAAACCCCATATTAAAGAATCTAACTGGAAGTTCCCGTTTGATTATTCCATTCAGGTTGAACCCCCCCCCCCCCCCCCCCCCCCCCCCCGGCACCTTCCGCCTGAGCAAATGTAATCTGCTTTATCGGAGCTCTGAGTGAATTTATAGAGCTGCACCTGACATCCGTGTGGTCCCTTGGAGCCCACATGGCCCCTGGGAGCAGCTGGCCGTCTGGTGTCACTGGCATGGAGAACCATTAACAGACCAGCACCACCTCCTCCACCACCACCACCTCCACCACCTCCTCCACCACCACCACCACCGCCTCCACCACCACCTCCTCCACCACCACCGCCTCATATCACCATCACCACCTTCAAAACCTCCATCACCACCTCCTCCACCACCACCGCCTCATATCACCATCACCTCATCTTCAAAACCTCCATCACCACCACCACACCACCTTCAATACGTCCACCACCACCACCTCTCTGGTGGCTCGGGGGTTTGGGCTCAAGGTTGTGGGTACGAATCTCCAATGTCTGCAGTCTACATGTTAACATCATAAATAAGATGCCCATCCTGCTCCTTCATGTTATCTACAAGAGAATTCTGAATGTTGCTAAACGTGTTTTCTAAACGGCTGACTAATGAACAGTGAGTACCAACCCTCACCTGCGCCTTAATGACATGCATCTACAATTAACAAAGCCTGGAGGTTCCTTTGTGTCAAAGAGTATAAAGTGAAATAGTAAACAGCAGCCGTCTCCTAGCAATGCTGAGCATTTCTTCTGGTTGTCTACCTGCTCCTCTGGGGTTGAAACAAAGCGTTCATCGTCTGTGAAGCACATTCAAAAGAAAACAAAGGATACACCATGAGCAACACATCGCCTCACTGCACCCGAGAGAGAGAGAGAGAGAGAGAGAGAGAGAGAGAGAGAGAGAGAGAGAGAGAGAGAGAGAGAGAGAGAGAGAGAGAGAGAGAGAGAGAGAGAGAGAGAGAGAGAGCAAGCTCTAACTAACCAGTTCTACTTCTGCTTGGTGGGAGTCCTCACCGTCACCCTGGAGACTCAGACGGCCGTCTCTCAGATTCAGGGACATCTGCTGATCTTTACAACCAGAAGATATGTTGTCTCAATTTTCTTGCAACACCACGAGGTGACGGAGACACCACCAGCTGAACTTGCTATACCTCCAGGTGACAGAGACACCACCAGGTGACCTTGCTACACCACCAGGTGACCTCGTAACACCACCAGGTGACCTTGCTACACCACCAGGTGAAGGAGACCCTGCCAGGTGAACTCGCTAGACCGGCAGGAGAACTTACACCAATACTACACCACCTGTCACATCCAGGGTTTCCCACACATAGACTTCACTTGGGCGGGCCGCCCAGATATTATAACGGCTGCCCAAGTATATTTTGTTAAAAAAAATGTTTTGATCCGTCCGAGAGCACGACATCCGTGATCGATTAACTAGTGATCAATGATCCCCTCGCTCTACTAGTGATCAATGATCCCCTCGCTGTACTAGTGATCAATGATCCCCTCGCTCTACTAGTGATCAATGATCCCCTCTCGCTCTACTTCTCCTGTTCGCTCTGCTATCCCTTAAGGGCTGTAGGGATTCACCGATTGGCATCAAACTTGATACGATTGCAAGGAGTCGAGATTTATCGTTTCTTGAATCTTTGCATCGGTCAAATCTGATTTATTTTAGGACCCCAAAAAACTTCCTCCAGTCGCATAATAGTCACATGATCATCATGCCGATCACACAGGAGTAGGAGCAGTTAAGGTTAGGGTGTCTTGCTCAAGGGCACCTCGACAGCTTTTTCTAGGAGGAGGTGGTGGGGATCGAACCAGCAACCTTCCGGTTGTGAGGTGACCGCTCTACCTCCTGAGCTATACTGCCGCCCTCACAGGACACAATCCTATTTAAAAAAAGAGCCGTTCAACACGATGCAACTACCGAACCAGCTGACAGTCTAAGCACTGTAAACTGGGATGTCATCTGTTCTCCGCTGTGACCTCATAACATTACTGTAACCTTCTGTAGAAGTTACTAAAATGTCTTATGTATGAGATATTCACCTCACGCTTACATCTCCTCAACTTCCTTTGTTTGAACCCTGCTCCTCTTCTCTCACACCTCTCTCTCTCTCTCTCTCTCTCTCTCTCTCTCTCCTCTCTCTCTCTCTCTCTCTCTCTCTCTCTCTCTCTCTCTCTCTCTCTCTCTCCTCTCTCTCTCTCTCTCCCCCCCCCCCCCCCCCCCCCCCCCCCCCCCTCTCTCTCTCTCGCTCCATGGAGGAGGTCTGATGGAGAACCAGGTGTTGTGGAAGACATGTCATTATTCTCTTAAGAGATCTAAATCAATTGAGGACGCTAATGGAACATTACAGCGGTCAAGGTTCCCCTTTCTGGACGTGGTCGTGTACTGAATGGGTCCTGCTGTAAAACAACCGCGTTTATACAAATCATTATACAATTCACCATGGTGTCAGCCATGCAAGGAGCCAGTTGGTCAGGAGCAGTCAGCAGTTTTTTTTTATCGTTGTTGTTTCTACTATACGATAGGAAAGACATTTTGTATTTACAGACTGCCAGGGTTTTCTGCCTACATTTAGATACTATGCATGTGATTCAAATATTAATATTCATTCAATGTCTGAGGATCCTTAAGATATTAAGATATTAGTATTGCACGTACGTGGCGGTGAGGTTGAAGGTCCGTTCTGGGTCTCCGCTGATGATGCGGTAGGTGATGGGGTCGTTCTCTCGGTCTGTCGCCTGAAGGAGGAAGATGGAGCAGGAACTTTAGGTCAATATATCTACATAAATAACAAGTCAACAAGCTCAGTAAATTTGTAGCCAATGGGCGTATTCTTTCAGATTTCCCCACAGCTCAATAGGGAGCTAGAAGGTATACTGGCTGGAGCGAGAGGGGATCTAGCGTAGTGCTACGTTGTTTCTATGTAGGTTTTTTACGTCAAAATGGCAACAGGCGAAGATGATCGTTGCGGATTTATTGTCGGAACCATTTTCAAGATGACCATTCAATGTAAAGATGGGCATTATTAAAAAAGGCCGTCCAACGCCTGACAATCTTGAGCTGAATCAAGTTGTTAAAGCAGGCTATGTTCGCCATTTTCACAAAGATACCCGTGGCTAACGGGCTCTACTAGCCACAAGAGGCTCTACTGCTGGGAGTATTGCTATTTGGATCCGACAAGAGGGCAGGGAATTGGAAAGGCAAAAAAATGTTGGATCTGAAAAGCGATCAGCTTTATGACCGGGTGGTCGAACCATCCAGAAGGACAGGAGAATGGATTTGGTCTTTAAGTGAACATCATTGGTCAGTGAGACTCATTTGTCTTTGCTGGTTTTGTCTCAGTGTTGCATCTCGTTGAGCTGGTTGTTGTATTTTGTTTCCACACACTTGTTGACTGATTAGTTAATGGCTGACTTGGGTTTGTTAAGCATTGTTGTGCATTTGAATTGAGAGTTTTGACTTTGCATCGCTTAACGTGAAAAGACTTAACGTAACTAAGAGTTACAAAACCGCGATCAATAATCACCACATTTCTCTGGCATATGCCATTAGCACTTTCACCTGTCAAAAGATCTAAACTTAAATCCTCCCATTATGGACGTTATGTCACATTAAGTGTTTTCCTCTCTATTGAGCCAGTAAGGAAAAGTCTTAACGCAGCTTTATGAGAGGAAAACACTTAATGTAACATAACTTTCTTATTTAGGTTTTGATATTGTGACAGGTGAAAGTGCTAATTATTATTGATCGCTGTTTTGGAACTTTAAGTTACGTTAAGCCTTTTCACGTGAAGCGTGTTAGACCGTCCCTTTAACCGATAGCCTGTGTGGTGGTCTGTGGTGGTCTGTTACTTCACTACATGGACACTGCTTTACAACTATGGTACACTTGGGAATTGGCTGCGACAATCTGATCTTCCTAAATGAGATAAGGCATAAAGTGACTCCTCCGTGACGTCCGTCTGACTAGAACAACTGAATTTTCGAATGGGGGTGGTGGTGGTGGTGGTCTACAGCAGGGGTTCCCAAAGTGGGGGTCGCGGGCCCCCGAGGGGGGGGTCGCGGGACCCCGAGGGGGGGCGCGGCCCGAGGGGGGGGCGCGAGAATCCTCTTGATGTGACCCATGAGGTAATTTGGATTATTGTTATTATTATTATTATTATTATTATTATTATTATTAATAATATATTATTATTATTATTGTTATTATTATAGTTAATAATAACGTGTGCATAGATATTTTTCTGTTAAGTCTGTCTGTTTTTAATATGTACGGGTGACAAATAAAGGAATTCTGATTCCGACAGATTCATGACAGTATAATTTGCAGCTGAAAAAAAGCCACACAATTTTCGCGATCGCGATTCGCGATTCGTGTGTGTGCTTATGTAAGAGCAGGTCTAACCTGGATGTTTAGCAGGATGTGTGTTTGTGTGTGTGTGTGTGTGTGTGTGTGTGTGTGTGTGTGTGTGTGTGTGTGTGTGTGTGTGAGGTCAGTCGAACCTGGAGGTTGAGCAGGATGGCCCCCAGCCTCATGGCCTCACTGACCTCCAGGCTGTAGCTGAAGAGGGGGAAGCGGGGAGGACTCTGGTTGTTGGGGGGCAGGACCTCGATGTACACTGTGGTGATGGAGCTCCTGGTGAAGGACAAGAGAACACACCTGTTACCTGTGGAAGATATTGGCTTTCATGCTATCACTAGAAGGCCAGAAAAGGCTCACGAGAGCCAATCAGGAGATGCTTCCCCTTTAAGGCAGAGAAACGTAATACTATGCACGCAAGTTTAGCTTCAGTGTTCACTTACTCTGCTATTATAATATATCAACTGAATAAACAGTTATCCTTTTAAGATGTTTCCTCTGTATTGTCTGCTCGAGGAAGAAGGGCTGGAGTCATCCACGACATACCGCTCAGAACACCCGTTACCACGTTACATAACACATGTTAGAACCTATCAGAACACCCGTTAGAACATAACAGAACACCTATTAGCACATATCAGAACACCTGCCCAGCGGAACCTGAAAGCTTGTGGCCCTGTGTTTGTGCAAGACAATATGATAATGATGAATATGATAATGTTCACATCTTGTTCCCTGGGTTGGTTAGGAGTTGATGCACTCATGTTAAGTGCCTGACATTTCCAACAAGGTTATTATTGTTCCCTGTGTCTAGCGCCTGAGAGCGTGGGCGTAATGAGAGATCCCCATCAGGTAGACGACTGCTGAACTCATCCTATTACTATTGTCAGTCACTTTGGACAAAATAATCTGCTAAATGACTGCAGTGTAATGTATTGTAATGTAATGTTACGTAATAAATGTATAAATGTAATGTTCCTGTAGCGTCTCAACACTTGGTCCAGAAGTGGTCAGTCGTCTCTGTGTGGTTGAGATCCGGGAAAACACAAATAAAATGGAGCGTCAACTCAAGAGTCCCAGTTGTCCCCACCGAGACCTGGCTGTCACCATTTATGATGCTGTGGTGACACCTTCTAGGACTGCAAGGAATCTGGGTGTTACCTTGGACGACCAACTGTCGTTCTCGGCAAACATTGCATCTGTGACACGCTCCTGCAGATTCCTCCTCTACAACATCAGGAGGATTCTGCCTTTTCTCACTGAAAGGCTGCACAGGTGCTCATCCAGGCTCTAGTCATCTCCTGTTTGAAATACTGCAACTCCCTCCTTGCTGGAGCCCCAGCATCTGCCATCAGACCCCTGGAGCTCATTCATAAAGCTGCAGCTTGTCTTGTGTTCAACTGACCCAAGTTCTCCCACACATCTAGCCATCTCCGGTCCCTACGATGGCCCCCTGTAGCTGCTCCATCCAGTTCAAGACCCTGGTGCTAGCCTAAAGGGCAGTGAAAGGAACAGCTCCTTCCTACCTCCAGGCAAAGGTCAAGCCCTACATCCCTGCCAGTGCCCTGCCAGGCACCTTTGACTTCTGGTGACGAGTTGTTGTCCCCAAAGTTGCTGAAACAGTGAAACAGACTTTTCCTGTCAGGGCCGACGGATGGATGTTCATTTAGCACAATAAAACCCATCTCATACATAAGCCATTTCACCACCACCCAAAAATAACATCCAGAATATTCTATAGTTTAGAGGCTTTCTGAAGCAGCTTGACAGACTAAGAATAAGAACAACAATGGGGATTGTTGTCTTGTTTCTTTGTGTTGCTTTGTGCTCTGAAGACGATCCACAAATCAAAATAGCCACGACTCAAACATCACACAGTGAACATTAAACTACAGCTACAAAGACCAGCTATTCCTCTTCAAAGTTCCTCTATTTCACCATTCGCTAATTAACTCTGAAGTCTGTGTGAAAGTTGAATGAAATACCAATTAAAATGGTACAAAAAGATGAAACAACATATGAAAAAAACTAATCCAAAAGAACTAAAGAAGAACAAGGAATCATACTAATACATCATCATCAGTCATACTATGGCACCTTTACATACAACTAGCACATATATCAAATGTGTGCTACATGACCAGAGAACAACAGTTGGAACAACAGCCCTAGAGAACTGGTGCTACATGACCAGAGAACAACAGCCCTAGAGAACTGGTGCTACAAGACCAGATAACAACAGCCCTAGAGAACTGGTGCTACAAGACCAGATAACAACAGCCCTAGAGAACTGGTGCTACAAGACCAGATAACAACAGCCCTAGAGAACTGGTGCTACATGACCAGAGAACAACAGTTGGAACAACAGCCCTAGAGAACTGGTGCTACATGACCAAAGAACAACAGTTGGAACAACAGCCCTAGAGAACTGGTGCTACATGACCAGAGAACAACAGATAGAACAACAGCCATAGAGCTGGTAAATGTGTTTTGCTGGCCCACTAATTTGCTAAACTGAATGCTCTAGAATGAAAATATAAAATTCCTTTAATAAGTCTTAAATCTTACCAACAGCACTGTTGGTAAGATTTAAGACTTATTAAATTCCTTTAATAACTCTTAAATCTTACCAATAGCACTGTTGCAAACATTGCAAACCCCCCAAATGAATGTCCAGCCCCGGGGACCTGCTGGTTCCATGAGAGGCTCAGCAGGCCGGCTCATGATTGGATGCTCTAGAATTTGATTTGATTGGCTGGTCTCTAATTGGATGGTTTCTTTCCTCATGGCTCCAGGGTGAGAGCCAGCGTGAGGAGGTGCTCTGGGAGCGTTGCATCACCAGGTAGTTGCTACACACTCACTATTTAAAGCACCTCCTTTAGTGCCTCCACAAGCATTTATACCAACCCATCGCTCATGAAGTATTATTTGAACTCTTAAAGAGGCGGTACCTCCTCTGGATTTGGGGGGCGTTGTCGGAGGCCTTGACGGTGAGTGTGTAGGAGCGGCCCACGGTCAGGGCCACGCCCATCGCCACGGTGATGCGACCCGTCCGGTTATTGATCACAAAGTCCCCCAGGGCCCCCGCCAGGACCTCATAGGACACCAGACCATTAAGGCCCTCGTCTGCATCCACTGCTGACAGCTGAGAGAGAGAGAGAGAGAGAGAGAGAGAGAGAGAGAGAGAGAGAGAGAGAGAGAGAGAGAGAGAGAGAGAGAGAGAGAGAGAGAGAGAGAGAGAGACATATGGATAGAGGGAGAGAGAGAGAGAGAGAGAGAGGAGAGAGAGAGAGAGAGAGAGAGAGAGAGAGAGAGAGAGAGAGAGAGAGAGAGAGAGAGAAACTGAATACATAATAACATAACTAAATACAGTTCCAGCCATCCTGCAGGAATCAGAGGTCCTGCTCACTTTGATCATTGTTCTGAACGCTTTCATGATGAATTAAACGTCTGTGTGTGTAACTGCTGTGTGAATATGTAAATATGAACAGGTCCATGAGGATGAGGATGGTGAGATATTAGAGAGAGGAAGGACGTCCCGGTGTGAATCAGCCAGACAGTAAATGTTTCACAGCGGGAGGGCGACCACCGCAGAGACAGCATCAGTCACCCGGTCCAACATGTAAATGAGGTACGAGGACACCGCTGTTCCTTAACCCCAGGAGACCTCGAGGAGCTCTCAGAGTTTTAGATTAAAGGCTGCCGAGGGAACATCTAACATGGAGAGTGTTCCTTTGACTGGCATTTGTTAGAAACGCTACAGCCGTCCGTCAGCTGGTAGATAATGAAAGGCTCTGTGAGAACATGTGTTCTGGGTGACTGCCTGTCTCTCTACGGGAGACCATTTAGATTGGAGAACGGCTCCCGGCTCACTTCAGACCAATCAGGGCCTCTCGTCCTCTGGTTTGTTTGGGGGAATCCATCTTCCCTGTCAATCTCTCTCTCTCACACACACACACACACACACACACACACACACACACACACACACACACACACACACACACACACACACACACACACACACACACACACACACACACACACACACACACACACACACACACACACACACACAGTGTTATCATAGCTCCACCACCAGAGAGAAGGGGCAGATTCTGAGGTTGTTTATGTTCTTTGCTCCATCTTTCTTCAGAGTAAAATCAGGTTCTAAGTTTTAGCAACTTTAATAAGACTATAATAAAATATCTATAATTATTCTCAAATCAGCAGCTTTTATAATACTACGGCATTATACTAAGGTAAATTGGTTGGTTAAAAAAATACATAATATATATTTGAAAGAATTGTAGAAATGGGATGTTGTTGTGATCCAGGATGTGTTTCTCTGTGATCAGGATTAGACTAGGAGACCTTTTTAAAGGTATAGCAGCAATAGCTACTCTTCATAAGCTTTCTCAAGTGTATTGAGAAAATATGTTTTTATTCATGCCTAATTCTCAGATTCATATTCCATATATGTTGTATATATAAATATATATATATATATATGTCACATTTATGTTTGTGGGACATGGACATGTCAATTAAAGGACATGTCAATCAAAGGCCGTCCAGAAGCTGGGACATGGAAACCCCAGTCCCCCGGGACGTCCCCCTCAGGAAGGTTTGAAAGGCGGTCAGTCGGCCAGTGGCCTGGTTTACAGCACCGGGCCAAACCACTTTCAACTCCCATTAAACTGCTCAACCTTCTGGGAAATGGATGGTTTTATTTTTGGGGGGTCTGTCCATTTGTGATTCATTTTATCTTTTCAAGACAGAAAAAATAAAATACACAAAATGTATTCAAAGATAGAGACAAGTTTCAAAACTAGAGGGCCCTGAATAGAGCTGATACCTCCACCACACCACAAAGTCTCTTGGATCCCGATTCGGTTCTGGATCCTAAATCATATAAACTATTCCTTGGCCTATAAGTAATCTAACCAGCAAGCTGTCTCACATTCTGTACATCATTTTTTGAGTTCTCTTGCTAACCGACAGACAGACAGACAGACAGACAGACAGACAGACAGACAGACAGACAGACAGACAGACAGACAGACAGACAGACAGACAGACAGACAGACCGACAGACAGACTAGCCGGGGTGAAAACATAACCTCCTAACCTATTAGACGATAGATTAGCTCTGTCAGTCTGAGGATGAGGATAACAATGACATCGTCACGGTTGTCCGTTTTAAAGTAACACAAACCAACGACCACATCGCAGTGACCTTCCACCAACCAGCAGACCTCTGGACGCCGTGGGAGAGGAAAGCCTTCACAGAGAGAAAGTGTTGTGTAGCGCAGCGTGGACCAGA
This sequence comes from Muraenolepis orangiensis, assembly GCA_027704905.1. NCBI lineage: Eukaryota > Metazoa > Chordata > Actinopteri > Gadiformes > Muraenolepididae > Muraenolepis > Muraenolepis orangiensis. The sequence continues at coordinate 2,666,465 of CM051018.1, forward strand.
TCCATCACCCGCGGTACACAGAACACCATTGATTAGCGGTCGCCGGAGTGGACTTCACTGCCACAGGAGAGCATTATTCTACTGAGTCAACCACTACTAGGCTTCCTGTGACTCAAGGAGAAGACCTTCAGTGAGTCCTGACAGCCAATCAGAACACACAGAGATGTTCAGCGAGTCCTGACAGCCAATCAGAACACACAGAGACATTCAGCGAGTCCTGACAGCCAATCAGAACACACACAGACGTTCAGCGAGTCCTGACAGCCAATCAGAACACACAGAGAGACCAGGACACAGAGAGACCAGACACAGAGAGACCAGGACACAGAGAGACCAGGACACAGAGAGACCACACATAGAAAGACCAGGACACAGAGAGACCAGACACAGAGAGACCAGGACACAGAGAGACCAGACACAGAGAGACCAGAAGAAGAGAGACCAGGACACAGAGAGACCAGGACACAGAGAGACCAGGACACAGAGAGACCAGGACACAGAGAGACCAGGACAGAGAGAGACCAGACACAGAGAGACCAGAAGTAGAGATACCAGGACACAGAGAGACCAGGACACAGAGAGACCAGGACACAGAGAGACCACACGTAGAAAGACCAGGACACAGAGAGACCAGGACACAGAGAGACCAGGACACAGAGAGACCAGACACAGAGAGACCAGACACAGAGAGACCAGGACACAGAGAGACCAGACACAGAGAGACCAGGACACAGAGAGACCAGGACAGAGAGAGACCAGACACAGAGAGACCAGAAGTAGAGATACCAGGACACAGAGAGACCAGGACACAGAGAGACCAGGACACAGAGAGACCACACGTAGAAAGACCAGGACACAGAGAGACCAGGACACAGAGAGACCAGGACACAGAGAGACCAGACACAGAGAGACCAGACACAGAGAGACCAGGACACAGAGAGACCAGACACAGAGAGACCAGGACACAGAGAGACCACACGTAGAAAGACCAGGACACAGAGAGACCAGACACAGAGAGCTCAGACATAGAGAGACCAGACGTAGAAAGACCAGGACACAGAGAGACCAGACATAGAGAGACCAGACGTAGAAAGACCAGGACACAGAGAGACAAGGAGAGAGAGACCAGGACAAAGAGAGACCAGACATAGAGAGACCAGGACAAAGAGAGACCAGACATAGAGAGACCAGTCATAGAGAGACCAGGACACAGAGAGACCAGTAACACTGAAGACACCGTATGAGGACAATAGGAAGGAAACACAAATGGAAGGAAAGAAAGAATGTATGAATAAAGGAAGAAAGGAGGGAGGAAGGGAGAGAGGGAGAGAGGAGGGAGGGAGAGAGGAGGGAGGGAGAGAGAGAGGAGGGAGGGAGAGAGGCAGGAAGGAGAGAGGAGGGAGGGAGAGAGGAGGGAGGGAGAGAGGAGGGAGGGAGAGAGGCAGGAAGGAGAGAGGAGGGAGGGAGAGAGGAGGGAGGGAGAGAGGCAGGAGGGAGAGAGGAGGGAGGGAGAGAGGCAGGAAGGAGAGAGGAGGGAGGGAGAGAGAGAGGAGGGAGAGAGGAGGGAGGGAGAGAGGCAGGAAGGAGAGAGGAGGGAGAGAGAGAGGAGGGAGGGAGAGAGAGAGGAGGGAGGGAGAAAGGTAGAAACAAAGGAGGGAGGGAGAGATATATAAGCAGTTAGGTTAAGGCAGGGTTTAGGAAGGGGAGGGTAAAGCAGGGTTAAGGGAGGGTAGGTTAAGGCAGGGTGAAGGGAGGGTAGGTTAAGGCAGGGTGAAGGGAGGGTCGTTTAAAGCAGGGTTAAGGGAGGGTAGGTTAAAGCAGGGTTAAGGAAGGGTAGGTTAAGGTAGGGTTAAGGGAAGTAAGGTTAAGGCAGGGTTAAGGGAGGGTAGGTTAAAAGAGGAAGAAGGGAGGGTAGGTTAAAGCAGGGTTAAGGAAGGGTAGGTGAAGGGAGGGTAGGTTAAGGCAGGGTTAAGGGAGGGTAGATTAAAGCAGGGTGAAGGGAGGGTCGGTTAAGGCAGGGTTAAGGGAGGTCAGGTTAAGGCAGGGTAAAGGGAGGGTAGGTTAAGGCAGGGTTAATGAAGGGTCGATTAAGGCAGGGTTAAGGGAGGGTAGGTTAAGGCAGGGTTAAGGGAGGGTCCGTTAAGGCAGGGTGACGGGAGGGTAGGTTAAGGCAGGGTTAAGGGAGGGTAGGTTAAGGTAGAGTTAAGGGAGGATTGGTTAAGGCAGGGTTAAGGGAGGGTCGATTAAGGCAGGGTGAAGGGAGGGTAGGTTAAGGCAGGGTTAAGGGAGAATAGGTTAAGGCAGGGTTAAGGGAGGGTAGGTTAAGGCAGGGTGAAGGAAGGGTAGGTTAAGGCAGGGTAGGTTAAGGCAGGGTTAAGGAAGGGTAGGTTAAGGGAGGGTTAAGGGAGGGTCGGTTAAGTCAGGGTTAAGGGAAGGTCGGTTAAGACAGGGTTAAGGGAGGGTTAAGGGAGGGTAGGTTAAAGCAGGGTCAAGGGAGGGTAGGATAAGGCAAATAATTAAGGGAGGGTACGTTAAGGCAGGGATAAGGGAGGGTAGGTTAAGACAGGGTTAAGGGAGGGTAGGTTAAGGCAGCCTTTAGGGAGGGTAGGTTAAGGCAGGATGAAGGGAGGGTAGGTTAAGGGAGGGTAGGTTAAGGTAGGGTTAAGGGAAGGTTCGATTAAGGCAGGGTGAAGGGAGGGTAGGTTAAGGTAGGGTTAAGGGAGGGTAGGTTAAGGCAGGGTCAAGGGAGGGTAGGATAAGGTAGGATTAAGGGAGGGTAGGTTAAGGCAGGGATAAGGGAGGGTAGGTTAAGACAGGGTTAAGGGAGGGTAGGTTAAGGCAGCCTTTAGGGAGGGTAGGTTAAGGCAGGATGAAGGGAGGGTAGGTTAAGGGAGGGTAGGTTAAGGTAGGGTTAAGGGAGGGTAGGTTAAGGCAGGGTTAATGGAGGGTAGTTTAAGGCAGGGTTAAGGGAGGGTCAGTTAAGGCCGGGTTTAGGGAGGGTAGGTTAAGGCAGGGTAAGGGAAGGGTAGGTTAAGGCAGGGTTAAGGGAGGGTTGGTTAAGGCAGGGTTAAGGGAGGGTAGGTTAAGGCAGGGTTAAGGGAGGGTCAATTAAGGCCGGGTTTATGGAGGGTAGGTTAAGGCAGGGTTAGGGAAGGGTAGGTTAAGGCAGGGTTAAGGGAGGGTAAGTTAAGGAGGGGTTAAGGGAGGGTAGGTTAAGGCAGGGTGAAGGGAGGGTAGGTTAAGGTCACCTGCAGCACGGTCTCCCCCGGCTGCATGTCTGTGAACACGTCCACGCTGTAAGACACGTCTCCGAAGGCGGGCGTGTTGTCGTTGGCGTCCACCACCAGGATGTTGAAGGTCACCGGCGGGCTGCTCTGGACGCCGTCCGACGCCACCATCTTCAAACCCCACCCACAATAAGAAGAAGAAGAAGAAGATGATGAATCTCAAACGACCAGACATGCAGTTGGTGTTGGTGTGTTCCTTCGCCACACCAAAAAGTCCCCTAAATCTGGATTCAGATCTGGATCCCCGCCAATCTAATCAACTGTTGGCCCATCAGTAAACTAACCACTAAGTTTTGTCCAATTCTGTCCATAATTTTATGAGTTATCTTTCAAACAGATAAAGAGACAAACAGACCGAGAAACAGAGACTGAAACCATGACCTCCTCCCATCTCCCATGGCGGAGGTCACTAATCCACTCACACGCCACTTTGAATAAATGTTTGGCGTAACGAGTAAATATGTAATAACATAGTAGAAGACAGTAGAGTAGAGTTATATAATAATGGACACTTTATCCTTGGACAGCACAGCCTCATAGTAACAAAGGGCATTTCTTCTTCTAGAAGGTGGACTGTGAACAGACCTGCCTCACAGCCTCCACCTGTATGATATATCACACTCAGTATATATATATATCACTCAGTATATATATAGCTCACTGAATTACCATGTCATTGAACGTCGCGGTGTACATTTTCCCTAAACCGAGGCTAAATAATAACATAAATGTTAACTCTGTGAAATTGAGTTCATATTTGTGCAGCCGGTGGGGGACGCGCGGTGTGGGGAATTAGCATGAATGAAACATTATGCATTAAGTCATGGAAGAGTGAGGAATAAATCAGGCTTTGAGCCGGTGCTTCTAAAAGACACTGCACAAAATAATAAATACATATATCAATAAAAGTATCCCTGGCAGAATAAAAAAAACTAAATCCTGAAAATAATCATTTTGAATCCTTGGTTTTTAAATAAATAAGACAACAACTAAAATAGTTGTTGAGTGTCAAAATAAAAGTTCCAGGTTAAGATTTTGAAAAATAAAAACTAGAAAAACATTGACAACATTAAGCTCAACACCTCGGTGTAGTGCTGAGTTTATTAGTTCATTAGATGTTATTCTGTTAGTTTATTAGTTCATTTGATGTTATTCTGTCTGTATATTAGTTAATTAGACTTATTGTTTGAGTCTGTCTCTGGTCAAGGTTGTTCCCCTTTCAGCTGAAAGGATCTGAGTTTAATCTGAGTCTAAACCAGGCGTGCATCGTGCCTCCATCTCCATCGGATGTGTCTTCCCCAGAGCGGGAGATGGTCTGTTTGTTTCAAGTTATTGTTTATGCATATCCGCCTCGCTTTCTTCTCAAATGAACACAGGGATCCCACTTCCGTGTGAAGGATGGAGCTACGTGTCAGTCAATTATTAAACATGCTGCTCTGAGGACACCACCACTAACACTAACCACCACTAACACTAACACCACCACTAACACTAACACCACCACTAACACTAACACCACCACTAACACCACCACTAACACCACCACTTACACCAACACTAACACCACCACTAACACTAACACCACCACTAACACCACCACTAACACTAACACCACCACTAACACTAACACCACCACTAACACTAACACCACCACTAACACCACCACTAACACTAACACTAACACCACCACTAACACCACCACTAACACCACCACTTACACCAACACTAACACCACCACTAACACCACCACTAACACTAACACCACCACTAACACTAACACTAACACCACCACTAACACCACCACTTACACCAACACTAACACCACCACTAACACTAACACCACCACTAACACTAACACCACCACTAACACTAACACAAACACTAACACTAACACCACCACTAACACCACCACTAACACTAACACCACCACTAACTCTAACACCACCACTAACACCACCACTAACACCACCACTAACACTAACACCACCACTAACTCTAACACCACCACTAACACCACCACTAACACCACCACTAACACTAACACCACCACTAACACTAACACCAGCACTAACACTAACACCACCACTAACACTAACACAAACACTAACACTAACACCACCACTAACACTAACACTAACACTAACACCACCACTAACACTAACACCACCACTAGAAACACACTCTTTACTCTCTACTCATTACATTGAAATTCAGCCAAACAACCAACGCTCCTGTTCTGTTCCTGAATCCAACTTCATTCTTTACACTATAAACCTGGTAACCCAATCAGTTATAACACTATAAACCTGGTAACCCAATCAGTTATAACACTATAAACCTGGTAACCCAATCAGTTATAACACTATAAACCTGGTAACCCAATCAGTTATAACACTATAAACCTGGTAACAGTTATTACACTATAAACCTGGTAAACCAATCAGTTATAACACTATAAACCTGGTAACCCAATCAGTTATTACACTATAAATCTGGTAAACCAATCAGTTATTACACTATAAACCTGGTAACCCAATCAGTTATAACACTATAAACCTGGTAACCCAATCAGTTATTACACTATAAACCTGGTAACCCAATCAGTTATAACACTATAAACCTGGTAACCCAATCAGTTATAACACTATAAACCTGGTAACCCAATCAGTTATAACACTATAAACCTGGTAACCCAATCAGTTATAACACTATAAACCTGGTAACCCAATCAGTTATAACACTATAAACCTGGTAACAGTTATTACACTATAAACCTGGTAACCCAATCAGTTATAACACTATAAACCTGGTAACCCAATCAGTTATAACACTATAAACCTGGTAACAGTTATTACACTATAAACCTGGTAAACCAATCAGTTATAACACTATAAACCTGGTAACCCAATCAGTTATAACACTATAAACCTGGTAACAGTTATTACACTATAAACCTGGTAAACCAATCAGTTATAACACTATAAACCTGGTAACCCAATCAGTTATAACACTATAAACCTGGTAAACCAATCAGTTATAACACTATAAACCTGGTAACCCAATCAGTTATAACACTATAAACCTGGTAACCCAATCAGTTATAACACTATAAACCTGGTAACCCAATCAGTTATAACACTATAAACCTGGTAACAGTTATTACACTATAAACCTGGTAAACCAATCAGTTATAACACTATAAACCTGGTAACCCAATCAGTTATAACACTATAAACCTGGTAACCCAATCAGTTATAACACTATAAACCTGGTAACCCAATCAGTTATAACACTATAAACCTGGTAAACCAATCAGTTATAACACTATAAATCTGGTAACCCAATCAGTTATAACACTATAAACCTGGTAACCCAATCAGTTATAACACTATAAACCAGAAAAACAGACAAACAGATGTAGATATGCAGCCACTAAGATGATATCCTTATTTGGTTAAATCATGTGTCTGTACTGTTGTTGTTCAAGACTTATTTTAGTTCTCTTTAAAGCCTGTGGCACAATATGATAACATGTGGTTTAACATTATGCGTTGGTGTTATGTTAAATGAATCATTTCTTTACTGACTAGATTAAGACACATTGGTTTTGTCACTTTGTTACATGAGTGGATTTCACACAGGAATTATCTTCACTTCATATTTTTAAACATCAAATGTAATTATTAAAAAAAATTAAAGGTCAAAGCTAGCCGGCGGTATCTGAAGATGAATTAATCAAGATTAATGAACACAATTGGCTGATTCATCTCAGGAATAGCACATTGTGATTAGTGAGCGAAAATAATGAACTAACTTAAACATTAGACTGACATGGTTTAATCTCAAGCTATCTCTTTATGTCGTTGGATGATGTATGTGTTTATCAAGCCCCAGACAGAACAGAGATAAGGTAGGATATAATCATTATAATAACAAAAATAATAATAATGGATAATAAGTATCGCCTACAATTATAGGAACGAACAAACAATAACCAATCAAGCTGTTGAGAACTCCATCGAGAGACATTCATTTAACAGCTTGATATACTGTCTATAAAAATATATATAGACAGAAGACACGGTTCTATTTAATTGAATAGCTTGTATTCGGTATACTTGATATACTCTATATAATAATATAGACAGACAGAACACAGTTATATTACATTTAATAGCCTGTATTCGGTGTACTTGATATATTCCATATAATAATATGAAGAGACAGAAGACGGCTGGACTGGGTTCCTCGGCTGGTTTTAAAGACGTTATTTGGGGCGGATCCATTAAAGTGACTCGCTCTGTGGAACGCTTTGGGAGTCTTGAAAAGCGCAGATATAAAAGTAACAAAGGACTATTATTATGACAACATTAAACATCTTATTCAACTAAAAGGAGGCTGGCTCACCATGTATTTATTTCAGAACATTAAACCCAGACACCAGTTGGTGAATTTCACCCGGGTTGATAAATAGTTGTTATCGCAGCGCTTGTTTCAAACTCTTCCAGGCTAAACTCACAAGCACAGCAGCAGCAGCCAGGGCTGTTTAAGGGTTTGACTGATGGAGGTCGCGACGCCCCGATAAGTCAGGGGACGTTTGAGAAGAGCAGTAGTTCATCAAAACTGACCCGGCAACACACACCTATATGGAGATGTTGGATAACTGACACGTGTGGGGTTAGGTAGTGGTTCACAGGGGTGTGTGTGTGTGGGGGGGGTAAGATCCCGGTTTACAGGGGTGTGTGTGGGGTTAAATAGTGGTTCACATGGACTGCAAGTGGGGCTAGGTAGTGGTTTACAGGGACGGTGTGTGGGGCTAGGTAGTGGTTTAGAGGGACTGTGTGGGGCTAGGTAGTGGTTTACAGGGACGGTGTGTGGGGCTAGGTAGTGGTTTACAGGGACGGTGTGTGGGGCTAGGTAGTGGTTTAGAGGGACAGTGTGTGGGGCTAGGTAGTGGTTTAGAGGGACTGTGTGGGGCTAGGTAGTGGTTTACAGGGACGGTGTGTGGGGCTAGGTAGTGGTTTACAGGGACGGTGTGTGTGGCTAGGTAGTGGTTTACAGGGACGGTGTGTGGGGCTAGGTAGTGGTTTAGAGGGACTGTGTGGGGCTAGGTAGTGGTTTACAGGGACGGTGTGTGGGGCTAGGTAGTGGTTTACAGGGACGGTGTGTGGGGCTAGGTAGTGGTTTAGAGGGACTGTGTGGGGCTAGGTAGTGGTTTACAGGGACGGTGTGTGGGGCTAGGTAGTGGTTTAGAGGGACTGTGTGGGGCTAGGTAGTGGTTTACAGAGACAGTGTGTGGGGCTAGGTAGTGGTTTACAGGGACGGTGTGTGGGGCTAGGTAGTGGTTTACAGGGACGGTGTGTGGGGCTAGGTAGGGGTTTACAGGGACGGTGTGTAGGGCTAGGTAGTGGTTTAGAGGGGCTGTATGGGGCTAGGTAGTGGTTTACAGGGACGGTGTGTGGGGCTAGGTAGTGGTTTAGAGGGACTGTGTGTGGGGCTAGGTAGTGGTTTAGAGGGGCTGTATGGGGCTAGGTAGTGGTTTAGAGGGGCTGTATGGGGCTAGGTAGTGGTTTACAGGGACGGTGTGTGGGGCTAGGTAGTGGTTTAGAGGGACAGTGTGTGGGGCTAGGTAGTGGTTTAGAGGGACTGTGTGGGGCTAGGTAGTGGTTTACAGGGACGGTGTGTGGGGCTAGGTAGTGGTTTACAGGGACGGTGTGTGGGGCTAGGTAGTGGTTTACAGGGACGGTGTGTGTGGCTAGGTAGTGGTTTACAGGGACGGTGTGTGGGGCTAGGTAGTGGTTTAGAGGGACTGTGTGGGGCTAGATAGTGGTTTACAGGGACGGTGTGTGGGGCTAGGTAGTGGTTTACAGGGACGGTGTGTGGGGCTAGGTAGTGGTTTAGAGGGACTGTGTGGGGCTAGGTAGTGGTTTACAGGGACGGTGTGTGGGGCTAGGTAGTGGTTTAGAGGGACTGTGTGGGGCTAGGTAGTGGTTTACAGGGACAGTGTGTGGGGCTAGGTAGTGGTTTACAGGGACGGTGT
>CM051018.1:2680791-2683291 GCA_027704905.1 Muraenolepis orangiensis
CATCATAACATCATGGCATCATAACATCATGGCATCATAACATCATAACATCATGACATCATAACATCATGGCATCATAACATCATGGCATCATAACATCATGACATCATGGCATCATAACATCATGACATCATAACATCATGGCATCATAACATCATGACATCATGACATCATAACATCATGGCATCATAACATCATGACATCATAACATCATGGCATCATAACATCATGGCATCATAACATCATAACATCATGACATCATAACATCATGACATCATAACATCATGGCATCATAACATCATAACATTACATCGCAGCATCAGAACATCATGAAATCATAACATAACATCACAGCATCCTTCAAATGTGGTCAAATGTGATGTGGTTCACATCTACATGTGATGTGGTCCACATCTACATGTGATGTGGTCCACATCTACATGTGATGTGGTCCACATCTACATGTGATGTGGTCCACATCTACATGTGATGTGGTCCACATCTACATGTGATGTGGTTCACATCTACATGTGATGTGGTCCACATCTACATGTGATGTGGTCCACATCTACATGTGATGTGGTTCACATCTACATGTGATGTGGTCCACATCTACATGTGGTTCACATCTAAATGTGATGTGTGATGTGATTTTTTGTAGTCTTTTGTAGTTTTTCTCAAACTAGTTGAAAGGAAGACATTTAAGAAGAACATTTAAGAGATGTTTTGGTGGTGAGAAATAATGAATTAAAGTTGAGTACAGCTTTTCCATGAAATGACACAGGAACAGCGTGGTGCTACTAAATAAAGCATTTAGGAACACTTTGATATGCTTGTTAAGATGCTTGTTTGACTTGTTAGTTATGATTCACATATTACTTTTATTCTCTACCTTTTGAGTTGTTTGTTTCTTTATCTGAAAACTTGATGTATTGTGTTGAACACATGAGGAGGAGGAGGAGGAGGAGGAGGAGGAGGAGGAGGAGGAGAATGAGGAGGATAAGGAGGATAAGGATAAGGAGGAGGAGGAGGAGGATAAGGAGGAGGAGGAGGAGGAGGAGAATGAGGAGGATAAGGAGGATAAGGAGGAGGAGGAGGAGAATGAGGAGGAGAATGAGGAGAATGAGGAGGATGAGGAGGAGGGGGTAAAGTTCAGAGGTCAAACCACCGAGGTTTAAAGGAGGTTAAGCGGTCCAACCTTGATGACGAGCGTGAACCTCTGGTAGAGGTCTCTGCTGATGGGCTGGAGGACTCGGAGTTCTGCCGTGGTTTGGTTCAGGGTGAAGAACTCTTTGTAGTTCATGGGCTGACCTGTCAGAGGAACCAGTCCGGGGTCAACCTCATTCATTCAGTCATTCCTTCAGGTTCCCTCAAGTCCGTCACACACACGGTTACATCAGCCACGATGTCCTGACAAGCCTGTTGCTCTGTAGACTCCGTGTTTAGTGATACACATGTGAAAGGAAAATGGTTAAACCATATCATAATAACAGAATGATAAAACGTGGGGGGGTTTGTGATTGTGGGTTCAATCCCTGATGCCTGGAGCCTAACCTGTAGACATCAAATAAACGTTTAAGTGCTGTCATTTAAGAGCTCACCGACCAGGATGAAGTAGAGGACGCGTCAAAGTAAAAGCGCGGGTGGTACTCACCGACCAGGATGAAGCAGAGGACGCGTCAAAGTAAAAGCGCGGGTGGTCCTCACCGACCAGGATGAAGTAGAGGACGCGTCAAAGTAAAAGCGCGGGTGGTCTTCACCGACCAGGATGAAGTAGAGGACGCGTCAAAGTAAAAGCGCGGGTGGTACTCACCGACCAGGATGAAGTAGAGGATCCCCGGGCGGTCCGACGGAGGCTGGATGTTCTGGTCCATGTCCACGGCTCGGATGGCGGGGGTGACGTTCAGCGGGTTCAGCTTGTTCTGAGGGTCGGAACCACAGAACCACGCGTTATAGAACCAATAAGACCCCATGGTTCTGATTTAGTGACAGGTCTGCTGCTACGTCAGTCAGTAATTAGCAATTGCTGACCATAAATAGAATATTGAAAACAAGCATCTTGGAATAGTTAAATAATAATGGAAATTAATGACATGTATTAATGTATGTATTTATTTGTATATATATATATATATATATATATATATATATATATATATATATATACATACACACACAAATAAATACATTCAAATATAAATGATAATAATAATAATAATAATAATAATAATAGGAATTTATTTAGCTTTTCTAGGACTAAAAGTCACTTTACACTGAGGGAGATAAATCTGTCAGTGTGTATATAAATATATTTATACAGTGTACATATATACGTAAATCCATCAGTTTGGTTCCACTGTGAAACTGCTGATCTAAGCTAGGTGTGGACTACTTAGCTAATTGGGCTGCTCCTTGGCGGAGCATATGGCGGAGTGTATGGAGCTGGAGCAACACACAGCCACCGTACACAGGCTTAGTGAGCGCGCGTTAGCATGCTAAG
>CM051018.1:2685791-2715791 GCA_027704905.1 Muraenolepis orangiensis
AGAACGGAGCGCGGTCCTGAAGCAACAAACGTCAAAACAGCACTCAAACTACTGGGTAACTACTACTGCTTTAACACAGACGGCTGAGTCCCTGAAATACAACCGACTAGACCTACTATATTATAGCAGGACCTCTGATTAGTCCTACTGTGTTATAGTATAACTTTTGATCAGTTCTTCTGTGTTCTAGTAGAACTTCTGATCAGAAGTAAACGAGACAAGGTGTAACCCTGGGTTACACCTTGTCTCGTTACAGAGATATTCTACCAAGAGAAATTCCTGCCACTGAAGCGTTCTGAAGGGGACTGTGTGGATTCCAGCAGTGGTGGGCACTGTGTTGATTTGAAACCTTTACACTTCTTACAGTTTACACTACTGCTGACTGAGTTTGTGTTCACTGTTAATAAATTACAAAACCCATTACACGCACACAGATCTCTGACTCCAGCGACATGATTGGTCGAAACAAATACAAAGTAAAGACAGCATTTGTCTGCAATCACACTTTTGATTTGTGACACTAGATATGAAACCAAAAAAACACAGAATGATTGCATGAGGTCACTCCGCCCACAGGCTGTGTTGGTTGTGTGACCCATTTCAGTCAAGAGCCATTTCCAGTTAAACCTCAGCAGGGGCCCATGACTTCAAATGTTAATGAAATTTCTGTCAACATCTATTTAGATTGATCCATGCTGGTCATGGTTCAATTCAAATATACTTCAAATGAACATTAAAACAGTCCCTATGTGTCAATGTGTACATGAAGTCAAGGAAACGGATGGCCCCTTCAGGATCCTCAGGGTCCAAGTGTCCAAGTGCCCAACGTGTGAGAAGATCACTCCTTTTAAAGTACCACGCCCTGGGATTTGTGCTTTTGTGGTTCCGGCAATTATTAAAAAACAAAACCAATTAAATCGTCAAATGTAAAAAAAAATACTTTTGGATTGTTGAAGGTGAAGGTACTGCAATGCTCTGATATAGACAACATGGTCCCTGTCCTGTTCTGAGAATCCACATTAAAAACATGTTTAGACACCAGGGTATCCACACTGGGGGATTTAGATCTGTGCCAAACTCTAATCAACTGTTCCTTGGTCCATAAGTCATCTAACCACCACATTTTGTCCAATTCTGTTCAGAACTTTTTGAGTTATCTTGCTAAATGACAGACAGACATACACATGGGGTGAAAACAGAACCTTGGTAAAAAAGCCAATGCTTTTTGTTTTATGAAGATCCCATGAACACATGTCCACAGTCTAGACATAATGTTCATTTATGACCTGAAACACTTGGATTTTAATGTTCACATGTTCCCCGACATGAGGTCCCAGTGACGTTCACCTTGGCTTTGCTTTCCTTCCAGAACAGAGCACTTCACAGATTGAGCTAAATATTAATTAAGCGTCTCCCTAAAATAGAGGCTTGAAAGCGTGTGGGTGTGGACTCAGTAGCCTATTTATTAGAAGAAATGTTCTGACCCAAAAAGAAACGACAAGCCAGACATCAGACACACGACTGCCAGACATCAGACACACGACAAGCCAGACATCAGACACACGACTCGCCAGACATCAGACACACGACTCGCCAGACATCAGACACACGACTCGCCAGACATCAGACACACGACTCGCCAGACATCAGACACACGACTCGCCAGACATCAGACACACGACTCGCCAGACATCAGACACACGACTCGCCAGACATCAGACACACGACTCGCCAGACATCAGACACACGACTCGCCAGACATCAGACACACGACTCGCCAGACATCAGACACACGACTCGCCAGACATCAGACACACGACTCGCCAGACATCAGACACACGACTCGCCAGACATCAGACACACGACTCGCCAGACATCAGACACACGACTCGCCAGACATCAGACACACGACTCGCCAGACATCAGACACACGACAAGCCAGACATCAGACACACGACCGCCAGACATCAGACACACGACATCAGACACACGACTCGCCAGACATCAGACACACGACAAGCCAGACATCAGGCGAGTCGGCCGACGCTTCCAATCCCAATCCATCCTTCTTCCTGTTTGTCTTTCATGCTATTCCACTATTCTGCAGATGGACACTGAATTCAGAGCCATAGGGAGAACGTTTTACACATCTAAGCTCAAGGGCACCTTCAGGTAGACTGGCAACATCAGGGAATCAAACTTGCACACTAACCCAAGTCCATCTAAGAGCAGGTTTCCAGTATAGAGGCTTGCGAGTCTGTCTTGACATTAGACCCGGTGGCTTAAAGTTCTTCTGTCTAAAATCCATTGGCAACATCTGGTGATTAATCCTTCACCTGGAATACTCGAGCTCTACTGCATAAAAGTAAAGAGAGAAGCAGCAGATACCATCAGATACCACCAGATACCATCAGATACCATCAGATACCATCAGATACCACCAGATACCATCAGATACCATCAGATACCATCAGATATCACCAGATACCATCAGATACCATCAGATACCATCAGATATCACCAGATATCACCAGATACCATCAGATACCATCAGATACCATCAGATATCACCAGATATCATCAGATACCATCAGATATCATCAGATACCATCAGATACCATCAGATACCATCAGATACCATCAGATATCATCAGATATCATCAGATACCATCAGATACCACCAGATACCATCAGATATCATCAGATATCATCAGATACCATCAGATACCATCAGATATCATCAGATACCATCAGATACCATCAGATACCATCAGATATCCTCCCATCCCCTAGAGATTCGTCTCTTGGTGGAAGCGCGCTGCTTTCCCGCGCGTGGCTGAGCAGCCACTTTACCGCTCCACACACTGGAAGAGTGATCCAACTGTGATACCACAGCAGCTTCCTCCTCCCAAAGGACCTCTCACCGGGCCAAAGGTCAAAGGGCTATTCTCCACAGATCCACCTCAACATCTTCAACACTTCTAAACCCCCTGAGGTACAGATGATAAATCCACGACACCTTCTTCTATCCGGACACGGTTCATATGCACTGTACTTGATGTGATGTATTCAAGTGTTGAGTTCTAGGTTTAGGTAGTTATAGGTTAAGGTAGTTCTAAGTTTAGGTAGTTCTAGGTTAAGATAGTTGTAGGTTTAGGTAGTTCTAGGTTTAGGTAGTTCTAAGTTTAGGTAGTTCTAAGTTGAGGTAGTTCTAAGTTTAGGTAGTTCTAGGTTAAGATAGTTGTAGGTTTAGGTAGTTCTAGGTTTAGGTAGTTCTAAGTTTAGATAGTTCTAAGTTTAGGTAGTTCTAAGTTTAGGTAGTTCTAGGTTAAGATAGTTGTAGGTTTAGGTAGTTTTAGATTTAGGTAGTTCTAAGTTTAGGCAGATCTAAGTTTAGGTAGTTCTAGGTTTTGGTAGTTCTCGACAAAAAGAGTCTGCTAAATGACTGTAATGTAATGTGATGTAATGTAATGTAATGTACATCACATGTAATGTACCATTACATGTGCATTTCTGTCAATGAATTGAGTCATAAGGTTAGGGTTAGGCTCTCGCTTAAGAGGATAATCTGGAGGATTTATTGAATTCCAACACAGAACACGAGGATTATGTAAAAAAATAATAATAATATGAATACTAATATTCAAACTGTAATCCGTGTCAAAAGCCCCAAGACAACTCCTAAGTCATTATCCAAATGAGAAGGTAAATAATGACGTCCTAAAGGGATCAGCCAGTCTGTTTAAACACACTTATCTTTTCTTAACTTTAAACTAAACTTTTAATAGACAATCTCTATTACACATTTTTTCACATTGTGATATATGATCTAAAATTGTTGATTGTGGTATTGATCAACTGTTTCTTTAACCACAGCACACGGACCAATCACATGGATCAATATCCAACCAGACAAACACTGGGCTAAATATTACCGCAGTGTTAGCCAGTGTAAGCATGTTAGCCAGTGTTAGCCAGAGTAAGCATGTTAGCCAGTGTTAGCTAGTGTAAGCATGTTAGCCAGTGTTAGCCAGTGTAAGCATGTTAGCCAGTGTTAGCTAGTGTAAGCATGGTAGCCAGTGTAAGCATGTTAGCCAGTGTTAGCCAGTGTAAGCATGTTAGCCAGTGTAAGCATGTCAACCAGTGTTAGCCAACTTTTGCATGTTAGCCAGTGTTAGCATGTTAGCTATTGTTAGTAAATAATCACATGTTAGCCGATTTTAGCATGTTAGCTATTGTTAGTAGTGTTAACCAGTGTTTAGTCAACATTAGTAAATGTTAGCCAGTGTTAGTGTGCTAATTGGTGTTAGTATGTCAACCACCAGCAGCATGCTCGCCAGTCCTAGCATGCTAGCCAGTGTTGGAATTTCAGCAAATGTTAGCCAGCGTTTCTAAACATTAGTAAGTGTTAGCATGTTAGCTATTGTTAGCCTGTGTGCGCATGAGAACCGCAGCCTTACGTTAGCCTCCACGATGACGAGGTAGCGCGTTCTCTCCTCATAGTTTAGCCTCTCCGCTAACACGATGTTTCCTGAGAGGGTGTTAGCCACCCTGACTGTCCTATTGGACATCTGATGGGGTAGAGAGACCATGATGGAGAGAGAGAGAGAGCCACAGACAGACAGACACATACAGAGAAAGATAGAAAAATATACATTAAATACATTCCCTCATTGTTATGGTCCATGCACAACTGTCAGTGTTTTAAAGAGTGTTTTTGGTACCAGGTCAGAGTGTTCTAAAGGGTGTTTTATTGTACCGGGTCAGAGTGTTCTAAAGGGTGTTTTATTGTACCGGGTCAGAGTGTTCTAAAGGGTGTTTTATTGTACCGGGTCAGAGTGTTCTAAAGGGTGTTTTATTGTACCGGGTCAGAGTGTTCTAGAGTGTTCTAAAGGGTGTTTTATTGTACCGGGTCAGAGTGTTCTAGAGTGTTCTAAAGGGTGTTTTTGGTACCGGGTCGTTGGCGTTGTACTGGACAGCGTATTCAATCTGTCCGTTGGGTCCGTCGTCGATGTCCGTCGCTCCGTTGCTTCCTGAGAAGCCGGCGAACACGATGGTCCCGACCGGAGTGAGCTGAGCACCAATCAGAAATAAACACGTTCAAAAGAATCAAACGCATCCTAATCACATCATAAACAGAGAGTGATACAAGGGTTAAAGGAGTGATACAAGGGTTAAAGAGTGATACAAGGGTTAAAGGAGTGACACGAGGATAAAAGGAGTGATACGAGGATAAGAGGAGTGATACGAAGAACAGAGTGTTAATGGAATGATACAAGGAACAAAGTGTTACAGGAGTGATACAAGGACTGACGGAGTGTTAAAGGAGTGAAATTAGGGTTAAAGGAGTGATACCAGGATCTAGGGAGTGAGGTGAGTGTTCCCTCCCCTCCCCAACTTAAAACACTGACTATATTATACAAATGAGCACTGAGCCCAAATCAGCGTCCAGCGCCACTCAAGGTTACTGAATAAATACACTCAGCTGTTAATAATAATAATAATTTATAAGCGCACTTTTAATTTGCGTAGACAAAACTGTGCTACAGAGTAAAAATGGTTTAAATAAAACAACAGAATAAAAGCAGCGACGTTTACGCATGGCAACCAGTGGGTTTTTTTTTTTATCTAGTGAAAGGCTATTCTAGATGTGTTTTTAGGCCTTTTTTAAAAGCATCCACAGTCTGTGGTGTCCTCAGCTGGTTTGGGAGGGCATTCCACAGTCTGTGGTGTCCTCAGCTGGTTTGGGAGGGCATCCCACAGTCTGTGGTGTCCTCAGCTGGTTTGGGAGGGCGTTCCACAGTCTGTGGTGTCCTCAGCTGGTTTGGGAGGGCATTCCACAGTCTGTGGTGTCCTCAGCTGGTTTGGGAGGGCGTTCCACAGTCTGTGGTGTCCTCAGCTGGTTTGGGAGGGCATTCCACAGTCTCGGAGCAGCGGAGCAGAAGGCTTGGTCTCCCATGGTTTTCAGTTTGGTCCTGGGGGGAAGGAGGTTTGCCTTTTCAGAGCGTAGGCTCCTCGTGAAGGTTTGTGGGGTGAGAAGTTCTTTGTATGTATGAGGGAGCATTTCCATGAATGCACTGATAGGTGAAGAGGGTGATTTTGTAGTCAATCCTGGGAGATTGGACCGGGAGCCAGTGCAATGATTTGAGTATGGGCTTGATGTGTTCATACTTCTGCACTCTCATCAGGATCCTAGGAGCGCTGTTCTGGATGTATTGCAGCTTCTGGATGTTCTTGCTAGGAATCCCAATGAGAAGTGCGTTAGTCTGGAGGAGACAAAGGCGTGGTGTGTGGGGTGGAGTTTAGTGATATTTCTGAGGTGGTAGAAGGAGGTCTTGCATGTTTATTTGATGTGGGCCTCAAAGGTCAGATGATGATCCATTTTAACACCCAGATTGGTGACAGTCAATGAGAGTGAAACGTTCTGACCGGAGAAGGTGATGCTGGTGATGGAGGATGAAACGACCTGATGTGGAGTGCCAACTAGAATGGGTTCTTCTGTAGAACCTTTTTCTCAAAGCTAGTTACCTGTACATAGTAAGTGAGGTGTACAAGCCTATTGTTGTGCTAGGATAATCACCCAGTTTCGCCCATTCAGCCATAGTCAATTGAGTTAACGACGGGGAGGAGCCTAACCCTGCATAAAAGCAGTGGACCCACCTAGGATCCCTTGTACAATTTGTTCTTGAAGCATGCAACATAGTATTCTGCTGTGGGTAAGTAGACATAAGATTTATTGTTGTTCTTAGTTATTCCCGTTGATAAGGTTGTAGAACCTTTTTCTCAAAGCTAGTTACCTGTACATAGTAAGTGAGGTGTAACACCAATTAACACCTCCCTTGATGCAGGCCTGTTTCCGGCGGCCTTCAAGACTGCCAGAATCAAGCCGCTCCTCAAGAAACCATCCCTGGACACAACTGATGTCCAAAACTACAGACCGGTATCTCTCCTATCATTCCTGTCCAAAACCCTTGAACGTGCTGTCTCCTCACAACTTTCATCCTATCTCTCCCAGAACAACCTACTCGACCCTCAACAGTCAGGCTTCAAGGCTGCGCACTCCACGGAGACGGCACTGCTCGCAGTGACAGTCTCTTTTCGTGATGCCAGAAGCTCGTCCCTCTCATCAGTACTGATCCTTCTCGACCTGTCTGTGGCGTTCGACACCAGTGAACCACCAGATCCTTCTCTCCACTCTCGCCGAGCTTGGAATCTATGAAACTGCATTATCCTGGTTCACCTCCTACCTCGCAGATCGCACTTATCTGGTCACATGGAATGGTTCCCTGTCCAGACCCTGCACCCTGGACACCGGAGTCCCCCAAGGCTCAGTATTGGGACCCCTTCTGTTTTCTCTTTACACTAAATCTCTAGGCTCTGTAATCACATCTCATGGCTTCTCCTATCACTGCTATGCAGATGACACTCAACTGTTTATCTCCTTTCCCCCCTCAGAAACCCAAATCGCAACACGCATCTCTAAATGCCTGGCCGACATCAGCAGATGGACAGCCGCCAACCACCTGAAGCTCAACCTTGACTGAGCTCCTCTTCATACCGGGGAAAGACTGCCCTCAGATGGACCTACTGTTCACCATCGAGAACACCCAAGTCTCCCCCTCAACCACAACAAGAGACCTTGGTGTGGTGCTAGATGATCAGCTGTCCTGCAATGCCAACGTCACCGCGGTGGCCCGATCTTGCAGATTTGCCCTCTACAACATCCGCAGGATCCGGCCCTTCCTCACATGTGAAGCGGCGCAGATCCTGGTCCAAGCGCTCGTCATCACCCACCTCGACTACTGCAACTATCTCATGGCGGGACTCCCCGCCTCTGCAACCAAGCCCCTCCAACACATCCAGAACGCAGCAGCACGCCTGGTATTCAACCTACCAAGATTCTCCCACGTGACCCCTCTCTTCCGCGATCTCCACTGGCTTCCGGTAAATGCTCGCATCAAGTTCAAGACTCTGGTACTGACCTTCAGGGCAGTCAATGGAACTGCCCCAACCTACCTCCAAACGTTGGTCAAGCCCTACATCCCAGCCAGAGCGCTCCGCTCAACTTCTGCCAGGCGACTTGTTCGACCTTCACTGAAAACAACCAAGCCTCGCTCTTCCAAGACCCAGCTCTTCACGGCTCTGGCTCCACAGTGGTGGAATGAACTCCCGTCTCATGTCCGGATGGCAGAGTCCCTCGCCAGCTTCCGCAAGAGACTCAAGACCCACCTGTTCAGAGTCCACCTGGACTCTCCATGAACCCTCC
The DNA here is from genome assembly GCA_027704905.1 of Muraenolepis orangiensis. Taxonomy (NCBI): domain Eukaryota; kingdom Metazoa; phylum Chordata; class Actinopteri; order Gadiformes; family Muraenolepididae; genus Muraenolepis; species Muraenolepis orangiensis. The sequence continues at coordinate 2,694,058 of CM051018.1, forward strand.
TTCTCCTTTGTGAACCCCTAACTTGCTTAAGTCCTGACATTAATAGCTCTTAGCATGTTGAATATTCTAGCAAGTGCATATCCTTAATGTTGATAACTCTTATCACAGCTACTTAAGCAGGTGACCTGGCAGTACGAAATTGTGTTATACATCTTGTTAATATGAATACTTGTGAACTGCTCTATTTTTATGTTTGCATACCTCAGCGTTATGCTATTGTCTACTAACAAATGTACTCCTTGTAAGTCGCTTTGGATAAAAGCGTCTGCCAAATGTCCTAAATGTAAATAGGGCCGTTTAATTGAAGGAAGTTGTGCTTCATCCACACCATTATCTCCTCCAGGCATGTGGTTATGTTGGATGATGGCAGAGGTGCGGAGGGGGTTGGATTTGTTCTGATGTAGAGCTGTGTGTCATCAGCACGATATTCCATGCCGGCTGATGACACGACCAAGGGGGGACATGTACATGGTGAAAAGGGTGGGGCCGAAGACTGATCCTTGAGGGACACCACAGTTCACAGAGTGTGTTTGTGATTTTGCTGCTCCCAAGGTGACGTGCTCAGTCCTCCCGGTGAGATATGAGGTGAACCAGTTTAGGGCAGAGTCAGAGAGTCCAATTGTCGAGCGAAGACGATGCACAATGTCATGGTCGACGGTGTCAAATGCTGCAGTTAGATCCGGGAGGATGAGGAGGGATGGAGATCCGGTGTCAGCTGTCATCCGCAGGTCATTGGTCACCCTGACTAAGGCAGTTTCTGTACTGTGGCCCTGGCGGAAACCAGACTTGTCACAGTTTTGCATTCCTGTCTCCACATCACTCTCCCGGATAGCCACGCCCCCTAATCACGTTCCACATTCCTGTCTCCTCGCTCCCACTACTCACGACCGGATAGCCACGCCCCCTTGTTAATTCTCACCCGCAGCTGCAGCGCATCACAATTGACGTTGCTATTTAAGCCTACCCCCGGACACTCACACAGCGCTGGATTATCACACACACACACTCTGATTCTCGGAAGCCTCACGCCTGTATCAAGTGACGTATCGTATCCTGGTTTTTGATTCACCGCATTTGACCCTCGCCTGGATAACGACCTTGTTTTTGCCTCTGCGTTTTTGTACCTTTGCCTCAACCCTCGACAATCTGTTACCGACCTCTGCTTGCCTTAACCACGTTTTTGGATTTTGCCCTGTCTGTACCTTTGCCTTTTGCTTTCATTAAAGCACCTGTTCCATATAGCGTCTGTTCCCCCTGCTTTTGGGTTCCAGCTACACCCAGCCCTGACAAGAGTGGAATTTTTAAAAGAGGTTATTGTGTTTGAGATGTTCGTGAATCTGAATGGCAATTACTTTCTCCAGCACCTTTGATATAAATTGCAGATTGGAGATGGGTCTGTAATTAGCAAGGACTTCAGGGTCTAAGGTGGGTTTTTTGAGGAGTGGTTTGATGACAGCAGCTTTTAATGGGGATGGAACATGACCAGACTGGATGGAGTGGTTTATCACTGAAGTGATCAGGGGACTTATGGCACCAATGTTAGATTTGACCAGGGCTGTGGGAAAGGGGTCCAGGGCACAGGTGGAGGGTTTCATCTTTTTGATGATGGCCTCAACTTCATGCTGTGAGATGTCAGTGAAGCAGCAAAGAGGCTGGTAGGTCCGGGCTGGGGGTTGGCGGTCAGGACTGGCAGAGCAGTGGAGTTTGAGAGGAGAGAGCGGATGGTCTCTACTTTTTTCCAAAAAAATGTGATCAAATGATCACACTGCTCCTCTGTGGTGTCTTTGTGTAAGGGAGGCTGAGGTTTGAGGAGATGATTTATGGTGTAAACAAAAAAAAGGAGTTGCCAGTTGTTGATGATAGTGGAGTAGAATTTTGACCGTGTGTCAATGAGGGACTTTGCATAGGCCTTTTGGTGGTCCCGGTATGCCTGTCTGTGAACAGTGAGTCCAGAAACCTTGAGGCGCCGCTCGAGGACACACCCCGCTGTCTTCATTTTGTGTTCTATTAGAATGGACTCACATCGCTGAGTTAATAACTACTCAACACAAGTTAGACCCCCGAGGGGATGTGGGGGGAGGGAGGGAGGGAGATAGGGAAGGGGGGAGGGAGGAAAGGAGATAGGCAAGGGGGGAGGGAGATAGGGGAGAGGGAGATAGGGAAGGGGAGAGGGAGATAGGGAGATAGGGAAGGAGGGACGTATATAGGGGAGGAGGGAGGAAAGGAGGGAGGGATGGAAGGAGATAGGGAAGGAGTGAGGGAGGGAAGGAGGAGGGAGGGAAGGTGATAGGGAAGGAGGGAGAGAGGGAGGGAAAGAGATAGGGAAGGGAGGAGGGAAGGTGATAGGGAAGGAGGGAGGGAGGGAAGGAGATAGGGAGGGAAGGAGAAAAGGAGATAGGGAAGGGGGATGGGAGGGAAGGAGATAGGGAAGGGAGGAGGGAAGGCAGCTCACAGTATATTCAGTCAAGTGATGCTATAGATGTTTATGTTTATAGTTGTTTATGTTTAAATCACATGTTAGGAATTGTAATGTTTTAGAGATTAAGAAAATCCAAAACTCGGACTACCAGACACACAATACTGACTCATTTGAAAAATGTGCCGCTTCAATATCTCATGAAAGCTTGGATTTGTCCTCACCTGAATGTACCTGTGTGTGTCTTTATCAACACATAACTCATGTGTGTGTTGGTTAATGGCGGCTTGTGGACATATCACATGTGTGTGTTGGTTAATGGCGGCTTGTGGACATATCACATGTGTGTGTTGGTTAATGGCGGCTTGTGGACATATCACATGTGATGTGTTGGTTAATGGCGGCTTGTGGACATATCACATGTGTGTGTTGGTTAATGGCGGCTTGTGGACATATCACATGTGTGTGTTGGTTAATGGCGGCTTGTGGTCATATCACATGTGTGTGTTGGTTAATGGCGGCTTGTGGTCATATCACATGTGTGTGTTGGTTAATGGCGGCTTGTGGTCATATCACATGTGGGTGTTGGTTAATGGCGGCTTGTGGTCATATCACATGTGTGTGTTGGTTAATGGCGGCTTGTGGTCATATCACATGTGTGTGTTGGTTAATGGCGGCTTGTGGTCATATCACATGTGTGTGTTGGTTAATGGCGGCTTGTGGTCATATCACATGTGTGTGTTGGTTAATGGCGGCTTGTGGTCATATCACATGTGATGTGCATGTGATAAAAGCTCATTCGTTGTCTTTCCATTTTTAAACACTTTGTATTGCAGTTTTGCAAAGAAAGTGCTTTATAAATAAAGTTGGATTGAGTGATAGTGTTGAGGAAGGTGGAGGATGTGTTGGACACCCACAACATTCACAACAGTGACATCACAAGGTATAGTTATATCCATATATGGTCATCACCTGAGCCAGGTGTAGTTGATCATGTTGATGTCAATAATCTCAACTGACAAAATGTTCACATACACGTATTTCATCTACATTTCTACTACTCTATCATTTGTATTTGATTGTTTTTAATACTATATTCATATTTCAGTTCTTTCCGATGCAACACAAATGTGGACCGTCTGGAATTAATACAATTCTATTCTTATAAAAATAAATTCCATATAAACTGGGTATAGTTAATACGGGAGGACATGTTACATGTTATATTCTATATAAAGTCTGTATATATTAATACAGTGTCAGGATTGGCAGAGATCGCCTCCCCGTGTTCACAGCCCTCGTCCAGGTAGCCACGCCCCCTATCACGTCCCTCAGTCATGTCACCTTGGTTTCTCCAGCCCTCGTCCAGGTAGCCACGCCCCCTATCACGTCCCTCAGTCATGTCACCTTGGTTTCTCCAGCCCTCGTCCAGGTAGCCACGCCCCCTATCACGTCCCTCAGTCATGTCACCTTGGTTTCCCCAGCCCTCGTCCAGGTAGCCACGCCCCCTATCACGTCCCTCAGTCATGTCACCTTGGTTTCCCCAGCCCTCGTCCAGGTAGCCACGCCCTCTTGTTAGTTCTCAGCTGCAGCGCATCACCGTGATCTTCCCCCTCATGTTTTCCTGCCCTCTGATTGGCTGCCTGGGACCTCATTGTTCCACCTGTTATGTTCCTTGTGTTTAAATAGGCGGCGTCTTCTTTTGTTCGGCCAGTTCATTATATTCTGTTTCGTTGGTTGTTAGACTCGTACTTGTTTCACGTTTTGAGACTTGCTACTTGTTTCATGTTAGAGTTCTTCCTTGTTTCATGTGGATGAACAAGCGTCATGTTCCACCTCATGCCACCCTCAGGTTTTTGTAGTTAGGTATTTTGCTTTTGAGCTTTATGCGTTTCCATCTCAGTGATTTTTGTGTTACTGTATTTATCAGTAAAGACTCTTTATTTTGATACGTGTGTCATCGAGTCGTGCATTTGGGTTCATCTCCTAAGTCCCCGTTCCTCATTCCCCGCGTCAACCCGTGACATGTAGAATTATATATAAACTCTGTATATATTAATAAATTACATGTTATATTATATATCAACTCTGTATATATATATATTAAGTACATGTTCAATTATATATAAACTCTGTATATATTAACAGTACATGTTATATCCTCCTTAACTCTGTATGCATTAATAAAGTACATGTAATATTCCATATAAACTGGATATATTAGTACAGTACATGTTATATTCTCATAAGTTCTGTATCTATTAATAAAGTACATGTTATATTCTATATAAACTGTATATTTGAATACAGTACATGTTACATTATATATCAACTCTGTATATATATATTAAGTACATGTTATATTCTATATAAACTCTACTAAAGTACATGTTCTAACCTCATTGATGGCTACATAGTAGCGCGGCTGGCTGAAGATGGGCGGGTTGTCGTTCCGATCCCTCACGACGATCCGGACCTCGTGGAGGATGACCGTCCCCACCAGGAGGTTGGTGCACTGGACCTGGACCACAATGGTGGAGATGTCGTGGGGGGGCTATGGAGGAGAGAGAGGGAGAGATGGAGGGAGGGAGAGGGATAGAGGGATAGAGGGATAGAAAGGGAAAGAGAAAGAGAGAGAGAGAATAATAGAGGGGGGAGAGAGGGAGAGATGGAGGGAGAGGGGGGAGAGGGATAGAGGGATCGAGGGATAGAAAGGGAGAGAGAAAGAGAGAGAGAGAATAATAGAGGGGGGAGAGAGGGAGGGACAGAGAGAGGGTGAGAGAGGAAATGAGATGAGAGAGAGGGATAGCAAGAGAGAGGGAGAGGGAGAGAGAGAGAGAGAGAGAGAGAGAGAGAGAGAGAGAGAGAGAGAGAGAGAGAGAGAGAGAGAGAGAGAGAGAGAGAGAGAGAGAAGCAGAGAGATGAAGGGTTGTGAAATGACAAATAAAGGGGGAAATGGATAGGGAGAAGGGGGGAGAGAGAGAGAGAGAGAGAGAGAGAGAGAGAGAGAGAGAGAGAGAGAGAGAGAGAGAGAGAGAGAGAGAGAGAGAGAGAGAGAGAGAGAGAGAGAGAGCGAAGCAGAGAGACGAAGAGTTGTGAAATTACAAAATAATTTATCATATTCTCAACATATTCCCAACATATACCCAACATATACCCAACATATTCCCACCATATTCCCAACATATACCCAACATATACCCAACATATTCCCACCATATTCCCAACATATACCCAACATATTCCCAACATATACCCAACATATTCTCAACATATCCCCAATACCAAATACCCTTAATTCCATCTCCTGCCAGAACGTGGGTCTGTTCTACATCTGTTTTTAATTCTTTTTTTCTCTTCCATCTGCCTACTCGTTCAAAATGCAATAAGCAGTGAGGTAGTGAATGGGCCGGGAGCCAGAGTCGTAGTTTCAAATGCCAGCAGCTAAGACAGGCAACGCTACGGAGCTTTGGGAGGAGAAAGCGGAGTAGGGAGAATACTAATGAAGGGAGTATTCAGAGGAGACCTGGGAGAGGGGGGAGAGAGAGGGGGAGAGAGGGGGAGAGGGGGGAGAGAGGGGGAGAGAGGGAAAGGAAAAATATGTTGTTTAGAAATCTCCCGGAGAAGCCTGGTGCTCATCTCTCTCCCAGAAACCCCTTCACGATGAACTCTGTGGGCTTGTCAAACTGAACTGCTCTGGGGTCTGGTTTGGTGTTTAAAGATATCTGGTCCTGTATTCCTGTGGTTCAACCTGAGGTGACTCGGCCCAATATACACTGAAGTCAAAAGGGGCCAGACCCACGCGCTGTGTGGTCTGTGTGGTCTGTGTGGTCTAATAACACAAGCCAGTGTCTGTGTTACTATACAGAACGAAAGGTGGGAGTGGGGAGGGTCGACTGGACCTCATGGGTGGAACAGGGTCATTTAGAAGGCCCTCAGTGGAGCGCATACCTCCACCACACAAAAAGTCCCCTGGATCCGGATTTGGATTCGGACCTGCGCCAAAAATTAACTCAACCGTTCCATGGCCCATCAGTAATCTAACCACATGCACAGTCTGTACATAACTTATCTTGCTAACAGACAGACAAACAGACAGATTGTTACGGTCTGTGTTGTGACCTGATGCGCATTTGTGTTCATTTCTGTATTCATGTGTGCCGCATGTTTTTGTCTCTGTTCCTGGACGAGTACATCACTCTCCTGGGGATTAACTCCAGGTGCAACGCCCCCAGACCGCCCACCTAAGGACGTCACCCGGTGTTCCCCCAGGCCCCAGTTCTACCCCTGGAGCGGCTGAGGCTTGTCAGTCAATGACGGCCAGGACCAATGGGATCGGTCCTCTCCTCACGTAATGCGTGGCGCGCTGCTCCGCGGGAGGGACAGGGCTTTAACCTGAGCTGTCCCCCGTGCTGCGTCCCTCACTTTGTTAAGACAACACGTCTGGGCTTTGTATGTCTAAGCTGGTTAGACTCGTTATGTGTGCTACCGTAACGCGTGTTGGGGCACTCGTTGCTTTGCGTGGTTTTGTTTGGAGGTGGGTTCTTTGTTCTTTTATTATGTAGGTTTCACGCCACCCGAAACCAGCGCCACTTTGTAAAGGCCATGCTTATTTCCATTTTGTAACCGTTCTTTTTTCTGTCGATGTACCTTTCAACACCCGACCAATAAATATTGTGATTGGCCAGACTACATGGGCTCTTATGTTGCTGCCCTTACCCCTAGACTCACTAGGGTGTAACACAGACAAACAGACAGACAAACAGACAGACAAACAGACAGACAAACAGACCAAAAGACAGACAAACTGACAGACAAACAGACAGATCAAAAGACAGACAAACAGTGGTGAAAACATAACCTCTGGTCCATCTTCGATGGCGGAGGTAATTATAGTATTGACACAGCATGGCAATACATCCTACTATCAGTATGGAAACATGTTACTCTGTGATCTCCTGGTCCGATCATAGGTCAGGTCCACACGTTACATATTGTTTTCCTAACCCCTGACCCCGCTTGAACAATGTTCTCCTCAACAAGAACAAAGAGGAACCGGTCTTGCGCTGTAGCATGAAACTCATGAAGACCAGACCAGAGGGGTCTTTTTAAAGACAGTCCAGTTAAGCGGTGGACATGTGGAGGACAGCATGAAGGCCTCACGTCTCGGTCCAGGATGCGTCCGGTGCTGTTGAGGAAGAGCCTCTGCTGGCCTGGGTCCAGGATCACCCAGTACTCGTAGTTTTCCAGCAGGGTCAGAGAGATGGTGCTGCCCGGGTCTCTGGCCCGGCCGTTGATCTGCATGTTCTCCACCAGCACGGTACCTGAGGGACGCAGAACAGACAAAGGGGCCGACGGTCAGTAAAACAGAGCCCATCATCGTGGGAGGAAAGAGTCAGTCTGTCAGGGAATCATTTGGAAGTCTCATTGTCAGGTGATTGTTTAAGCAGAAAAGAACCCATCCATCACACAGTGCAATTACCCAGTGATGAGGAGACAATAGAGCCCTGATTTTCACATTCACTGATTTATTCAGGCTTTAAAACACAATGCAGAGATGTCAGACGTTTCATCCTGAGAAGGTTCTTTAGTTCAACTTTGTTCTCTCCTCTGATCAGCGGTGCTAAGATTAATTATTTCAAACGCCTGAAGGTCTTTCTACTGATGTGCTTAGCAGCACAGAAGCAAGATCCAGATTTCCCATTGAAGCCTGTTGTTGTTCTTAGAAGACGTCGCCCATTGAGAGGAATGAAAAAGCGAGAGTTTAAATGTTTGGAATGACAGAAACAACTCAGTGTTTATCAGAAAATAAACAGTAAACCATGGAAATGCGTCAGGAGGTCTCACGTCTCAAAGTTCTTATCCATTGATAAAACAACGACACCTCATCAGCTGTGTCTCTCAGGTGTGTGTGGTTAGTTCTGACAGGTGTGTGTCTCACAGGTGTGTGTCTCCCAGGTGTGTGTCTCCCAGGTGTGTGTGGTTAGTTCTTACAGGTGTGTGTCTCCCAGGTGTGTGTCTCCCAGGTGTGTGTCTCCCAGGTGTGTGTCTCCATGGTGTGTGTCTCCCAGGTGTGTGTCTCCCAGGTGTGTGTCTCCATGGTGGGTGTCTGACAGGTGTGTGTCTCACAGGTGTGTGTCTCCCAGGTGTGTGTCTGACAGGTGTGTGTCTCCCAGGTGGGTGTCTCCATGGTGGGTGTCTGACAGGTGTGTGTCTCACAGGTGTGTGTCTCCCAGGTGTGTGTCTCCCAGGTGTGTGTCTCCATGGTGGGTGTCTGACAGGTGTGTGTCTCACAGGTGTGTGTCTCCATGGTGGGTGTCTGACAGGTGTGTGTCTCACAGGTGTGTGTCTCCCAGGTGTGTGTCTCCATGGTGGGTGTCTGACAGGTGTGTGTCTCCCAGGTGTGTGTCTCCCAGGTGTGTGTCTCCATGGTGGGTGTCTGACAGGTGTGTGTCTCACAGGTGTGTGTCTCCATGGTGGGTGTCTGACAGGTGTGTGTCTCACAGGTGTGTGTCTCCCAGGTGTGTGTCTCACAGTGGGACTTCTACGGGTCAACCATCCTTTCCTGTTCATGTGACTGCAGGGGACAGGATATTAATACTAATATTAATACGTTACTGATTGATATTCGAGGGACGTTTTCATAATCATAATAATATATGTCGAAGACATATTTAAACAGTATATTTTATAAAGTATTTTCTTTTTATTGATATAGTATATTATATACTATGTGTTGATGTTGCTGTATCAATTAACTAAACAAATGAATTAAATATATATTCCTTATTCCAACATGTGGTTTCGTCAAAGGCTTCTACAAACAGAATGAGATAAATATATCAATATACACAAGACCTCGGAAGAAGGCAATATTATTCTCAACGGAAAGAGAGAGAGAGAGAGAGAGAGAGAGAGAGAGAGAGAGAGAGAGAGAGAGAGAGAGAGAGAGAGAGAGAGAGAGAGAGAGAGAGAGAGAGAGAGAGAGAGAGAGAACTGGTGGAGGGAGAGAGTTGAAAACAGGAAACACTTTTCAAAGTTACAGTAATTCACACAAACAACCTGGCCCCAGTTAGACTGATAAGAGTCTGGTTGAAGCAGCCTCACCTGGCCCCAGTTAGACTGATAAGAGTCTGGTTGAAGCAGCCTCACCTGGCCCCAGTTAGACTGATAAGAGTCTGGTTGAAGCAGCCTCATCTGGCCCCAGTCAGACTGATTAGAGTCTGGTTGAAGCAGCCTCACCTGGCCTCAGTCAGACTGATTAGAGTCTGGTTGAAGCAGCCTCACCTGGCCCCAGTCAGACTGATTAGAGTCTGGTTGAAGCAGCCTCATCTGGCCCCAGTCAGACTGATTAGAGTCTGGTTGAAGCAGCCTCATCTGGCCCCAGTTAGACTGATAAGAGTCTGGTTGAAGCAGCCTCACCTGGCCCCAGTCAGACTGATTAGAGTCTGGTTGAAGCAGCCTCATCTGGCCCCAGTCAGACTGATTAGAGTCTGGTTGAAGCAGCCTCATCTGGCCCCAGTCAGACTGATTAGAGTCTGGTTGAAGCAGCCTCATCTGGCCCCAGTCAGACTGATTAGAGTCTGGTTGAAGCAGCCTCATCTGGCCCCAGTTAGACTGATAAGAGTCTGGTTGAAGCAGCCTCACCTGGCCCCAGTCAGACTGATTAGAGTCTGGTTGAAGCAGCCTCATCTGGCCCCAGTCAGACTGATTAGAGTCTGGTTGAAGCAGCCTCATCTGGCCCCAGTCAGACTGATTAGAGTCTGGTTGAAGCAGCCTCATCTGGCCCCAGTCAGACTGATTAGAGTCTGGTTGAAGCAGCCTCATCTGGCCCCAGTCAGACTGATTAGAGTCTGGTTGAAGCAGCCTCACCTGGCCCCAGTCAGACTGATTAGAGTCTGGTTGAAGCAGCCTCATCTGGCCCCAGTCAGACTGATTAGAGTCTGGTTGAAGCAGCCTCACCTGGCCCCAGTCAGACTGATTAGAGTCTGGTTGAAGCAGCCTCACCTGGCCCCAGTCAGACTGATTAGAGTCTGGTTGAAGCAGCCTCACCTGGCCCCAGTCAGACTGATTAGAGTCTGTGGGTCCTTAATCAAGGAACACAGGGTAAACCAGCCATCACCACACACACGTGAGAGCAATGTGAATGTGTCAGCCCTTACCACCTGTACAACCATGATCTAACCCTGCATTAAGCTAGTTTCTAACCAGCCACACACTACAAAAACAAACATATATTCCCTATCTTCTTTTTTTTAATCAAACCTCTAATTAAACCAGTTTTGTGCTTGAGATGTCACTATGTCAATGACATTTCAGTCACATGACCCTTCTGCTTCTCCCTGTGACCGCCCCCCCTCCCCAGGTGGTGAAATAGGAGCTCTTTAAGAGCCTGTGGATACGGTTCAAAATAAAGCAGACAGTGATATGAATTACAGCTCATAGAATTGATGTCATTATCGATATAACGATATACACTCAACATGTGAGCTGTACCAATGTAGGCCATTTGTATACATGCTTGTATATCAATTACTTGTTTTAATTTTTAATTTCTACCCATAGCACTATAATACATATTTCAGCTCCTGCTGTCCAGAAGCGGGGTCGTTGCATGATAATAATTCAAGCAATGACCTCTTTTCTATTGATAAGGGGCTGGGTATCCAGGGGTTGGACAGTGACGCTGTTGTTGCCGCCTTGCCGAGGCTAAACTTTCCGTTTGAATGACTTTAATGATCATCTCCAAGAAGGGGAGGAAATCCTGGGCAGAGGGCTCCGTTGTGTGAGGACTCAGACTCTGGGGTTCTACATTACACACATATATATATATAAGGAAACACAGGAGCTTCTGGTCTCATGTGAAGGAGCACCGGTTTCTTCGGTGTGTTTTCTTTCAGAGCAACTCAACACAAATGCGGCCGATTTCAGACGCAGTCCAAAGAAGAAGCACACAATCCATGCCTTGGTTTAAATGTAAACACAGAAGACTCAGATTGTAATCTAGGGTTGGAGCTTTTAGTTTCTATGCACCACATATCTGGAACAAACTTCAATCTTCTTGACACATCCGAGGTCTGCCTCAAGACTTAAATAAAAATAAATAAAAATAGGGCTTAAAAGACACTTTCATCCAAAGTGATCTCCATATGGAGGTACAAATCTTCCTCATCAATGTCTAGTCTGCAGGGGTTGAACCCACAACCTCCAGACTGTGAGTCAAACACCCAGGACCTCTTTATATAGGCAGCACAACCCTGGGCTAGAACCCAGGACCTCTTTATATAGGCAGCATAACCCTGGGCTAGAACCCAGGACCTCTTTATATAGGCAGCACAACCCTGGGCTTAAACCCAAGACCTCTTTATATAGGCAGCACAACCCTGGGCTAGAACCCAGGACCTCTTTATATAGGCAGCACAACCCTGGGAGTGAACCCAGGACCTCTTTATATAGGCAGCACAACCCTGGGAGTGAACCCAGGACCTTCAGGCTTACCCAGCACAACTCAGCACCCTTTCAACTGGGATTGTGTTGTCCCGTCTATGTAAGGCCCTCTGACCTCTATGTTGATTCAGAGCAGAACCTACCTAGCCTCCATCTTAAAACAGATCATTTCAGTAAAGAATCAACATACTCAACTATGAACTGCACTGTGTCCATACTCACCCATCAGGACCACACTTCCCAGACTCCTCCTGGGGAAATCATGGGGACCGTTGTTAGGGCAGAGAAAGCACATTGACATATGTCATTACCTCCGCCATCAAACACCATGGCCAAATGGGATTGCGCTGCTGTTCTCTTGAGTCCCAGTCAATGGACGTATTTCAACGAGACAAAGTCAAAACAATGAGGTCGAAAATGTAAAAAAAGAGTTAATAGAGTCTTCTACAATATGGTTTGCTTTCAATCGTGACACTGTAAGTGTGTGTGTGTGTGTGTGTGTGTGTGTGTGTATACCCATGGATTTTAAAACACCAATAGGGATCATATTTATCTTCCTGGTTTTACGGTTTGTGTTTTATTTTCAGCACAGATCTGCCTCTTGCCACGACAGACAAGAACATTTCAGGAATAACTTCATAAAAAAACCCGATAAATAAAAAATAATAAATAAATGCAGCAGGTCTATCTTCAGCAGCATGTGGTCAGTGGCCCTCATCTGCACACATCCTGTGGAAGGACGCGTGTGATGGGGCTTCACAGCGGAGCTGAGAGGAGACAGGCTTTCATTCCACATGTCAATAGAGCAGCAGTCCCCAGACGGATGCTCAGATACTGGAGGTTTGAAGACGGGTTCTGAAGGAACCCGGCTGGGGAGCAGGTGACGCCGGTTTCATTCTCGATGACGTGTTCCTGGTAGGGGTGGGCATGCGGTCTAGGAAGGAAGGAACCTGCCTGGAGGTTTCACCGCTTTGAGTTTGACATTCTCACGCCATTGGCAAAGATCTTGGAGAGATGGCGATATTGATTCTGAACAGCTCCATACATATTCATTATGAATATGAATGATTTAACAAGCAGCCTCAGAAGGAGAAGCCGATAGTTGCAAACGTCCAAAGCGGTGGATAAACGCTGCAGCGTATCAGTTAACACCCTGGGGTGGAAGGTGATGTCACATTTGATTTTTGAAAATATTGGTTTTGAAAAACATCTCCATTCAGAAATGAAAAAGGGGAGGAAGACAAAAGAGGCAAGAGTAGACGAAGGAAAATGACCTTGACAATCTTACCAAACTTCACCTGAGAGCTTCCACATAGAACTCCCACAGCATGTCACATGACCACAAGGCGTGTCACATGACCCGGCCGTCTAAGTCACCTCACCGTGACAACCAGCACTGTATTTTATATTTGGCTAATTGATTTCATCAAGCGATGAATGTGATGAATTAACCGGCGTACCTTTCACCCAAACTGATCCATTAGAATGGACCAGTCCTATCATTAACCCCCAAACTGATCCATTACAATGGACCAGTCCTATCATTAACCCCCAAACTGATCCATTAGAATGGACCAGTCCTATCATTAACCCCCAAACTGATCCATTACAATGGACCAGTCCTATCATTAACCCCCAAACTGATCCATTAGAATGGACCAGTCCTATCATTAACCCCCAAACTGATCCATTAGAATGGACCAGTCCTATCAAACTGATCCATTAGAATGGACCAGTCCTATCATTAACCCCCAAACTGATCCATTAGAATGGACCAGTCCTATCATTAACCCCCAAACTGATCCATTAGAATGGACCAGTCCTATCATTAACCCCCAAACTGATCCATTAGAATGGACCAGTCCTATCATTAACCCCCAAACTGATCCATTAGAATGGACCAGTCCTATCATTAACCCCCAAACTGATCCATTAGAATGGACCAGCCCTATCATTAACCCCCAAACTGATCCATTAGAATGGACCAGTCCTATCATTAACCCCCAAACTGATCCATTAGAATGGACCAGCCCTATCATTAACCCCAAACTGATCCATTAGAATGGACCAGTCCTATCATTAACCCCCAAACTGATCCATTAGAATGGACCAGTCCTATCATTAACCCCCAAACTGATCCATTAGAATGGACCAGTCCTATCATTAACCCCCAAACTGATCCATTAGAATGGACCAGTCCTATCATTAACCCCCAAACTGATCCATTAGAATGGACCAGCCCTATCATTAACCCCCAAACTGATCCATTAGAATGGACCAGTCCTATCATTAACCCCCAAACTGATCCATTAGAATGGACCAGTCCTATCATTAACCCCCAAACTGATCCATTAGAATGGACCAGTCCTATCATTAACCCCCAAACTGATCCATTAGAATGGACCAGTCCTATCATTAACCCCCAAACTGATCCATTAGAATGGACCAGTCCTATCATTAACCCCCAAACTGATCCATTAGAATGGACCAGTCCTATCATTAACCCCCAAACTGATCCATTAGAATGGACCAGCCCTATCATTAACCCCCAAACTGATCCATTAGAATGGACCAGTTCTATCATTAACCCACAAACTGATCCATTAGAATGGACCACTCCTATCAAACGGTTTAACCCACAAACTCATGTCAGTGTAATATTGTTTGAGTAGTTATATCTATCAGCTGACCCCACCAATTTCGAGAAACCTTGAGACCATTCAGTGAAATTGGAATAATATTGTATTTGGATGTTGTGATGCTCATAGCGATGCTAACGTCACACAACATCTTAGAGTCCCAATTGGTGATCAATTCTTCTCCAGACTCATTTTCTCCGTGGTCATTAAAGTCTCATTCATGGACAATTATTGCCAACCTACTGGAAACACTGTACCTAATTCCACTGTAGAAGTCTTGGCTCTTGGCCCACAGGGGACTTGATGGCGGAATGAGAAGAGAAGTGGTAGAACTTGTGAAGGTTCCTCCTGGGCCTTCAGCTCACCATCCAAGAGATGGATGATTGTTATATTCCAAAGATCCGAGTAAGGCAGCCGTCAGCCGACCAAAGGAGATTTTAAATAATCTCTGGTGCTCACTAGGTGCCCCGATCAGACGGCTCTCTGTAAAGCAACAATCGAAAGCCATTAATGAAAAAGGTCTGTCAAGAGAAGCAGCCATGCAGATCGGCCCAAGCTAACTGGTTATTAGAGAGAGGGGATTCCCTCAGTGACATCTCATGTTGGACAGCAGCTAGAGGACCACCGAAGGGCTGTCCTCATCCAAGAGGTCAGACTACTCCACAGCATCTCTGTTCCATTCTAAAGAGGTTTAGTGAAGCATCTTATAGCGTGGTCCATTGTAAAACATATTCAGATATCAACTGACCGTTCATTTAAATACCATTCATATCAACACCATTTGGATAAATACCATTCGTATAAATACCATTCGTATAATTAGTTTGACTCTATCCTGTTCCTTTCTACATGTTCTATTGGTAATTTAAGACAACGGCGTCACAGGGTGGAGAGACGAAACCTCCACCCGGACGGAGCTTTAGCTAAAGAAACACCTCCAGGGATGTGACGGAGGCTGGAGATGGAAAGTCCACGAGTCTATACACGTTTTGTGTAGCAGCGCAGCGTCCCTCGAGAAGCAGGAAGGCGAATGTAAAGTCAAACAAGGGAAGAAGACCTCTATGAGGCAGCTTATATGGACACATGGAATTGTATATAGAACAGATCTATTGTCCGTATTTAGAGCGTGGACCTCAAGGCCATCAGGCCTGCTGCTGATACTGTCGTCGAGATGGAGCTTCTGCTCGGCGGACGAAGACAAAGGGAGGCTGACTGACGCTGCATAAATCTTCAGTCTCTCTCTCTCTCTCTCTCTCTCTCTCTCTCTCTCTCTCTCTCTCTCTCTCTCTCTCTCTCTCTCTCTCTCTCTCTCTCTCTCTCTCTCTCTCTCTCTCTCTCTCTCTCTCTCTCTCTCTCTCTCTCTCTCTCTCGGTGCTGAGACTTGAAACTGTTGAGAATCTGCTGCTGGTATTGCTGTGTGTGTGTCTCTATATCAAGTATTTATGAATCTTGATATAAAGTCTTTATGAATGTCAATATCAAGTATTTTTGAATCTCTATATCAAGTCTTTATGAATCTCTATATCAAGTCTTCATGAATCTCAATATCAAGTATTAATTAATATATGTATTCTGATTTTGTTCAGAACACATCCAGTTACGGAATGGTGTATGTAGGTATGTTTACTAACAAATTAATAAAGACAAATATGGATAAGAGCGTAAGGATTAGCCTTTTTATAACAACAAAACCGATATGGGGGTGGAAAATTTGTTGGATTTCTTCAATATGATAAATAAGAGCTGAAGAAACTTAAGATCATCAGATCATATGCTAGATGATAATACGATCATATGCTAGATGATAATACGATCATATGCTAGATGATAATACGATCATATGCTAGATGATAATACGATCATATGCTAGATGATAATACGATCATATGCTAGATGATAATACGATCATATGCTAGATGATAATACGATCATATGCTAGATGATAATACGATCATATGCTGGATGATAGCATACTATGAAGTTCAAACTGATGGGGTGAGGAGACGTTAGAACATCCATTGAACATCCATTGGTAGCATCAGTATCATCTGCTGTTCCACCCTCAGACGAGGGTCAATCCGCTCCATGAGGTCAACAGGGTCAGACATGAAGCCACCACATTCACAAAGACAAACAGGGATGACAGGGATGTACTGGACCCCAGCACACACTCCCCCATGCACCCAGACCCTGTTCACACACAGGAGTCAGACCCCAGCACACACTCCCCCATGCACCCAGACCCTGTTCACACACTCCCCCATGCACCCAGACCCTGTTCACACACAGGAGTCAGACCCCAGCACACACTCCCCCATGCACCCAGACCCTGTTCACACACAGGAGTCAGACACAACCTCTTCCACTTTAGAATTGTTCCACTTGGTGTGTAAACAGCCCTTCGTTAGGCCAAGCGAACTCGGTGAACAAATAGGTCGTCGCAAACTCAACAAATTGTCCTCCAGTCAATTAAAACCCTATAAGGGTGGTCCCGCCTGGCGAGGATCTGTCCCACTGAGGGGCCAACAATAGATGCACTCTGTGTTACTGGAAATAGCTTTGGCTCAAATCCTATCTCATATATTATCATATATATTATGTCAAATATATTATGGAATGGCTTATATGATGGGATATATATATATATATATATATATATATATATATATATATACTGTATATATATATATATATATATATACTGTATATATACACTGTATATAACAGACAACAGTGTACCACAGTCTTACATTGTATTGATGGAAGATGAGGGACAGGAGAAGGTGTCAGCCTGAGGTTCAGGAGGAGGTTCTCTAGAACCTTCTCAGACCCGTCCTGTTCTTCCCTTATTGACTCCCAGAGTATTAGATCTCCTCCCAACGAACAAGCAGCAGAATGCCTCAGCGCCACACGCTGTGTTGTTGTTGTGCATCATGTAGCTTTAAAACGCCTTTTTCAGGACCACAGAGAAGGAATCCATTCCAGGGGTTATTTGGGCATTATTATCAGTATATTATATATTATATTATCAGTATATTTTTATCACAAACATGAACCCCAGAGGGGCCAACAAATATACATCATCTGCTCAAAATATGGCAGGAAAATAGAAAATGTCCCGTCCTTTGGAGCCAGGATTCTACAGTCGATCATTTATGTGGCGGTTGGCTTCCCCTTTTTGCACATTGAATTTTTTATGTTTCTAAAGAAAATAGAAAAAAAGTCCAATGCTACCGTTTTAATTACTGTCATTCTTTGGTTCCCTCCGAGGATCCATATTTAACCTGCCTAGAGAACACCTCCAGGACCAGCAGGCAAACAGACACCAACCTTAACCCGCTGTACATCTACATCTGGAGGATTCAATCCTCTTTATTGGTCACATGTCCACACAGTGAAATGAGTTCCTCTGCATTGAACCCACCCTAGTATCAGGAGCAGTGAACCCACCCTAGTATCAGGAGCAGTGAACCCACCCTGGTATCAGGAGCAGTGAACCCACCCTGGTATCAGGAGCAGTGAACCCACCCTGGTATCAGGAGCAGTGGGCAGCTATTGCACCCGGGGAGAAGTGTTGGGATCTTGTTCCTTGTTCCTTGGATCTGGAATTGGCATTTTGGGGACTTGAACCAGCGACCCTCCGGTTCCCAAGCCAAGTCTCAACAGACTAAGCTACTGCCGTCCCCCTCCATACATTTTAAACCATTAAGCAGATAACACATTCACATTCAACAAAGCTTGGTTTTTTAAGCTCCATAATAATGTAGCTCTATGCTAATGTAGCCTAATGTTTTTTTCTCCAAGCGCCAACGAACCTTGATGCTAAATCAGAGCGGATAAAAGCCTTTTTTTCTCAGCGCTATGCTAATGTCGCCTTATCTGTGCTGCTAGTGCCGAGCAGCGCCGGCGCTAAATCAAATGCGTAACTCAAAGCGCTCTGATTAGCTTCGAGTCGCTGAGCCGCTATCTCGAGCTCTCACTCACGTACGTTTATTATCCCCACAATTAAAACCCTCGGAACACAGATAAACAATACACAACGCCACGCGCTCACAGAGGAACCGAGAACACCGCCGCCTCTCAGGAGGTTTAGGTTCCTTATTTTACCAGCGAGGAACCAGAGGGGATAAGTGATTATTCCGCTAGAGCGTTAAGGGAGGAGAGATCAAGGCTGCTACCACTGCTACCGCTAGCCTCCGCCACTAGCCCTGAACCACATCCCAGCAGCGTAACTTGTTGCTCTTCTGCATCTCGTTAGCAAAACCTCCAGCTGCTGATGAGGGGGAGACGTTTGGGGGGGAATTGATATAGATTTTTGGAATTCCAGGGGTTAATTACCATGTTAGATATAATTTAGGCCTCTATGTGGTGTCTTTGTATAACGTTGATATACCATTTAGATTATTTAGATTCTCATTATATTTGATTTAATTAATACAAGTAATACATTTTCTATACTTTTGTTTGTTTTTAATTACTGGGGTCAATTAAGGTATTAGATATAAGCTCTGGTCGGTCTAATTTTGGAATTTTGGAGCTTGGGAAAAGTTTCAAATTGTATTTTTCTTTTGGTCCGTTTAGGATTCCAGCGGTTCATTTGGATATTGGATGTGAGCTCTGGTCGGCTGGCGGTCCGACCATCAGGGGTTCGTCTGGCAACACAGCGGTACGGAGAACGCACAATCTCCCTCTTTGTTTGCTCTTAGTATTATTTTGTTGTTTTGTTGTTGTTGTTTTCAGCTTCCAGGTCAGTGATGAGGTCACCATGACATCACAATGTGAACACACAGCTGTGCACATCCTGTATGCAATCAGGGAGATTTAAATCAGATTGTGTGTACAGGATTCTAATCTTGCATAATGAAATCTGCAAACCACCAGTTTTATATTCTATTATATTCCTGCAGTGTGACGGATGAAGAACGGATTTAGTGGTGAAACGCGGCGGCTGATCATTCCATTGTCTGCCGGAGTAACGTGATGATTCAGGCTCATCGCCGTGCATGACAAATGAATCTCCGTAACGTCATTACCGCCTAGAAATGCAAATGAGCGGACAACTCGTTGTCCACAAGATACTAAACAGAACGAGGATGTCTCACAGGACCGTAGAAGATGTTCACTTGAGTCCTCTTAATGTCTTCTCACCACCAGAACTCCAACGACCGGCTGCTTGATAATTCTACAACATTTTGTCAATTGGACCGAGATGGCAGCCTTGTTCTTCTTATCTGGATCACAAGATTGAAGCCCTCTTACAGAAATGTCCTAATTTTCACTGCAAATTCTTAGAAGGAAAGACGAAGGGTAAAACGAAGAGTCGCTAAAGCCGGTATTCCAACAAGACCACACCTGCTAACAGCCACCATACGCTATCTGGTAATCACTGGAGCTTCACAGCTGAGACAGAGAAGTCACCGGACGGCTGTGGACGGCTACCCGCATGCTGAAACATCGACATCTACGACCTCGGCACGCCCAGAGTCATGGACAGGATCACAGAGCGTCGTCTGAAGCTCGTCTGACTACACTGAGGGAGACCAAGCAGGACGCTGCCTCCAGGGAGAAGAAGAAGGCTGACCTTAGTGGACCTCAAGAAGGACACCTGCCTCACAACCACAGAGGAGCTGTATGCCTGCATGGTGGATAGGGATGGGTGGAGGAAGTGATGTGACTACCACCCAGCGACCCGACATGACAGTAGTATTAGTAGAATTATTCTAAATTTTAGTCTGACATAATTTGTATTATTAGTAGTATTAGTCTTTACTGCTAAGGTCTGACACATTGAGTTTGAAACAGACTGGTCCGTGTTCCGGGTCCAGGCCAGGTCATCGGAAATCTGTAGACCAAGGAAATGGAAGCAGCTGACGACTTCCACCGGTGTCCCATCCAGGCTGATGGTGGAGTGGGGGCCCCGTCCAGGCTGATGGTGGAGTGGGGGCCCCGTCCAGGCTGATGGTGGAGTGGGGGCCCCGTCCAGGCTGATGGTGGAGTGGGGGCCCAGTCCAGGCTGATGGTGGAGTGGGGGCCCCGTCCAGGCTGATGGTGGAGTGGGGGCCCCGTCCAGGCTGATGGTGGAGTGGGGGCCCCGTCCAGGCTGATGGTGGAGTGGGGGCCCCGGTGGCTCCTGAAGTCCACCATGAGCTCCTTGGTCTGGCTGACGTTCAGTGCGAGGCTGTTGTCCTCACACCATCCTGTCAGCCAGACTAGGCTGACAGGATCATCTCTGTACTCTGTTTCGTCGTCCTCGCTTATCAGGCAGATGACTGTGGTGTCGTCTGCAAACTTGATAATCCGGGAACGATGGTGTTGAACGCCAATGTGTTCTGAGTGGAGTATTTGCGTCAGAGGTTCACATGAAAGCTTCATCGGATGGAGAAAATAGAAATAGGACTAGTCGGGCATCAATTAAAGTAGAAAACAGACAAGGGCTGACAGCCAGTTCCTCACGGTGTGTTTGAACTGGGACTTAACTTCAGAGAGAAACAGGAGCCGATGGATGTGGGGGACATTGTGACAACGATGAGTATAAAAAAAGGAGGATGAAAGACGAAGAGAAACTAAAAGATAGAGACGTAGACGGAGCAAAATGGTGGCTAAATGAGGCGGCGGGAGGGGCCAGAGAGGGCAGAACTAATGGCAGGTCGCTGACGGGGAAACGGAGCATGAGGGACTGAGTTAATTTGGGAGACTGAGTGGGTGATGATTCCTCGGTGGGCGTCATTAGCCATTCCAGAACAAACTCTCATATTCATTAATCCCACTGCAGCCACAGACCTATTCCACTCCCCTGAGAACCTCTGAGGACACCCTGGGGGCTGGAAGTTCTCTCTCTCTCTCTCTCTCTCTCTCTCTCTCTCTCTCTCTCTCTCTCTCTCTCTCTCTCTCTCTCTCTCTCTCTCTCTCTCTCTCTCTCTCTCTCTCTCTCTCTCTCTCTCTCTCTCTCTCTCTCTCTCTCTCTCTCACCCAAACTGTAACACCCAGAAGTGGTCAACCTACCGTTGGAACTTTCTTCATCGATGGTTACGATGGTGGCTGGAGGACCATCGCGGAACAGCTTACACTCTGCACCAAAGAAGAAGAAGAAGAAGAAGAGACAGAGTCAGGGACAATAACACATAACCCGAGTACTGCTTCATGCTCTCAAGGTAGCTCACCACCGGATGAGGTAAAGAGAACAAAACAAGACACTTTGCCGTCTTACAGTCGTAATCAGTTATTAGTTATTA
>CM051018.1:2718291-2723291 GCA_027704905.1 Muraenolepis orangiensis
ACGCTTTTTGATAAGCCACCAAACCAACAACATTACAAATGAGATCCTTCTTCCTACGGTTAAAGGACCAAGGAACGGTCTTTCAATTACAAACATGAATGTTTTATTATTCCTGCGTCACACCACTTCTCCCCCTCATCGGGTTGAGGGAGGAGGTTCCCCTTGAAGACAGGACGGGTCTCTGAGGGACACGGCGTCCCCTGGGGACGGCCCTCCTCTCACGCTTGTTCCACAGCTTCAGACAACAACATGGAGGACGCTCTAAATAACCACGGACGCCATCGCAGCCGCAAGTGGGTCAGACCGGGAGACGAGGGGTTAACACTCCTCATAGAGACACTGAGGGAGGAGAACACCGGGGGGGGGGGGGGGGGGTGTTTGGTGTGGGGTGTGTGCTTGGTGTTGGTGTGTGTGTGTGTGTGTGTGTGTGTGTGTGTGTGTGTGTGTGTGTGTGTGTGTGTGTGTGTGTGTGAGTGTTTGGTGTGGGTGTGTGTGTGTGTGTGTGTGTGTGTGTGTGTGTGTGTGTGTGTGTGTGGGGGGGGGGGGAGGGCAGGTGATTGGTGTGTGTGTAACTGGTGTGTGTATGACTGGTGTGTGTGTGTGTGGGGGGGAGTGATTGGTGTGTGTGTGTGGGTGTGGGTGTGTGTTACTGGTGTGTGTGTTACTGGTGTGTGTGTGTGTGTGGGGAACGACAACGGTGTGTGTGTGGGTGTGTGTGTGTGTGTGGGTGTGTGTGAGGGAAGGGCGTGTGTGTAAGGGTCTATGATAATTAAGAGTAATTGCTTACTTGTTTTGTAACGATTTTTAGATCAGAGGAAGCTGTTTTGTGCAATCTGTGAAATGTGTGTGTGTGCTTCATGAGTGTGTATGTGGTATGTGTGTGTGTGTATGTGGGTATGTGTGTGTGTGCTTCATGCGTGTGTATGTGGGTATGTGTGTGTGTGCTTCATGCGTGTGTATGTGGGTATGTGTGTGTGTGCTTCATGCGTGTGTATGTGGGTATGTGTGTGTGCGTGTGTGTGTGTATGTGGGTATGTGTGTGTTTGTGTGTGTGTGTGTGTGTGTGTGTGTGTGTGTGTGTGTGTGTGTGTGTGTGTGTGTGTGTGTGTGTGTGTGCGCACGTGTGCGATCGTATCGAGTATTTATACTATATATTAAAGTGTATAATTAGTGTCTTATAGTGTATATATACAATATAGTATAGTGTATTATAGTGTGTATATATAGTTTAGATTTAAGTGTATGATTAGAGTATTTTACTGTAGTATATAATATAGTATTACAGTTAGAGTAGCCAGTAAATGAAACTGAAACTACAATTACAGAGGATCCAACACACACACACCCCACCTCCCCCCCCAAACCACACACACACACACACACACCCCACCTCCCCCCCCCAAACCACACACACACACACACACACACCACACACACACACACACACACACACACACACACACCACACACACACACACACACACACACACACACACACACACACACACACACACACACACACACACACACACACACACACACACCCCACCTCCCCCCCCAAACCACACACACACACACACACACACACACACACACACACACACACACACACACACACACCACACACACACACACACACACACACACACACACACACACACACACACACACACACACACACACACACACACACACACACACACACACACACACCCTACCTATCCCCCCAAACCACACACACACACACACACACACACACACCCCACCTCCCCCCCCAAACCACACACACACACACACACACCCCACCTATCCCCCCCCCACACACACACACACACACACACACACACACACACACACACACACACACACACACACACATCCCACCTCCCCCCCCAAACCACACACACACACATACACAAGTGTGCACCCACACACACTCCCAAACACACACCCTCCCATCCCCCTCCCAGCCCACACACACAATCACACACAATCACCTGGAAAGAAGCTTCAGACTGATCCTCTTATGAGGCCCTGCCTGAAGAACCACAGGGGGCCACAGGGGGCAGTAACGAGGTTTACCCAGGGGACAGCGCTCAGATCCTGGGAGATAGAGCCACTAGACTGGGGGGGAGGGGATAAAATACACACAATACACAACACAAAATACAGTCTTACTAAGCTTACTAAGCTGCAGGTAACAGGTCTTATCTGGGGAACCAGAGAGAGAGAGAGAGAGAGAGAGAGAGAGAGAGAGAGAGAGAGAGAGAGAGAGAGAGAGAGAGAGAGAGAGAGAGAGAGAGAGAGCTGGCCTGCTGGGTGTAACACCTCCATTCTTTCTGCCAACAAGTCGGGACAACGCTGGGTGGAAGCCAAGAGACAAATTAAATGATACACACAGGAAAACAAGCTAGCACTGAGAGACAGTATCACTCTCTCACACACACACACACACACATACACACACACACACACACACACACACACACACACACACGTCAGGGTTATGTGGGTCTCTGTCAGTAATTCCCTCTAAAATCCGCCCATTGCAGCAGAGCAGATCTGCTGATGCTTTCTGTCACCAGAAGCTCCTGTTCAACTTGGCTGAGTGTCAGCAGCCAATCAGACGATGAGGATATAGAAATGAGTGGCGGGATCTCAAGGACGTTACAACAGCTCCTAGTCATCTATCACTCAGGAGAGCTAGCATCTAGCACGCTGGCTAGCATGTGGCTAGCATGTAGCACGCTGGCTAGCATGTTGCACACTGGCTAGCATGTAGCATGCTGGCTTGCAAGTAGCACGTTGGCTAGCATGTTGCATGCTGGCTAGCATGTGGCACCCTGGCTAGCATGTAGCATGCTAGCTTGCAACATGCTGGCTAGCATGTAGGGGTGTGTGTGTGTGTCCAGGGTGTGTGTGTGTGTGTACACAATACAGCATCCAGGGTGTGTGTGTGTGTGTACACATT
The DNA here is from genome assembly GCA_027704905.1 of Muraenolepis orangiensis. Lineage (NCBI taxonomy): Eukaryota > Metazoa > Chordata > Actinopteri > Gadiformes > Muraenolepididae > Muraenolepis > Muraenolepis orangiensis. The sequence goes on from CM051018.1 coordinate 2,721,263, forward strand.
AGAGCATCCAGGGTGTGTGTGTGTGTGTGTGTGTGTGTGTGTGTGTGTGTGTGTCTGTGTGTGTGTGTGTGTGACCTTTCGTTACGCTTTGGCTAGGATGTAGGGATCCTCCGCTATCACAGACTTGAAATACACACGTTAAGATGGTTTGCGTGCACACACACACACACAGCATGTAGCATGCTAGCATGTAGCATGTAGCATGGCTAAATCCTCATTTTCTGAGCGACATCCAGAGAGCGTCTTCCAGCTGTCAGAGAACAGCGGAGCTACCTGACTGGTTAGCTTGTCAACAAAACAGGCGTTTCCATGGAGTCTGACGTGTTGAATCACAAATAGTCTCTGAAGGTGTTGGAGACAACCTTGTAGAAATGCAGTGAGCACAATGAAGTCATCCTCACCCTGGTGGGGGACTGCCAGAGGCCGTGGTCCTGCCGTCTCCCGGGCTCAAACCCGGTCTCCCGGGCTCAGACCCAGTCTCCCGGGTTCAGACCCGGTCTCCCGGGCTCAGACCCAGTCTCAGACCCGGTCTCAGACCCAGTCTCCCGGTCTCAGACCCGGTCTCCCGGGCTCAGACCCAGTCTCAGACCCGGTCTCCCGGGCTCAGACCCGGTCTCCTGGGCTCAGACCTGGTCTCCCGGGCTCAGACCCGGTCTCCTGGGCTCAGACCCGGTCTCCTGGGCTCAGACCCGGTCTCCCGGGCTCAGACCCGGGCTCAGACCCGGGCTCAGACCCGGCTCAGACCCGGTCTCCCGGTCTCAGACCCAGTCTCAGACCCGGGCTCAGACCCGGTCTCCAGGGCTCAGACCCGGTCTCCCGGACTCAGACCCGGTCTCCCGGGCTCAGACCCGGTCTCCCGGGCTCAGACCCGGTCTCAGACCCAGTTTCCCGGGCTCAAGACCCGGTCTCAGACCCGGTCTCCCGGGCTCAGACCCAGGCTCCCAGGCTCAGACCCGGTCTCAGACCCGGTCTCAGACCCGGTCTCCCGGGCTCAGACCCAGTCTCCCGGGCTCAGACCCAGTTTCCCAGGTGGATGATTGGACCAGGTCTCCTGGGCAGACATTCAATCCAGGAGATTTTTTTCTCAAATAAATGTTTCAAAAATAGGATCAAATCCCATTCTGTTGCAACATGAGAAGATGACATCCGGCTTCCTCCTCAAACACAAGACAACATCCCTTCATAAAGCGACCAATCACAGATACAAGATTCTGCTTTTCACTGTTTTGGTTTGTGCCAACATACTTCTTATATAAAGTGTACACAGTTCAATTATTGTTCATTACTGTTAAAAAAGTGTAAGGGCATATTTGAAATGTGTCTATTGTAATTCTGTCTGCATGCCGGATGTTGAAGATTCCCTCGTGAGGTGAGCGTTGTTAATAAAATCTGTCTCCAGGAATAACTCTCTCTAACGAGAGCTCAACCAATATTTGACAAGCACGATGTTGGCTTCAGAAGTAAAAAATAGAAGGTCCCGATTTTGGATGAAAATGTTTCATTTTAGTCTCTCTCTCTCTCTCTCTCTCTCTCTCTCTCTCTCTCTCTCTCTCTCTCTCTCTCTCTCTCTCTCTCTCACACACAACAAGAGAGATAAAGGGAAGACCAGTAAAGTTCAACTGTGTCAACATCATCTGAGTAGAAAGTTTAGTAAAATAGGTCCGGTTCTGTTCCACTTCAGAACCGAGAGGTGAACTACTGAACTACATTCTTCACAATGTGTGTGTACACATTAGAGCCTCCAGGGTGTGTGTGTGTGTGTACACAATACAGCATCCAGGGTGTGTGTGTGTGTGTACACATTAGAGCATCCAGGGTGTGTGTGTGTGTGTACACAATACAGCATCCAGGGTGTGTGTGTGTGTGTACACATTAGAGCATCCAGGGTGTGTGTGTGTGTGTGTGTGTGTGTGTGTGTGTGTGTGTGTGTGTGTGTGTGTGTGTGTGTGTGTGTGTGTGTGTGTGTGTGTGTGTGTGTGTGTGTGACCTTTCGTTACGCTTTGGCTAGGATGTAGGGATCCTCCGCTAT
>CM051018.1:2725791-2768291 GCA_027704905.1 Muraenolepis orangiensis
TGAGTCCTGAGCTTCATCAGAATAACTCCTACTCCTCTACTACTACTACCTCCTTATTACTATACTACTACTACTACTACCTCCTCATTACTATACTACTACTACTACTACCTCCTTATTACTATACTACTACTACTACTACCTCCTCATTACTATACTACTACTACTACTACCTCCTTATTACTATACTACTGCTACTACTACCTCCTCATTACTATACTCTACTACTACCTCCTTATTACTATACTACTACTACTACTACCTCCTCATTACTATACTACTACTACTACTACCTCCTCATTACTATACTCTACTACTACCTCCTATTACTATACTACTACTACTACTACCTCCTCATTACTATACTACTACTACTACTACCTCCTCATTACTATACTACTACTACTACTACCTCCTCATTACTATACTCTACTACTACCTCCTTATTACTATACTACTACTACTACTACCTCCTCATTACTATACTCTACTACTACCTCCTATTACTATACTACTACTACTACTACCTCCTATTACTATACTACTACTACTACTACCTCCTCATTACTATACTACTACTACTACTACCTCCTCATTACTATACTACTACTACTACTACCTCCTCATTACTATACTCTACTACTACCTCCTTATTACTATACTACTACTACTACTACCTCCTCATTACTATACTACTACTACTACTACCTCCTTATTACTATACTACTACTACTACTACCTCATCATTACTATACTACTACTACTACTACCTCCTTATTACTATACTACTACTACCTCCTCATTACTATACTACTGCTACTACTACCTCCTCATTACTATACTCTACTACTACCTCCTCATTACTATACTATACTACTACCTCCTTATTACTCTACTACTACTACCTCCTCATTACTATACTACTACCTCCTTATTACTATACTCTACTACTACCTCCTCATTACTATACTACTACTACTACCTCCTCATTACTATACTCTACTACTACCTCCTCATTACTATACTACTACTACTACCTCCTCATTACTATACTCTACTACTACCTCCTTATTACTATACTACTACTACCTCCTCATTACTATACTATACTACTACTACCTCCTCATTACTATACTACTACTACTACCTCCTCATTACTATACTATACTACTACCTCCTTATTACTATACTCTACTACTACCTCCTCATTACTATACTCTACTACTACCTCCTTATTACTATACTACTACTACTACTACCTCCTCATTACTATACTATACTACTACTACCTACTCATTACTATACTACTACTACCTACTCATTACTATACTCTACTACTACCTCCTCATTACTATACTCTACTACTACCTCCTCATTACTATACTACTACTACCTACTCATTACTATACTATACTACTACTACCTCCTCATTATTATACTCTACTATACTACCTCCTCATTACTATACTCTACTACTACCTCTTCATTACTATACTCTACTACTACCTCCTCATTACTATACTCTACTACTACCTCCTTATTACTATACTCTACTACTACTACCTCATTACTATACTCTACTACTACCTCCTCATTACTATACTCTACTACTACTACCTCCTCATTACTATACTCTACTACTACCTCCTCATTACTATACTCTACTACTACCTCCTCATTACTATACTCTACTACTACTACCTCCTCATTACTATACTACTACTACTACCTCCTCATTACTATACTACTACTACCTCCTCATTACTATACTCTACTACTACCTCCTCATTACTATACTACTACTACTACCTCCTCATTACTATACTCTACTACTACCTCCTCATTACTATACTCTACTACTACTACCTCCTCATTACTATACTCTACTACTACCTCCTCATTACTATACTACTACTACCTCCTCATTACTATACTACTACTACTACCTCCTCATTACTATACTCTACTACTACCTCCTCATTACTATACTCTACTACTACCTCCTCATTACTATACTCTACTACTACCTCCTCATTACTATACTCTACTACTACCTCCTCATTACTATACTCTACTACTACCTCCTCATTACTATACTCTACTACTACCTCCTCATTACTATACTCTACTACTACTACCTCCTCATTACTATACTCTACTACTACTACCTCATTACTATACTCTACTACTACCTCCTCATTACTATACTCTACTACTACTACCTCCTCATTACTATACTACTACTACTACCTCCTCATTACTATACTCTACTACTACCTCCTCATTACTATACTACTACTACTACCTCCTCATTACTATACTCTACTACTACCTCCTCATTACTATACTCTACTACTACCTCCTCATTACTATACTCTACTACTACTACCTCCTCATTACTATACTCTACTACTACCTCCTCATTACTATACTCTACTACTACCTCCTCATTACTATACTCTACTACTACCTCCTCATTACTATACTCTACTACTACTACCTCCTCATTACTATACTCTACTACTACCTCCTCATTACTATACTACTACTACTACCTCCTCATTACTATACTCTACTACTACCTCCTCATTACTATACTCTACTACTACCTCCTCATTACTATACTACTACTACCTCCTCATTACTATACTCTACTACTACCTCCTCATTACTATACTCTACTACTACCTCCTCATTACTATACTACTACTACTACCTCCTCATTACTATACTCTACTACTACTACCTCCTCATTACTATACTCTACTACTACCTCCTCATTACTATACTCTACTACTACCTCCTCATTACTATACTCTACTACTACCTCCTCATTACTATACCTACTACTACTACCTCCTCATTACTATACTCTACTACTACCTCCTCATTACTATACTCTACTACTACCTCCTCATTACTATACTACTACTACTACCTCCTCATTACTATACTCTACTACTACCTCCTCATTACTATACTACTACTACTACCTCCTCATTACTATACTCTACTACTACCTCCTCATTACTATACTACTACTACTACCTCCTCATTACTATACTCTACTACTACCTCCTCATTACTATACTACTACTACTACCTCCTCATTACTATACTACTACTACTACCTCCTCATTACTATACTCTACTACTACCTCCTCATTACTATACTACTACTACTACCTCCTCATTACTATACTCTACTACTACCTCCTCATTACTATACTACTACTACTACCTCCTCATTACTATACTCTACTACTACCTCCTCATTACTATACTCTACTACTACCTCCTCATTACTATACTCTACTACTACTACCTCCTCATTACTATACTCTACTACTACTACCTCCTCATTACTATACTCTACTACTACTACCTCCTCATTACTATACTACTACTACTACCTCCTCATTACTATACTCTACTACTACCTCCTCATTACTATACTACTACTACCTCCTCATTACTATACTCTACTACTACCTCCTCATTACTATACTACTACTACTACCTCCTCATTACTATACTCTACTACTACCTCCTTATTACTATACTACTACTACTACCTCCTCATTACTATACTCTACTACTACCTCCTCATTACTATACTCTACTACTACCTCCTCATTACTATACTCTACTACTACCTCCTCATTACTATACTCTACTACTACCTCCTCATTACTATACTACTACTACTACTACCTCCTCATTACTATACTACTACTACTACCTCCTCATTACTATACTCTACTACTACCTCCTTATTACTATACTACTACTACTACCTCCTCATTACTATACTCTACTACTACCTCCTCATTACTATACTCTACTACTACCTCCTCATTACTATACTCTACTACTACCTCCTCATTACTATACTCTACTACTACCTCCTCATTACTATACTCTACTACTACCTCCTCATTACTATACTCTACTACTACCTCCTTATTACTATACTCTACTACTACTACCTCCTCATTACTATACTCTACTACTACCTCCTCATTACTATACTCTACTACTACTACCTCCTCATTACTATACTCTACTACTACCTCCTCATTACTATACTCTACTACTACCTCCTCATTACTATACTACTACTACTACTACCTCCTCATTACTATACTCTACTACTACTACCTCCTCATTACTATACTCTACTACTACCTCCTCATTACTATACTACTACTACTACCTCCTCATTACTATACTCTACTACTACCTCCTCATTACTATACTACTACTACTACCTCCTCATTACTATACTCTACTACTACTACCTCCTCATTACTATACTACTACTACTACCTCCTCATTACTATACTACTACTACTACCTCCTCATTACTATACTCTACTACTACCTCCTCATTACTATACTCTACTACTACCTCCTCATTACTATACTCTACTACTACTACCTCCTCATTACTATACTACTACTACCTCCTCATACTATACTACTACTACTACCTCCTCATTACTATACTACTACTACTACCTCCTCATTACTATACTCTACTACTACCTCCTTATTACTATACTACTACTACCTCCTCATTACTATACTCTACTACTACCTCCTTATTACTATACTACTACTACTACCTCCTCATTACTATACTCTACTACTACCTCCTTATTACTATACTACTACTACTACCTCCTCATTACTATACTCTACTACTACCTCCTCATTACTATACTCTACTACTACCTCCTCATTCTTACAATACTCTACTACTACCTCCTCATTACTATACTCTACTACTACCTCCTCATTACTATACTACTACTACTACTACCTCCTCATTACTATACTACTACTACTACCTCCTCATTACTATACTCTACTACTACCTCCTTATTACTATACTACTACTACTACCTCCTCATTACTATACTCTACTACTACCTCCTCATTACTATACTCTACTACTACCTCCTTATTATTATACTCTACTACTACTACCTACTCATTACTATACTCTACTACTACCTCCTCATTACTATACTCTACTACTACCTCCTCATTACTATACTCTACTACTACCTCCTTATTATTATACTCTACTACTACTACCTCCTCATTACTATACTACTACTACCTCCTCATTACTATACTCTACTACTACTACCTACTCATTACTATACTCTACTACTACCTCCTCATTACTATACTCTACTACTACCTCCTCATTACTATACTACTACTACTACCTCCTCATTACTATACTATACTACTACTACCTCCTCATTACTATACTCTACTACTACCTCCTCATTACTATACTATACTACTACTACCTCCTCATTATTATACTCTACTACTACTACCTCCTCATTACTATACTATACTACTACTACCTCCTCATTACTATACTATACTATACTACTACTACCTCCTCATTACTATACTCTACTACTACTACCTCCTCATTACTATACTACTACTACCTCCTCATTACTATACTCTACTACTACTACCTCCTCATTACTATACTACTACTACCTCCTCATTACTATACTACTACTACTACCTCCTCATTACTATACTACTACTACCTCCTCATTACTATACTCTACTACTACTACCTCCTCATTACTATACTCCCAAGCACCAGACACTACCACAGCATGTACACACTAAAGAGGTACAGAGGTACCGGTTCTATTAACTACTGAAAAAGTGTCATTTATTGGTGAATAAACATGTGTGGTGTTAGTGGTTTGATGAGGGGTTAAAGAGTTTGTCACCAGAGCTGCTGACCTACATGTAGGGATATTAGAGACTGGATGGTCATCCGACGTACGGCTAAGCCTCTTCCACTCAGCATACTGAACACACAGCACACTGCGGATTAACACTCCATGCCCCACACATGTACTGTTGTAGGCACTACATCCATGTATAATGAAAGAGAAAACGCTAATATTCATAGTAAAGGATAATTAATGCAACATAGTAAATAGTACATTAAATGTCATCAAAATGTAATAATACAAAATGTACTAAATGTTCCTAAACTAAAAAAATTACATTTTAAATCTTAAATATTTTTGATATATATTTGGTCTTTATATACTTTATAGACTTCTGCTTTATTGGACAATTATTCTGGAAAGTAAATACAGAGCATTGTTCAAATCCCAAATATTCTTCTAATATTTGCTGTAATAACTTTTGTAGAATTTTAAATCACTCAGGACGTTGAAGACGGATTTGTCTACCACTGGTGAAAGCGGTTGGCCGGCGTTAGACGGGCTCCGGGCAGCGGGACGTGGAGACCCGGGTGTCAGGCTCTCCTGGTGCCTTCATGACCACAGCTCTACTGTTCCACCAGCGAGGAAGAACAGCAACATGTCCGACCAAACTGTCAGTTAGCTGTCATTGCTGTGAATGTGTCTCCTCTCCAAAACATTATTTTAAATACGACACGTTTGTAAAATGGGAGCTCACAAGCACCGAGGAAATCAACTTACAGGCACCGCTGAACGGTGTAGGAGAACGACATGGACAGTGTCTACACATCTCCCAGTGGTTCAAATACAATATCTCATATCTAATATCTAATGCAGAGAGTGGATGGGACAATCAAAGGACAATCAAACACCAATCCATCGTCCATATGAAAGTGATCGGTTCAGAGTCACAAGCTTACAACCGCTTAACGATGATCCATGATCATCTTCAAACATTACATATCGTACATATGACCCAGGTTATCATCTGAACTGAACCTTAAGTTTAGTTAGTTATGTTTACCCAAAGGATTGGCGGTCAAATGAGACTATTTTCTAGCAGCATCCCAAGACTTCGTGGGTCGGAGGAAAGCGACATGAACAGATGGAGAAAAATGCAGACTCCACATAGGACAGCCCCAACCTGCCACGCCCACCAGAGCAGTTACATTATTAATTGCTGAAAAAGTTAAAACCACTTATGTCAGCCAATATAATAAGTGTTAAACATACAGTATACATTTCATAAATCATTAGCATGCAGTCTGCTAGCCCGGAAACATTTTTGTTTTTCACAAAGAAAAACACTATTTTGACCCAGCAGGTCCGTTTATAGGAGGTTGAAGACAGAGGGCCCCCGGGGGACCACGGCCCTCTGCTCCCGCCTGCTTCTTTAAAAGTCTGATTCCACCTTACCGTCTGGGTTCTGACCCCGGCTGTGAGCCAGCAGAGAGAGGACCGCCATGCCGGTCCCTAGCCACCACCGCAGACCCCAGCTCGTCCTCATCTTCTCTCAAGCCTGGAGGAGGAGAGGAGAGCAGGGTCAAGAGTCTGCTCCTGCTTCATGGTGATGGAGTGGAGCAGCTAGCAGCAGCTAGCAGCAGCTAGCAGCAGCTAGCGAGGACATCGGGGGAAGCCTTAGAATCAATAGATGTGTTCACACGTGCCCATCCTGAGAGAGAGCATCTGCAATGTACATTATTATACATCAGAGGCCAGGGACACCTACAGGGAACACATTTCCAAGGAGGTTCTAATCATAACACTGATTGAACATACGCTTTGTACTTTTAGATGCCATTGAAATACGGTATTCTAAAAATGTTCTACCTTAATACGTCGGACGTGATTCATAGAACACATTTTCATTTGAAGCACGTCAATACACTTTTATACTTTTAAACAGAGGGTCATTTTATTCTAATTGCATTTTGACTCAACTTGACAGCATTTGTTTTTCAAGTAATTGATCCTAAAAGCTTTTAGAATATTTAACAGTAAAACAATGAACAACAGTAAAAGGACAGTCCTATGACTATAAACAGTTACAAGATGAACAGTAACAAGACATAATCCTATGACTATGAACTTTAACAAGATGAATAGTACCAAGACATAGTCCAATGACTCTGAACAGAAACATAATGAACACTAACAACATTAACAAGACATAGTCCAATGACTATGAACAGAAACATAATGAACACTAACAACATTAACAAGACATAGTCCAATGACTATGAACAGAAAAAAGAAGTTGCATAATCCTAATAAACACATTTAAACCATATTTAAAATGACCAGTCTAAAGCTAACTTTCAGTAAGTGCTTTCACTGTCAAATAATGAACGTATTGCTCCGTATTCAAATCATTGACAGAAAGCTCTTCACAAATCATAGCAGACGTTACATAACAGCGTTACAGAACACGTCATAGTAATGAAGTAATGAAACCCATGCCCGGGTTTTTTGGCAGATGTATTCCTCGCTCTTTAGACAGAAACATTATTTTGTTTTGTCCTTATATTAAATATAATTATATTCCAATTGCTTTGTAATCAGATGCTGCTTCAGCTTGGCTGTCTTCATGGCTTTGTTCTCACGTGAAGACGCACTTGTGTCTGCCGATGCTGCCATGTTTTCTTAATTGAGCTTGTTTGACTTGACGATGTGGACTGACCAGTCACGTTGCGAGACCCCCTAACCCTAACTGCTCCCTCTGTATAAGACCCTAACCCTAACTGCTCCCTCTGTATGAAGAGCTGCCCACTGCTCCTAATACTAGGATGGGTTACATGCAGAGAACACATGTCACTGTATGTTTACATGTATATGACCAATAAAGAGGACTCAATCCTCCCGATTTGTTGTTGTTTGTTGTTGCTCCTGTGTCACAAACACATCAGAGTTTATATTGGTCCAAAGCTAACATGGGTGGGACTAATGAACACAATATGCTTGTTTGATTGGTGCAAATGGTCCCTGTCTGTAGATTTTTTTATGATACAAACAAATTTTATAATTTTATATAATTTTTTTAATTTGACAAATTATTTCACGGACGGAGTTTGAGAACTACGGCTTCAGTATTATACATCTACACGCCTGCTTCAGTATTATGCATCTACACGCCTGCTTCAGTATTATACATTTATGTCTGTGGACGGAAGTACTTTTTCGCTTGAGGCGGGGATAAGGGAAACTCGTACGGTAGTCGTAGTATCTGGATTTAAAAGAGCGGTTTAGAACAAAGACATTCGACCCTCCTCAATAACCTATTACGTAATGACGCTTCTATCTCCATACAGGGCCTGAGGCGCAGGAGGTGATTCAGAGGAAGTGTGAGGAGAGAGGGAAGCGCCTCGGCCTCACCTCGGCCTCACCTCGTCCTCGCCTGCCTCGTCGTTGAGTTATTCGGTGTCACGCGCCCCCTTCCCCGAGAGGCTGTGCGAGGCGATAAGCTGGGAGAGGGTCGGCCTCGCGGCCTCGGGAGCAGACGTTAAGGGAGAATCAACAGCCTCGCATGCAGTGCACAGAGCACCAGCAGCATCACATGGGGAACTTCTGCCTTCATCAGCACTCACAAAAGCCATCATTTGACTTTGTCTCCATAAGCCCTTTTCTTGGTCTTTGCCTGAGCTCTCTCTCTCTCTACACAATATGAGAATATCTCTCTCTCTCTCTCTCTCTCTCTCTCTCTCTCTCTCTCTCTCTCTCTCTCTCTCTCTCTCTCTTCTCTCTCTCTCTCTCTCTCTCTCCTCTCTCTCTCTCTCTCTCTCTCTCTCTCTCTCTCTCTCTCTCTCTCTCTCTCTCTCTCCCTGACCGAGGCACAGGGCATCCTGAAAGGCCAACGTATTCTACTGCAATATTCTCACACGTGTGGAACAAAAATAGAACAGCGACCAGCACCACGATAGCCACTGAAGACGGTGGAACCCGGACTCGCTAAGACAAAGAAAGACAAGCAACAGGAGTCCACAGCGTGGTCTGGACCCGGGGGGGTTCCCCAGGGCCGAGTCCACAGCGGGGTCTGGACCCGGGGGGATCCCCAGGGCCGAGTCCACAGCGTGGTCTGGACCCGGGGGGTTCCCCAGGGCCGAGTCCACAGCGTGGTCTGGACCCGGGGGGGTTCCCCAGGGCCGAGTCCACAGCGTGGTCTGGACCCGGGGGGGTTCCCCAGGGCCGAGTCCACAGCGTGGTCTGGACCCGGGGGATTCCCCAGGGCCGAGTCCACAGCGTGGTCTGGACCCGGGGGGGTTCCCCAGGGCCGAGTCCACAGCGTGGTCTGGACCCGGGGGGTTCCCCAGGGCCGAGTCCACAGCGGGGTCTGGACCCGGGGGGATTCCCCAGGGCCGAGTCCACAGCGGGGTCTGGACCCGGGGGATTCCCCAGGGCCTGCTCCTCCTCTGGCTCCCCATCTGCTCTGTTATTCCTCACGTTCGTACATCATCCATCTCTCTTAAGACGACTCAAGTGGAAGTCTTTGATGTGTTTCACACTAGAGGAAGAAGGAGGAAAGGAGAAGAAGAAGAAGAAGAGGAAGAGGAAGAGGAAGAAAAATAAAAAGAAGAAGAAGAAGAAGATAACAGCCGAGGAGCCCTCCCCCCACCCGGCTGACCTGGGGAACCCCCAGGCTGTGGTCCATGCAGGACTGATTTCCCGTCTAAATGCGGTGGGACAGGAAGGCTGATGTGTTGATCAGTCATTTAACAAAGAAAGAGAGAGATGAAGGTCCTCTAGCTGCCTCTGATGTGGAGGCACAGCCTCTTGTGAATAGAGATTCAGATCTAGTGAACGTTTGGAGGCTGTTTGGGAAAAAAAAATGCAGAAAAAATGCAAAAATGCAAAAAAGACAATAAGTAAATGTGAGAAACAATAAAACTTATATACAGCCTCCATTTATACCGCCTCCATTTATACAGCCTCCATTTATACCGCCTCTACATATACATTTACAGCCTCCATTTATACAGCCTCCATTTATACCGCCTCTACATATACATTTACAGCCTCCATTTATACAGCCTCCATTTATACAGCCTCCATTTATACCTGCCTCTACATATACATTTACAGCCTCCATTTATACAGCCTCCATTTATACCGCCTCTACATATACATTTCACAGCCTCCATGTATACAGCCTCCATGTAACCAGCCTCCATGTAACCAGCCTCCATGTCACCAGCCTCCATGTCACCAGCCTCCATGTCACCAGCCTCCATGTAACCAGCCTCCATGTCACCAGCCTCCATGTAACCAGCCTCCATGTAACCAGCCTCCATGTCACCAGCCTCCATGTAACCAGCCTCCATGTAACCAGCCTCCATGTCATGTCCATATCAGCCATTAGCCACGTTGTAGTTCTTATGTCTTATTGTTATAGTGTGTAATATTGCTAAAGCCTAGCGTGTGATAGTTGATAGTATAATGTGTATATATAGTATAGTATATGAAGCATATAGCATATAGCATATAGCATATAGCGGTGTTTATAGTAGTGAATTAGTAGCTGATAGTATGATGCAGAGCGTAGTGTCGTTTAGTATAGTAATGTTGTTCAATGCATACTGCTGGAGGGAATGGGGAGTAAGCGCTCCGTTGTACTGGTTATACTGTAGTTATATACTGTAGTTATATACTGTAGTTATATACTGTAGTTATATACTGTAGTTATATACTGTAGTTTATATACTGTAGTTATATACTGTAGTTATATACTGTAGTTATATACTGTAGTTATATACTGTACATGGCCAATTAAAACCTCTTGAATCTTGAACGTAGGAACATTGGCCGTATGAAATATTGGGATAGTTTACAAAAAATGGAAAAACACAGCAATCAAACTGTTGGCAGAGGACCAGAGAGAGAGGGACAGGTCTTAAGGGTGGGAGGATGTGGGGGGAGGATGTGGGGGAGGATGTGGGGGAGGATGGGGGGAGGATGTGGGGGAGGATGTGGGGGAGGATGTGGGGGGAGTGGGGAGGATGTGGGGAGGATGTGGGGGAGGATGTGGGGGATGTGGGGGAGGATGTGGGGAGGATGTGGGGGAGGATGTGGGGGGAGGATGTGGGGGGAGGATGTGGGGGAGGATGTGGGGAGGTGGGGGAGGATGTGGGGGAGGATGTGGGGAGGATGTGGGGAGGATGGGGGGAGGATGTGGGGGAGGATGTGGGGGGATGGGGGAGGATGTGGGGGAGGATGTGGGGGAGGATGTGGGGGAGGATGTGGGGAGGATGTGGGGGAGGATGTGGGGGAGGATGTGGGGAGGATGTGGGGGGATGTGGGGGAGGATGTGGGGGAGGATGTGGGGGGATGTGGGGGAGGATGTGGGGGGATGGGGGAGGATGTGGGGGAGGATGTGGGGGGGTGGGGGAGGATGTGGGGGGATGTGGGGGAGGATGTGGGGGAGGATGTGGGGGGATGTGGGGAGGATGTGGGGGGAGGATGTGGGGGAGGATGTGGGGGAGGATGTGGGGGAGGATGTGGGGGAGGAGAGAGGAGCGTAAGGCTGAAGCAATCACAGTTATGGATTACATGGGAGAGGAAAACACAGGGGGTTAGCTCTGAGAAAACACAGACTCTCTCTCTCTCTCTCGTTCCGTCTCTCTCTCCATCTCTCTCTCTCTCTCTCTCTCGCTCTCTCTCGCTCTCTCTCGCTCTCTCTCTCTCTCGCTCTCTCTCTCTCTCGCTCTCTCTCGCTCTCTCTCTCTCTCTCTCTCGCTCTCTCTTGCTCTCTCTCTCTCGTTTCGTCTGTGTCTCTCTCTCCATCTCTCCCTCTCTTCCTCAGTCCCCTGGTCGTTGGCACAGAGGTGTTACAAATGTCTCGATGAATGAGGAAGAGGAGGAGGAGGAAGAGGAGTTTCTTTCTGGTGTTCACTGTGTCTGGAGAACAGGGTAACCTAAGCAGTCAGTGTAGCGGTATAATCTAATATAAAATACATTATAATCTCATCTAATGCCTCGCCATCTGCCCCTCTCTCGTGTGTGTATAAATATTAATAGTTTGACATCAATACTCCAGGCTAAGCAGATGGGATTAAAACCAGGAGAGACCGGGTTCAAAAGACATGAGGAAAGTGACACAATGTCTCTACTAGTAGTCTGGTACAGGTGGTCCTATCAGGTGGTGGTGGTGTACAGCAGACAGGTGGTCCTATCGGGTGGTGGTGGTGGTGTACAGCAGACAGGTGGTCCTATCAGGTGGTGGTGGTGGTGTACAGCAGACAGGTGGTCCTATCAGGTGGTGGTGGTGGTGTACAGCAGACAGATGGTCCTATCGGGTGGTGGTGGTGTACAGCAGACAGGTGATCCTATCGGGTGGTGGTGTACAGCAGACAGATGGTCCTATCGGGTGGTGGTGGTGTACAGCAGACAGGTGATCCTATCGGGTGGTGGTGTACAGCAGACAGGTGGTCCTATCGGGTGGTGGTGGTGTACAGCAGACAGGTGGTCCTATCGGGTGGTGATGGTGTACAGCAGACAGGTGGTCCTATCGGGTGGTGATGGTGTACAGCAGACAGGTGGTCCTATCGGGTGGTGGTGGTGGTGTACAGCAGACAGGTGGTCCTATCTGGTGGTGGTGGTGATGGTGTACAGCAGACAGGTGGTCCTATCTGGTGGTGGTGGTGTACAGCAGACAGGTGGTCCTATCGGGTGGTGATGGTGTACAGCAGACAGGTGGTCCTATCGGGTGGTGGTGGTGGTGTACAGCAGACAGGTGGTCCTATCTGGTGGTGGTGGTGATGGTGTACAGCAGACAGGTGGTCCTATCTGGTGGTGGTGGTGTACAGCAGACAGGTGGTCCTATCGGGTGGTGGTGATGGTGTACAGCAGACAGGTGGTCCTATTGGGTGGTGGTGTACAGCAGACAGGTGGTCCTATCGGGTGGTGGTGATGGTGTACAGCAGACAGGTGGTCCTATCGGGTGGTGGTATACAGCAGACAGGTGGTCCTATCGGGTGGTGGTGTACAGCAGACAGGTGGTCCTATCGGGTGGTGGTGATGGTGTACAGCAGACAGATGGTCCTATCGGGTGGTGGTGGTGGTGTACAGCAGACAGGTGGTCCTATCTGGTGCTGGTGTACACCACCTGGTGATGGTGCACACCAGCAGGCCTTAGCATAGCAAGTCAGCACAGATTTAGTTTAATTAAACATCAACTTGAATGTCCTCCCTCTCCCAGTTTTTAGTCGGGTTTCCACCCAAAATACAGGAAGTTCTCTTAAAGGAACTAACTAAGGTTCCTTCAAACCCGTAAAGATCAGACTTCACTTCTGAAAACCAACAGGAAGCGATGAGGAGGAGACCAAAGGGTTAGCTGCTGGGGATGTTTTAAAAATGGCACCTGAAAAAAGTAAGTGTTCGGACGGGCAAGTACTCAACCAATCAGAAAGGTTTAGCGCCACAGGCCCCGCCCCCAAAGTACCTGTGCTCTTGGAAAGTACGACCGCTAAAGCAGTGGCCTCCTGGTGGATTCCTGGGTCCTGTGGAAGTGTCGTCACCTCGGAGGGAAGCATGTTGTTCATCGTGGGCCAATCCTGTCGCCAGGAACCGGCGGCCCGTGAACTAATAAACAGCGGGACAGCCCGGTATCAGCGGCTATTAAACGCCACACACGCTTCCCCCATTGTTGCGGAACACAATGGAATAGCCCACGCTTCGCTTCTCTCACATAATCCGATTTACGGCTGACAGTCACCACGTCCCCGTCTCACTTTGTGAAATGTTTCCCTTCGGGGGATTCGTTCAAACATAAGCAGCAATACAGCGAGCGGTTCAGATAAATCAGCTACGCCATATTCAAATGTGCTCTTTCCTCCCTGACGAGATGTTCTTTATTCATCTCAGACAGCACATTTGGGTTTCACAGCACAAGCCCAAGACAACAATAACATTGTAAAGAAGTACAAAAATATACGCAGTAGAAATGTAAAAAAACGAATCATTGCTCTATGGAGAAAGGGAGGCTGGAAGTATAATGAATGATTTGAATTCTAACAGATAACACTCAAACTCTTCTTCACTGGGGTCTCCCAGCAGGGCCTCCCAGCAGGGGCCTCCCAGCAGGGGTCTCCCAGCAGGGGCCTCCCAGCAAGGGTCTCCCAGCAGGGCCTCCCAGCAGGGGCCTCCCAGCAGGGGTCTCCCAGCAGGGTCTCCCAGCAGGGGCCTCCCAGCAGGGGTCTCCCAGCAGGGGCCTCCCAGCAGGGCCTCCCAGCAGGGGGCGGCTGAAGAGTCTCAGCTCTTACAAAAATGCTGCAAATTGCATATTTATTTCTGGTCGACGCCACTTGGTGAGTGGTGAGAACCAGGACCAGACCAGGACCAGACCTCAGAACCAGACCAGGACCAGACCTCAGAACCAGACCAGGACCAGACCTCAGAACCAGACCAAGACCAGACCTCAGAACCAGACCAGGACCAGACCTCAGAACCAGACCAAGACCAGACCTCAGAACCAGACCAGGACCAGACCTCAGAACCAGACCAGGACCAGTTTATCTTCCTTTCTGATGGGTTGACACACATCTGATAATGTAAGTGGAGGCAGCTGACCGAAAGATCATCACTCTGACAGGAGAGCTGATCGGATACTTACACAACCACGCGTTTTACTAAACACACACACACACACACACACACACACACACACACACACACACACACACACACACACACACACACACACACACACACACACACACACACACACACACACACACACACACACACACACACACACACACACACACACACACACACACACCCCATCTCCAGTATTGTAAGCTTCATGTCTTCCATTGTGTTTGGGAGTTGTGGTGGACAGAGGAGAGAGACGCTCACCAAGAGGCTTAACGATAGCGCTTCATCATCTACTGTGAGCTCTGATCACCATGGTAATGACCTCCAGTCATTAGCTCTGAGGGTTACGAGTACTTCTTCTATAGAACATCTAGAACCACGTAGCTCCACTACACAGAGGGACAGAAGACAACAGCATCTGAGGGCTGGTGTCCCCCAGCCCTCGGGGGGGTGTCCCCTAGCCCTTGGGGGGTGTCCCCCAGCCCTCGGGGGGTGTCCCCCAGCCCTCGGATGCTGTAGTCACCGCTCAGCCAGATTCTGAAATGAATAACGGTTCAGATGAGGTGTTTTCGTGTGCGTTGTTTCTGTGACTCAATTCATGACCCTTCCACAAGAAGCCTCGCCTACGCAGAAGGTGATGTCTTAATTAAGTCAGAGAACAGAATAGAGAGAAATGGATTTAATATATTGCTATATATTGCTATATATTGTTTTTTTAGGTCAAATGACACATGGATAACCATGGTTCACCTCAACTGGAGCATAATTAATTTTACACAAGTTATTTAGCCAATTATTTCACTTTGTATATTTCTAAACTCTGCCCAAGGAAGAAACCACATTAAGACAACATTACACGAGGGGAACGGATATTTGCAGAGAATAATGTAATGTTTTGTCCAATTTATTCGGCTCTCGGCTGCCAAACACGAGGAGAGACCGGCCTCCACGTCTCGGTTTAATTAAGGAAGAACAAGAGAACAACAGACTCTGGTTTGAAAAATGATCTATTTATGTGCGAATAAACTGCTACCAAAATAGCAACTTGTAAACTGTCATAAGTAGGTTGAAAGTGTATTGATGATACCCCAAACACTCAAAGAACTGTCAAGAAGTTAACGGCTTTTAACATTTATACCAAAGACTACAGAGCGGCATTCTTTTGTTGGGCACTTTTGTAAATGCTTCTATGACTTATCTCCATCAACCTTCATTGAATCATGTATATATATCTATATTTGCTTATTGACATTGCTTAACACTCGAGATGTATGGATTTTAGCGGTTCAAGTACTTCAAGAATACAACTCAAAAAGGTCAAACAGAAGAGGTCATGGTAAGAGGGGTTTGTTGGTTCAATCCCCGATGTTTCCTTATCGTGCAAGCGATCCAACTGCTTAATAACGACATGATGTTTTAAATGTTTGTTCCCTCGCTGTAGTGATTATAGTTGTATCGCTGTTATTATTATGACTTATTATTATCATCATTAATGTTATTATTATCATTTTCATCCTCAGCCTTAAAGAGAGAAGCCTGTTTTTCATTGTGATGTTTATGTTTTCAACACGTTGCTGATTGTTGAATGGAAGTACAGTACAGAGTGAACCGGAGTCAAACTGCCTCCATGTGTAAACGCTTGTTGGGCCAATAACACCTGATTCTGATTGTGGCCCGACCCACCAAGAGCCTCACTGCTTCACACACCACTAGCCAGTCACACCGCCAGCCAGATCCCCCCCATGCCTCACTGCTTCACACACCACTAGCCAGTCACACCGTCAGCCAGATCCCCATGGACCGGTGATGACGGTAATCAGACGCTGCCCTAAGAGACTCACAGGGAACTCAACAGCGCAGCACTCTGAAACTAAACATCACATAAAACATCCCCTTCCTCCTCACACTGCTCCACGATTGTGTATTGTATAAGTGTTGCATTTCAAACACCTGTGATTGACAGGCAAGTTGGACTCCCTGAACCAATCAGGGAAGAGATGCTCTGATTGGTCAGAAATAAGTTTCACACACACACACACACACGTAAGAAAGTCGGTTAATAACTGCGTACCTTGGTGATAATCAGATTTAAGACTGAAAAAAAGTCATTTGGAATGTGAACCGTAATGTTTATGACAGATGAGATGAGAGTAATTAAAATAGTTTCTGATAAACAAAATAAATGTGGAAAGTACAGCAGAGAATAAGAAAATAGTTGGTAATAAAATCACAAGAATTTAACTAGGGTTAAGACGGTTATAGAATGACTCAAATAGTTATAAAAGGCCAACCAATGCCTAATTGCTTTAGACGTTGAATCAAAGTGTGTCCATTGTGGATTTCAATGCTACTTTACTGCTAAATGAGATGCTAAGTCATTCGGATGAGGTTGACCAAGGTCAGTAAAGGGCTGAGATCTAAACTGTGTTCATAATTCATAATTATTAAATGTCCTTGAGGAAGACGTTCTGCTATGGACATCGTGATTATGATCACAATGAAAGTTAAATCCTGGACAGAACCCAATGAGGCTGAAATCGCTCCTGAGAAGACCCTTAGTTACACCGGCTAGGAGACACTTTGATACACCGGCTAGGAGACACTTTGATACACCTGATAGGAGACACTTTGATACACCTGATAGGAGACACTTTGATACACCGGCTAGGAGACACTTTGATACACCGGCTAGGACACACTTTGATACACCGGCTAGGAGACACTTTGATACACCTGATAGGAGACACTTTGATACACCGGCTAGGAGACACTTTGATACACCTGATAGGAGACACTTTGTTACACCGGCTAGGAGACACTTTGATACACCTGATAGAGGACACTTTGATACACCTGATAGGAGACACTTTGATACACCTAATAGCCCTTCCTCACACGTGAAGCGGCGCAGATCCTGGTCCAAGCGCTCGTCATCACCCGCCTCGACTACTGCAACTCTCTCCTGGCGGGACTCCCCGCCTCTGCAACCAAGCCCCTCCAACGCATCCAGAACGCAGCAGCACGCCTGGTATTCAACCTACCAAAATTCTCCCACGTGACCCCTCTCTTCCGCGATCTCCACTGGCTTCCGGTAAATGCTCGCATCAAGTTCAAGACTCTGGTGCTGACCTTTAGGGCAGTCAATGGAACTGCCCCAGCCTACCTCCAGGCGTTGGTCAAACCCTACATCCCAGCCAGAGTGCTCCGCTCAACTTCTGCCAGGCGACTTGTTCGACCTTCACTGATGACAACCAAACATCGCTCGTCCAAGACCCAGCTCTTCACGGCTCTGGCTCCACAGTGGTGGAATGAACTCCTGTCTCATGTCAGGACGGCAGAGTCCCTCGCCAGCTTCCGCAAGAGACTCAAGACCCACCTGTTCAAAGTCCACCTGGACTCTCCTTGAACCCTCCTTCTCCTTTGTGAAACCCCTAAACTTGCTTAAGTCCTGACATTAATAGCTCTTAGCATGTTGTATATTCTAGCAAGTGTATATCCTTAATGTTGATAACACGCTCTTATCACAGCTACTTAAGCAGGTGACCTAGCAGTACGAAATTGTGTTATTCATCTTGTTAATATGAATGCTTGTGAACTGCTGTATTTTGTGTTTGCGTACCTCAGTGTTATGCTATTGTCTGCTTCAACTAATGTACACCTTGTAAGTCGCTTTGGATAAAAGCGTCTGCCAAATGCCCTAAATGTAAATGTAAATGTAATAGGAGACACTTTGATACACCTGATAGGACACACTTTGTTACACCGGCTAGGAGACACTTTGATACACCTGATAGAGGACACTTTGATACACCTGATAGGAGACACTTTGATACACCTGATAGAGGACACTTTGATACACCTGATAGGAGACACTTTGATACACCTGATAGGAGACACTTTGATACACCTGATAGAGGACACTTTGATACACCTGATAGAGGACACTTTGATACACCTAATAGGAGACACTTTGATACACCTGATAGGAGACACTTTGTTACACCGGCTAGGAGACACTTTGATACACCTGATAGAGGACACTTTGATACACCTGATAGGAGACACTTTGATACACCTGATAGAGGACACTTTGATACACCTGATAGAGACACTTTGATACACCTGATAGGAGACACTTTGATACACCTGATAGGAGACACTTTGATACACCTGATAGAGGACACTTTGATACACCTGATAGGAGACACTTTGATACACCGGATAGAGGACACTTTGTTACACCAGATCGAAGGCACTTTGTTACACCGGATAGAGGACACTTTGTTACACCGGATAGAGGACACTTTGTTACACCGGATAGAGGACACTTTGTTACACCGGCTAGAAGGCACTTTGTTACACCGGATAGAGGACACTTTGTTACACCGGATAGAGGACACTTTGTTACACCGGATAGAGGACACTTTGTTACACCGGATAGAGGACACTTTGTTACACCGGATAGAAGGCACTTTGTTACACCGGATAGAAGGCACTTTGTTAGGGCAGGAAGACCTCTCTTGGTCCACTTCCGGTTCACAAGAAACACACGTCTTCATACGTCTACATGTATGTGTCCCCTGAGGGAGGCCGCACCAAAGAAACTAAAGGATCCATTCACTGGTAGGAAACAACAAAACAAATAATTATAGTGAGAGGATGAGTCGGTTATTATATTAAAAAAGATGAGGGGAATGCATTTTGAGTAGAAGTTGGGTATCTTTACAAATTAATTTCATGGATATTAAACTAGACAAGTTTAACGTACTGTCAATTACCAGAGAACAAAACTTTTTCATGAGAATACCGAACAAAAACATATTTATATATTTAGTAGGGAAGGCAGATTAAAACACAAGCAAGACAAAGGCTGACCAGGACGACCTCACTGACCTTGACGACCTCACTGACCAGGACGACCTCACTGACCTGGACGACCTCATTGACCAGGACGACCTCATTGACGAGGACGACCTCACTGACCTTGACGACCTCACTGACCTGGACGACCTCATTGACCAGGACGACCTCATTGACGAGGACGACCTCACTGACCTGGACGACCTTACTGACCTGGATGACCTCACTGACCTGGACGACCTCACTGACCTGGACGACCTCACTGACCTGGACGACCTCACTGACCTGGACGACCTCACTGACCTGGACGACCTCACTGACCTGCCGATCGTTATCCAATTGACCAAATCTCCAAACTTTTTTTCCTGTCCTGAAATGTACGTTGTGATGCTTTATGTTTAAATAAAGTTTTCTATAGAACCAAAAAAGACAAAACACAGATCTGTAGAAGACTGAAGTCACAGGACAGGAGGACAGAAGACCCGAGAGGACAGGAGGACAGATGGAGAGGAAGGTAGATGAAGAGAAGCTATCAATGAAGCATCCTGGTCCTCTCTCGTCTCCACGTTGACCAGGATCCCTCTCGGGTTCCTTATCCCTTATCGCTCGGAAAAAGATTGAAATAGTCTCCCTGAGGAGTCTGATCTGCATATAAATAGCCGTATTAGCTCAAAGCATTACGATAACAAGGGAGCGAAAGATGATCATTTCTATGTTCCAGGCTCATTTCTTCAGTGTGTGTGAGTGTGTTCTGCAGCACTCACACCAGAGATAGTCTTCATGTTAGCAGATGATAGACATCGCCTGATGCTCTGCACTGCTCTGACCTTTCATCCAATTCCTTCCTCAAATTTCTCTCCTTTCCTGCCGAGAACGTGAGGTTGTGTTGTTGTGCTGGCTAGGGATATTTGATGCAACCGAGGTAATTCATCACATTAAAACACTCTTAAACACTTTCTATTATTTGTTTCTTTGTAGTCATCAAGCACACACTTGGAGCATTAATGAGCAGATAGGCAGAAGGGCGTCTTTGACAAGGATGCTAGCGGTAGGCCGGATTCAAACCCAAAACCTTCCAGCTGGGAGACAGAAACCCAAACCACTTAACCACTACTTCCCACATGTTGGACGGCATCCAAATTAAACTAGGTTACAGTAGCTGGTTCTCTGTGTAGCGAGGAACAGGCAGCACGCCGCTACGTGTGAGAGAAGACCACCGTTAGTCGGAGGTTATTAGTCATCCCCTCTTTAACGTCCCGGGAATCTGTTTCAGAATGTGATAAACGCCTGATGAACAGAGGATTATGGGGGTCATCGGAATAAAACAGCGCCTGCGATGGTAAAAGTGCAGTAAAACTACAACTGGACAAGAACATGGTTGACACAAATAAACTACAAACTGACATGCAAGTGTCTTCAAGCCAGGGAATATGAGAGATGTTTTTATTTGTTGTGTTACAAATGAAACTGAAAAGGACATTGGGCTTCTACGTTACGTCATGTCTGCCCTTGCTAGCTCTCCGGACACGCCCTCAGACGCTCCGCAATTAGCTAATTAATAATGAATGGCTAATTAATAACTAATTTCCAATGTCCGGCTCCTCCCCGATGATGTCATCTACCTGAGGATCATCAAGGTCATCCCCTCTCACCCAGGATATCAACTTTGATCAGCAGAGGTCTTCCCTCGGTGGTACCTCAATATCGGTCTCAGCTCCTACTGTAGTTTCTCCCTCGTGTTTCGTCTTCCTGCCACTTCCCTTTGCTCAGCCTACTCCTCATTTGTCTGACAATCCTGTCTGACCGCAAGTAAATCCAGCTTTCTTGAGTGAAACTGTCTGGATGTTTGGGTTCAATCTGTTCCACACCTAACAGCTACAACCTTTTAGTTATGAATATTCACAGTCACATCCTCTGATTTTATTTTCTCCCCATTGGTCACCGCACAGACCAAATGTTGAATCTGAGAGCGGGGTTCATTATGACTTGAATGTCTTTGGATTGGTGGAGGAAAGGTAGGTGTCTTGTCTGGAATCAGCCTGTATAGGGTCATCTTTTTAAAGTTTACACACAAGGCTGACCTGGGGCCACAGAGCATTCTCTAAAGCGATGTTTCTTGTTTACCAACAATGACGTCATTTCCACACATGCGCAGTTTTATGGTTGGAAAAGGGTTGTGTGCGACTTCTCAACATGATTTTCTTGTCTCCGAATACGGAAAAACTTTCAATCAAGTCGCTAGTTCTAAATATTCTTCTAAACTAACGTACGATTAGAGGTTAAAGGTTCGGCTTCACTTCCAGACCCGTACGCATTGAAGGGATGGCAAAATAACCCCACTCTGTGGCCAGATTGGAGCTTATACCCCCATCACACCAAACAAGTTCTCAATACTTTCGTGAAAATGTTGTCGAACGGGCTCCAACTGTGTATAAATGTAGTGGACGTAGTAGCAACTATTTACAGTCTGTTTACGAACTTCATGGACGGGCTCGGACAGGGAGGGTGCTCTAGAACTTTGAGCCTGCTCACCATGTGATCCCGTCCATCCCGTTCTGCAATTAGACGAATTGACAACGTACTTAAAATGAGATAGACGTACTACGAATGGATTTGCCGTACTTCAAACCTACTAGGGACGTGTTACGACGTGGTGCAGGCGGACATACACTTTATGAAACAATTTTGTTGAAATCGCGTTTTCTAGAATACATACACGCATTCTGTTTGGTTGACAAAATCTAAGAGTTGATTTGGCTCCTGTCTTTCTGATGGACTTCTCTCCGGAGGAGGATGATGGAGATGGTAGATGTGTTCAGCTCTGAGCCCTGAACCGGAATGAGGACTGGCTACAACACGCTCGCTATCCAGGAGTCCACCCGCACTAGAGATGAGATGAGGACAGAGTGGGAACCAATTGGTCGGATTAAGAACTAGTTGGAACTGGCTTGGACGTATTGTGAACGAGGTAGAATGAGGTAGAACTGGATATAAACTGACTGCAGACTGGCTAAGAACAAGATAAGAACGAGAGAGACGTATTGAGGACTGCTTATGAACAAACTAGCATCGCATTTTACGCCAAACTACGCATTCTACCGCCATCACAACCCGTTGTAGTATTTTTTTTAGAACAGGATAAAACTACTTTGGTGTGATGGGGGCATTAGAGTCCCGACTGACCCAACGGCTCCCAGTTCCTTCTATGAATTGCATTTATTCAGGCCCGGAATACTCAGGAAACGTAGACCAGAACACTTTTGAACCGATTTGTGCAACCAATAACACAACAACTTCTAACAAACACTTACTGACTGTCCTGATCCGTCCATGTTGGAATCACTCGGCAAAACTCACCGGTTCAGAAATGCTTTTAACATGTAATTAGTGTTTTGTTGTATGTGTTTAACCTGTTGTTTTTCTCTGTTGTATGAAATTATTTTAATGTTGTAAAGAGTCTTTGAGTATCATGATAAGAGCTTTATTAAATAAATGTATTATTATTATTATTATTATTATTAAGGAGTATCAAACACACACACAAACACACACACACACATTTCCAAAGTCTCTGTAATGTGTCCGTGTGTTTGATCTCCTGACTGCTGACTCAAACTCTAATTGGTCCACTATTAGCTCCTCCCCTCACATCCTTAGCCTCATAACGTTAAGACAGGAAGTATCGTCTTAATGAGAAGGGGAGGCACGAGTCATAAGTGGAGGAAGAGCTTATTGATGCTTAAGATAAATAAAATAGGAATGCGTGTGTGTGACATTTAAATGAAAAGTGGTCTGATAATGATCTGAAATATCTGTATAGATAGAGTAATCTAAAACTAGCACACACATCACCAGATAACAACTTTACTAAACTGTATTGCATTGAAATAACCACAAATCTAAAGAATGTGTGTTTTTGCGTAATAACAACTAAATATGGAGCATAATATAACTACTCATCACGCATGGTTACTGAGCAGGCCGGGTTACGGAGCACCTTCCAGAAGGACGCTGTGAGGGACCAAGAACTCATGTAGAATGAACAAATAACCAAGCTCAAAGCCTTATAAGGATGAATAAATGAGCTCAGAGTTAAACATAATCCCTCACCTTCCACAATGGAGGCAGCGGGGAGTCTAAGTGGGTCAAACCAACTGACCCAGGAGGAGGGGGGACACAAACAACAATAATGAAACACCTGTATCAGTTAGAATTAAATAAGTTACAACGATTAAGATTTGATTGATCTATTATTATTCTTAATATAATATGTATTTATTATATTAATTATATTAACTGAACATCCTTAAGGTCATTGCGTTTACCCCATATGAGCAAAATTTATTCTGATCACTGAAAGTCTAACAACTTAACCTCCACTCAAATCACACTGGTGGAAAATACAAATTAACTTGTGGAATAAATCTATTTTGATGTGAACTTGAGGGGAACTTGAGCACTGGAAGCCAGAAGGTCTCCAGTCAGCCCCAGTGAGGTCACTATGGGACTCACTAAATCACTTTAAAAATAATGTGTTGATGTTTCACCTTGGAAGATAAGAAAAGGTCCGCTAACAGCGTTCACCAGGTGCCTTCCAGACGGCCTCAGCTGCAAGAGGGAATGAAATCCAACACGAGTGGATCCTTCTAGAAGCTTTTGTGTGTGAGCGGCGAACCGCAGCTAATGCGATGTTCCTTGGAGTGTTGGTCTAAATGTCATCCATAGTGGGGGGGTCAGCCCATAGTGGGGGGGTCAGCCCTCATCCATAGTGGGGGGGTCAGCCCATAGTGGGGGGTCAGCCCTCATCCATAGTGGGGGGGTCAGCCCTCATCCATAGTGGGGGGGTCAGCCCTCATCCATAGTGGTGGGGGTCAGCCCTCATCCATAGTGGGGGGGTCAGCCCCATAGTGGGGGGGTCAGCCCTCATCCATAGTGGGGGGGTCAGCCCTCATCCATAGTGGGGGGGTCAGCCCATAGTGGGGGGGTCAGCCCTCATCCATAGTGGGGGGGGTCAGCCCTCATCCATAGTGGGGGGTCAGCCCATAGTGGGGGGTCAGCCCTCATCCATAGTGGGGGGGTCAGCCCTCATCCATAGTGGGGGGTCAGCCCTCATCCATAGTGGGGGGTCAGCCCTGACAAACACCAGGGAGCCTGATGTGTGTCAGCCAGCAGCAGATCTACATCTAGATCTACAGCAGATCTACATCTAGATCTACAGCAGATCTACATCTAGATCTACAGCAGATCTACATCTAGATCTACAGCAGATCTACATCTAGATCTACAGCAGATCTACATCTAGATCTACAGCAGATCTACATCTCTATATCTATACTTAGCATTTTGTAACGCTGTGAGAGCTCCTTAAACAGCTCCTTTAACAGCACCTTTAATAAAAGAGAGCCTTTAAGAGCTCCTTTAAGAACTCCTTTAAGAGCTCCTTTAAGAGCTCCTTTAAGAGCACATTTAGGAGTTCCTTGTCACCATAAACAAAATCTCAGGTCAGCCATTCACTCACATTGAAAATATTATAATGAATGCATGGGTGAATGAGTTATGGGTGAGTGAATGCATGAATGGATGTATGAATTATGAATGAATGCATCCATTAATCATTTAGTGCAAGGCTTTTAAATGAACAGGCTCAGGTCCCCCTACCTGTGAGTAACATCTGTTCCATCATGGTAAGGAACACTAGTGTACAGAACATCATCTATCAACTGCACAAGCCCTTGAACACAAACCCAACACATGCACTGTGACACAGGATGCCATGCTGCCTGGCATGGGTTTAAGGACATTATATACACATATACACCATAAGCATATGTTTTAACAAGACTGATCCTCTGGCTTGAGATGACCCAAAAGCTGCAGTCAATCATTCGGCAACACATTTCACATGCGCTAATATATGACCTGTTGAGACTAACCAGCCTCTTAACGGACGCCTTAATTCACCTCGGAGTGATGCGTTCGGCGTCTCCAGGTAGAACCGGAGACACCTGTCAGTCATGGCAGTTAGGACCATGAGGACCAAAGGGTTCCCCATCAGGGTGTTCATCCCTCCACGGCTTCCTTTAAGATCGCAGATACGCACAACGCACCGTCAGAGTCTGGGGAGTCGACCCCAGGGGGCATCTAGCATTATAACGGGATAATAACAGGATAGTAACAGGATAGTAACAGGATAGTAACAGGATAGTAACGGGATAATAACAACATATTAACGGGATAATAAGGCAATATCATCTTTATATGATTCATTGTGTGCACGTGTTGTGAAACTTGATGCTCGGATAACTTCAACATTCATTAAGTATTCCTCTGACAACAGCTGGTGAGAGACTTGAATATTGAATAACCAAACACACACACACCTCCACACAGGGTTAACACCAACCTCCAGTACGCGCAATTGAATCATAGAACACCAACCAGCAAACAGCCAATGTAAAGGGACACACACACACACACACCAACTCACACACTTACTCACTCACACACACACACCATCTCACACACTCACACTTTATGAAACCTTCTGGTAGTCACACACTAGAAGAACAGACAGAACGTCGTACCGTGCAGTTGGGTTCCAAAGGAACACGCATCCCCGTCCTTAACAGACCAGCGCCTCGCTCTGTCGCTACAGCATCTCATCGCAGCTTCACCAACCGACCAGAGGACCAGAGCTGCCCCACTCCACCGGCTGGCTGAGAGAGAGAGAACACCATGCGACAGCGCTCGCGCGCGCGCGCGCTCTCTCGCTCTCTCTCTCTCTCTCTCTCTCTCTCTCTCTCTCTCTCTCTCTCTCTCTCTCTCTCTCTCTCTCTCTCTCTCTCTCTCTCTCTCTCTCTCTCTCTCTCTCTCTCTCTCTCTCTCTCTCTCTCTCTCTCTCTCTCTCTCTCTCTCTCTCTCTCTCTCTCTCTCTCTCTCTCTCTCTCTCTCTCTCTCTCTCTCTCTCTCTCTCTCTCTCTCAGCTTGGGTGTGCACTTAATTATTTAAGACACAGATCAGTTGTTCTTTCTTCTTTCTTTCTTACACAAAATTCATTTTTGGCAGCTTCAAATCAACTCCAAAGCCACATAAAATATGCTTGTTTGTTTGCTAGTGTGTTCAATAACTCTACTTGACAAACACCTGTATCTGTTTCGCTCATCATATCCAATTTGGGTAACACTAAATAATTTCTCAACCTACCCCATTATTAAACATTCATTCACGCAGAGCAGAACAAGTCCACTCCGACGCTCGGGGGACAGGCGGAACAAGATCCCCGGTCAGCGTCACTCAGATGTGGGCCCTGTCTGCCACCTGGCCCCTGGGATGCAGCTCAGACGGGGCCCCCAAGGCCACCTGGCGCCTACTTTACACCTCAAACAGGCCCCTAAGGCCACAAGCACCAACACACACCCTGGTGTAGAACCACCACCTATTTTAGAAGGACAGCAAGGCAGAGAAAGTCATCCTGGAGCGTTCTCCCAGAGGAGTAAGACACTAAGCCCATGTAACTGAGACATATATCCCCTACTAGAAGTCCCTCCCTTTCTCTCTCTCCAATAACGCACATTAGAAGAACTGCATTCCGGATGCTTCTCAGTTAAGATGAGGCAGTTTTCTTTCCCACATAAAGAATCAATAACTTTAGCGTTGGCATCACCAGACGACGGCAGAACGTTGAAACTTTATCACAAACCACCCTTACAAGTCACAATACCAGCTTAGTGGTCCAGTGAAAGGATCCACTGTGTTGAAGGGGATCAGAGGGGACGATGAAGACAGGCAGACGTTCTTCACATCAGAGACATATCAAGGGGACTGAAGCTTTCCATTGTGGTCCATTATAAGACTCTATTGTCTTCTGATGTACTCAATAATGACATCCAAACAGTTTCAGCTTTTCACCAACCATCAAATGATATCCAAATGCAAGAGATACTTTAAGGCAGAGCAGTATTATAGAAATAGGTAGAAGTTAATAGTAAAACAGTAACAGACACTTAAGATGCATGCCATTAGGTATCGGTTAGGGCATCTTCCCCAGGAACATCCCTAGACTTAGGACGTCGAACCTTTGGGCTAAACAATACATTTCCCTGCAGCTCTGCTGTTGGTTCTGCTACATAAACATAATAAAACATAATAGGGCATAATTTATTATTCTTACTAATTTGAGTGTAATATGTAAGAAATGCCACAGCCATCCATCAGTGGGAGCATCTGTTCTGGTTGACTGCTCCTCTGGATGAGATGTTTGGATTTGGACCACTCCCCACTCATTAAGGACCAATCAGAGCATCTCTGCCACCATTGGTTCAGGGGAACCAATCATATTGTCCTCGATCTTCTCTCTCTATGTCCTGACAGCAGCTGTTATCCATCACTACTGTCCTATGTGTCCCAGCTTGTGTTTGGTATGAAGAACGCTCCTCTGATCACCAGGCTAACTCCTCCTCCTCCTCCTCCTCCTCCTCCTCCTCCTCTTCTCTCCTTTCTGTCTGTGTGTCTCTCGTCCTCTCCTTTCTGTCTGTGTGTCTCTCGTCCTCTCCTTTCTGTCTGTGTGTCTCTCGTCCTCTCCTTCCTGTCTGTGTGTCTACCCTCCTCTTCTTCTTGTCTGTGTGTCTCTAGGCGGAGGAGACTAGGGAGGCAGTAAGGACACCTCACTAGGAAGAGTAATTAAAAGACAGACCACCTGAGGAAGCATGAGAGAGCACTGGAGACCACCCGGCTAACCGCTACGTGTGTGTGTGTGTGTGTGTGTGTGTGTGTGTGTGTGTGTGTGTGTGTGTGTGTGTGTGTGTGTGTGTGTGTGTGTGTGTGTCCCTACCTGTAAATGTCACCTGTCTACTGTTATTATATTAAATTATTAACTGTTCAGATAATAACAGTATTCACCTCAAGCATCCTAGAACAAGATGTCTCCTAACCCCTACCTGTAGGGTCCTAGAACAAGATGTCTCCTAACCCCTACCTGTAGGGTCCTAGAACAAGATGTCTCCTAACCCCTACCTGTAGGATCCTAGAGCAAGATGCCTCCTAACCCCTACCTGTAGGGTCCTAGAACAAGATGTCTCCTAACCCCTACCTGTAGGGTCCTAGAACAAGATGTCTCCTAACCCCTACCTGTAGGGTCCTAGAGCAAGATGTCTCCTAACCCCTACCTGTAGGATCCTAGAGCAAGATGTCTCCTAACCCCTACCTGTAGGATCCTAGAGCAAGATGCCTCCTAACCCCTACCTGTAGGGTCCTAGAGCAAGATGTCTCCTAACCCCTACCTGTAGGGTCCTAGAGCAAGATGTCTCCTAACCCCTACCTGTAGGGTCCTAGAGCAAGATGTCTCCTAACCCCTACCTGTAGGGTCCTAGAACAAGATGTCTCCTAACCCCTACCTGTAGGGTCCTAGAGCAAGATGTCTCCTAACCCCTACCTGTAGGATCCTAGAACAAGATGTCTCCTAACCCCTACCTGTAGGGTCCTAGAGCAAGATGTCTCCTAACCCCTACCTGTAGGATCCTAGAGCAAGATGTCTCCTAACCCCTACCTGTAGGATCCTAGAGCAAGATGCCTCCTAACCCCTACCTGTAGGGTCCTAGTGCAAGATGTCTCCTAACCCCTACCTGTAGGGTCCTAGAGCAAGATGTCTCCTAACCCCTACCTGTAAGATCCTAGAGCAAGATGTCCCCTAACCCCTACCAGTAGGGACATAGAGCAAGATGTCCCCTAACCCTGTATGATCCTAGAGCAAGATGTCCCTGCATTCACCAGGGCTTCCCAGTTTCTTGCTGAAAATATTTCAACCCACTCAGCAGAACCCTGTCTCGTACAGACAGAGTTACCCTCTCCCCTCAGGGGACCCAGAGTTACCCTCTCCCCTCAGGGGACCCAGAGTTACCCTCTCAATGTCATTTAACATAGAGACCAGAACATAGAGACCAGAACACAGAGACCAGAACATAGAGACCAGAACGTAGAGACCAGAACATAGAGACCAGAACACAGAGACCAGAACACAGAGACCAGAACATAGAGACCAGAACATAGAGACCAGAACGTAGAGACCAGAACGTAGAGACCAGAACACAGAGACCAGAACACAGAGACCAGAACATAGAGACCAGAACATAGAGACCAGAACACAGAGACCAGAACATAGAGACCAGAACACAGAGACCAGAACATAGAGACCAGAACACAGAGACCAGAACATAGAGACCAGAACACAGAGACCAGAACATAGAGACCAGAACATAGAGACCAGAACACAGAGACCAGAACATAGAGACCAGAACATAGAGACCAGAACACAGAGACCAGAACATAGAGACCAGAACACAGAGACCAGAACATAGAGACCAGAACATAGAGACCAGAACACAGAGACCAGAACATAGAGACCAGAACACAGAGACCAGAACATAGAGGGCTGAAGACACTCTACAAAAGTATTCTATGTGTTGCTGAAGCGGAACGAGGCTCCCTGCTGGACACTAACCGAGCACTGGTATGTTGAGCCTCCTAACACCCTGAGATGTCACATAAACACACACACACACACACACACACAGTGACACACCAACACACACACACCCACACAGCAGCACACCCACCCACACACACACACACACAGAGCGACACACCCACACCCACACACACCCAACCACCCACTGCTGTGATCACCGCCAGAGGAAGGCCTTTATCCACCATGCCAGATCCCCTTCCCACTGCTCCCCCACACAGCCTTATGGGCTGTGTGGGGGAGCAGCAGTGAGGTTTGTACCTTGAGTGTCAAACCACAGCTAAAAGCTGTGGTTCACAGACCCCAGGAGCAGGTACTGGAGCTAAATCTACTTCAGAGCCCTGGACAGCTCCATATACTTGGTAGTAGTCTCTCTCTCAGAGAGAGAGAGAGAGAGAGAGAGAGAGAGAGAGAGAGAGAGAGAGAGAGAGAGAGAGAGAGAGAGAGAGAGAGAGAGAGAGAGAGAGAGAGAGAGAGAGAGAGAGAGAGAGAGCATGCTGGGTGCCTCAGGTATAAGTAATATCTCTCAGGAGCACAATATGAAACTTCACTTTCTTAAAGAGTTCCCACCAGCCGCCCCCTGTCACCAGATGCCCCAAACCGAGGGCTGACCTTTCCTTTTCACCATATATAGAGGGGAAATGTCCTTGTAAACTACAGATGATGTCATGACAAAAGGGGTGGAGTCAGAGTCTGTCTGCATCCCGCTTTTAAAACTCGTGAACATAGACGGAGGCAGGAAAGATAGGAACATTAGCAGCCTATTGGAGGCCGAGTCTGAGGTTCATAAAATACAATTTCAAAACAGCCAATTGTTTCTGGAAACATAAATAAGAATATATAATATATAATAAGATAAAACCTAAATAAAATAATAACAACAATATTAATAATAATATATTACAGATATAATAATATGTTAGTTGTGTGTGTTATGGGTTGTTTTGTATGTGCTCCACAAGCTGTGTGCCACATCTCAACATGAGCCAGGAGGACGAGGAGGACGAGGAGGACGAGGAGGCTCCATGGTCCTCTGTGTCTTTTAAATGAATAAGGATTAAATGAAACAAGACAGCATGTGATTGGTCGCCTGCGGCTTTGTGGTCGTTGGAGAGCAGACATCGCCAGACATCACAGGCCGATCACAGAGTCACAGAACCTGAAGGGGAACACATGGAGACCAGCAGAACCCAGCAGAACCTGGAGACACACACCTGGGATGTCCATGACTTTCTTCTTCTCTTACTCTTCTTGTCAGATTACATTTCATGGTGTCGTTATTGTTATTGCTGATTTTTTTATGTTTTTATTTTGGCATGTTCCCATGACTAATTGTCCACTTTGATCCAGAACCTTCCTTAGAGAGGACCCAGTCAGACCTAGTCTCTAGCGCCACCAATGGGTCAAGGTTGCTACATTTCAAAAGGTCAAATATCGGGTACCATTTGGCCTACACTCACAAACAACGGATATAATGGATACATATGGTGTCAAATGATGCAGCTTCTCTTGGTCTATCACTTTGCCACCGAAACCCTGGACTCCACCTACCAGAACTTCTGCCACTTTGAATTATCTAAAAACCGGCTTCTCACATCATTTGTTTTTTTGGAAAGAGACCAGAGGTTCTGAGCGTTTCAGATCAGAGGTTCTGAGCATCTCAGATCAGAGGTTCTGAGCGTTTCAGATCAGAGGTTCTGAGCATTTCAGATCAGAGGTTCTGAGCGTTTCAGATCAGAGGTTCTGAGTGTTTCAGATCAGAGGTTCTGAGCGTTTCAGATCAGAGGTTCCGAGCGTTTCAGATCAGAGGTTCTGAGCATCTCAGACCAGAGGTTCTGAGGGGTTTTGACGTCCATTAGCACTCCTCTAAGGAGCTCAGAGCTCAAACATATTCTCCACACACACACACTTCTGCCCTCCAGAACCACGGTCCTCCAGAACCACGGTCCTCCAGAACCACGGCCCTCCAGAACCACGGCCCTCCAGAACCACGGTCCTCCAGAACCACGGTCCTCTAGAACCACGGCCCTCCAGAACCACGGCCCTCCAGAACCACGGTCCTCTAGAACCACGGTCCTCCAGAACCACGGCCCTCCAGAACCACGGCCCTCCAGCTCCCTCTGAGAATGTGTTCTTCCCTCCTTGTCTTTTAGGTTCTGTTATCTCTCAGCTGGTCGCTCCTCATTGTGTCTGCGGCAGAAGATAAAATGGAATGTAAAAGGACTTTGATGCAGTCTGAGTTTAGCGCCAGGTGGAGCTTGGATAAGTGGCAGTCGAGAGAGAGAGAGAGAGAGAGAGAGAGAGAGAACAGACAGAGGGCATATGTGTATATATATAGTATGTATTTATTATATTATTATGGCTTGGTAGAAAGGAAATTCACTTTTGGTGACTAGTCATTATTTTACCGGTTGAATGACCTTATTGTAGTTGTTGTATTGCGTAGTTTGGTGGTTACCTCAATGCTACATTATTTATTCACGTTGCATACAGCTACAAATCAATATGTGATTCCAGACACCTGAGTGTGAAAAACCATACAAACGGATTGCAGCTAAAACAAGTTTCTCATCGACTTACACAAACATAGAGCTACAGATACAGATGTGATATACATACAAACATAGAGCTACAGATACAGATGTGATATACATACAAACATAGAGCTACAGATACAGATGTGATATACATACAAACATAGAGCTACAGATACAGATGTGATATACATACAAACATAGAGCTACAGATACAGATGTGATATACATACAAACATAGAGCTACAGATACAGATGTGATAGACATACAAACATAGAGCTACAGATACAGATGTGATAGACATACAAACATAGAGCTACAGATACAGATGTGATATACATACAAACATAGAGCTACAGATACAGATGTGATATACATACAAACATAGAGCTACAGATACAGATGTGATATACATACAAACATAGAGCTACAGATACAGATGTGATAGACATACAAACATAGAGCTACAGATACAGATGTGATAGACATTCAAACATAGAGCTTATATCCAGTATATATCCATTATATCCAGTATATATCCATTATATCCAGTACATATCCAGTACATATCCTTATATCCAGTATATCCTTATACAGTACATATCCCTTAAATGCAGTATATATCCATTCTATCCAGTATCTATCTTGTGTAGCATTGTGTACACTGATAAGGGCGGTGGTTCCCCTCCCTGTGGGGCAGAGGGCTGGGAGGCAGCTGGCCAGTGGACACCAGATGAGGTGCATTAGAATCAAGGCCATCAGACCTCAGGGCCCAGAGAGACCATTTACTGTACTTGTGGTTTCAGGAGGCCTTCATCCATCCTGTCTGACGGGTGGGGCCCACCGGGATGGGTGAGCTCCCTAAAGCCACTAATATTAATATCAGTATTATTTCCATTTGGTACACACCTTGACGTGTTGGTTTCTGAAAAAAAAATCTGAATACAAATGAATGTATTAATAAAAATGGATGATGCTGCAGCTAACCCTAATTCTACTTGTTGTAGTTCCGCCATTAGGGAAATAAGAACACACACAGACATACAGGAACACACACACACACACACACACACACACACACACACACACACACACACACACACACACACACACACACACACACACACACACACACACACACACACACACACACACACACACACACACACACACACACACACACACACACACACACCGTCAGACACGACGCGAGTTGACAGGCAAAGCTTTTGTGTGAGTGAGTGAGTGAGTGAGTATCCTACTCATACTATCTGGGGTAAGTAACTTGAAGCTGGAAAGATGAATCCTTTTTTTCCAAACCTATAATAACAAAAAAAGGATTATATCTGAATAAATATTACTGGCTTCATGAAATGATGCGTGTATTAGGATTCTGTTCTGGAGGAAAAGCTTTTTCATCTCTGGCTTTCAGAGCCATGTTTTAAATGCAGATCTAATCTTATTTGGTAGGATTGAGACGAAAGAAGGATTTCGGCAACAACAAATTCCCCTTTCGTCTCTAAAAGTCAACCTCGTCTCTCACAGGACTCATCGCTTCCAAAGGATACGACCTTAAATATAAACCAGACCATCAGAAGCTCCAGGTCGTACCACACGCTCAACACCGGCTAATGTCAGCGTGAATAAAACATGGAAGGAAGCAAACAGATAAAAGCTTCCGGGACATTTTTACAAAACCCTTCTGTCTACTGTAAACATGTTGAAGACGTCTCTACTAGGAGCTATCTTTAACCGTCTTTAACCGTCTTTAACTGTCTTTAACCGTTTTAACCGTTTTAACCGTCTTTAACTGTCTTTAACGATCACTAATTCCAAATATTTTGATCCACGTCTTTGAAATAAGTCAATGACTGACTTGAACTGTTTGGATTCCTTTCTATTCATTTCTACACCAACATATTTACATTGCTGATATAATTGTATTCCTATTCCATTTATTGTTATTGGGTATTTGTTATTGTGTATTTGTTATTGGGTATTTGTTATTGTGTATTTGTTATTGGGTATTTGTTACTGGGTATTTGTTATTGGGTATTTGTTATTGTGTATTTGTTATTGTGTATTTGTTATTGGGTATTTGTTACTGGGTATTTGTTATTGGGTATTTGTTACTGGGTATTTGTTATTGGGTATTTGTTATTGGGTATTTGTTACTGGGTATTTGTTATTGTGTATTTGTTATTGGGTATTTGTTATTGGGTATTTGTTATTGGGTATTTGTTATTGTGTATTTGTTATTGGGTATTTGTTATTGTGTATTTGTTATTGGGTATTTGTTATTGTGTATTTGTTATTGGGTATTTGTTATTGGGTATTTGTTATTGTGTATTTGTTATTGGGTATTTGTTATTGTGTATTTGTTATTGGGTATTTGTTATTGGGTATTTGTTATTGTGTATTTGTTATTGGGTATTTGTTATTGGGTATTTGTTATTGGGTATTTGTTATTGGGTATTTGTTATTGTGTATTTGTTATTGGGTATTTGTTATTGGGTATTTTCTACTCTGTAGTTCTTTATCTACTCTGATTGCAGTGTTCTGTGAACGTTGTACGATGTTCATGCTGAGGTGAATTAACTGTTATATCTTATATCTATCTTATATATATCTTATATCTCTGCACACAAAGTGTGCAGAGATAGAGAATAGATTTAATTAAAATGATGATAAATTAAAATGAGAAAATACAACATACAACGTGACACTTAGCCTAATTAAAATTCCGAAGCATCGGAAATTATGTTTTCACAAGCATAATTATATTTTATTGTTTCAATTTCTACAAATTGTTTCTATAATATCATGTCAGAAATTCACTACATGTTTTAACTATTGGGATTTCAGAATAATGGGCCTTAGATCCAACAGTCCAGAGAGTGGAGAGGGAGGAGAGGGGAGGGGGAGGAGAGGGGGAGGGAGGGGGAGGAGAGGGGAGGGGGAGGAGAGGGGGAGGAGAGGGGAGGGGAGGGGCAGGAGAGGGGGAGGAGAGGGGGAGGGAAGAGTGGAGAGGGAGGAGAGGGGAGAGGGAGGGAAGAGTGGAGAGGGAGGAGAGGGGAGGAGAGGGGGAGGGAAGAGTGGAGAGGGAGGAGAGGGGGAGGGAGGGAAGAGTGGAGAGGGAGGAGAGGGGAGGGGGAGGAGAGGGGAGGGGGAGGAGAGGGGGAGGAGAGGGGGAGGGAAGAGTGGAGAGGGAGGAGAGGTAAGCAGAGCAATTGGCAGACAAAGTGAAAGAACAATAAAAGCCTGAAAGGAGAGAAGGAGGAGGAGGAGGAGGAGGAGGAGGAGGAGGAGGAGGAGGAGCTCAACACGCTACACGTGTGGACTTGTTAATGTTCGTCAACAAGGATCTGTCAGCTACCCTGGTACCTCCCAGTACCTCCCAGTACCTCCCAGTACCTCCCAGTACCTCCCAGTACCTCCCAGTACATCACAGTACACACAACACCCTGTAGTTCACCGTACTGCATTAACACAACACCCTGTAGTTCACCCTACTGCATTAACACAACACCCTGTAGTTCACCCTACTGCATTAACACAACACCCTGTAGTTCACCCTACTGCATTAACACAACACCCTGTAGTTCACCCTACTGCATTAACACAACACCCTGTAGTTCACCCTACTGCATTAACACAACACCCTGTAGTTCACCCTACTGCATTAACACAACACCCTGTAGTTCACCCTACTGCATTAACACAACACCCTGTAGTTCACCCTACTGCATTAACACAACACCCTGTAGTTCACCCTACTGCATTAACACAACACCCTGTAGTTCACCCTACTGCATTAACACAACACCCTGTAGTTCACCCTACTGCATTAACACAACACCCTGTAGTTCACCCTACTGCATTAACACAACACCCTGTAGTTCACCCTACTGCATTAACACAACACCCTGTAGTTCACCCTACTGCATTAACACAACACCCTGTAGTTCACCCTACTGCATTAACACAACACCCTGTAGTTCACCCTACTGCATTAACACAACACCCTGTAGTTCACCCTACTGCATTAACACTTTCCTAACCTCTCAAACTGCTTTATTCAAAATAGTGGAATTTGATTGGCCATTTGCAACAAAGCAATGGAATGCTTCCTCCCCGTTCCCTCCTACAGTATCCATTCATAAAACACTATACTATAAAAAATACTATACACAATAAAAATGAACATCAAAGTGCCGGATGTCATGTACCATGTGTACCATCTTGTGTATCATTTTGCAGAAAGATTTAAAAGCATTTTAAAGTTTCAGTAGTGCAGCAGTATCATGAATACAGTGCAGAACAGAGTAGTATAACTATACACACACATCCATTCACCCATGCATACACACATTCATTCACCCATTCATACACGCATTCATTCATACACTTATACACACATCCATTCACCCATGCATACACACATTCATTCACCCATTCATACACGCATTCATTCAGCCATTCATACACACATCCATTCAGCCATGCATACACACATCCATTCAGCCATGCATACACACATCCATTCACCCATTCATACACGCATTCATTCATACACTTATACACACATCCATTCACCCATGCATACACACATTCATTCACCCATTCATACACGCATTCATTCATACACTTATACACACATCCATTCAGCCATGCATACACACATCCCATTCAGACCTTCATTCATCTACCGACGGCGGTGTCAGCCATGCAAGAAGCCAGTCAGCTGGTCAGGAGGAGTCTGCTCAGGGCCTCCTCCCCACTAGGAGGAGGAGCGGGGGGTAGAACCACAAACCCTCTGGTTGCCAGGCGACCCGCTCCTCCTCCCCACTAGGAGGAGGAGCGGGGGGGTAGAACCACAAACCCTCTGGTTGCCAGGCGACCCGCTCCTCCTCCCCACTAGGAGGAGGAGCGGGGGGGTAGAACCACAAACCCTCTGGTTGCCAGGCGACCCGCTCCTCCTCCCCACTAGGAGGAGGAGCGGGGGGGTAGAACCACAAACCCTCTGGTTGCCAGGCGACCCGCTCCTCCTCCCCACTAGGAGGAGGAGCGGGGGGGTAGAACCACAAACCCTCTGGTTGCCAGGCGACCCGCTCCTCCTCCCCACTAGGAGGAGGAGCGGGGGGGTAGAACCACAAACCCTCTGGTTGCCAGGCGACCCGCTCCTCCTCCCCACTAGGAGGAGGAGCGGGGGGGTAGAACCACAAACCCTCTGGTTGCCAGGCGACCCGCTCCTCCTCCCCACTAGGAGGAGGAGCGGGGGGGTAGAACCACAAACCCTCTGGTTGCCAGGCGACCCGCTCCTCCTCCCCACTAGGAGGAGGAGCGGGGGGTAGAACCACAAACCCTCTGGTTGCCAGGCGACCCGCTCCTCCTCCCCACTAGGAGGAGGAGCGGGGGGGTAGAACCACAAACCCTCTGGTTGCCAGGCGACCCGCTCCTCCTCCCCACTAGGAGGAGGAGCGGGGGGGTAGAACCACAAACCCTCTGGTTGCCAGGCGACCCGCTCCTCCTCCCCACTAGGAGGAGGAGCGGGGGGTAGAACCACAAACCCTCTGGTTGCCAGGCGACCCGCTCCTCCTCCCCACTAGGAGGAGCCACTCCTCCTGAGCTTCCGTCCCAAACCGGCCTCCCCTGTAGGATCAGGGCTGGGATCGGCGCTCCAAACTAAAGGCTGTGGAATGTCCCAGAGAGAGTCCATTAAAAATGGTTCCTGTTCATGTTCTTCCAAGTCCTGGACCAAACTAGTTCCTATTCTGAACACTCAGTACAAGGAATGCAGGAGGGCATTAAAGGCCAAGCCTTTAGATGATTAAAAGCAGTGTTATTTCTCGCTTGGAGAAATTAATAGATGAGAAACTTTCCACCTTGTGTTTTTTAGTCCCATTGTGTCGATAAAGCTTCAGTTATGTTTGAACAGAAGCCACCTCAGCCCTCTGTATTCCTCCTCTCTTCCCAGGACACAGCTGGAAGGCACAGCCAACATGCTCTTATCCAATCCAAATTTGTCTCTGTCCAAAAGGGTTTATCTGGCTGGGCCGACGGTGGGGGAGGTGAGACGGGGGGAAGGAGGCGAGACGGGGCGGAAGGAGGTGAGACGGGGGGAAGGAGGTGAGATGGGGGGAAGGAGGCGAGACGGGGCGGAAGGAGGTGAGACGGGGGGAAGGAGGCGAGACGGGGCGGAAGGAGGTGAGACGGGGGGAAGGAGGTGAGATGGGGGGAAGGAGGTGAAACGGGGGGGAAGGAGGTGAGATGGGGGAAGGAGGTGAAACGGGGGGGAAGGAGGTGAGATGGGGGGAAGGAGGTGAGACGGGGGGGAAGGAGGCGAGACGGGGCGGAA
This sequence comes from Muraenolepis orangiensis, assembly GCA_027704905.1. Lineage (NCBI taxonomy): Eukaryota > Metazoa > Chordata > Actinopteri > Gadiformes > Muraenolepididae > Muraenolepis > Muraenolepis orangiensis. The sequence goes on from CM051018.1 coordinate 2,765,411, forward strand.
GGAGGTGAGACGGGGGGAAGGAGGTGAGACGGGGGGAAGGAGGTGAGACGGGGGAAGGAGGTGAGACAGGGGGGAAGGAGGTGAGATGGGGGGAAGGAGGTGAGACGGGGGAAGGAAGCGAGACAGGGGGAAGGAAGTGAGACGGGGGAAGGAGGTGAGACGGGGGGAAGGAGGTGAGATGGGGGGAAGGAGGTGAGACGAGAGAAAGAAATGAGGAAACAGAACAAAGAAGGCAGCAGTCTCTGCTTTCTCTTCCAAGTTCAGACGGATATTTAGCATCTTCTGTATTTCCAAACTGAACGTGTGAATCTTTTTCGGCATGGCTTGGCTTGGCGTTAACTCTTTAGAAGATTATCTAAATGAAGATATGAAGAGGCATTACTCAGGCTAATGCTTCACACTAACACCTAACTGCCCTTTAGCGAAGCACTGTGTTCGTACAAGCTGCATCGAGGCGACCGTTAAACCTGGAAGATGATGAACACATCCGGACCCAAAAGAACCGCACACTTCAACTTTAGGAGGAAGCCGAGTTCAGAGCAGCCGATAGATGACAGGAAGCTGAGGTCCAATAGGACCAGTCACTCAGCGGTCCTGAACCTTCTCTCCCTCCATGGTCGTTTTGCTCCATGATCTCCCAGTTCTGATTGGGTTCTGACGTTAGACTTTAGACCTAGTAGTAAGTATCTAAAGATGATAAAGAAAAAGAACTTCATCACAATTATAAAATAATGGTGTTTTAATAATTGTATTTAATTGATGAATATGGACTTCACTTGTTATTCACAGTATATCACTTTTGGTGACATTTTGACAGTAAATTAAATACAGCGGAAATATCCAATATAATCTTCATATGAGAATGAGTCTAGCAAAAATAATTGTGTTTGATTTAAATTTGCACTCATTATATTATTACTACTTTTATTTTATCAGTAGGATTACTTTCAACCCAATTATTTCTTAACTCTATTAATTAACTCTATTTAAGGGTAACTTACTGTTTGACCTGGACCCAATTTTCATCATTCTTCTGGGTCCAACTGACGAATGCAGACAACCAGTTTTGGTCCAGTATTGATCGCATGTCTGACAGCATTAAAGAAAGGATACAGACAAAGAAATACTACTTTGTTTTATACTTTTGTATTGAAATCAGCTAAATATTCAGCCATGACTTTGTAAATCTTTAAGATAAAACTAAGGTACACTTTCTGTCATCGAACACCACAAACTCTTGCAGACTCTCCTCTCTCTCCAACTCTCACTCACGTGTTCATCGTTGTCGCCCGGTAACAACTGAACTCTCATGAGATTTCAGAGCGAGACTCCTTGAGTGAGACTTGGTTAGACACAATAACAAACAGGCCGGATCAAGCCAAGTAGTAGTTTCTCAGTAGGGATCCTTTCCATAATGATTTATTCTTATACTACAATACCTATAATATCATACTATAACAGTCTGAGCTGTCAGTGGAAAAACACTTCTAAAGGGCATGCTGACAGCCCCCAAAGGGTTAAAATGCAGTCGTTTCTTGGCTCTCGCTCAATACTGAACCAATTTCTTTGTTGTCCACATTAATCAGTGAGTCCCCAAATGATGATTAAAATGGGCTCAGGTTGATAGATCCCAGAGTTCCCCTTTAAGGCGGGCCCTATCATCAGCTTACCACACTATTTTAATCTCAGAGCACATCTCTCTCCACCCTGACGACTAATCAGGTCGTCCCGTTTGTCCTCTACAGCCTCCGCTTTCAGCGGCAGTAAAGGCAGCAATGATGTGACCATGGCAACCGCCTCTTGTGTTAACGTGTGGACGAAAACGGGAGTAAGAGCATCTCTGGAACGAAGTACAGCTGATCTGAATCATACAGCAGCAGAACAACTACAGCTGATCTGAATCATACAGCAGCAGAACAACTACAGCTGATCTGAATCATACAGCAGCAGAACAACTACAGGTGATCTGAATCATACAGCAGCAGAACAACTACAGGTGGGATCAAACAGCAGGAGAAGAACAGCACAGCAACACAAGGACCTGTGAAATGGAAGCCCACCTCGTGGGAGCGTTGTGATAAGAAGCGGTGGTGTCGTCATAAGGCCGTTTGGTCGTCTTCTGAATCCGCTCAGCACAGACATGTCTCAAACCCACGAGGAGGAAACACGAGACGGCCTGAAGGCCTTTTTGAGGACGCCTTTTTGAGGACGCCTTTTTGATAACCCCATGCTAGTCGATGAAGAAAAGCTTCCATGAGGACACCTCAACAGATTCACTTTGGACCAAAGCGTCTGCCGACTAAAAGTCTTCATGTGTCTAAAACATGATGAGGCCTGCATGAGGCTGAGGAGAACACAGGCCCCCAGCCCGGCCTCCCGTTCTCATCCTACCGGCGGTAATGAGGCCTGCGGCTGGGCCAGGAGTCTGTCATTGTTTGCTGAGGAAGAAGTGCAGCCCGGAGCTTTTCTAAATGCCAACACGTCCTCGTATGCTTTGAGGACGGATGGTTTGTTACGTGCCTACACAGATTCCTCCATTATCCCGTTTGGACGAAGAGAAGCAAATGTCAGCCCTCAAAAGGAGCCAACGCCTGGGAGGATCCACACAGCAGGACGTCCCTGGAGGGAGCGACGGCTCGGAGACCGACCACAAAGTACTCAAAAGGTGACAGAGGAGGACATAGCATCCCGATTGCACATCCCAGCATGTAGCATCGATCTAGCATCGCTGAAACTCGTCAAAACACACCGCTTATTGACGATAATTTTGCCCGTTTTTCCACAAAGAAGAATTGAACCCAGGGTGGGTCCAGCTGTAGACATCGCTGCTTGTCCTCCCGAGACTTGAACTACTGAGTTGGACCAGCAAGACCTCCGTCTC
>CM051018.1:2773291-2785791 GCA_027704905.1 Muraenolepis orangiensis
AGGATGTGTGTTATACAGGTGAGGATGTGTTCTATACAGGTGAGGATGTGTACAGGTGAGGATGTGTTCTATACAGATGAGGATGTGTACTATATAGGTGAGGATGTGTTCTGTACAGGTGAGGATGTGTACTATACAGGTGAGGATGTGTTCTATACAGGTGAGGTGTACTATATAGGTGAGGATGTGTTCTGTACAGGTGAGGATGTGTTCTATACAGGTGAGGATGTGTACTGTACAGGTGAGGATGTGTACTATATAGGTGAGGATGTGTTCTATACAGGTGAGGTGTACTATATAGGTGAGGATGTGTTCTGTACAGGTGAGGATGTGTTCTATACAGGTGAGGATGTGTTCTGTACAGGTGAGGATGTGTTCTGTACAGGTGAGGATGTGTTCTGTACAGGTGAGGATGTGTTCTGTACAGGTGAGGATGTGTTCTGTACAGGTGAGGATGTGTTCTGTACAGGTGAGGATGTGTTCTGTACAGGTGAGGATGTGTTCTGTACAGGTGAGGATGTGTTCTGTACAGGTGAGGATGTGTTCTGTACAGGTGAGGATGTGTTCTGTACAGGTGAGGATGTGTTCTGTACAGGTGAGGATGTGTTCTGTACAGGTGAGGATGTGTTCTGTACAGGTGAGGATGTGTTCTGTACAGGTGAGGATGTGTTCTGTACAGGTGAGGATGTGTTCTGTACAGGTGAGGATGTGTTCTGTACAGGTGAGGATGTGTTCTGTACAGGTGAGGATGTGTACTAAGATGCTGCTTGAAGCAGAACACTGGAAGAAGTAAGAAATGTGAGACGCTACAAAGACAGAGATACAACTGGATTCACGGCTGCTGATGCACTTCAGCACTCAAGAGAGATGTTGTGTATTAATTGTATTGTGAATTTCAAAACACACATTTTAACACCAACACGCCAACACATTTTTGGAGTGGAATACATAATTATGTTTCTTAAGACACTTGAGAGGAGAGGATGTATCACTGAACTCTGGGGCAACAAACACTTTCCTATTTACTCAAATCAATGGCCTGGAAATACTCTAATATAATGTCAGTGTGTGTGTGTGTGTGTGTGTGTGTGTGGTATCTACAGGGATGCATCCAAAGTGCAGTTTTTCTTATTAATGTACAGAAGCACTGCTCATAGCTTCTGTACTAGCTTCTGCTCGTAGCTTCTGTACTAGCTTCTGCTCGTAGCTTCTGCTCGTAGCTTCTGTACTAGCTTCTGCTCGTAGCTTCTGTACTAGCTTCTGCTCGTAGCTTCTGTACTAGCTTCTGCTCGTAGATATTAGCTATACTTCTGCTGGTTTGGCGTGTCATCAGCTGTATGCCATATGGTTTAAACTCTACCTTAAGTCTGGTCCAGATAAGGGTTGGTAGTGTGAGTCTCTGTTAGTGCTGGTTCAGAACAAACCTGTCATCCACATCGTCTAATGTAAATGTTGTTCTTCAATATGGAAATGTTAAAGAAATGTGGAAGAGTTCTGAAATATCTTACACCACAAGGACTCCTGAACCTCATTTCTCTTCCATGATACCTTTCAGCTTGTATGGAAATGTTGTGCATTTGGAATATAAAATGTTGCCGTTTAACAAACCCCTTATGTATATTATATATATTTGTTTTATAAGTCAAATAAATATGTAATGCAATGAACCTCAGTGAGTTGTATACACCATCATCCCCAGGAGTCTGCCTTCTGATTAGCGTGTTTTTACCTGCGCCATAAAAGATGGGAGGAGGTCATGTTTCTGTTTGTCTGTCTGTTAGCAAGATAACTCAAAAAGTTGTGTACACAAAACGTGGTGGTTCAGAAAACAGTCAGATACGAATCCTGATCCAGGGGACTTTTCTGTGTTCTCTACTGATGGTGGATGTGAACATCAGGTGTCGCTCAGGCCTGAGTGCTTGAAGAGCCGCTGATGGGTGACAGGACAGTGCTGCCCTCTAGCTCATCTCTTTTCTCAGGAGATGTTGGTTGAGCCGTTAGGGGGACAATGTGCCATCGCCTTCATATGGACCTGATGCTGCTGCTGTGGTCTCAGATCACTCCAGATATGATTATCTTGGCCACCTCAGACGCTTCTTGTCCACTGGAGTACCGCCATTATCCACTCTAGGAACAATCCTCCAGTGATTTGGCACCGAGGACAAGATGTTGAAAAACATGAGTTACAGAGTTTCACGAAGGCTGAAAAAAAAAAAAAAACACCTGGTCCACCTTAGTCTGTCTCAGTTACATGGGTTTAGTGGAGAGAGAGAGAGAGCGAGAGCGAGAGCGAGAGCGAGAGACTTTCGGTAGAGGGATAAACACCTTCATTACATGTTTCAGATACTGCTTTGACAGAGTATTCTTAATATTCGTTCTCCTTGTCTTTGTTATTGGTCTTCTTATCATGTTCCCGCTCCAATTCATGAGCCTCTCTCAGCCTTCTGAGTACTAGAAGATCAGAAGTATTAGTTTGGAGGCAGATGAACTCCATTTGAGTCAGTGTGTGACTCCAGTCAAATCTACTTTTCTAATGGGTGCTTTGCAAAATCAACTTTCTTGTCTCTAAAGATCCGTCTGGAAGCTTATTTTAAAACTAAATTTCCTCAGAGATTTTGTTTTAGTACCTTGCATGGTTCGGTGTGAGGGCGTGGCTGCCTCTCTGGGGGCTTCGTGAGTTTCAAACCAGAGGTCGGACTGAATTCTCCACAGAAGGCTGGTCTAATACAAAGTCAACACTGTTGCTGAACCAGTAGTGGTCCTAATGTAGTCATTTACGCTTCCTAGGAAGCACAGATGAGTAGAGAGATGAGATAGTCCGGCTGACGCGATGGTGCAAGGACAACGGCCTCACACTGAATGTCCGCAAGAGTAAGGAGCTCATGGTGGACTTCAGGAGCCACCCGGACACCGGTGCCTCAGAAAATGAGTCAAAATAGGCCAGAGGTGGCTACTTCTACCGTGGCTCAGAAGAGAGTCCTGACGAGTGGTGTCAAAGCAACACAGCAACACCACTGAACAGGACAAGAAAGACATCCAGAGGGTCGTGAGGACGGCAGAAAAATGATCATCGGGTGTGCACTTCCATAAATTAAGGAGATCTTTAGGACCAGATGTCGGAAGAAGGCCATCTCCATCACTAAGGACCGCAACCACCCTGGGCACCATCTCTAAACCCACATACCATCCAGTCGCCGGTTCCGCAGCATCCGTACAAAGACTAGCAGGTTTATGGATAAATTTTATCCACAGGCAGTGACCTACTGAACTGCTAGGAGGGCTGCCACTTTCATAACATTGTCGTTTACATTACTGTCATATTTTGCTGGACTTTCTGGACTCATTACAGTTACTGCACTGTTTTGCACTGTACTGCACTGTATTCCAGTGGCGAACCGTGTCTATCACAACTGGACTTTCTGTAGACTACCACCCCCATTTCAAAAATTTGGTGGTTCTAGTCAGACGGACGTCACGGAGGCAGTCACTTTATGCGTTCTCATTTAGGCAGATAAGATTGTCGCAGCCAATTTCCAAGTTGACCATAGTTTTCAAAGCAGTGTCCATGTAGTGAAGTAACAGACCAACACAGACCACCACACACAGGCTATCGGTTAAAGGGACAGTCTAAAACAGTTAACGTGAAAAGGCTTAACGTAACTTAAAGCGATCAATAATCACCAAATGTATCTAGTATATGTCTTGTCATTAGCAAAAATCTCATGTCAAAAAATCTCAACTTAAATCCTCCCATTATGGACGTTATGTGACATTAAGTGTTTTCCTCTCTATTGAGCCAGTAAGGAAAAGTCTTAACGCAGCTTTATGAGAGGAAAACACTTTATGTCAAATAACATCGATAATGGGAGGATTTAAGTTGAGATTTTTTAAAAGGTGAAAGTGCTAATGACAAGACATATGCCAGAGGCATTTGGTGATTATTGATCGTGGTTTTGTAACTCTTAGTTACGTTAAGTCTTTTCACGTAATTTAAATGCACAACAATGCTTAACAAACCAAGTCAGCCATTAACTAATCAGTCAACAAGTGTGTGGAAACAAAATGCAACAACCAGCTCAACGAGATGCAACACTGAGACAAAACCAGCAAAGACAAATGAGTCTCACTCACCAATGATGTTCACTTAAAGACCAAATCCATTCTCCTGTCCTTCTGGATGAATGTTTCGATAACCCGGTCATAAAGATGATCACTGCTTTTCAGATCCTAAAGAAGTTGCCTTTCAATATGGAAACTAATGCAGTGAGTCGGGATTGTCCTGTTCTGTTCCTCCATATGTTTTTATAATATTAAAATGTCCTTTCCACAGATGCAGTGGTGACGGGAATCGTTAAAACTTTTTTATAATGTCCATCTTTTCACTGAATGGTCGTCTTGAAAAGGGAACTAAAAACAGTTCCGCAACAACATCATCTTCACCTGTTGCCATTTCGACGTAAAAAACCTACGTCGAAAAAAAACACCGTAGCACTAAGCAAGATCCTCGACCCAGTATACCTTCTAGCGCATACGCCCATTGGCTACAAATAACTAAATGATTGGTTGATCAAATTGTCAATCCAAACGTACGCTCTGATTCAGTCTAAGGGCCAAAGTCGTCGGGAATACTTTGGTTGAAGGATATTCTTCCCAGCAACCCAGAAAGATATCTGATTGGTTGGATTGTTTTTCCAACACAAAACCACTGAAATGCGTCGTGCATTGACCGAGAAAGACAAACTAATCAACGTAACATGTAATATAACAGATAACACAGATACCATTCTCATTTATTCATTCTATTTAAATGTTATTAATTGTATTAAATTGTATTACATTTTATTAATACAATTAAATCGATTTTGTTTTTGTTTCATCTGAGAGTTCCAGGGTCTTCTCTGAATACCTTGAAGGCCCTGACGCTTCACCACTGCTGTATTCATGATGCTGCTGCACTACTGGCACTTTAAATGCTTTTAAATCGACCATCAGTCGATTGTTGTTGGTTTGGGTTCATTTGTATTGTATAGTTTGTATAGTTGTATTGTATAGTACTGCGGAGGGAATGGGGAATAAGCATTCCATTGTACTTGTGGCAAATGGCAAATACATATATTGTATCTTGTAGGATACAGCAGAGCTACACTTCCATGTGGCTGTGAGGGGAACAAAGAACCTAGGTACCTCAAAACAGGGGAGATCTCTTGGCTCTTCCGCCTGCTCCCGTGAGACCGACCTCTAAAGCTCAACTATTAGTTCTACTGGGTTACATTTTTCCATAGAACCTACTTTTGGTGTACACAATTCAGCACTGAAACGTCTCAACTGGAGGCTGTGAGGGACAGATGAGGGCCCCAGCATCTTCCGATCTTCCATGTTTTCTAACCCTCTTTCATCTTAAAGACGGCACAAAGCATTCGTCAGCAAGTTATTAATATTCTAGCTTGTTGTTCAACTTGTTGCATGGTGCTAACACCGCTAACACTGCCAACTCTGCTAACTGTTCATTTGAGTTATGATCGTACTGTTGCATTATTCTCTCGAATGCTTGTCACTCCAACCAGATTGACGCTGTGCTCCGGTGCTCTGCAGAGAGACACCAGTACAACTGGATGATATCTTTTAATGATGCAAATCATATCTGAATCCAACTTGTAATTTATTCCAAAATAGATTCCCCTTGTTGCAAAGTGTGTTCTCTGCGCGCGCTCTCTCTCTCTCTCTCTCCTCTCTCTCTCTCTCTCTCTCTCCCTCCCTCTCTCTCTCTCTCCCTCTCCCTCTCTCCCTCTCTCCCTCTCTCTCCCTCCCTCTCCCTCTCCCTCTCCCTCTCTCTCTCTCCTCTCTCTCTCTCTCTCTCTCTCTCCCTCTCTCTCTCTCTCCCTCTCCCTCTCCCTCTCTCTCTCTCCCTCTCTCTCTCTCTCCCTCTCTCTCCATTATTCATGTTGGTTTTAATACGATGTCATTATTTCAATAGATTCTCTCGTTCGGCTTTGAGGAGTTCCCTCAGACGCTGCAGTCAGGCAACTCTTTGGGAAGTGAAAAGTTATTATGGAGGTTAAAAAACACAAGACATTCACAGCTGAAACGAACGCACACTTGGCTGGAGTCTAAACCACCGTCTAGTTAACAGAGCATTCATCCAGGGTTAATTAACTACAGCTGCTGGATACCAGGGGCCTGTAATACATTGTGCCCATGACACAATAATAATAATAGTTATAATAATAACAATAATGAACAACAAAAACAAATAACGGGAGATGAACCGTGGTGCCGCTGACGTCCGTTAAACCTCTGAGGAATTGAAGCGCTGATAAGCATCCATCACCCAGGGTCCACCGTGAGGTCAGACCGCTCATCAGACCAGAGGCCCGAGGAGTCAGGGGCCACACGACCCTCCAGAATGAATAGAGGACGGAAGTGATTAGTATCTGGGACGCGTCCACACAATAGCTTGTGGTTTGTTTTTTCACATTCTCAGCGCAGCCTCCAGCAGCAGATGGACGTCCATCCTCCTCTTTTCTCCTCCAGACAGACCCCCGCTATGGCAGACCGCGAGGTATGACCACCATGATCAGACGCTTTGTGGGCGGGGCTCCAGGGGGCAGGGCTGCGTGGGCGGGGCTCCAGGGGGGCGTCACATGACTGCTTGGCAGATGTGACATCGGCAGAAACAAATGTCGGCCACTCGTTGGTCCTTAACTAGTTATGAATCCTTGGGGATTATTCCTTCACTAGTTATGAATCCTTGGGGATTATTCCTTCACTAGTTATGAAATCTTGTGGATTAATCCTTCACTAGTTATGGATCCTTGGATCATTATGGATGCTAAAGTCAATGGCACGTTTTAGATTAAATTGCACGTATAAGGAAGGAACACCTTGATAACCTTAATAACACCTTGATAACCCTAACACCTTGATAACCCTTAATAACACCTTGATAACCCTTAATAACACCTTGATAACCTTACTAACACCTTGATAACCCTTCATAACACCTTGATACCCTTAACACCTTTATAACCCTTCATAACACCTTTATAACCCTTCATAACACCTTGATAAGCTTAATAACACCTTGATAACCTTAATAACACCTTTATAACCCTTCATAACACCTTGATAACCCTTCATAACACCTTGATAACCCTTCATAACACCTTGATAACCCTTCATAACACCTTGCATGAACACAAGTCGCCAGGTTGGCCTCAGAACTCCCCGACATCAGAGAGGACCTGAAGGAGGCCAGCAGCCAGCGCTGTCCTCACGGTAACCTCACGGTAACCTCACGGTAACCTCACGGTAACCTCACGGTAACCTCACGGTAACCTCACGGTAACCTCACGGTAACCTCACGGTAACCTCACGGTAACCTCGGGAAAGCAGCAGAGGCCAACCCCCTGCTGTGATTACCACAACAAAAAAAGCTCAACTCCAAAGGGAGGGTGTGAACCAAGCACAGGCCCCTCTGAAGGGAGGGTGTGAACCAAGCACACCCCCCTCTGAAGGGAGGGTGTGAACCAAGCACAGGCCCCTCTGAAGGGAGGGTGTGAACCAAGCACACCCCCCTCTGAAGGGAGGGTGTGAACCAAGCACACCCCCCTCTGAAGGGAGGGTGTGAACCAAGCACACCCCCCTCTGAAGGGAGGGTGTGAACCAAGCACAGGCCCCTCTGAAGGGAGGGTGTGAACCAAGCACACCCCCCTCTGAAGGGAGGGTGTGAACCAAGCACACCCCCCTCTGAAGGGAGGGTGTGAACCAAGCACAGGCTAATTACAGACCACATATTGCAAGTAATAACATTTTGTTTTTTTTATTGCATGAACATAATTAAAGTACACCAACCTGGTAAAAATAAAAAGACCTACTAAACAAATTTTATCAAATAACTGCTGGTAGTTAGTGAGGGTAAGTGCTTAAACCACGCTGCCCTCCATGGATGTAGTTCAAACTCCATCTGCCGTGACATTAAAGGCTACGGGATGTAGATTGGATCCTAATGCTGTGGCATAAGGACCGATCCCAGGGAGCCTCCAGCCTTACTGCCCACCAGCCTTCTGTGTAGTGAAGTCCAATCCTAAATAAAACTAGGATCAGTCTGCTGCTCGCCGTTTAATCAGAAGACGGCAACAGAAGCAACTTTAAGGCGGTATAAATTCTCCTGATTCTTTAAGTGTGCTGGGTTCAATCTCCTTAGCGACTGGGAGGATTGATCTGTAGAAGAACACTCGAAGGTTACAAAGAAACACGCTGTAATGTTTGTTATTTAGACGGACGCTGTTCACCAGGGAGTCCACGCACTAATGTACACAAGATGCTCAAGTCATCTTTTTAATTATCCTCATCGAGTGAGTCTGCACAGGGAAATTGGAAATTCAAATCCTCAGTGTATGCATTAGATCATTCATTAAGTAAAGCCAAATGAACTTTGCCTTGGCAGATCCATTGTCTGGCTGGTTCCTTTAATGGTTCCTAAACGTCGGCCTATTTGGCCCCAGGCAGCAGCCGGTAATGAAGAACCCAGGGTGTTCTGGGTGTTCTGGGTCAATCAGACGGTAAAAAGCTGCTGCTTTCTCTTGAGCTGCATTTCACATTTTGTTAATATATTGGTATGAGTTTTAGGCCAATGGACAGAACAGTGAAGAGAGAGACAGGAGAGTGGAGAGAGATAGGACAGTGAACTGAGAGAGACAGGACAGTGGAGAGAGAGAGAGAGAGACAGGAGAGTGGAGAGAGAGAGAGACAGGAGAGTGGAGAGAGAGACAGGACAGAAAAGAGGGACACAGGACAGAAAAGAGGGACAGTGAAGAGAGAAGAGACAGTGAAGAGACAGGACAGTGAACTGAGAGAGACACGACCAAGAAGAGAGATAGGACAGAGAAGAGAGGGACAGGACAGTGGAGAGAGAGACAGGAGAGTGGAGAGAGGGACAGGACAGTGGAGAGAGAGACAGGAGAGTGGAGAGAGGGACAGGACAGTGGAGAGAGAGACAGGAGAGTGGAGAGAGAGACAGGACAGTGGAGAGAGGGACAGGACAGAGAAGAGAGGGACAGGACAGTGGAGAGAGGGACAGGACAGTGGAGAGAGAGACAGGAGAGTGGAGAGAGAGACAGGACAGTGGAGAGAGGGACAGGAGAGTGGAGAGAGGGACAGGAGAGTGGAGAGAGAGACAGGAGAGTGGAGAGAGAGACAGGAGAGTGGAGAGAGGGACAGGACAGTGGAGAGAGGGACAGGACAGTGGAGAGAGAGACAGGAGAGTGGAGAGAGGGACAGGACAGTGGAGAGAGAGACAGGAGAGTGGAGAGAGAGACAGGAGAGTGGAGAGAGAGACAGGAGAGTGGAGAGAGAGACAGGAGAGTGGAGAGAGAGACAGGACAGTGGAGAGAGTGACAGGAGAGTGGAGAGAGAGACAGGACAGTGAACTGAGAGAGACACGACTGAGAAGAGAGACAGGACAGAGAAGAGAGACAGGACAGAGAAGAGAGAGACAGGACAGTGAATTAGGACCAGGTTGAGTGAGAGTCACCATCAGTTGACCGCTGCACCACCAGAGCCCCATGCTGATCAAGCTTTGGCCGGATGTCGGCTCACACGCCAGCGCTGCCTTCACCGGTCGTCACTCAGCAGCTGTGCTCTCATCCCAAGCAACTTGCAGGTGAGACGGAGTAAACACATCGATATCGGAGCCACAATAAAGCTGTAAGTACCGGAGGGCCAAGTTACAACCAGACAACCAGATAGATCAGAATAGCTGCAGGAATCACAAACAGGGAATTAAGTGAAGTTCCAGAGGAGGCTGGGTGTGAGCTACCCGCTGATTACCAATCTCTAACTTCTGTGATAGTGAATTTAAAGCTCACAGCTGAACCTCCACAACATCCCATCTGCAAACCTCTGATTTAAATGTGAGACACTGGGAGATGAGTAAAGCAGGCAGAGCTGCAGAGGACAGCTCTGTGTCTCATGTCTCCCGGTGTCCCAAGTGTGAAGAGCACTTCTTAGTGAAGATGTTCTTAGTGAAGACGTTAAAGTGTTACAGTCAAAGACGTCCACCACATGTCTGAAAGTCTTTCCTTCAACTGTTGCAACCGTTGCAGCTGCATGATTTCAGTCATTGAATGTTCATCTGTTGGGTTTCCTTAGAGAAGCCATTAATTACACTTTGCAAATCATTGTGTAAATCACTGGAAGACTTAGACCTTCAACCTTAAGCAGTTAATTTAAGTTCTGAGGTCCTAGCATAGCAGGACGGTATTAAACAATAAATGCTCCTATATGAGTTACTGTCCATGGCGAGATGTTTGGGGAGGGATTCCAAAAAGGTGCTTTAATCAGCTAAATACCAACCAAAAGAGGAACATTTATCACACTTCCAACCCCCCCCCAACACTCAAGCCCTTTGACTCCAACTGTGGTGCCGACCTTTCACCTTTCACCTTTCACCTTTCCGAGACGTAAAGCCTGCGTGGGCGTCTGGAATAACAGAACATGTGGTTGTAAAGTCTGGACCTGACAGAGAGCTCAGCTACACTCCAGCTAACCGCTAAGGTAAATAAAGACTGAACCAACTCCAAAGGTTAATATAAGATACTGAATGAGCACCAAAGACTGCATTTATATATATATATATATATATATATATATATATATATATATATATATATATATATATACACACACATAACGTATGGCCACTCAAAGCACTTTACAAGCTATGCCTCATGTCCCCAATTCATTCACTCATTCATCCACTCAGTTAGGGTGAGGGTGTCTTGCTCAGGGACATCTCCACACTTGGCTAATGGCTATAGGGGATTGAACCAACAACCTGCTGGTGGCCAGAACACCCGCTGTGCCTCCTGAGATACTGAGCCCCACACTGCTGTTGGTAGGTCCTGATGTGTTTGGATGAGGAACGGGAGGACCCTCGACCCTCGACCCTCAGTCAATAAGGTGAACATTTCTGCTTCCCTTTTTAGACGCTTTGCCTTTTCTTTCAAAAACGAAATCATGCAAAGCCGTTTCACACACTGTGTCCCACAGAGACATCACAACACGGGACAAGAACACACACACACACACACACACACACGGCAGTGCGTGTCCCACAGAGACATCACAACACAGGACAAGAACACACACACACACACACACACGGCAGTGTGTGTCCCACAGAGACATCACAACACACGGGACAAGAACACACACACACACGGTAGTGTGTGTCCCACAGAGACATCACAACACGGGACAAGAACACACACACACACACGGTAGTGTGTGTCCCACAGAGACATCACAACACACGGGACAAGAACACACACACGGCAGTGTGTGTCCCACAGAGACATCACAACACACGGGACAAGAACACACACACGGCAGTGTGTGTCCCACAGAGACAGCCCCGGCCAACGGGACAAGAACACACACACACACACACACACACACACACACACAAGAGACAAAAAAAGACGCACAACAGCAGCGACACCTCACCCTCTCCATCATGCTTATGTCCCAAATGTGTGTGTGTGTGTGTTCTCCAGCTCTATAGACCCCCGCAGTACCAGTAGTCTTCTCTCGTATTCCCAGCACATCTGCAGGCCTGTGACCTCATGTTCTCTCTCGTATTGTTTCTCTTGACCGTGAAGCAGGAGAGGAGATCAGGATGACGAGAGACGTGACGCTCCATCACATCTTAATCGTGATTAAAGCTTTAATTAGTTAATTCAGTGCCGGGCCGTAAAGCAGAGAGCCGGCTCATTTGATTACATCCATTTAAGAGGGTTTCTAAGTGATAGTTCCACGTTGCGTCAACCTTTAATATCGCGCTAATGTTCCAGGATAAAAATGATGAAATATTAGGGGTTGTATCTATCTCTGATATAACACACGTAACTAAGAAACTCACTAGTTACAAATGACCTTTGGTGTAAAATAATCTTTGGAATTCAAGTTAGATCAAATACTATTTTGGTTTCCCTTAATTAGGCAGGAGGGACTAGGTGTGATGTGTAACATCTAAACCTGACATGATGATGTAGTGAACAGGTGCAAACAGGTGCAACTTTAATCACTCATATCAGGGGTCTAGTCGAATTTCATTGGTGGAATTTCGTTGTACTTCAATAAAAGGCATTCCGATTCGGATTGTCTTAATCACTAATGTCAGGTAGGAGAACCACACGTCTGAAGATCACTTGTGACAGCTCGGCAACCCATTTTAAAACAGATTCAACGTACACTCACCACTTTCAAAACGGAAAAAAACACACACACACACACACACACACACACACACACACACACACACACTTTAAAACAGATGAAGCCACCACCTACCTGGCCGTGTGCGCCCTGGTCCCCAGGTGCGGGTAAGGTCATCGCGTAAAAGCTGGCGCGTCTCCGTGTGGTCAGAAGCAGACCGGAGACCCGGAGCGGTAATATTTAATATCAGCGTTTCACCTGAGCTCTGAACACTCGGATCGGGA
>CM051018.1:2790791-2865791 GCA_027704905.1 Muraenolepis orangiensis
TTTGAACGTTAGATAATGGTGACCTGTGAACATTATGTTATGGTGATGATGTTGACCTATGAATGTAATGGTGACCTATAAACATAAAAAACGATGACCTATTAACATTATATAATGTGATTTATGAATGTTATAAAATGGTGACCTGTGAACGTGTGAACGTCTAAGTACCATATATTAGAATGAACAGTACAAACAGATGTGTCATTATTAAACTGGTATCAGTAGCTCTATTAGAATATACTATTATCTATATAAGAATATATCATTATCTTATATAAAAGCACACATCAAGGTGTTAATGTGAGGTCGGCCCCAGCCGGACTAACAAGCCGTCATTAAGAGAAACAATCCCCAGGTCGCTCTGAGCCCCGGCTAGCGGCTGAGCGTAACCTCAGTGCTGCGCGGTGGCGTTTCAAAGTGCTAATTGCGTGCTAGGCACACACATGTGCATGCGCACACACATAAAACACACACTCCCACACACTCCCACACACACACACTCCCACACACTCACACATACATACACACACACACACACACACACACACACACACACACACATACACGTGCGTGCACACACACACACCTTTCCCACCCGGAGCTTCCTGGGTGCTGGCAGAGCGCTGGTCCTTCATTATATTGTTTGTGGTTAATTAAGGCGTGATGTGTGTCTCCTGCTTGGTTAGGACCGAGGACGTCCTGGTGTCCTCTGGCTTCACTCCGGGCACAAGGTGATTACAATAATAATTAGTTAATTGTTAATAACGTTTACATTACCGAGGTGGTGGTGGTGATGGAGGTGGTGGTGGTGGTGGTGGTGGTGGAGGAGGTGGTGATGGAGGTGGTGGTGGTGATGGAGGTGGTGGTGGTGGTGGTGGTGGTGGAGGAGGTGGTGGTGATGGAGGTGGTGGTGGTGGTGGTGGTGGTGGAGGTGGTGGTGGTGGAGGAGGTGGTGGTGATGATAGAGGTGGTGCTGGAGGTGGCAGTAGAAGAGAGCACAGCTCATGCAGTATTTATCAGTGGTATCAGGCACCAGCCCCTCCCCCGCTCCCCTGGATCCCCACCAGCTGATACCCACTGCTCCTCAAACCAGGATGGGTTACATGAGAGGACTCATTTCACTGAGTGGACATGTGACAAATAAAGAGGATTCAATCCTCTTTATTTTCATTTAGATCATCTCATTTAGATCATCATCACCATCATCATTACCACCACCATCATCATCATCATAATCATCATCACCACCCCATGATGTGATACTGGTGTGATAATGACATAGCGGTGTGATACTGGTGTGATAATGACATAGCGGTGTGATACTGGTGTGATAATGACATAGCGGTGTGATACTGGTGTGATAATGACATAGCGGTGTGATACTGGTGTGATAATGACATAGCGGTGTGATACTGGTGTGATAATGACATAGCGGTGTGATACTGGTGTGATAATGACATAGCGGTGTGATACTGGTGTGATAATGACATAGCGGTGTGATACTGGTGTGATAATGACATAGCGGTGTGATACTGGTGTGATAATGACATAGCGGTGTGATACTGGTGTGATAATGACATAGCGGTGTGATACTGGTGTGATAATGACATAGTGGTGTGATACTGGTGTGTGCAGCGGTGTGTTGATGCTCTGTGGTGTTGAGAGAACCGTGAGAGAGGTGGAGGATTCAGCTGTTTCACAGGTTTCATCAGTGTTACAACAGAATGTCACCCCCACCCTCACACAGCACCATCCCCACCCTCACACACCACCCCCACCCTCACACACCACCCCCACCCCCACCCCTGACACACCACCCTCACCCCCCACCCCCACACACCATCCCCACCCTTATACCCCACCCCTCACACACCACCCCCACCCCTCACACACCACCCTCACCCCCACCCCTGACACACCACCCTCACCCCCCACCCCCACACACCATCCCCACCCTTACACCCCACCCCTCACACACCACCCCCACCCCTCACACACCACCCTCAACCCCATCCCTGACACACCACCCTCACCCCCTACACCCACACCATCCCCACCCGCACACACCACCCTCAACCCAACACATCATCCCCACCCACACACCACCCGCACACACCACCCTCAACCCAACACATCATCCCCACCCACACACCACCCTCACACACCACCCTCAACCCAACACATCATCCCCACCCACACACCACCCGCACACACCACCCTCAACCCAACACATCATCCCCACCCACACACCACCCGCACACACCACCCTCAACCCAACACATCATCCCCACCCACACACCACCCTCACACACCACCCTCAACCCAACACATCATCCCCACCCACACACCACCCGCACACACCACCCTCAACCCAACACATCATCCCCACCCACACACCACCCTCACCCCACCCCTCACACACCACCCTCAACCCAACACATCATCCCCACCCACACACCACCCTCAACCCAACACATCATCCCCACCCACACACCACCCTCAACCCAACACATCATCCCCACCCACACACCACCCTCACACACCACCCTCAACCCAACACATCATCCCCACCCACACACCACCCTCAACCCAACACATCATCCCCACCCACACACCACCCGCACACACCACCCTCAACCCAACACATCATCCCCACCCACACACCACCCGCACACACCACCCTCAACCCAACACATCATCCCCACCCACACACCACCCGCACACACCACCCTCAACCCAACACATCACCCCCACCCCTCACACACCACCCTCACCCCCACCCCTCACACACCACCCTCACCCCCACCCCTCACACACCACCCATAGCCCACACCCCAGAGCTCTGTAACAAGCAGGTCTTCCCTTAAAGTAATAATAAGGCCTAAAACACTTTTAGATATTAGTTTATGTTTGTACCCTATGATAAGATACGTCCCGCGGGCCATCACATTTTGACAGTTCTTTTGTGACTGTAGGATTAGAGAGCCTGACTCGGATGGGAGAGCTAGCATAGCTACGCTTATGCTAGCTGCGGCTGAGCAGGCCGTGGCTAAGTAAGAGCTTAGCTTCAATAGCTATTATCGTTATTCTGTGCAGGATTTCGATCGTGTCGCTGAAAGTCTAATGGAAATAAACAACCTTCACAGAGTTGTAGCCCATACTTTGGTATGAGGCTATCGCTGAGGCTAGCAAGATTATGCTCAGAGAAAAAAAAAGGGATAACCAAAGTATCACCACCTGACTGGTCCAAACCAGATGGATCCAGAACAGAACTCAGCCAAGCTATCAGTGACTAACAGGTTGTTAACCAGGTTAACAGTGACTACCAGACCAGGTTAACAGGGACTACCAGGTTAACAGAGACTACCAGACCAGGTTAACAGGGACTACCAGGTTAACAGAGACTACCAGACCAGGTTAACAGAGACTACCAGATCAGGTTAACAGAGACTACCAGGTTAACAGAGACTACCAGGTTAACAGAGACTACCAGGTTAACAGAGACTACCAGGTTAACAGAGACTACCAGACCAGGTTAACAGAGACTACCAGATCAGGTTAACAGAGACTACCAGGTTAACAGAGACTACCAGGTTAACAGAGACTACCAGGTTAACAGAGACTACCAGACCAGGTTAACAGAGACTACCAGGTTAACAGGGACTACCAGGTTAACAGTGGCTACCAGGTTAACAGAGACTACCAGGTTAACAGAGACTACCAGGTTAACAGTGGCTACCAGGTTAACAGGGACTACCAGGTTAACAGGGACTACCAGGTTAACAGAGACTACCAGGTTAACAGTGGCTACCAGGTTAACAGGGACTACCAGGTTAACAGGGACTACCAGGTTAACAGTGGCTACCAGGTTAACAGAGACTACCAGGTTAACAGTGACTACCAGGTTAACAGGGACTACCAGGTTAACAGGGACTACCAGGTTAACAGAGACTACCAGGTTAACAGAGACTACCAGGTTAACAGAGACTACCAGGTTAACAGGGGCTACCAGGTTAACAGAGACTACCAGGTTAACAGAGACTACCAGGTTAACAGTGACTACCAGGTTAACAGTGACCACACCGCCCTTTGAAGCGCTCTGCGCTCCAGGACGGTCCAGTTCCCGTACCGGGCGGTGATACACCCTGTAAGAACACTCTCCATGGTAACGGTATAGAATGTTCTCAGGATGCGGGGGCCCATGCTGAATTTCCTCAGACGCCTGAGGAAATACAGGCGTTGTTGGGCCCTTTTCACCACGTGTGTGGTGTGCGTGGACCATGTGAGGTCCTCGGAGATGTGCACGCCGAGGAACTTGAAGCTGCTGACCATCTCTACTGCAACACCGTCGATGGAGATAGGGCTGTGCTCTCCTCTCTGCTTCCTGTAGTCCACGATCAGCTCCTTGGTCTTCTTGACGTTGAGGGCGAGGCTGTTCTCCTGGCATCACTGCTCCAGCGATCCAACCTCCTCCCTGTAGGCTGGAGGAGGTCTCGTCGTCGCCAGCGATCAGGCCCATCACTGTCGTGTCGTCAGCAAACTTGATGATGACGTTGGAGCGGGTCGTGGGTGTAGAGGGAGTAGAGGAGAGGGCTCAGCATGCATCCCTGGGGGGCTCCCGTGTTGAGGGTCAGTGGCTCCCATCCTCACCACCTGGCGGCGGTCCGACAGGAGGTCCAGTATCCAGCTGCACGTGGATGGGGGAACGCCTAGACCTCTAAGCTTGGTGTCGAGCTTGCCAGGAACTATCGTGTTGAACACTGAGCTGTAATCCACAAACAGCATTCGCACATAACAGTTCGTTCCCTCCAGGTGGGAAAGGGCAGTATCAAGGGCCATGGCAATGCCATGAGTCGTCCGTGGATCTGTTTTGACGATATGCAAATTGCCATGGGTCCAGCGTGGCAGGTAACACAGAGCAAATAAAGTCCTTGACCAACCTCTCAAAGCATTTGCTGACAATCGAGGTGAGGGCTACAGGTCTATAGTCATTCAGGCATGTTACCTTGGGTTGTTTAGGGACAGGCACGATGGTGGACATCTTGAAGACTGCGGGAACAACAGCCTGGGACAGGGAGAGGTTGAAGATGTTTCCGACTCCTGCCAACTGGTCTGCGCATGCTCTGAGGACGCGGCCCGGGATGTCGTCGGGGCCTGCCGCCTTAGAGATGTTCAGCAGGCTGTTCTCCTCAGGCAGCTCTGGCTTCGGGTGGCTGCCGTTCACGTCGAACCGAGCAAAAAAACCTATTTAGCTCTTCTGGGAGGGAGGTAGAGGAGTTCTCTACACAACTGGTTCTCCCTCTGAAGTTCGTTATCGTCTGTAGCCCCTGCCACATACCCCTCGCGTCATGGCTCTTGAATTTCCCCTCCACTCTGTCCTTATACTCCCGCTTGGCAGAGACGATGGTCTTACGGAGGTCGTAGCGGGCTCTCGTATATTCCTCCATATTCCCGGAGCCAAAGGTGGCGTTACGCACGTGGAGGGCACCGTGAACATCGCCGTTAATCCACGGTTTCTGGTTGGGATATATCCGAACCGACTTGGTCAGAACAACGTCATCTATGCACTTCTTGATGAACCCAGTGACCGAGGACGCGTACACGTTGATGTTATTGTCCGAGGCAACGCGGAACATGTGCCAGTCAGTGCGATCAAAACAATCCTGCAGCATAGAGTCCGAATGGTCCGACCAGCATTGGACCTCCCTCACAGCGATCGGTTGCTGCTTCAGTCTCAGCCAATAGGCGGGGAGTAGCTGGATAGAGCGGTGGTCTGATTTGCCGAACGGTGGGCGGAGGAGGGCCTTGTAGCCATCACGGAAGGGAGTGTAGCAGTGGCCCGTGTGTTGCTTGTTATGTGTTGGTAGAACTTCGGTTCTCCTTGTTGAAGTCCCCCGCCAGGATGAGAGCAGCCTCGGGGTGTGCCGACTCCTGTTCGCTGATAGCCCCGTACAGTTCCTTCAGCGCTGTGTCGGTGTTGGCTTATGGGGGAATGTAAACAGCGGTCACGGTTACCGCTGTAAACTCCCGAGGTAGCCAGTATGGACGGCACATAAGCATCAGGTACTCCAGGTCCGGGGAACTGAAAGACTTGAGGTGATGTACATGACTTTAGTTGCACCATACACACATACGTGCTACCCCTGAGAACATGAAAAGAGGGACCTTCATCCCTCCTTATCAGCCTTACCCAAGACTTGCGGAGGAGTTTGTCTTTCGGGAAATCATGGAAACTGGGGTACGGCTGTCTTTGTTTGGACGTTGAGCAGCCCGGTACACTACAATAACAGCGACGAGAGGAGGCGGCCATAGTTTGTCACATATCTGGGGTAACTTTTGGAAGTAGGAGTGCACTGCTCTGCGATTTTTAACGTTCCGGAAGCAGGAAGTGTGACATAGGCCTATTATCAAGCTGGCAAAAAGACCTCTTACAAAATGACTTGCTATTTAAAGCTAAGTAAAGCTTGTACTTGCAGAGACTCTGAGACTAAAGCGCTGAGCTGCTCATGTGGGAATTAAACTAATATCTGGTACTTATGGCGGAAGCCACAGTGATTTGAGGACATCTCATATTAACCCTCATTGAATCGACTGCAGCATCCAGTTGAAATACGACACAACGCGCTAAAATAGGAGCTGGGATGAGTTTTATAACGAGGTCAAAGTGTTCCATTTTGTTTTATACTGTATATACAGACGGAGGGATGGTTGATTGGATGGCAGACTAAATATCAATGATTACAAAATGCATTTCCAAGCATATAATGAAGCAATATGCTAATGAAGACAAGGCATCACATTTACATATGTATGTCATTATTGTAATTATTTCAATCACAAATCAACGTTTCAAGATTCAAGATAACTTTATTTATCCCGAGGGAAATTAAGGTGCAACAGTTGAAACGGGGAATAAATGCACACAAAATATACTAATACCTACAAACTAATAAACAAAACTAAACTAAACAAATATTCATATATATTTTGTTTAGTATAAACAAAATCTAACTAAATGAACTCTAAATGAAATCTAAATGTATTGATAGATGAATTGCACAATTGACAGTATTATTACAGTAATACGTAGGTATATACAATACACAATACGTATAGTGCAAATTGGCAGTAATAAAATACTAATAAATAACTCAGATGAATACTGAAAAAGTGACATGTGAAAAGTGAAAAGTGAAATTGAATTTACAGTGCGTTGACCTCAGGTCACTGAGTCTCCACTGTCCCTCTCATGAACCGAGGTAGATGAGTTAAAGAGTCTGATGGCCACAGGAAGAAAGGACTTCCTGTGGCGTTCTGTGGTGCACCTGGGTGGAATGAGTCTGTTGCTAAAGGTGCTTCTATATGAGGTCAGCACCTGATGGAGAGGGTGAGAGTTGTTGTCAAGGATACTACGCAGCTTGCGCAGCATCCTCCTCCTCTCAGACTAATTAATAAAGTTTTCTGAATCTGAATCAGACACCACCAACATCCTGGATTTTAGTTCAACAACGTCCTGCGTTAGCTGATCCTCAGGGGTCTTCTACACCTCACGTTGATTTGTTGTTCCCAGTTCCCCTGACCTCATAACCCTTGACCCCCTGACCCCGACTCCCTGACCTCCTAACCCCCTTGACCCTATAACAATTTTTTTATATCAATGATAAACGGTGAACGTTTTAAAGATGTCAGAGTACATTGGAGTGTGAATAACAAGTGTTTGTCTCTCTGTGGGGGAGGAGACACAGAGGACGTCCCACTGGGGGTTGATCAGCGTGACCAGTCTCTCTGTGGGGGAGGAGACACAGAGGACGTCCCACTGGGGGTTGATCAGCGTGACCAGTCTCTCTGTGGGGGAGGAGACACAGAGGACGTCCCACTGGGGGTTGATCAGCGTCACCATGGCTTTGACATGCTTCTCCACACGTCTTCTCTTCAACATGCTAGGCCACAGTTGCCCGTGTTATAAATATGAAGCGTGATTGCTTGCCAGATATCAATTTAGTTTGTCTTGACATCTGAACCTTAAGTTAACGGTATTTTTTTTAAAACATGAGCTCAGCAGTCGAGCAGCAGGGGGTTTCAGATGGGTTGGTGGCGCCCTCTAGCGGTCACATTCCGACATTACTTGTGCAGCTGCTTAATCTTTTTTATTTTTACGGTTTATAAAATGCATACATTTTTGTAATATTGGATATGAAAAACACAACGCCAAAACATTTGATTCATTCAAATAACCATTGTTAAAATAAAAAAAAAAGTATATATAAAAGAAAAATAACATTTGTTAACCAACACTACATGTGTCATCCCTGTGTCATCCCTGTGTCACACACACACACACACACACACGCACGCACACATGCACACGCACACAGGAACACTCCTTTTATAGTATGCAACTGTGGTATGATGGGCAAGGTCACGTCCTGTGAGACAGGAAGTGACCTCACAGGTCACGCCATGGCTGTGTTCCTATGATAACGTTAAATAAAAAAATGGGTAGAGAGATTTGAGTATTTGCATTTGCAGCAAAACGAGGAACCAGACTCCAGCGGTCAGCTGTTCTATTCTGAGTGTCAGGATGTTGACCGAGCTTCAGAACTGAAGAATTACAAACTAATTAGAGGAAAGATCTGAATAAATGTTAAAGAATGAGGATGATATCAGTAACACCCTATCACATTGTGAGACTTAAGCCAAGAGGCCCACATGATCCATTCTCTTGGAGTCAGATGTTGAAGGAGGTGAGACGATCGGACACAAACCAAGAGAACAGAACCCAGGCCTCGATGCTCCTGGGTTCAGGTTTGGGTTGTGTCCTTTGAGCTGTGGTTCTGAAAGTTGGTTCTACCAAAGGTTCCATGATGAAACATCTCTATGGGGAGCTCAGTCACCTGAGCTCAAACCAAATTCGATTCTCAATCGATTCATAGAACAAATCAAATCAATAGAAGAATACATTTACATTTACAGCATACAGCTCTTGACTTTACATTAAATAAGAAACTCAACTTTTCATTGTGGAAAGTCTTCTTTAAGCCCAAGAGGAAGCGTGCTAATCACATGACATACAACTTCCTCTCTGCCAGGGTGGGTGTGTGTGTGTGTGTGTGTGTGTGTGTGTGTGTGTGTGTGTGTGTGTGTGTGTGTGTGTGTGTGTGTGTGTGTGTGTGTGTGTGTGTGTGTGTGTGTTACAAATAAGAGTGCCAGACTGAACAATAAGAGAACATTGTCATACTCAAACTCCACAAGAACAGGACATCATCCGATGGAACCGCAGCAGATCAAAGAGGGGTACCTGGTCAAAAAGGTAAACTAAACTACCACCAAACTCCTGTTTAACTTAAGATAAGGGGCTCCTCTGTACATTAAACTGCTAACATACGATCAACTGGCTATCATACATACTGGATGATGTATGGACATATTTACTGCACTTACCCAATATATAATAATCTTCAACTGTTGATATAACTGCATACCCCTGCTCACTACCTGTTGATACTTACCTGTGTGTGTATATATATATATACCGTATATATACATACCTGTAATTCTGCACATATCTCATACCTACTCTATAAGTAATTTTATACCGGTTTTTAGCAGTAGTTTTTTAGGTAGACTGTTTTAACATAGTTTAGCATATATTAGTACAGTAGTTTAGTAGCCAGTAGTTATAATATAGTTTAGTATACTGTATATTAGTATAGTAATTTATATTAGCCAGTAGTTATAATATAGTTTAATATATGTTAGTATAGTAGTATAGTAGCCAGTAGTTATAATAAAGATTGGTGTGATGAAGTGGCTTTCTCATAAGGGGTTTATTCCTCTCCGAATCCACCGTGAAACTACAAACAAACAGTATAAAAGACTAACATAGAACCATGTTAGACACACGAGAACATTCACAGCATGGGAGATGACTTTAGTGAAGTAATAAACGTAAAATAAATACAAACACAACAACATAACTCGCTGGCTGCATGCTCTGAAAACCGAGGGAAGTATTCTTCAGTCCTTCCAACTTTATAATAATACACTTAAACTAACGGAGCTGTAACAGTATCCGTGCAGCTTACTCTCAGTTTATTGTCTCTCTCAACTCACGCGAGAACAGCATAACGAGACGTGAGCTTGGACTTCAAAGTAAAAGACTAGATATTGCACGCATGAAATATTACAACAAATAATAATTAAACTTATAAAATACATATTACAGTTAAACTATGAACATGTAAAAGCTGCACTTACAATTAGTATATATTAGTATTGTAGTATAGTAGCCAGTAGTTATAATCAAGTTTAGTATATATAAGTATAGTAGTACAGTAGCCAGTAGTTATCATAGTTATAGTTTAGTATAGTAGTATAGAAGCCAGTAGTTATCATAGTTATAGTTTAGTATAGTAGTATAGTAGTATAGAAGCCAGTAGATATCATAGTTATAGTTTAGTATAGAAGCCAGTAGTTATCATAGTTATAGTTTAGTATAGAAGCCAGTAGATATCATAGTTATAGTTTAGTATAGAAGCCAGTAGATATCATAGTTATAGTTTAGTATAGAAGCCAGTAGTATAGAAGCCAGTAGACCTGTCGTGACTAATCCGCCCTCTCCTGCCTTTAGTCACTCGAGGTTTGATGAGGAGTCGCCGACGCACACATTGTCCATAAAGCTCACAAAGTAGAATTTGTATGGTAAACTGAAAGCATTTATTTTCTTCTGACTCCGGGGTTGACTTTTCCATAACATCAACCGTAAAACAAATACAGGATCTGTGCGGTTCCAAACGTGCGATCCAATGTATGTGTGGTTGGAAAACTAGAAGCTCTCCACCATCTAACCTGGCTTCCACATGTTCTTACCCCTATACACCGGGGTGGGACTAATCACGCTAATTGCCCCTGCTCAGGCACAAGTCCCAGGTGCAATCAATCAAGGGCCACAGTAACACACAGCAGTGTAACGCGCTCCCTGCCCGTGTCTCAGGGCTCCTTGCTGAGCTCCTGGAGGGCGGTGTGGGTCCTTCTGTCAGAGGATGCTGTGGAGCTGTACAAGAGGAAGTCCGACGGGGCCCCCAAGGCCCTTATCCCCCTGAAGGGAGCTTCCATCACCAGCCCCTGCCAGGACTTTGCGAAGAGGACCGTAAGGAACTCACTCAATTCATCTGTGAATATGAACTCGTGTATTTTCTGCCTTTTCAGATTCAGATTTAGTTTATGTGTCACATGTATAAGTCACGTGTACAAGAAAAGTGTAGAAAATTTACAAAAAATGACAAAATATATAAAAATTATGAATTTACAAAAGAAATACACAAATGTACATAAATGTTGCGTGTGTGTGTGTGTGTGTGTGTGTGTGTGTGTGTGTGTGTGTGTGTGTGTGTGTGTGTGTGTGTGTGTGTGTGTGTGTGTGTGTGTGTGTGTGTGTGTGTGTGTGTGTGTGTGTGTGTGTGTGTGTGTGTGTGTGTGTGTGTGTGTGTGTGTGTGTGTGTGTGTGTGTGTGTGTGTGTGTGTGTGTGTGTGTGTGTGTGTGTGTGTGTGTGTGTGTGTGTGGTCTAGGACTTGTATTGCATGCAATTGCAACCCAAAGAAAGTTTGTCACGGTGAACAAAGACCTGCGGTGAACATTATGACCAAGAAACCAACATTATTCTACAATATGAGTTTAATGATGTCATCAACGATGCCTCTTCCTCCTCCATGTTCTCCCTCCTCCTCCTCCTCCATGTTCTCCTTCCTCCTCCTCCTCCATGTTCTCCTTCCTCCTCCTCCTCCTCCGTGTTCTTCCTCCTCCTCCTCCTCCTCCGTGTTCTCCTTCCTCCTCCTCCTCCATGTTCTCCTTCCTCCTCCTCCTCCATGTTCTCCTTCCTCCTCCTCCTCCTCCGTGTTCTTCCTCCTCCTCCTCCTCCATGTTCATTTCTCTCCTGCCCCTCCTCCTCCTCCGTGTTCTTCTTTCTCCTCCATGTTCTCCACCTCCTCCTCTCTCCTCCAGATGGTGTTCAAGATCAGCACAGAGAAGAAGCAGGATCACTTCTTCCAGGCGTCCCACGGCGGAGAGCGTGAGGCCTGGGTGAAGGACATCAGGAGGATCATCAGCTGCCTTCAGGGCGGGAAGAAGTTCGCCCGCAAGTCCACCAGACGCTCCATCCGCCTGCCCACCACCGTCAACCTGAAGTGAGTTCTCCAAACCTTACGGATTCACCTGATGGAACCCATTCACCTGATGGAACCCATTCACCTGATAGAACCCATTCACCTGATGGAACCCATTCACCTGATGGAACCCATTCACCTGATGGAACCCATTCACCTGAACGTATTAAATGTTATCTTAGTGGGAATAACAGTCCTACAGAGGGCGCCATAGAGCAAACTATATTAAATTAGCATCAGCTGCTTTCTGTTTTATTTTACAATAATAATAACAACAAAGAACCTGAACCGCAACGTTAAACCAATGAAATCACAAAAAAATTGCAGCAGAATATTTATAGAATTGCAAAAATCCAACCTTAACCTTCAGTTTACAGTTTTACTGGTATTTAGAATTGTGCTCATGCTAAACGTATCTCCGTATCTTGGCAGCTAGTTTCACACTTTGAATGAGCTGCCTTCACGGGTCTCAGTCTCACTGTTGTACATGTAGTTGGCTGTGGTGTAGTTTGGACTGTGTGGTGTCTCCTCCAGTGAGCTGTACACCTTAATACGAGACCAGGAGGACGGGGTGAAGGAGCTGAGGTTGGAGAAGGAGAACAGAGTCTACAACCACTGCTTCACCGGTACACACACACGGTTGATTCTCCATTACAAAGCATGCTATGCTAAAGTAGCCAGTAGTTAACATAGTTATAGTTAAGTATATATTAGTACAGTAGTACAGTAGCACATAGTAGACACGTGTCTTACCTTAATGTAGACACTTTAGTTTCAAATCCTTTGTGTGGATTTCAGATCCTGTTTGTGTCTCAACTGGTACAAACAGAAAAACTTTGAGTCCGGTGTTTACGTTGTCCCGTGTTTCTCCCTGATGAACTGCAGGCGGGACGGTGGTGGACTGGCTGATCTCCAAGGAGAGGGCCAGGAACCGAGTGGAGGGCCTGATGTTGGCCACGGGGCTGATGAACGAGGGCTTCCTCCAGCCGGCCGGAGAGCTGTCCAAGACGGCGACCACCGCAGGGACAGAGTCTGTCTTCCTGGACGAAGCCAACGCTTTCTACTTCTTCGTAAGTGAAGGAACAGTCCTCTCCTCTTTATACTGAAGATCACATTTAGTCACGGAGAAACACACGTGGTTCAGGAAAGTTTAGGTCAGTGGTTCTCAACCCAGTTTTGGCCTGAGGGCCCGTTATTTAAGTATGGAAATGGTCCAATAAGATACGTCCGTGATGAAGTATGAATGACTGTTTCCTGTAGTACGATAAGGTACGTCTGTGATGAAGTTTGAATGACTGTTTCCTGTAGTACGATAAGGTACGTCTGTGATGAAGTATGAATGACTGTTTCCTGTAGTACGATAAGGTACGTCTGTGATGAAGTTTGAATGACTGTTTCCTGTAGTACGATAAGGTACGTCTGTGATGAAGTATGAATGACTGTTTCCTGTAGTACGATAAGGTACGTCTGTGATGAAGTTTGAATGACTGTTTCCTGTAGTACGATAAGGTACGTCTGTGATGAAGTATGAATGACTTTCCTGTAGTACGATAAGGTACGTCTGTGATGAAGTTTGAATGACTGTTTCCTGTAGTACGATAAGGTACGTCTGTGATGAAGTTTGAATGACTGTTTCCTGTTGTACGATAAGGTACGTCTGTGATGAAGTTTGAATGACTGTTTCCTGTTGTACGATAAGGTACGTCTGTGATGAAGTTTGAATGTGTCTTCCAGGCGGACAGCGGGTTCTCCTGTGAAGGATATTCCAGCGACGAGGACGATATCCTGAAAGAGGAGTTCAGAGGGAACATCTTGAAGCAGGGATGTTTGCTCAAACAGGTGAGGTTTGTTCACCTGACGCTTCTCCAAAAGAGCAGCTTGGAAAGCCAGATAATAAATGAACTAATGGAGTGATTCAATTCAATTGATTCAGCATAAGGATGTGACGCCCGTCTGACCTGCCACTCGCGACCTTTGGTTATTTTGCTTTCTTGTGTGACTCAATTGCCTTCCCATCGCCCATGGTCACATAAACCATTCTGTTGAGTAGGCAGAGGGGTTGATGTTTGGCGAGGTTGAAATAAACCAAACAGAAACTATTCTGACATCACATCACAGGGACATCGGAGGAAGAACTGGAAGGTGAGAAAATTCACACTGAGAGACGACCCGGCCTTCATCCACTATTATGACCCCACGAAGGTAAAGAAACACAAGTTAATATCCACTATTATGACCCTACATCCACTATTATGACTCCACAATGGTAAAGAAACCCAATTTAATATCCACTAGTTTGACCCTACATCCATTATTATGACCCCAAAATTATCTGTGAAAAAAACATCAATGCTAAACAAAGAGAAACTGATGGTTGATCAACGTGGTCCATTTATTTGCCCAAATAATTCACTCCTGTTTTGACCACCAGGGGGACGACGAGCCTCTGGGCTCCATCCATCTCCGAGGGTGTGTGGTGACGGCGGTGGAGTTTGGGCCTGATGGTGAGTCCCGTCACCATGGGAACCAACGGTGGAGACGGAGGAAGTGTTTCTGTTGTCTGAAGTGGTTTCTCTCTTCTCATGTCGGTGAGCAGCCAAGCGGTCAGGGGTGGACAGGGACCTCTTTGAGATCATCACGTCAGACGAGACGCACTACTTCCTGCAAGCCGCCAGCGGCGAGGAGAAGAGCGAGTGGATCCAAGCCATCCAGACGGCGGCCAAGAATGGAAAATAAGACCGAAAGAAAGACCACCATGTGTCTTATGATGAAAAAATGTGTGAATATTTATTAACGTTCATTTTAATTTCCACAGTGAATATTTAGACTGTTCACCAGGATGTATTCGGAAAAACAACACATTGAAACGTTGATAAAGCCCACGTCACCTCATCCGGCCGTTGTGCATTCTGTTCTAGGAAATGACGCTCCATAGGCTAGCCTTTCACTGTCTAGCATCACCAAGACACACAGTTCCTGACACCATATCACACTTCACCACAACACTTCATAACTACATTAGCCACAGCGACAGACAGCAGTTATAAAAAAACTGAATAGAATAAAAAATAAGTAAAAAGTACAAACTGTATAAAGTTAAATATATAAAATATATTAGCACAGAAAAAGAGCTATATATATAAATCTATGTAATAAAATACACAATGTTATATGCTATACACCCTTGTTCAGCAGCCTGATGGCCTGACTGTGGAAGCTGTCTCTAAGTCTGTTTATGCAGCACTTGATACTGCGGTATCGCCTGCCTGACGGTAAAAGTGAGTACAGTTCGTGGCTGGGGTGGGCATTGTCTGTTATGATGTCAATTGCATCGTCCGTGGATCTGTTTTGACGATATGCAAATTGCCATGGGTCCAGCGTGGCAGGTAACACGGAGCAAATAAAGTCCTTGAACAACCTCTCAAAGCATTTGCTGACAATCGAGGTGATGGCTACAGGTCTATATTGCATGTCATTCAGGCATGTTACCTTGGGTTGTTTAGGGACAAGCACGATGATGGACATCTTGAAGACCGCGGGAACAACAGCCTGGGACAGGGAGAAGTTGAAGATGTCTGCAAAGACTCCTGCCAACTGGTCTGCGCATGCTCTGAGGACGCGGCCCGGGATGTCGTCGGGGCCTGCCGCCTTACGGATGTTCAGCCGCTTGAAGGTGCGCCGCACATCCGCCTCCGAGATGCTCAGCAGGCTGGTCTCCTCAGGCGGCGCTGGCTTCGGCGGGCTGCCGTTCACGTCAAACTGAGCAAAAAAAGTATTTAGCTCTCCTGGGAGGGAGGTAGAGGAGTTCTCTACACAACTGGTTCTCCCTCTGAAGTTCGTTATCGTCTGTAACCCCTGCCACATACCCCTCGCGTCGTGGCTCTTGAATTTCTCCTCCACTCTGTACACTCCCGCTTGGCAGTGACGATGGTCTTATGGAGGTCATGTAGCACCTGTTCTCTAGGGCTTTTGTTACTTTCCCATGGAACAATACTTCTTTAACCAGTTGATAACCACCGTCAGGACACTTATGTGTGATGGGATGGATAGTGGCCAGATAGCTTGCTTGGTATAACAGGCCTCTGGTTGTGGTTTCTTATTTGCCCATGTATAACTCAGTTGTAACTCACCATGTGGCCACTAGAGGGCGGTATAAAACAGGGTATGTGCTCCAGCTGAATGATGTCCAAAGGCCTGCAGCCTTCATGGCCCAGGCCCGTTTCATCCACTTCATATACGTATACTTGATATACTTTGAGTTGTGTTCATAGAATCAAAAACATATGGTGTAGGCTATTAGTTGTGGGCAATACGTTCTCTGTCACGGTGTGTGTGTGTGTGTGTGTGTGTGTGTGTGTGTGTGTGTTCCTGTGATTGTACACACCTGTCATGTCAATGGTTTATCAAGACCCTCTCGGTCAGACGGTGGTCGTCCCTCCCTGGTGGTTCCAGGGTGTTCTGCCTTGTGTGTCCTGTGGTGTTTCCTCGCTGAATGAGTGGTCCATTCATCATGATCAACATGCAGCTGATGGAGAGTCAGAGCTCATTTAAGAACCTTAATACAATAACCATCTTAAGAGATCATTTGGGCCAGCATGAGTCATAATATAAACTACCTTTGATAGTGTGCATCATATATATATATATATATATATATATATATATATATATATATATACATTATATACGATACAAA
The DNA here is from genome assembly GCA_027704905.1 of Muraenolepis orangiensis. Taxonomy (NCBI): domain Eukaryota; kingdom Metazoa; phylum Chordata; class Actinopteri; order Gadiformes; family Muraenolepididae; genus Muraenolepis; species Muraenolepis orangiensis. Next base: position 2,807,653 of record CM051018.1, read on the forward strand.
TGGGTTAACTACCCAGGATAGTGTTGCTTTAATATCTATAATATAATTGGGTTAACTACATACATAGTGTGCCTTTAAGGCTGATCATTACATTGCATCACAGCCAGCATTTAAACAGGTTGACCAATGGGGGACCGTCCTGTTCCCACTAATACAACGATAGGGCTTCAGCCGGGGACTCCGATGGGCTGCATGTATGATGGTGTTCTCTGCTGACCCTTTGAGGCCCTGAGTCATGACTCCAACTGCTCCTCGTCCATGACTACCAGCTCCACACGCAATGGAGAATCAACACTATAATTAATGTATTCACAGGAGCAAACCAAGGAATATTTGCACTAAACAAAGCACTAAACCATGCAAATAAAAGTAAGACATCTGACTGAGAGGGACCACCGGGTCCTCCTGCTATTTTGTTTGTTTTCATAGTGCAGCTGCCACCTGCTAAACCAATGAACAGAGACCACGCCCACTCAGACAACCTGCTAAACCAATGAACAGAGACCACGCCCACTCAGACAACCTGCTAAACCAATGAACAGAGACCACGCCCACTCAGACAACCTGCTAAACCAATGAACAGAGACCACGCCCACTCAGACAACCTGCTAAACCAATGAACAGAGACCACGCCCACTCAGACAACCTGCTAAACCAATGAACAGAGACCACGCCCACTCAGACAACCTGCTAAACCAATGAACAGAGACCACGCCCACTCAGACAACCTGCTAAACCAACGAACAGAGACCACGCCCACTCAGACAACCTGCTAAACCAATGAACAGAGACCACGCCCACTCAGACAACCTGCTAAACCAATGAACAGAGACCACGCCCACTCAGACAACCTGCTAAACCAATGAACAGAGACCACGCCCACTCAGACAACCTGCTAAACCAATGAACAGAGACCACGCCCACTCAGACAACCTGATAAACCAACGAACAGAGACCACGCCCACTCAGACAACCTGCTAAACCAATGAACAGAGACCACGCCCACTCAGACAACCTGCTAAACCAATGAACAGAGACCACGCCCACTCAGACAACCTGCTAAACCAATGAACAGAGACCACGCCCACTCAGACAACCTGCTAAACCAATGAACAGAGACCACGCCCACTCAGACAACCTGCTAAACCAATGAACAGAGACCACGCCCACTCAGACAACCTGCTAAACCAATGAACAGAGACCACGCCCACTCAGACAACCTGCTAAACCAATTAAGAGAGACCACACCTACAATGATCAATCGTCCAATTATCCTTTTGCACACACACACACACACACAATCTCTCCCTCTCTCACACACATGCACAATCTCTCTCTCTCTCTCTCTCTCTCTCTCTCTCTCTCTCTATAAATGTATATATATATATATATATATATATATATATATATATATATATATATATATATATATATATATATACACACATGCGTATCTATGCTGTGACTTATTGGCAAGGACTTTTATTGTGTGGATAAAGTGTGGAAAAGAGTGATATTTTATATTTTAGAATTGAGAACCTTGAATAGTTTGTGTTAAAATGTTTAGTCAGTAAAGTGTTCTTTTCTGGAAGGTTCAACAGTCTTTTATATCTTCTGCTTCACTTGCTGACGCTTTCACCCCAAAATAAATCCTGGTCTGCGGATAAAAGACAGTAATTAATAATGGGTTCATAGTTGATGGATGAGTGTGGAGTGAAAATGAGACTCTCATGGAGTGTGTGTGTGTGTGTGTGTGTGTGTGTGTGTGTGTGTGTGTGTGTTGAAAATCATTTGTATGAGTTTAATGAATTATAATGAACAAACCAGGAGAGAAAAGACACCATTTTTATTGCAGACTTGCACACTAACTCTGCTCTCTCTTTTCAGACTCTGACGCAGCTGTGTGACGCTGCTTCCGGATAGTTGGTTTGTTTGGTTCGGCTACCAGGTTTCTGTCAGCCGTTTTCTGAAACGTTTTGCGAATCAGTATCTTTCTAAAGTTCGCTGTTGTTATTATATAATCCAACTGTTGTTTAGCGTTTCTGTTAACACCGATTGCTGTTTTGTATTGTCCTGTATTGTATTTGTCGCCACGTTCGACGCATCAAACAAGGTAAGCATGGACTCCTGTTGCTCCTGCTCCTGTGCCTTCCTTGTAGATAAGATAGCTCTCCTAGAGAGACGTATCTGTCAACTAGAGGAGGAAAAGATAGCGTCCATAGAAAAGACAGATACACCAGAGAGTGTAGAGAAGAGACCTGCCAGGGGGTCTCATAACGTTAGCGCTAACATTAGCATTAGCTCCGTCCAGGGCACCCTGTCATCAGCACCACTTGCGAAGGCAGGCAACCCTCCTCGCAAGTCTCTTTCGGGGGGGAAGACGCTAGTCATAGGCGACTCTGTTACGCGTACAGTTAAACTACACATGGTAGCTGACGTGATGTGCTTACCAGGGGCCAGGGCTCCCGACATCCAAGCTAATCTTAGGGTGCTGGCATGCGGTAAGAACACACACGGTGTTAGATTAGATTAGACGCACCCAACACCGACACTAGTTTTGACAACATTGTAATTCATGTCGGCACCAACGATACCAGGATGAGACAATCAGAAGTCACTAATAGTAACATAGTTACTATACTGTGTGACTTCGCCAGAAAGATGTGTCGGCATGGATTAATTCTCTCTGGCCCTCTACCTCCCAGGAGTAATGAGGAGCGTTATAGTAGCGTTATAGTAGCGTTATAGTAGTAGTTATAGGAGCGTTATAGTAGCGTTATAGTAGTAGTTATAGTAGACTATTGTTCCTGAATGGTTGGCTGGCTGATATAGTGAAGAGCAGGGCTTAGTAGGCTTGGGTTTAGTAGATAACTGGTCCTCCATGTGGGACCGCCCTGGCATGCTGATGAGAGACGGCCTTCACCCTACTGGGTTAGGCGCCTCAATTATGTCAGAAAACATAGATAGATGTCTTAGCCAGGCGTGACTTATGCACTTACAGCAAGCTGGGACGCAGGCAATTAGCGAACCTGCTAGCAACATACTAGCCCACGTTGCAGAGTCTAGAATACCGAGTGTGTTAACTAGGTTAGTTAGCCTGGGTGATGACTGAGTGGGTTAACTAGGTTAGTTAGCCTGGGTGATGACTGAGTGGGTTAACTAGGTTAGTTAGCCTGGGTGATGTAGTGGGTTAACTAGGTTAGTTAGCCTGGGTGATGTAGTGGGTTAACTAGGTTAGTTAGCCTGGGTGATGTAGTGGGTTAACTAGGTTAGTTAGCCTGGGTGATGTAGTGGGTTAACTAGGTTAGTTAGCCTGGGTGATGTAGTGGGTTAACTAGGTTAGTTAGCCTGGGTGATGTAGTGGGTTAACTAGGTTAATTAGCCTGGGTGATGTAGTGGGTTAACTAGGTTAGTTAGCCTGGGTGATGTAGTGGGTTAACTAGGTTAGTTAGCCTGGGTGATGTAGTGGGTTAACTAGGTTAATTAGCCTGGGTGATGTAGTGGGTTAACTAGGTTAGTTAGCCTGGGTGATGTAGTGGGTTAACTAGGTTAGTTAGCCTGGGTGATGTAGTGGGTTAACTAGGTTAGTTAGCCTGGGTGATGTAGTGGGTTAACTAGGTTAGTTAGCCTGGGTGATGTAGTGGGTTAACTAGGTTAATTAGCCTGGGTGATGTAGTGGGTTAACTAGGTTAGTTAGCCTGGGTGATGTAGTGGGTTAACTAGGTTAGTTAGCCTGGGTGATGTAGCACGTAATGCTGACACTGAGGTGCCTCCAGGTTTCTTTACTGGTCACAGCAGCAGCAACTGCAAACTGGAGGTTTATAGAACACCTCACCTATCAGTAGGTTTATAGAACACCTCACCTATCAGTACTGCCCCACACTGTCCCGAGGTGTAAAACCTGCAGGCGAAGGCAAATAAGCAAAAATGTTCCTGTAAACTCTTCCACTGAGCTGCGTTGCAATCCAACTCCCTCAAACCTTAATACTCTGGAAGAGCTTAGAATAGGATTCATAAATATAAGATTGCTTTCAACTAAAGCGCTCTTGGTCCATGATCTAGTTGTTGAAAATAAGATAGACATCCTGGGCCACCACCATGGGTGAAACATGGTTAAAACCAGATGTTTACCTACCGTTAAACAAAGCTACCCCACCCAACTATGTTAGCACACAGTTATCCCGAGAATCCACAAAAGGTGGTGGAGTGGCTTTAATCTCAAGTTCAAACCTCACCATGAAGCAGACTATGCTAAAATAACTATGCTTTTTCATCCTTTGAAGTTCTTGCTTTCTGCTCCTCAGTACCTACTACAGCAGAAAGGTTAGTAGATTAATTCTTCTTAGCTATAGTATACCGCCCACCGGGCCCATACACACGTTTCGTGGATGAGTTCTCTGAGTTTGCGGCTGACCTTGTAACATATTCTGACAGTGTTTTACTTGTTGGTGATTTTAACATTCATGTTAATAACCCGTCTGATCCTCTCGCAAAGGTTTTTCTTTCTATAACCGATGCCCTTGGCTTTAAACAGCTTGTCCAGCACCCTACCCACAATGGTGGAAACACTCTGGATCTCGTCTTGGCACGTGGTGTTGATATCTCAGAACTGGCCATCTCACCTTACACCTCAGCTTTATCTGACCACTTACTTCTTACTTTCAAGGTGGTGGTATCTTGCCCCCGCGATGAGGGCCAGGCTACCTATAGCTGCCGTCGCATCACCCCTGCAACTACTGCATCCATGGCAGCTAAGTTACCTTTCTAACTCGCTCCTCTCTCTGACTTTAGTGGCTCTGTGGGTAGTCTTACTGAAGACTTTAACACGGCCTTATCTGCAGCCATCGACTCTGCTGCTCCTCTTACTGTTAAAAAGCGAACCACCAAACGGCCAGCACCTTGGTTCAATGAGGAGACTCACACCCTCAAACAAAGCTGCAGAAGACTAGAACGCAAATGGCGTTCAACAAAACTTGAAGTCGTTCATCTTGCATGGCATGACAGCCTGCTCAGCTATAAAGCTGCATTAACTACTTCCAGGAACACCTACTTTTCAAGTGTTATCAACTTAGACAAGAACAACCCTGAGTTTCTGTTTGACACAGTAAGAAGCCTGACGCAAAAACAACCTCAAACAGTTGGCTCCTCACTCTCTGCTAGCAACTTCTCGGAATTCTTTGAGCACAAAATCGAGACTATTAGAAAATACATTGATGCCTTCCCCGCCCATCATCCTGAACATCATGTAAGATGGGCACTATGTGTACCTCCTGAAGCAACCCTCCTGCAGTTCAGCACAATCTCCTTGGATTAACTTGCTAAACTAACACAGGCCTCTAAACCCACTACCGGTATGCTGGACCCTCTCCCCACCAAGGTTCTTAAAGAACTTTTCCCGGTCGTTGGGCCTACTATGCTCAACATCATGAACCTATCCCTGTCTACTGGAACAGTTCCATCTATCTCCTCTACTGAAGAAGCCCGGCCTAGACCCAGAAGTACTTAGCAACTATCGGCCCATCTCTAACCTTCCTTTCCTTTCGAAAGTACTGGAAAGAATTGTAGCTGACCAAACCATCAATCATCTGATGGTGAACAATTTATTTGAACCCTTCCAGTCTGGGTTTAGAACCTTCTACTCCACTGAAACTGCTGTGACTAGAGTAGTTAATGATCTTCTCCTTACAATGGACAGCAATGCAAGCTCCTTGCTGGTGCTGCTCGACCTTAGTGCCGCCTTCGACACAACCGACCACAGCATTCTCCTTGATCGTCTCGAACACTATGTTGGCATTAAAGGTTTGGCTCTTCTCTGGTTTAGATCTTACCTCACAAATAGAAAGCAATTTGTTCTTTGTGATGATTCACAATCAAATCACTGTAACCTAAGCTTTGGTCTTCCCCAAGGGTCGGTCCTTGGTCCTCTGCTCTTTGCAATCTACATGCTCCCTCTTGGTGATATTATTCACAGTTATGGAATAAGTTTTCACTGCTATGCTGACGACACCCAAATCTATATTCCTATCAAGTCAAACGACTCTTCCCAGATCCATAAAGCGGCGCAGACACACGCACCTGCCAACCATTACCGTGGCTGATTGCCAATGATCTCACCTGGTGGCTATTTATACCGCGGCGTCAGTTAGAGACGTCGCTCGTTCGTACTGTGTGTAACCTCATGCACGCTACCAGTCCCCAGGTGACACTCTTCCCTGGTCCTGATCGCCCGGCTGCTGACTATCGGAGAGATAGCACGCACCTCGACCGCCTGCCGTTCCAACCCCTCGCCTGTCCCCAACGATCCGCCTGTCTACTACCTGTCGGTACGACGCACCTCGACCTCCCGGTAACCAGACCCATCGCCTGTCCCCAACGATCCACCTGTCTACTACCTGTCGGAACGACACACCTCGACCTCCCGGTACCAGATCCATCGCCTGTCCTTGACGTTCCATGCGCATGCTGTTCTGTACCAAATAAAACCACTGTTCTCCCCTCTCTGGTCTCTGTCTGCGTTCGGGGTCCAACCTACCCCCTGAGTTGTGACAGAACGAACGAGCCATGATGGACCCCGGCGACGTAGACCAGTTGAGGCGCGACGTCGCGGAACTACGATCCTTCGCATCGCATTGGGAGCTGCGACATGTGGAAGATCAGGCGACAATATCACGGATGATGGCCATCACGGAGTCCCAGGGCGCATGCATAGCGCACCTTGAGGCGGCGATATTACAAGCCCCGGCTTTCGCTCGTCCCGCGGAGCCACATATCCCTCCTCCACAGAGGTACTCAGGGAATCCGGACACCTGTCGGAAATTCTTGACCCAGTGCAGCGTCACATTTGACGCGCAGCCGTCCCGCTTTACGAGAGAAGCAGGGAGGATTGCGTACGTAGTGAGCCTGCTTGAGGGAGGCCCCCTCGCTATGTTTGATGCGCTCCGTGAGCAGAGATCCCCTCTCGTTGTAACCTTCGCGGCTCTTGAAGGGGAGCTGAGGAGGGTGTACGACCACCCCATATGGGGTGCCCAGGCTGGACAACTCCTGCTGCGGCTAAAGCAGGGAACCCTCGGCCTCCGGGAGTACATCGCCCGGTTTCGCCGGTTGGCGTTGGAGTCCGGGTGGAACGAGGAATCGCTCCTGTCCGCGTTCCAGAACGGACTCAACCGGGAGCTGGGTAAGGAGGTGGCATTGCGGGGCGAGACGGGCACTGTGGACGAGGCCATCCAGAGGGCCATTCAGGTGTCGGACCTAGCGATGCAGTGGGGGGACGCTCCGGGTCCTTCCAGAAGCTTCTCCCGCCCGGCGGAGGAAAGGAGATATCCTCGGTCCGCTTCTTCCTTCCCTGAGGAGCCGATGCAGCTGGATCAGGTGGTCCTTTCCCAGCAGGAACGGAAGCGGAGGTTGGACACGGGAGCTTGTCTCTTCTGCGGAGGAATGGGACACTCCCTCCGCGACTGTCTTCGTCGGCCAAAAGATCAGGCCCCACAGTGACGGCGGGGTCCCTGAGGTGCCAGAATGCGACCCGACCTCCAGCTGCATTGGCAGGTTCCCATTTCCATGCACATCTTCTTTGGGCGAAGGAGAGGCTTCCGGTTAAGGTGTTGGTGGACTCCGGAGCTGATGCCAGTTTCATTGATGCCTCTCTGGTCGCACGGGCCGGTATTCCCACCGAGCGGTTACAGCTACCACTGGAGGTGAACTCGCTGGACGGCAAGCCGTTGGCCCGGATCACCCATCGGTCGGTTCCTCTTACTCTGGTGCTGTCAGGGAATCACCGGGAGATCATCCATTTACACGTCATCTCCTCCCCCCACACCCCTGTTGTATTGGGTAGACCGTGGTTGGCTATCCACAATCCACACATCGACTGGTTGGCGGGTTCCGTGATCAGTTGGAGCGTGTTCTGCCATTCGAACTGTCTCCGGTCCGCTCTAGCGCCACGCAACCCACCCACCTGCCCGGCCCCGAGCCCTCCCGATCTCTCATCCGTCCCCCATGTTTACCACGACATTGGGGAGGTGTTTTCCAAACAACGGGCCATCTCCTTACCTCCCCACAGACCATATGACTGCGCCATCAATCTCCTCCCCGGTCGACTTTACAACCTGTCCCGGCCCGAGAGACAGACCATGGAGACTTACATTCACGACTCACTGGCAGCGGGCCTGATCAGACCCTCGTCGTCGCCTGTTGGTTCTGGGGTTTTTTTTATTACAAAGAAGGATAACTCGTTGCGGCTGTGTATCGATTTCCGGGGCCTAAACAACATCACCGTAAAAAACAAATACCCTTTGCCACTCATCGACCCAGCCTTCGAGCCGCTCCGCCATGCGGCGGTGTTCTCCAAGTTGAACCTCCGCAACGCCTACCATCTCGTCCGGATCCGGGAGGGGGAGGAGTGGAAGACGGCGTTCAACACAGCGTTGGGTCACTTCGAGTACCGGGTCATGCCCTTCGGTCTCACCAACGCCCCAGTTTTCCAAGCACTGGTGAACGACGTCCTCCGAGACATGCTGAATCTGTTCGTGTCTACCTGGATGATATTTTGATTTTTTTCAGGGAGTCAGAAGGAGCACGTTCAGCACGTTCGGTTGGTGCTCCAGCGGCTATTGGAGAACAAGCTTTTCGTCAAGGCGGAGAAGTGTGAGTTCCACGTCAAGTCGGTGGCCTAGGCAGTGGCGGAGTGGCCGATGCCTACGTCCCGGAGACAACTCCAGCGGATCCTCGCTTTTGCCAATTTTTACCATAGGTTCATCCGGGATTTTAGTAGCGTCGCGGCTCCGCTTACTCGGCTCACCTCCACGCTCTCTCCGTTCTCCTGGCCTCCTGAGGCGGGTGTGGCTTTTGCGCATCTTAAACGTCTGTTCACCTCGGCTCCGGTTCTGAGGCATCCGTATCCGGCGTGCCAGTTCGTGGAGGTGGAGGTGGACGCATCGGATTCCGGCGTTGGGGCCGTACTATCCAAACGTTCCACAGGGGATCGGAAGACGCATCCCTGTGCGTTTTTTTCTAAATGGCTGTCGTCCGCGGAGAGGAATTACGACGTGGGGAATCGGGAGCTCTTGGCAGTGGTTCTGGCCTTGGAGGAGTGGAGGCATTGGCTTGAGGGGGCGGAACAACCGTTCGTGGTCTGGACGGACCACAAAAACCTGGCCTACCTTCGCACCGCCAGACGGCTCAACTCTCGACAGGCGCGGTGGCCGTTGTTCATGGGGAGGTTCAACTTCACGCTCACCTACCACCCTGGATGTTGGAACGTCAAACCCGATTCCCTCTCTCGCCAGTGGGACGCCGAGAGGGATCTCGCCAAGCCAGAGACCATCCTGCCTCCGGTGTGCGTGATAGGGGCAGTCACGTGGGAGATCGAGGGTCTCGTCCGGTCGGCTCAGTGTGCTCATCCGGATCCAGGGAATGGCCCCGCTAACCGTCTGTTTGTGCCCGATCCAGTTAGGTCCCAGGTGCTGCAGTGGGCTCATTCCTCCCGCCTTACCTGCCATCCCGGCTTTGCGCGGACCCTGTCCTTCCTCAGGCGGAGCTTCTGGTGGCCTTCCATCTCCCAGGACACCCAGGCCTTTGTCACGGCCTGCACCGTCTGTGCACACAGCAAGGCCTCACATCGACCTCCTGCGGGGTTGCTGCAGCCGCTGCCTATCCCTCGCCGGCCGTGGTCACACATCGCGGTGGATTTCGTCACCGGTCTTCCGCCGTCGTCTGGTAACTCCACCATCCTTACCATCGTCGACCGGTTCTCTAAGGCGGTCCATTTTTTGCCGCTTCCCAAGCTTACCTCGGCCAGGGAGACGGTAGACCTCCTGGTTCGGCAGGTATTTCGTCTCCACAGGATTCCTCTGGACATAGTGTCCGACTGGGGTCCACAGTTCGCGTCCCAGTTGTGGAGGGCATTCTGCCAGGCTCTGGGTGCCAACGCCAGCCTCTCCTCCGAATACCATCCTCAGTCCAATGGACAAACGGAGAGAGCTAACCAGGACCTGGAAGCGGCCCTCCACTGCGTCGCCGCGCGCCACCCATCTTCCTGGAGTTCCCACCTCCCTTGGGTGGAGTACGCCCACAACTCCCTCATCAGCGACGCCACAGGGATGTCGCCGTTCCTGGCATCACTGGGCTATCAGCCACCTCTGTTTCCCGTCCAGGAGGAGGAGATTGCGGTGCCGTCGGTGCAGGCCCACCTCCAGCGCTGCCGCCGGATTTGGAGGACCGCGCGTTCAGCGCTCCTTCGCACGGCCGATCGGAACCGGCGTTTGGCAGACCCATCTATCGACCTGGACAACAGGTATGGCTCTCCTCCCGTGACCTGCCTCTACAGGTACAGTCCCGGAAGTTGGCCCCTCGATACGTGGGACCAGACACGGTGGACAAGGTCATTAACCCGGTTGCAGTAAGGTTGAGATTGCCGCCAGCTATGAAGGTTCATCCCACCTTTCATGTCTCCTTACTGAAACCCGTCTCTTCCAGTCCCTTGTGCCCTCCCACCACACCCCCTCCCCCCCCCCAGGATCATCGACGACCATCCCGCCTACACGGTGAGAAAGAGTGTTTGTGTATGTTTGTCTACGTACATGTTTGTGATTTATTTGCCAAGTAACAGTTGATTCGATTTCGGATCCAGGGGATTTTTGGTGTGGCGAAGATATGTTCTCTACTGAGGGCCCTCTAGTTGGAGGTATGTTCTACTGAGGGCCCTCTAGTTGGAGGTATGTTCCACTGAGGGCCCTCTAGTTGGAGGTATGTTCTACTGATGGTCCTCTAGTTGGAGGTATGTTCTCTACTGAGGGCCCTCTAGTTGGAGGTATGTTCTCTACTGAGGGCCCTCTAGTTTGAGGTATGTTCTCTACTGAGGGCCCTCTAGTTGGAGGCATGTTCTACTGAGGGCCCTCTAGTTGGAGGTATGTTCTCTACTGAGGGCCCTCTAGTTGGAGGTATGTTCTACTGAGGGCCCTCTAGTTGGAGATATGTTGTCTACTGAGGGCCCTCTAGTTGGAGGTATGTTGTCTACTGAGGGCCCTCTAGTTGGAGGTATGTTCTACTGAGGGCCCTCTAGTTGGAGGTATGTTGTCTACTGAGGGCCCTCTAGTTGGAGATATGTTGTCTACTGAGGGCCCTCTAGTTGGAGGTATGTTGTCTACTGAGGGCCCTCTAGTTGGAGGTATGTTCTACTGAGGGCCCTCTAGTTGGAGGTATGTTCTACTGAGGGCCCTCTAGTTGGAGATATGTTGTCTACTGAGGGCCCTCTAGTTGGAGGTATGTTGTCTACTGAGGGGCCTCTAGTTGGAGGTATGTTGTCTACTGAGGGCCCTCTAGTTAGTCAGACTAAGCTATTTCCCTTGAGGACCGAAGCTGTTAACTGATCAAACCCAGCCAGTGTGTTCATGTCTCCAGGGTGACAGGAGAGTCTCTGAGGCTCCTCCCACGCAGGCTTTCCTTTTTCTTCTGTGGACGACAACACAATTACAAAGATAAATTATGCGTGGAATTAATGGTTCTGCACTGACACAGCATGTTAATCTTCCAACTGACAGTCAAGAGAGAGAGAGAGAGAGAGAGAGAGAGAGAGAGAGAGAGAGGGAGGGAGGGAGGGAGGGAGAGAGAGAGAGAGAGAGCGAGAGAGAGAGAGAGAGAGAGAGAGAGAGAGAGAGAGAGAGAGAGAGAGAGAGAGGGAGAGAGAGAGAGAGAGAGAGAGAGAGAGAGAGAGAGAGAGAGGGAGGGAGAGAGCACCTTACACCTTAACATTTCTTGTTATCCATGAATTTCATTCAAAGTTTGGTGAAGGTTATCCTTCCTGCTGTCAGGCTTCTTGTTCTTCAAGCCAATTAAGAATAACAAGAAGTGTGAAATAGTGAACTTTGTGAACATTGTGAAATAGTGAACACCATTTGACACCATTGTGCTGCTGCAGTGTGTGTGTTTGTGTGTTTGTGCGAATGTGTGTGTGTGTGTGTGTGTGTGTGTGTACTACTGTTTCTGTGTGTGTAAGTGTATTTGTGTGTATCTTTGTATGTGTGTGTGTGTTTCTGTGTTTATGTGAATGTGTGTGTGTGTGTGTGTGTGTGTCCTGACCGAGGGCCCAGAAGGCGCTCAGCCACATTTTATTAAAGGTTGTTTTTTTCTCCGCAGCTCATCACCAACCTGCCAGGACGAGGTCAGCCCTCAGAGAGAGAGAGAGAGAGAGAGAGAGAGAGAGAGAGAGAGAGAGAGAGAGAGAGAGAGAGGGGAGAGAGGAGAGAGAGAGAGAGAGAGAGAGAGAGAGAGAGAGAGAGAGAGAGAGGGAGAGAGAGAGAGAGAGAGAGAGAGGGGGGAGAGGGAGAGAGAGAGAGAGAGAGAGAGAGAGAGAGAGAGAGAGAGAGAGGGAGAGAGGGAGAGAGAGAGAGAGAGAGAGAGAGAGAGAGAGAGAGAGAGAGAGAGAGAGAGAGAGAGAGGGGGGGGAGAGGGAGAGAGAGGGGGAGACGTCTCAATGATATAAAGAGAAGATATAGTCAGCGTCTCTGAGTTCAATATTCATTCAAACATCCCAGCCTCTGAATAAAGAATATAGCACGGAACACATGCAAAAAGGGACCATCAACATTTTATAATAATTATTATTAAAAATGGTAAATGGACTGCATTTATACAGCACTTTCACCCACAGAGCTTTCAATTATTGCCTCAAATTCCCCCATTAATTACACATCCATTCACCCATTCATCCACCTCTGGTGATGTCAGCCATGCAAGGAGGTCAGGAGCAGTTGGGTTAGGGTGTCTTACTCAGGGACCCCTCCTTCTCTCTCCCTCTCCCCCCTCTCTCAACCTTGGCACCATCCTCGACCCCACCTTCTCATTCCTCGTCACGTCAACCACTTCACCAAAACTGCTCTCTTTCACCTCCGGAACATTGCCCGCCTCCGCCCCTCCCTGTCCCTTCCAGCTGCTGAACCCTCATCCATGCCCTCATAACCTCAAGACTTTATTACTGCAACAGCCTCCTCCTCTACGGCTCACCAAAAAAAAATCCTCAATAAACTCCAATACGGCCAGAAGTCACCTCCACCTGTCGCAGAGATCACATCACCTCCGTCCTCCCTCCCTCTCTGACCTCCTCCCCGTCACACTCCTTCTTATCGCCTCAGTCTGCTGACACCAACAGCCTGATGGTCCCCAGGACCGAGCTCCGGACCGAGCTCCGGACCTGGGGCGACAGGCTGATAGTCCCCAGGACCGAGCTCCAGACCTGGGGCGACAGGCTGATAGTCCCCAGGACCGAGCTCCAGACCTGGGGCGACAGGCTGATAGTCCCCAGGACCGAGCTCCAGACCTTGGGCAACAGGCTGATAGTCCCCAGGACCGAGCTCCAGACCTGGGGCGACAGGGCCTTTTTCAGTTGCTGCACCCTACCTCTGGAACGCCCTCCCCATCCACATCCGACAACCACCCTACCATCCTTCAAACAACCACCCTACCGTCCTTCAAACAACCACCCTACCGTCCTTCAAACAACCACCCTACCATCCTTCAAACAACCAGCCTACCATCCTTCAAACAACCACCCTACCGTCCTTCAAACAACCACCCTACCACCCTTCAAACAACCACCCTACTATCCTTCAAACAACCACCCTACTATCCTTCAAACAACCACCCTACCATCCTTCAAACAACCACCCTACCATCCTTCAAACAACCACCCTACCATCCTTCAAACAACCACCCTACCATCCTTCAAACAACCACCCTACCACCCTTCAAACAACCACCCTACCGTCCTTTAAACTCTCAAGGCTCTCAATACCCACCTCTTCACACTGGCTTTCACCTGCTGAACACCCCCTGCCTCCATCTCATGACTTTACATTTTAATTATACTCTTTTTAATTTTAATTAGAATTTTTTATATATATAAATATATATTTTTATGTTTTAATCAATTTGATTCTGTTTTATTTTAATCGATATAACTTATACATAGTTTTACTGTACGTGCTAGGAGAAGGAGCAGGGGGATCAAACCAGCGACCAGAAATTTTTGTAAATATATAAGCTGTATGTATACTGTATCACACGTTAACACTATACCACCACACTACAACATACACACAACACTGCAACACATCACAACAACACCAGACACAACACACAACACAACACAACACGCAACACACACACACACACACACACACCACACACCACACACCCTACAACACCACACACCACACACACACACACACACAACACCCTACACACACACCCACACCCTACACCCACAACACCACACAACACACAACACACAACACACAACACCCTACAACACCACACAACACACAACACCCTACAACACCACACAACACACAACACCCTACAACACCACACAACACACACCACAACACACAACACCCTACAACACCACACAACACACAACACACAACACCCTACAACACCACACAACACACAACACCCTACAACACCACACAACACACAACACACAACACCCTACAACACCACACAACACACAACACCCTACAACACCACACAACACACAACACACAACACCCAACAACACCACACAACACACAACACCCTACAACACCACACAACACCCTACAACACCACACAAACACCACACAACACACAACACACAACACACACACACACACACACAACACACAACACCCTACAACACACACCACAACACCCTACAACACCACACAACACACAACACCCTACAACATCACACACAACACTCAACACACACACACCCACAACACACACAACACCCACACACACTACAACACACACAACACACAACACACACAGACAAAACTGCAATACATCACAACAACACCAGACACACCACACAACACACCACACAACACACAATTATTATTATAAATACAAACAAACTGAAGATGATTATGGGATGACTTTAGTTTAGTTCCTCACATTCCACCGATATGTGATCCGGAAGAACAATGTGAATCCTCTAATATATAAATATATATATACACAGTATATATCTGTATTCCCACTAGTGATGACTAATTCCTGGGTAGAGTTTAATCTTCAGCTTATCTTGATTGTCCTTCATCAGGGAGCATCACTCATGGTTCTTCTCAGGGAGCATCACTCATGGTTCTTCATCAGGGAGCATCAGTCATGGTTCTTCATCAGGGAGCATCACTCATGGTTCTTCATCAGAGAGCATCACTCATGGTTCTTCTCAGGGAGCATCGCTCATGGTTCTTCATCAGGGAGCATCACTCATGGTTCTTCATCAGGGAGCATCAGTCATGGTTCTTCATCAGGGAGCATCAGTCATGGTTCTTTATCAGGGAGCATCACTCATGGTTCTTCATCAGGGAGCATCACTCATGGTTCTTCATCAGGGAGCATCACTCATGGTTCTTCATCAGGGAGCATCACTCATGGTTCTTCATCAGGGAGCATCACTCATGGTTCTTCATCAGGGAGCATTACTCATGGTTCTTCTCAGGGAGCATCGCTCATGGTTCTTCTCAGGGAGCATTACTCATGGTTCTTCTCAGGGAGCATCGCTCATGGTTCTTCTCAGGGAGCATTACTCATGGTTCTTCTCAGGGAGCATCGCTCATGGTTCTTCTCAGGGAGCATTACTCATGGTTCTTCTCAGGGAGCATCGCTCATGGTTCTTCTCAGGGAGCATCGCTCATGGTTCTTCTCAGGGAGCATTACTCATGGTTCTTCTCAGGGAGCATCGCTCATGGTTCTTCTCAGGGAGCATCGCTCATGGTTCTTCTCAGGGAGCATTACTCATGGTTCTTCTCAGGGAGCATCGCTCATGGTTCTTCTCAGGGAGCATTACTCATGGTTCTTCTCAGGGAGCATCGCTCATGGTTCTTCTCAGGGAGCATCGCTCATGGTTCTTCTCAGGGAGCATCGCTCATGGTTCTTCTCAGGGAGCATCGCTCATGGTTCTTCTCAGGGAGCATCGCTCATGGTTCTTCTCAGGGAGCATCGCTCATGGTTCTTCTCAGGGAGCATTACTCATGGTTCTTCTCAGGGAGCATCGCTCATGGTTCTTCTCAGGGAGCATCGCTCATGGTTCTTCTCAGGGAGCATCGCTCATGGTTCTTCTCAGGGAGCATCGCTCATGGTTCTTCTCAGGGAGCATCGCTCATGGTTCTTCTCAGGGAGCATTACTCATGGTTCTTCTCAGGGAGCATCGTCATGGTTCTTCATCAGGGAGCATTACTCATGGTTCTTCTCAGGGAGCATCGCTCATGGTTCTTCTCAGGGAGCATCGCTCATGGTTCTTCTCAGGGAGCATCGCTCATGGTTCTTCTCAGGGAGCATCGCTCATGGTTCTTCTCAGGGAGCATCGCTCATGGTTCTTCTCAGGGAGCATCGCTCATGGTTCTTCTCAGGGAGCATCGCTCATGGTTCTTCTCAGGGAGCATCGCTCATGGTTCTTCTCAGGGAGCATCGCTCATGGTTCTTCTCAGGGAGCATCGCTCATGGTTCTTCTCAGGGAGCATCGCTCATGGTTCTTCTCAGGGAGCATTACTCATGGTTCTTCTCAGGGAGCATCGCTCATGGTTCTTCTCAGGGAGCATCGCTCATGGTTCTTCTCAGGGAGCATCGTCATGGTTCTTCATCAGGGAGCATACTCATGGTTCTTCTCAGGGAGCATCGCTCATGGTTCTTCTCAGGGAGCATCGCTCATGGTTCTTCTCAGGGAGCATCGCTCATGGTTCTTCTCAGGGAGCATCGCTCATGGTTCTTCTCAGGGAGCATCGCTCATGGTTCTTCTCAGGGAGCATCGCTCATGGTTCTTCTCAGGGAGCATTACTCATGGTTCTTCTCAGGGAGCATCGCTCATGGTTCTTCTCAGGGAGCATCGCTCATGGTTCTTCTCAGGGAGCATCGCTCTGTCTTCCCTGCAAACAACAAACAGGCCCTTAATGTGACGGCTGCTTAATGTCGATTTCTTTTTCATTTACTATGTTTTAAAAAAACGATTTTCCAGTTGCGGATACTTAATGCGCGGGTACTTAACTTATCATTTGTAATTAAAGCTTGGGTGGCCTGCCACACCACTTAAATCAGTCAAGTGTGTTGATTTACGAGGTTATTTAGTAGGGAAACCCCAATAAGTTGAAGTTGGTGTTTCTGCTCAAAGACTTCAAATCCTTGAGAAATGAGAAATGGCTAAAACATTCAGAGCATTTAATGGACGTTCAAGGCAGGTATAATACACCTTGAAACATCCCATAACCTCTGTAGTGATGGTTACAATCAGCTTATGAGTTTACACTAAACTCAGTAGCTTGAGAGACTTGTTGTGATGCGTATCCCAGATGTTCCAGTCAGGACCGTGGAGCCAGAAGACAACACCCTAATTCACCAACCATACCTCGCTCTGGATAAAAGTGTCTGCTGAATGAGGTGTAATCATAATGTGATAGTCTAAAAATGTAATAACATTTTTTTTTAATCGAGTACATCAGGCTTATATTAGGCTTATATTATTGAGGAGATCTGTATGACCAGATGTCTGAAGAATGCCATGTCCATCACTAAGGACTGCAACCACCCTGGGCTCCATCGCTTCTCCCCCCCTAGCGTCCGGTCATTAACATTACACTATCATAACATGTCATTAACATTACACTATCATAACATGTCATTAACATTACACTATCATAACATGTCATTAACATTACACTATCATAACATGTCATTAACATGACTCTATCATAACATGTCATTAACATTACACTGTCATAACATGTCATTAACATTTCACTATCATAACATGTCATTAACATTACACTATCATAACATGTCATTAACATTACACTGTCATAACATGTCATTAACATTACACTATCATAACATGTCATTAACATTACACTATCATAACACGTCATTAACATT
Organism: Muraenolepis orangiensis; assembly: GCA_027704905.1. Classification (NCBI taxonomy): domain Eukaryota; kingdom Metazoa; phylum Chordata; class Actinopteri; order Gadiformes; family Muraenolepididae; genus Muraenolepis; species Muraenolepis orangiensis. The sequence goes on from CM051018.1 coordinate 2,825,560, forward strand.
ACACTATCATAACATGTCATTAACATTACACTATCGTACTTTGCTGGACTTTCTGGACTCATTACAGCTACTGCACTGTACTGCACTGTATTCATGATGCACTACTGGTACTTTAAATGCTTTTAAAGATTTTTGCACAATTCAAAACATGTACATATCATCTAATGGTGTGGATGAGAGCGTGTTGATGACTCAGGGACTCCGTCGCCATCAGGGTAACCGTAGCGATGACTCTGCAGCTGGAGGATTTCTCCTAAGCTGTAATTGATCTGCTGTAACGATGTCCTTGATAGTGGAGAGAGGATTCTTCCTGTGTTCATCAATATTACACTCAGGAGAATAATAATAATATTAATAATAATATAATTAACATGTCCATACCAAAAGTTGCTTCATAAATGTGTTGCATTACTGAGTCTCTTAATAATTGCAATTATAGCTTGTTATTTCCCCAGAAAAAGAATACAATAATAGTATAATTATGTATGTATAGAATTATTTAGTTTGTATACTGTATAGAACATTTAGGTTGCTCGTTGAACTCCTTAGCCAGTACACTATCCGGCCCCAGTGCCTTTAGGTTGCTAGTTTAACTCCCTAACCACCACACTATCCTGCCCTAGTGCATTTAGGTTGCTAGTTGAACTCCTTAGCAAGCACACTATCCTGCCCCAGTGCATTAAGGTTGCTGGTTGAACTCCAGCACACTACCCTAGTCGAACCAAATGGTTCTGGGGCAGGATAGTCCTTATAGGTTCCCCCAGCATCCATATTCTACCCGTTTAAAGGGATAGTTCACTAATAGACTAAGAAAATGTATATGTAGATAATTATTATTTTCTACATATTCTGAAAATATGGTAGATTTCCGACTTCATCAACATTTATCGTAATTGCACTGGACGCCGCCATTTTTACTAGTCATGTGATGGCTATGACGTCATCAGTGCTCCGTGGTACACCTGCTAAATGGCGAGTTATGGAGGTGATTCATCCAGTGAGGAAGAAACCATTGAACTGAATGCAGAAAGAGGAGTTCAACCGTAGAGGTTTGAACCAAGGAGGCCCCACAGGGGCAGCAGTAGAGATCGTTGTGTTGAACTATATTCTATATAAGTTATAACTATATTCTATATAAGTTATAACTATATTCTATATAAGTTATAACTATATTCTATATAAGTTATAACTATATTCTATATAAGTTATAACTATATTCTCTATAAGTTATAACTATATTCTATATCAGTTATAACTATATTCTATATAAGTTATAACTATATTCTATATAAGTTATAACTATATTCTCTATAAGTTATAACTATATTCTCTCTATAAGTTATAACTATATTCTCTATAAGTTATAACTATATTCTATATCAGTTATAACTATATTCTATATCAGTTATAACTATATTCTATATAAGTTATAACTATATTCTATATAAGTTATAACTATATTCTCTATAAGTTATAACTATATTCTATATAAGTTATAACTATATTCTCTATAAGTTATAACTATATTCTATATAAGTTATAACTATATTCTCTATAAGTTATAACTATATTCTATACACACAGACACACAGGCATGCACACACACACACACACACAGGCATGCACACACACACACACACACACACACACACACACACACACACACACACACACACACACACACGCACACACGCACACACGCACAGACACACACACACAGACACACACACACACACACACACACACACACACACACACACACACACACACACACACACACACGCACACACACGCACAGACACACACACACACACACACACACACACACACACAGGCATGCACACACACACACACACACACAGACACACACACACACGCACACACACACACACACACACACACACACACACACACACACACACACACACACACACACACACGCACACACACACACACACACCTATATACACACCTATACACAGGCAAGCACACACACACACACACACACAGGCATACACACACACACACACCTATATACACACCTATACACAGGCAAACACACACACACAGACACACAGACACAGACACACACACACACACACACACACACACACACACACACACACACACACACAGACACACAGCTTTAGGCAGTGTGACCATCCCTGTTGTTGCTGAGCGTCTGTCCTCGAGGTGTAATCACCACATTACACATCCATCGCATCCCGCCATGGTCGCTGCTTGGATGTACTTCCTGTGGCCCCGGGGGAGTTAGGGGGGAGGGTGGGGGGAGGGGGGAGTGGGGGGGGGGGTGGGTTATAGAATTACCCACACACACACACACATACATTTACACACATGCACACAGTAGCGAGAGAGAGAGAGAGAGAGAGAGAGAGAGAGACAGGTATTCTCATATTGTGGAGAGAGAGAGAGAGAGAGAGAGAGAGAGAGAGAGAGAGAGAGAGAGAGGAGAGAGAGAGAGAGAGAGAGAGAGAGAGAGAGGGAGAGAGAGAGAGAGAGAGAGAGAGAGAGAGAGAGAGAGAGAGAGAGAGAGAGAGAGAGAATCACCTCCATCACCTCCACCTCTGCAGCGTTGAACCAGAGGAAGATGGAACAACGGAAAGGCTGTTTTATTCCACATCGAAACATCAAAACTCCTTCTACCTCCGTTAGGTCTTCTGTCTTCTGAACAGTAGAATGTGAGAGAGAAACATGAAACAGGAATACAGCAGTATCACGTTCAGTGTTTTATTACACTACCGTATAACCATGCGTTAGTAAAGTACAACACAGAGCAACAGCTAATATAAAGCTGACCACCTAAAGGTCTTCATTCGAAACCACCAGAAACACAGAGATATCCACCAAGCGGAGCAGAGATTCCCCAGGTCCCCAGCAGGGTGTCCTGGTGTCCTGGTGTGTTTACGTTTCTTGTGCTCAGATACGACACGTTGATAACAGTTTGAACGGTCAGTCCGATCTATTCCAGATGTAGCTGCCCATCATGTAGTTACAGTCTCAGTACACAGATATATAACACCACAAGCAGAATCACACCACATCTAATACCTTATCATATCATATATCGTATATCTGATCACATATCTTAAGACAATAGCCTATCATACAAGCACCCTGCCAGTGGGTTAGGGCTACCCGAAGGTACCCGGAAGGTACTTTAGTTTCAGTGGATTGATAAACGGTACATAAACACAGCCTGTAAACACAGAACGGCGACAGCTGCACTTGAAACACGCTAAGGTCACATGTTACAGGAACACGTGTTACGGTAACGCGTTACGGTGACGGTCATGTGACCTAAACATGTTACTGACATGTTATGTGTGAGTGTAACATGTGTGATACTGAAACACGTTAAGGTGTTAGAGAATGGAGAACGTTAAGCGACTGTGTGTGACCCGGGGTGAACAATGAAGAGCCGTTCCTCAGAGCGCTACAGCGCTAAGACTCTTAAATACTCCTGTCCATACTGTAAGGAGGCTATTAGTACAGTGGAACAACAGTGGAACAACAGTAAGTTACATTCATGTGTACATATGACGCATCACAGCATCTCGTGTGGTCAAACCCAATGTCCCCGGTGAGAGTCTGTTATGAGCCTCCCTCGGCCCGGTGGACCACCTCCTGAGAGGCACACAGCCTCCAGGTCATCACCACTTACCACAGGGTAATGTTTCTGAAGAGCCACTTGGGAGACAATCTCTGTTCCACTCTCTCAAGCTCTCCCTCCCTCGCACTCTCTCTCTCTCTCTCTCTCTCTCTCTCTCTCTCTCTCTCTCTCTCTCTCTCTCTCTCTCTCTCTCTCTCTCTCTCTCTCTCTCTCTCTCTCTCTCTCTCTCTCTCTCTCCCTCCCTCCCTCGCACTCTCTCTCTCCCCCTCTCTCTCTCTCTCTCTCTCTCTCTCTCTCTCTCTCTCTCTCTCTCTCTCTCTCTCTCTCTCTCTCTCTCTCCTCCCTCCCTCCCTCCCCCCCTCTCTCTCTCTCTCTCTCTCTCTCTCTCTCTCTCTCTCTCTCTCTCTCTCTCTCTCTCTCTCTCTCTCTCTCTCTCTCTCTCTCCCTCCCTCCCACTCTCTCTCTCTCTCTCTCTCTCTCTCTCTCTCTCTCTCTCTCTCTCTCTCTCTCTCTCTCTCTCTCTCTCTCTCTCTCTCTCTCTCTCTCTCTCTCTCTCTCTCTCTCTCTCTATTTCAGCCGGATGCTCTCCACCTCCTCGGTGACGGGGACGGAGCATGTCCTGAGGTCGGTGTCCTCCTTGCTGGGGGCGTAGGTGCTCCTCCAGCGCAGCAGGACGATCTTCTTCAGGTACTTCACCGTGTTGTTCTTCACGCTGACGAAGCAGAAGGTGTTGATCATGCTGTTGCTCATGGCGACGCACTCCACCACGTAGAAGGCCACCAGCGAGTGGCGCTGGCGGGAGATGAGGGTGGGGTGGAAGTCCCTCAGGATGGTGTAGGCGTAGTACGGCGCCCAGCACAGGATGTAGGCCGCCAGGATCCCCATCAGCACCATCACCGTCTTGCGGCGGCAGCGCAGGCGTTTCTTGATCTGCTCCGTCTGGAAGCCCGGCACGCTCTTGAACCACAACTCCCGGGAGATGCGCACGTAGCACAGCGCCATGACCGCCACGGGGACCACAAACTCCACCACGAAGATGAACAGGAAGTAGGAGCGGTAGTAGAGCTGCCGGTCCACCGGCCAGATCTGGGCGCAGAACACCTTGTGGCCGTCGGGCCTGCCGGCGCCGGCGTGGGGGTAGGAGATCTCTGAGGAGAAGTAGGCGGAGGGGACGGAGACCAGGACCGGCACCACCCACACCCCCAGGATCAGGCAGTAGGCCGTCTGGAACTTCATGCGAGGACGCAGGGGGTGGACGATCGCCATGTACCTGGAACCACCACACGACGCTTGATTAATCCCCCAGGACAAGACAATGAGGGCTTCATGAAAGGTGGATAAAGAAGAACGATGTGTCTTCCATAACTTATCTAAACTCAATCCCGGAGGAGTGGGAGCCTCATGACTATTCTACTCAGTAATGCCGGTAGATATATTCGAGCTGCTACAAGAATCCATAACTCGGTTATCGCAAGGGGCCACAAAGGTCTACTGGATGCATTGCCATGCTCCTGGCAGCCTGGAACCTTCTGAAATCCTCACTGTCACTGTCACCCATGTACTGAGCAGATCCCAGGGGGGTACCCTACCCCGTACCTCCATCACGTACGCAAAAGGTCTGCAGGAAAACGGTCTAGTTGCTATGGTGTCGAAGAACCCAGCCGAAGGTTCTGGGTTTCATCCCCTGGTCGACATCCTTGAGAAAGACCCCCCCCTAACCCTTACCTGCTCCTTAATCACACAAATTAATTCATTCACACAGGAGTATACAGATTGATGGATGGATGGCTGTATGTGTGGTTGGTTGGATGTGGACCGGCTGGAGGATGGACCATTACAGCTCTAATGTGTGTGACATGCAGACATGCACCTACTTTGTTATCTGGTTTTGATGAATTTGTCATTTTGATTTGACCAACGTGTCGTCTCACTTAACATTCAACAGAGTTGTGATCAAATAGAGCCCACTGAGGGGTTAAAAGCTCTAATAATATGATACACATTCAAGTCTCTAGCCTTGATGTGATATTTCTAAACAGATATTTTGAATTCAGAAAATGCTGACAAATGATGCCCAAAGAACAACAACTTCATGTGTTCATGTGTTCATGTGTTCATGTGATCATGTGATCATGTGTTCATGTGATCATGTGTTCATGTGATCATGTGATCATGTGTTCATGTGATCATGTGTTCATGTGTTCATGTGATCATGTGTTCATGTGATCATGTGTTCATGTGATCATGTGTTCATGTGCAGGGACCCAAAGACAATGCTTGTGTCGGATGTGCAGAACAACTTGATGGATGGATCATCACACTCCTCATGACCCACAGAACAAGACCCAAAGACATGAGGAGAGACCGTCCAGAGCTTATCATGGGATATCGTTCAGTGATACAGTTATTCAATGCTGCACTCGACCCAAAGACCCAAATAAACACAATGAAATGAGTAATGAGGGCGACAAAGCAAGTGAATAAAGCAAACTGAAACCGGAGGAGGTGAGCTGTTCTTTGCAGATGCTCACCAATCATAAACCCAGGCGGCTTCTGGCAGTAAATCTTTGGACGGCTGCAAGCTCCGCTTGGTCAGCCAGACAGAAAGGCCATACTAAGAGATTGAGGGCGTGATGCGTAACACTTGTCCTGCTGTCCTCACCCTGTTGTTTTCATCAGGGTAACACAGGCTGACCAGCGGCACCCCGTGAGAAGGCAGCAAGGGAATGGAACCAGCGACCCAATACCAACCCAAGGATTAGAAGACCAACTCTATGGGAACCTATAATCCATAAAGGATCTGTCATAGTGTTCTAAAAGGATCTGTTATGGTGTTCTTAAAGGATCTGTCATAGTGTTCTAAAAGGATCTGTTATAGTGTTCTTAAAGGATCTGTTACAGTGTTCTTAAATGATCTGTCATAGTGTTCTTAACGGATCTGTTATAGTGTTCTTAAAGGATCTGTTACAGTGTTCTCAAAGGATAAGTTATAGCGTTCTTAAAGGATCTGTTATAGTGTTCTTAAAGGATCTGTTATAGTGTTCTCAAAGGATCAGTTATAGCGTTCTTAAAGGATCTGTTATAGTGTTCTTAAAGGATCTGTTATAGTGTTCTTAAAGGATCTGTTATAGTGTTCTTAAAGGATCTGCTATAGTGTTCTTAAAAGATCTGCTATAGTGTTCTTAAAGGATCACATGTTCAACCTCATCTCTATTCTCTATCTATTCTCTATCTTTATTATATTTGGCTATATTTCTATTTCTTCCTATTTTCGTTCGGCCTCATGTTCTGTTTACTTATCATTTATTTTTGAGATGTATGAATACATATATATATACATATATATAAGATATATATATATATATATATACATATATATAAGATATATATATATATATATATATATATATATATATATATATATATATATATCTTATATATATATATATATATCTTATATATATCTTATATATATTATATATATATATGTATATATATATATATATATATATGTATATATATATATATATATATATACACCAAATTCCCCGAGCCACTTGTCACTGCGAATCCCCAGTGTGAATGGGGAGTAAGCATTCCATTTGTTAAAACATGTTGACTCTTGAAACTCAGACCCCGGCGGTCTCCCCTACCGGTCTGCGGCGATGGCCAGCAGGGCGTTGGTGGAGACGTACAGAGACACGGTCCTCAGGTAATTGACGGAGGCGCAGAGCAGCGGGCCGTGGTCCCAGGACAGCCTCTTTATCACGTAGTAGTCCAGGAGGAACGGGCAGCACACCACCGCCACCAGGAAGTCGGACACGGCCAGGTTGGCGATCAGCAGGTTGGTGAGGTTACGCAACTTCCTGTAGCGCACCAGCGACGCTATGAACAGGAAGTTGCCCAGGCCGCACACCACCACGATGCACACCAGGACCAGGGCGATGACCACCGTGGCCACCTGGAAGGCCTGGCTCTGGGTGGTGTCGGGCATCTGGTCCGGGGACACGCCGTAGTCCGTGTCGTAGCTGGCATCCAGGAGGTGGTTCGAGTTCCCGGCGGGGAGGAGGTGGTCCTGACCACCCGCCGTGGACAGGTTGGTGTTGGAGTCTCCCATGAGACACACTCACAAGCAACGTCTTACTGACTATCAAATAATATAATATCTGATCAGTGATGACTGATCTCCTCTGGTGGGACTAAGGTTTAGTCTCCTCTGGTGGGACTCGGGTTTAGTCTCCTCTGGTGGGACTCGGGTTTAGTCTCCTCTGGTGGGACTCAGGTTTAGTCTCCTCTGGAAGGACTCAGGTTTAGTCTCCTCTGGTGGGACTCGGGTTTAGTCTCCTCTGGTGGGACTCGGGTTTAGTCTCCTCTGGAAGGACTCAGGTTTAGTCTCCTCTGGTGGGACTCAGGTTTAGTCTCCTCTGGTGGGACTCGGGTTTAGTCTCCTCTGGTGGGACTCAGGTTTAGTCTCCTCTGGAAGGACTCAGGTTTAGTCTCCTCTGGTGGGACTCGGGTTTAGTCTCCTCTGGTGGGACTCAGGTTTAGTCTCCTCTGGAAACATTCAGGTTTAGTCTCCTCTGGTGGGACTCGGGTTTAGTCTCATCTGGAAGGACTCAGGTTTAGTCTCCTCTGGTGGGACTCAGGTTTAGTCTTCTCTGGTGGGACTCAGGTTTAGTCTCCTCTGGTGGGACTCAGGTTTAGTCTCCTCTGGTGGGACTAAGGTTTAGTCTCCTCTGGTGGGACTCAGGTTTAGTCTCCTCTGGTGGGACTAAGGTTTAGTCTCCTCTGGAAGGACTCAGGTTTAGTCTCCTCTGGTGGGACTCAGGTTTAGTCTCCTTTGGAAGGACTCAGGTTTAGTCTCCTCTGGTGGGACTCAGGTTTAGTCTCCTCTGGTGGGACTCAGGTTTAGTCTCCTCTGGTGGGACTAAGGTTTAGTCTCCTCTGGTGGGACTCAGGTTTAGTCTCCTCTGGTGGGACTCAGGTTTAGTCTCCTCTGGTGGGACTAAGGTTTAGTCTCCTCTGGTGGGACTCAGGTTTAGTCTCCTCTGGTGGGACTCAGGTTTAGTCTCCTCTGGTGGGACTCAGGTTTAGTCTCCTCTGGAAGGACTCAGGTTTAGTCTCCTCTGGTGGGACTCAGGTTTAGTCTCCTCTGGTGGGACTCAGGTTTAGTCTCCTCTGGTGGGACTCAGGTTTAGTCTCCTCTGGTGGGACTCAGGTTTAGTCTCCTCTGGTGGGACTCAGGTTTAGTCTCCTCTGGTGGGACTCAGGTTTAGTCTCCTCTGGTGGGACTCAGGTTTAGTCTCCTCTGGTGGGACTCAGGTTTAGTCTCCTCTGGTGGGACTCAGGTTTAGTCTCCTCTGGTGGGACTCAGGTTTAGTCTCCTCTGGTGGGACTCAGGTTTAGTCTCCTCTGGTGGGACTCAGGTTTAGTCTCCTCTGGTGGGACTCAGGTTTAGTCTCCTCTGGTGGGACTCAGGTTTAGTCTCCTCTGGTGGGACTCAGGTTTAGTCTCCTCTGGTGGGACTCAGGTTTAGTCTCCTCTGGTGGGACTCAGGTTTAGTCTCCTCTGGTGGGACTCAGGTTTAGTCTCCTCTGGTGGGACTCAGGTTTAGTCTCCTCTGGAAGGACTCAGGTTTAGTCTCCTCTGGTGGGACTCAGGTTTAGTCTCCTCTGGTGGGACTCAGGTTTAGTCTCCTCTGGTGGGACTCAGGTTTAGTCTCCTCTGGTGGGACTCAGGTTTAGTCTCCTCTGGTGGGACTCAGGTTTAGTCTCCTCTGGTGGGACTCAGGTTTAGTCTCCTCTGGTGGGACTCAGGTTTAGTCTCCTCTGGTGGGACTCAGGTTTAGTCTCCTCTGGTGGGACTCAGGTTTAGTCTCCTCTGGTGGGACTCAGGTTTAGTCTCCTCTGGTGGGACTCAGGTTTAGTCTCCTCTGGTGGGACTCAGGTTTAGTCTCCTCTGGTGGGACTCAGGTTTAGTCTCCTCTGGTGGGACTCAGGTTTAGTCTCCTCTGGTGGGACTCAGGTTTAGTCTCCTCTGGTGGGACTCAGGTTTAGTCTCCTCTGGTGGGACTCAGGTTTAGTCTCCTCAGGTGCGTCTCCACCTGCAACAGAAGAGTCGGCATTTCAAAATCCAGAACTACACACGACTCAAATCATCAAAGATGTTATAAGAAAGAGAGAGAGAGAGAGAGAGAGAGAGAGAGAGAGAGAGAGAGAGAGAGAGAGAGAGAGAGAGAGAGAGAGAGAGAGAGAGAGAGAGAGAGAGAGAGAGAGAGAGAGAGAGAGAGAGAGAGAGAGAGAGAGAGAGAGAGGGGGGGACAGAGAGAGAGAGAGAGAGGAGAGAGAGAGAGAGAGAGAGAGAGAGAGGAGAGAGAGAGAGAGAGAGAGAGAGGGGGAGAGAGAGAGAGAGAGAGAGAGAGAGAGAGAGAGAGAGAGAGAGAGAGAGAGAGAGAGAGAGAGAGAGAGAGAGAGAGAGAGAGAGAGAGAGAAGAGAGAGAGAGAGAGAGAGAGAGAGAGAGAGAGAGAGAGAGAGAGAGAGAAAGAGCGACAGCAAGAGAATATAATATAACATGTTCTTTATAGAACCGTGTGTGAACCTTTATAATGAAGTAATAACAGTATACAGTATATAACAGTATATAATAGTAAGTAATAGTTATATAATAATACATGTATAATTTGGGCTTTTCGATGCGCTGAGAACCAGAAAAAACGCGAATAAAAGCCACATTGATACATTTGTATATATTTTTGATTAAATAACAATAATATTCGTACTCTGATAGGTTTGACGATGCGTAAATACCAATAGTTTTCACCCATTTCGCAGTACGTTTTTTTTACATCAATACTCCGTAAATGCAAACGTTATATTAAAAAGTGCGTTCCGTTGAACCCGATTTAGATCAACTAGGAACACATACACACATTGATCTGACATGATGAGGATGAGTCTTACCGCGGTCCTCTCGACACGACATCCACATCTGGAGAAGAAGACTAAAGAACAGAACAGATCCTCTATTCTGGTACTACATCAGCACCAGGTCCTTCATAAGCTCTCAGCCTCTCAGCCTCTTAGAGACCGGGCTGTCACCTGATTGAGCCTCGCTCCCTACGTCACATGTGGACAGGGCACCTGAAGGCTGTTCCGTGAGAAGGAGACTAAGAGAGGACAGATGAATACATACAAATAACGAAATATGATTTAAAAATAAGATCAGTCTAACTTCTGTTTTATATTATTGAGATTGTCCTGAGACGTTACAAGCTGGTGTCTGGTGTTTGTAAGCCCACAATAATGATAATGATGATGACTAATGATTAATGAATGAATGATAAACACAGAATCATTGGAATTGTATCAAACAGTTGTTTGTTTGAGTTGTGTTGTGTGATCTGAAGGGATGAGGTAGTGTCTCATCCATGAGGTTCTGGTCCCGGGCAGAAGATGAATGGGTTCAACCCACAGAAGCTCCTTGATGACTTTTGAGGATCAAACCCTCTTTTTCCACTCAACCCTTGTGAGTCCCTTTAGTAGTCAAATCATTTGGCATCTAACCAGAGTGCAAAAAATAAGTTGTGGTAATATAATAATGTACAGTTGCTGAATAATATGTGAAAACAGTCTACTAAAAAACTACTGCTAAAAACGGGTATAAAATCATTTATAGAGTAGGTATGAGATATGTGCAGTTATAGGTATATATATATATATATATATATACAGGTAAGTTTACAGGTAAGTATTCAACAGGCAGTGATCAGGGGTATGCAATTTTGAAAAACATGATAAATATATATAAATGTAAATACAGCAAGTAGTGAGCAGGGATATGCAGTTATATCAGAATCAGAATCAGAAAGTTGAACTGTTCAACAGTTGAAGATTAAAATATATACTGCAGGCACAGTAAAAATGTAAAAATGTACACGCTATCATACAGGTATGTTTATCAATAAATGTGTAATCTATAGGTAGAGGTGGGAGGCTGTGATTACAGTGCAAGGCAGTCGAAGACATTGATGGTGATGTATTATTATTATTATTATTATTATAGGATATATTGAGCAAGGGGGAGGGAAGGGGGGGGGCTGTCTTCGTGGTGCAGAGTTCAGAGAGATGACAGCTGAGGGGAAGAAGCTGTTCCTAAGCTGCTTGACATGGAACAGAGGTTTCTATAGCGCCTCCCGGAGGGGAGGAGGGCCAACAGTCCATGGTTGGGGTGAGAGGTGTCTTTCACAATTGTTTGTGGCTTCCTCAGACATTGTTTGTGGTGGGTAGTGTTTATTGCAGGGAGTGGTAATCCAACGATGTGTTGGGCGGTTTTCACCACCCTCTGCAGCGCTTTCCGGTCGGAAACAGTGCAGTTGCCGTCCCACACTGTGATGCAGTTGGTGAGGATGCTTTCGATAGCACACCGGTAAAAGATCACCAGAATCTGAGGGGACAGGTGGGCTTTCCTCAGTCTCCTCAGGAAGAAGAGACGCAGCCCTGGGGAACGCCGGTGTTCAGGGTGAGGGTGGAGGAGGTGAGATTGGCTAATCTGACAGACTGGGGTCTGTTGGTTAGGAAGTCCTATAACCAGTTACAAACAGAGGGCTTAATGTCAAGATTCTTGGTTTTCATGAGGTCACCAAGTTTGAAGATGAGTTTGGAGGGGATGATGGAGTTAAATGCTGAGCTGAAGTCTATGAACAGCATTCTCACGTGGGTGTTGCTCTCATCCAGGTGGGAGAGAGCAGAGTGAAGGGCTGAGGAGATGGCGTCCTCCGTGCTCCTGTTCTCACGGTAGGCAAATTGGTGTTTATCCAGTGAGGGTGAGAGGCCAGATTTGAGTTAAGCCAGGACCAGCCTCTCGAAGCACTTTATGATGATGGGGGTGAGTGCAACAGGGTGGAAGATGTTGTTTTGGCACTGGCACAATGGAGGTGGTTTTAAAGCACGCTGGGACAACTGCCTGAGCTAGTGACTTGTTGAATATGTCAGTAAGGACCTCGGTCAGCTGCTCAGTGCAGTTCCTGAACACGCCACCGGGGATGCCATCAGGACCAGCTGCCTTATGCGCATTTGTTCTGCTCTGTGGGGGATAGGGTGAGGGGTTGGTGGTCAGCGGGGAGAGTAGCCCTGGTGGGCAGTTTGGGGTTGTTCCGGTTGAAGCTATCATAAAAATGATTGAGCTTGTCAGGGAGGGATGAGTCAGTCATTGGGGGGGAGTTGTTAGAGAGTTTGTAGTCCGTAATGGCCTGGATGCCCTGCCACATGCGTCGGGGATCAGAGTTGTTGAAGTGGTCTTCAACCCTACGCTTGTGTTTGAGCTTGGCCAGCTTGATGCCCTTGTTCAGGTTAGCTCTGGCTAAACAGTAGACCAGTGCATCGCCCCACCTCAAAGCAGCGTCACGTGCCTTTAGGAGTAGGCAGACCTCTCTGTTCATCCACGGATTCTGGTTGGGGAATGTTGTGATCTGTTTGAGGGTGGTGACAGTGGAGTTGATGTAATCCAAAACAGAGGAGGCGTAGGAGTCTATGTCGGTGTGGGAGTCCAGTTATATCAACAGTTGAAGATTTATATCGGTATAGTACAGTATATATACGGTAAGTATGGTAAAAATGTGCATGGCTATCATAGGTAGAGGTAGGGAGTTATGATGGGGGAAAATCATTCAGGGACGAGGGACAAAAGTCTGGAAGAAACATTGCGATATAAAAAGGGAAACATGGAAGGGGTTCCAGGTTCTTTTACATTTGAACTATAATGTATCATGAGAGTAGAGAAGAATCTGAAAAAAACACTTGAATGACTCCCAACCGAGAGAGAACCTAAAGATATCATCATGATGATGAATGAATCGATGCTTTCCAATACCGCAGTACAGAGAAACCCAGATAAGCAACCTATGAACAGATTAATGATGGGTAATTCATTAAAAACAGACCACCAACACAACAGAGTCGTGTTCCTTGAGACCCTGAGACCTCATCTTACCCTCTCCCTGTTGAAGAGCCTTTGTGTCCGCTAATGTTATCACCCTCTAAATAAGCAGGTTATCCTTGTGGTTCTGGCCGGCCCAGGAGCGGTCCGTCCAGCGGGCCGTGGGGAAGGATAAATACTGGCTGTCCTAATCTCATCCAGCCCAGAGATTTACAACACCTTGTAAGGAAGGAGCGGTGAGAGACAGAGAGAGACGGTCTCTCCCCTCGTCTCCCAACGTGCAGTACAATAACACATGGAACCCTTTAGAACAGACCAGCGCCAACCTGATCGCCTTGTGACTCGCACCATTGGAATGTGTTCCCAAGTCTTTCAGGGATGTCAACCTATTTTATTTCAACGATTTGTTGCTTCAACAAATGTACACCTTGTAAGTCGCTTTGGATAAAAGCGTCTGCCAAATGCCCTAAATGTAAATGTAATGTAAATGTAATGTAAATGTAATGTAAATGTAAATGTAATGTAAATGTAATGTAAATGTAATGTAAATGTAATGTGTCCGTTGGTGTCTGTTGGACGGACTGAAATGACAGAATAATGTTCTGGATGGGGTGATCGGCTGGTCTTTGTCTCCTGTGTGTGTGTGTGTGTGTGTGTGTGTGTGTGTGTGTGTGTGTGTGTGTGTGTGTGTGTGTGTGTGTGTGTGTGTGTGTGTGTGTGTGTGTGTGTGTGTGTGTGTGTGTGTGTGTGTGTGTGGTGTGTGTGTGTGTGTGTGTGTGTGTGTGTGTGTGTGTGTGTGTGTGTTAAGCTCCAGAGCAAACCTCTCTCACAACCTCCTCACTCTGTTCTGATGTTTCTCTGTGTTGGTTTGCTATCATGAATGTCATTTTATCTTAAAGGTCACATTAGCAGAGGTCAACGGACCCTGGTCTGATCTAGACGCAGTTAATGACTCGTTATTCCCCCCAGCTTGGTGGGAATAACTAATCCATAATGCTGTTTAAACTCTTACTAATCTGAGATCCAGTGGTATGTTATAGTATGTTATAGTATGTGTTCTAGTAGAACATCTGATCAGTCCTACTGTGTTCTAGTAGAACATCTGATCAGTCCTACTGTGTTCTAGTAGAACCTCTGATCAGTCTGTGTTATAGTAGAACCTCTGATCAGTCCTACTGTGTTATAGTAGAACCTCTGATCAGTCCTACTGTGTTCTAGTAGAACCTCTGATCAGTCCTACTGTGTTCTAGTAGAACCTCTGATCAGTCCTACTGTGTTCTAGTAGAACCTCTGATCAGTCCTACTGTGTTATAGTAGAACCTCTGATCAGTCCTACTGTGTTATAGTAGAACCTCTGATCAGTCCTACTGTGTTATAGTAGAACCTCTGATCAGTCCTACTGTGTTCTAGTAGAACCTCTGATCAGTCCTACTGTGTTATAGTAGAACCTCTGATCAGTCCTACTGTGTTATAGTAGAACCTCTGATCAGTCCTACTGTGTTACAGTATAACCTCTGATCAGTCCTACTGTGTTATAGTAGAACCTCTGATCAGTCCTAGTGTGATATAGTAGAACTTCTGATCAGTTCTACTGTGTTCTAGTATAACCTCTGATCAGTTCTACTGTGTTCTAGTATAACCTCTGATCAGTCCTACCTAGGGAATGGGGAGTAAGCATTCCATTATACTTGTTGCAAATGGTCAATAAAACCTCTTGTATCTTGTACAGTATAGGATATGAATATTTGTTATTATTGTTCAACTTTGTTTCTCAAGTATATAACGAGTAATGGAACTAGAAGTGGTTCTGGAGATGGTTTAGTGTGTGTGTGGTAGATAAAGACACAATAACCTGGAGAGATGATAAACATATAGCTGCTTACTAACAGACATGAATATGGTAGATAAACATACTGAGCAACATGTACATAACATTTATAGTTTATAGTTTATAGACTGTTTATAGACTGTTCTAGAGCCTCCCTGTGCTGAGGGCAGATGAACACCATGTGACCTCTCTATTCAGGCCTTCTAGAAGGATCCATGGTGTCACACGGGACCTGGAACATACAGAGATATGGAGCACAATACAAACCTCCTCTTCAAGTGTACGTAAATATGTACATTTGTGAGTATTTAGAATTATTGCAATTTGTAATTTCTTTGTTTGTTGGTTTTTTTCTGTCATTATGTTTTAGCACATCTTCAGAGCCGGATCTTCAGAGCCACGCAGAAACTAATATATAGATAGATAGAGGATTGTTTTTTATACTCATATAATATATTCAAATATATTCTATTCTGCCCCATGTCAGCTCCGACAAACGAGGCTCACATAAAGAGAGTTGTCCCATGTAGGCCACCGTGGAACAATGAACTGCAATTAACTGTTTTAAGTGAGATCCTTTAGAAAAAGACAAACATCTCCTGAACCGGTTTAAACAGGACTGACCTCTTAGGCCCATGTTGTGTTTGGCCTTTTAAAGCCTCTAATTGCCTCAGGATTACAACTAACGAGTATTTTCTGCTCTGTTGAGAATCAGCAGATCCAATCCAATGTTCACTCGATGCGTTTCTGGTGCGATACGGATCATCAGCCCGAATCAAAACAGATCTAGAAAAACACCACGGCTGAAAGAACACAGCCTCACCGTGGGCATCTCACTCCCTTTGTCCTCCCTGGGGACCATTCCCCTGGGGACCATTCCCCTGTCGTTCTGCTTTGTCATCGGCCAAAAAGACTTTTGTGTTTGCGTTCACAAAAGGTGGCTCACTGGAAAGAGTCCGCAGCACCCCCCCCGTCAGCACCCTCCCCTCAGCGCCGCGGGGAGGCGGGTGTGTGGGTGCTATTTCGAGGGCCTCCGGTGCCGGTGGCGTTTAGTCTGGCGTGAGAGAGCTCAGGGCGAGGAGCAACCGATCTGTGACTAACGGCGCTGAAGCTACAGGGGGCCCGCAAGAAGAGAACCACCGGCCATGTTCACCAGCAGGTACCTGCGCGAGGTGCGCAAGGACAAGTACGAGCGCTCCGACCTCTTCCAGGGGCAGGAGGAGCAGGAGGAGGACCGGGGGTCCGAGGGCCACGGGGCCTCCGCCGGGGCCTCCGCCATCCGAGGCTTCGAGAGCCTCCGGGAGCTAAACGGCCGCTTCGCCCGCTACATCACACGAGCCCGCGTGCTGGAGCAGCGCAACGCGGTCCTCCGCAAGCAGCTGGAGACGCTGCAGCGCGTGGAGGAGGGCGGCGGGCCTGAGGAGAGCTTCACGGAGCAGGTCCACCTCAACCGCACTCGGGTCAGGGAGCTCTGCTCCGAGCACGCCAAGCTGGAGCGGGAGCTGAATGACGCCAGCCGGACGCTGGACCAATACACGGGCAGGTGAGGAGGAGATGGGAGAACCAGATCTAAAAGTTACCAGTTAAACACTTGTACCAGATCTAAAAGTTACCAGTTAAACAACTAGTTTATTCACTGTTTGGAGATAGGATTGCATATCGGTAAGGAAAAACAACGTTTCAAATAATGTAACATTTGATTTTGCTTCAATTTATAAAGAACAGTACATTGTGTATAAAACAATCAAAAGACTATTTAAAAAACAATTAAAAACAGTTGGAACACAAGCGTTTAAAGATAATATATCTGCTCATACACATTAACACACAAGAGAAAAACTACCAAGGACTACCAAGTCTTATCTATAATTCATACCGACGACGACAAGTTTATTACAGCCACCACTTGAGCCTCACTGATGACCTCACTCGTGACCCACTCGTGACCTCACTCGTGACTCACTCGGACTCACTCGTGACCTCACTCGTGACCTCACTCGTGACCTCACTCGCGACCTCACTCGTGACCTCACTCGTGACTCACTCGTGACCTCACTCGTGACCTCACTCGCGACCTCACTCGTGACCTCACTCGTGACCTCACTAGCCGGCCCGCCTCGCCGTACTGACGACTTTGTAAGGAGTAAGGAGGCGAGGTTCTCGGCTGACACTCGGCGGAGGAACACACACATGGCGTTGATAGAGACAGATGAGTCCCGGGATTAGGCTGTGGTGATTGACGGGTCCTGGGATTAGGCTGTGGTGATTGACGGGTGTACGGGACCAACGTCGCCATGGTCGCCAATTGAAGCCGGAGCCTCAAACAAATGTGGGCTGTGGTGATGGAGGCTGAGCGCTGCTCACATCCTCGGGGAATTGTCTCAGTCCATCTGGACACACACACACACACACACACACACACACACACACTGACATTTCCAATGTGACTGTAATAGCACTAACATGTGATGTACTGTTTATGTTCTATGTTCTAGATATCGAAGTGAATGTGACTATCAGGAGGAGCTCAGGGGAACCCTGGAGCAGCTCAATAAGGTTAGAATGAATTTATTTATTTATTTGTAAATTGATCAATAACTTTTAACAAAATCCTGTTAAAAACGTGAAATCAATACTTAGATAACTGAGAACCAGAGCCTAAAGGTAGTTAGTGTCCCGTCGCTTCTCTCCCCCACATGCTCTCCTTCTCTTCTCCTAACTCACCCCCTCTCCTCTCACACCTCCCTTCTCCTCTTCTCTCCTCCTCTAATTCTCTTTCATCTTCATCTCATCTCCACCCCTCTCATCGCTCCTCTCCTCCTCTCTCCCCCTCTCCTCCCGCAACCCTCCCGTGGCTCCTCCTCCTCCTCTCTCCTCCTCCTCCACCCCTCTCACATCTTCTTCTTTCCTCCTTCTCCTCCTTCTCCCTTTCCATCTCTCTCCTCCTGGCAGGAGGCAGACCAGGCTTTGCTGAGGAACTTGGAGCATCAGATCCAGAACCAGTTCATCCAGGACGACATCCTGTCCACCAGAGACCGACACAAGAAGGTCAGCAACCCTCCACTTGTTCCCCTTAGACCCTCCAGATGTTCACCTTAGACCCTCTAGATGTTCACCTTAGACCTTCTAGATGTTCACCTTAGACCTTCTAGATGTTCACCTTAGACCCTCCAGATGTTCACCTTAGACCCTCTAGATGTTCACCTTAGACCCTCCAGATGTTCACCTTAGACCCTCCAGATGTTCACCTTAGACCCTCTAGATGTTCACCTTAGACCTTCTAGATGTTCACCTTAGACCCTCCAGATGTTCACCTTAGACCCTCCAGATGTTCACCTTAGACCCTCTAGATGTTCACCTTAGACCCTCCAGATGTTCACCTTAGACCCTCTAGATGTTCACCTTAGACCCTCCAGATGTTCACCTTAGACCCTCCAGATGTTCACCTTAGACCTTCTAGATGTTCACCTTAGACCCTCCAGATGTTCACCTTAGACCCTCCAGATGTTCACCTTAGACCCTCTAGATGTTCACCTTAGACCCTCCAGATGTTCACCTTAGACCCTCCAGATGTTCACCTTAGACCCTCCAGATGTTCACCTTAGACCCTCCAGATGTTCACCTTAGACCCTCCAGATGTTCACCTTAGACCCTCCAGATGTTCACCTTAGACCTTCTAGATGTTCACCTTAGACCCTCCAGATGTTCACCTTAGACCCTCCAGATGTTCACCTTAGACCTTCTAGATGTTCACCTTAGACCCTCCAGATGTTCACCTTAGACCCTCCAGATGTTCACCTTAGACCTTCTAGATGTTCACCTTAGACCCTCCAGATGTTCACCTTAGACCTTCTAGATGTTCACCTTAGACCCTCCAGATGTTCACCTTAGACCCTCCAGATGTTCACCTTAGACCCTCTAGATGTTCACCTTAGACCCTCCAGATGTTCACCTTAGACCCTCCAGATGTTCACCTTAGACCCTCCAGATGTTCACCTTTGCGTTTTGATCCTCGACCGGGCAGCTATTTATTTCCAAACATGGGCAGGACCTTATGTTGTTAAAAAAAACTCCAGCCAATCAGATTAAATCATTAACTCTCTCTCTTCACTCCTGCCCAATTTTGTTGGAGGTAAAGCAGAAATATGTTGTTCTCTCCTGCTCCTTTCTGTTCTCATCTTTTAACGTTGTTATTTTGTTTGATTATTATTTTATATAAAACTTTTTTGCCGTGAACTTCTCTTCTCCTAACTGGCAAGATGGGGCCGGTCTCCCCCACCTCTCCACCTGATTTACTGAGCTCAGACACTGATTTATTTCTTCTTTATCTTTTATGTCAGCATCTGAACAACAGAGCTCGTTTAATGAGCTAAACAAAGACACCAAAAGGTTACATCCGCTTGATGCCCGTTGGGGTTGACTCGGAGACGCCCTGACAAACTGATTTGGAGGGAAACCAATCGCAGCGCTTTTGATGGTGTATTCACAGGGTTTACAATGACAACACTCTCACTGGCGCAGGACCCTTGATGACGATCCAATAAAAGGCTTGGATGTCGATTTCCGAGTGTTGATCAAAAGAGAGAACAGAACAGAGGGGGAGGAGAGAACAGAACAGAGGGGGAGGAGAGAACAGAACAGAGAGGGAGGAGAGAACAGAACAGAGGGGGAGGAGAGAACAGAACAGAGGGGGAGGAGAGAGCAGAACAGAGGGGGAGGAGAGAACAGAACAGAGGGGGAGGAGAGAGCAGAACAGAGGGGGAGGAGAGAACAGAACAGAGAGGGAGGAGAGAACAGAACAGAGGGGGAGGAGAGAACAGAACAGAGAGGGAGGAGAGAACAGAACAGAGGGGGAGGAGAGAACAGAACAGAGAGGAAGGAGAGAACAGAACAGAGGGGGAGGAGGGAGCAGAACAGAGGGGGAGGAGAGAGCAGAACAGAGCGGAAGGAGAGAGCAGAACAGAGAGGGAGGAGAGAGCAGAACAGAGGGGGAGGAGAGAGCAGAACAGAGGGGGAGGAGGGAGCAGAACAGAGAGGGACGGTCTCAGGAGAGACCGTGGGGTGTGGGAGAGACCGTGGGTCTCAGGAGAGACCGTGGGTGTGGGAGAGACCGTGGGGTGTGGGAGAGACCGTGGGGTGTGGGAGGACGCCGTTTGTTCTAACTGTCTGCTGTTAAAACCTAAAGCAGAAAATAAATCAGATCACAAACCGAGGCCAGGGATTGATCAAGTGCTTGTCCCACCAGGCCGTGGTTCTGTGGTTCTGTGGTTCTGTGGTTCTGTGGTTCTCCTCCAGAGAACATTTAACAAACAGACCCGAAAAGCACACACAGCAGTAGTGTGATATTATAATATTAATTATTAGGATAAGGCAATATTCCACCATCTCACAGAGATCTTTCCGGGGGGGGCGTGAATGGAAGTGTCACATTAGGAGAAAAGCTCAGAGTTATTGAGTCTGATAACACAAAGGGAATTCAAATGAGGAACTTTTTCAAGCCTTTTATCAGACACATCACATGAAGTCTATTGAAAATACATAAGCCTTTCCCCTACTCTTCATGCTGCTACTCTGTTCTCTTCTATCTGTTCGGTTCTTGTTCTGTTCTTGTTCTTGTTCGGTTCTTGTTCGGTTCTTGTTCGTTCTTGTTCTATTATTTCTGTTCAGTTCTTCTTCTTGTTCTTTCTGTTCTTTTTTGTTTTTTCTCTTTCTGTTCTCAGTTCTGTTCTGATCTGTTCTGTCTGTTCTGGGTTATCTGCCTCATAACCGAGAACAGACGAGGACCACACCATATAAGGCTGCTGTATTTAAAGTCTAACCTCTCAGTTGGATCCTTTTGTGAACAATGGAGTGAAATTCGTATTTACCTGTCTCTGTACTGTCTAACCCCTACCTGCTCCTTAATGACACGTCTCTGTACTGTCTAACCCCTACCTGCTCCTTAATGACCTGTCTCTGTACTGTCCAACCCCTACCTGCTCCTTAATGACACGTCTCTGTACTGTCTAACCCCTACCTGCTCCTTAATGACACGTCTCTGTACTGTCCAACCCCTACCTGCTCCTTAATGACACGTCTCTGTACTGTCCAACCCCTACCTGCTCCTTAATGACCCATCACTGTACTGTCTAACCCCTACCTGCTCCTTAATGACCTGTCTCTGTACCGTCTAACCCCTACCTGCTCCTTAATGACCCATCACTGTACTGTCTAACCCCTACCTGCTCCTCAATGACACGTCTCTGTACTGTCTAACCCCTACCTGCTCCTTAATGACCCATCACTGTACTGTCTAACCCCTACCTGCTCCTTAATGACCTGTCTCTGTACCGTCTAACCCCTACCTGCTCCTTAATGACCTGTCTCTGTACCGTCTAACCCCTACCTGCTCCTTAATGACCCATCACTGTACTGTCTAACCCCTACCTGCTCCTTAATGACCCGTCTCTGTACTGTCTAACCCCTACCTGCTCCTTAATGACCCATCTCTGTACTGTCTAACCTCTACCTGCTCCTTAATGACCCGTCTCTGTACTGTCTAACCCCTACCTGCTCCTTAATGACCAGTCTCTGTACTGTCTAACCCCTACCTGCTCCTTAATGACCTGTCTCTGTACCGTCTAACCCCTACCTGGTCCTTAATGACCAGTCTCTGTACTGTCTAACCCCTACCTGCTCCTTAATGACCCTTCTCTGTACCGTCTAACCCCTACCTGCTCCTTAATGACCCGTCTCTGTACCGTCTAACCCCTACCTGCTCCTTAATGACCCGTCTCTGTACCGTCTAACCCCTACCTGCTCCTTAATGACCCGTCTCTGTACCGTCTAACCCCTACCTGCTCCTTAATGACCCGTCTCTGTACCGTCTAACCCCTACCTGCTCCTTAATGACCCGTCTCTGTACTGTCTAACCCCTACCTGCTCCTTCATGACCTGTCTCTGTACTGTCTAACCCCTACCTGCTCCTTCATGACCTGTCTCTGTACTGTCTAACCCCTACCTGCTCCTTAATGACCTGTCTCTGTACCGTCTAACCCCTACCTGCTCCTTAATGACCTGTCTCTGTACTGTCTAACCCCTACCTGCTCCTTAATGACCTGTCTCTGTACTGTCTAACCCCTACCTGCTCCTTAATGACCTGTCTCTGTACCGTCTAACCCCTACCTGCTCCTTAATGACCTGTCTCTGTACTGTCTAACCCCTACCTGCTCCTTAATGACCTGTCTCTGTACTGTCTAACCTCTACCTGCTCCTTCATGACCCATCTCTGTACTGTCTAACCCCTACCTGCTCCTTCATGACCCATCTCTGTACTGTCTAACCCCTACCTGCTCTTTCATGACCCATCTCTGTACTGTCTAACCCCTACCTGCTCCTTCATGACCCGTCTCTGTACTGTCTAACCCCTACCTGCTCCTTAATGACCCGTCTCTGTACTGTCTAACCCCTACCTGCTCCTTAATGACCCGTCTCTGTACTGTCTAACCCCTACCTGCTCCTTAATGACCCGTCTCTGTACCGTCTAACCCCTACCTGCTCCTTAATGACCCGTCTCTGTACCGTCTAACCCCTACCTGCTCCTTAATGACCTGTCTCTATACTGTCTAACCCCTACCTGCTCCTTAATGACCTGTCTCTGTACTGTCTAACCCCTACCTGCTCCTTAATGACCTGTCTCTGTACTGTCTAACACCTACCTGCTCCTTAATGACCTGTCTCTGTACTGTCTAACCCCTACCTGCTCCTTAATGACCTGTCTCTGGACTGTCTAACCCCTACCTGCTCCTTAATGACCTGTCTCTGTACTGTCTAACCCCTACCTGCTCCTTAATGACCTGTCTCTGTACTGTCTAACCCCTACCTGCTCCTTAATGACCTGTCTCTGTACTGTCTAACCCCTACCTGCTCCTTCATGACCTCTAACCCCTACCTGCTCCTTAATGACCTCTAACCCCTACCTGCTCCTTAATGACCTCTAACCCCTACCTGCTCCTTCATGACCTGTCTCTGTACTGTCTAACCCCTACCTGCTCCTTAATGACCCGTCTAACCCCTACCTGCTCCTTAATGACCTGTCTAACCCCTACCTGCTCCTTCATGACCTCTAACCCCTACCTGCTCCTTCATGACCTCTAACCCCTACCTGCTCCTTCATGACCTCTGACCCCTCCTGCTCCTTCATGACGTCCTACAGAACCTAGCAGAGATCCAGACGTATGTGAACATCCTACAGCAGATCAACCAGACCGGCCCTCTCCTGCAGAACACCACGGAGACGTCTGAGGTGACTGGGTGTGTGTGTGTGTGTGTGTGTGTGTGTGTGTGTGTGTGTGTGTGTGTGTGTGTGTGTGTGTGTGTGTGTGTGTGTGTGTGTGTGTGTGTGTGTGTGTGTGTGTGTGTGTGTGTGTGTGTGTGTGTGTGTGTTTATGCGCATGTATTGTGAACATGTTTCAACTATATATTATGTATAATAAATACCGTAGTTTTGTATATTTTATATATTTGTGTGTATATTCTTTCATGTTCTATACATTCAATTGTGCAGTTAAACACTTAATACTTTTACTTTGATATCCAACCCACCTGTGTGTGTGTGTGTGTGTGTGTGTGTGTGTGTGTGTGTGTGTGTGTGTGTGTGTGTGTGTGTGTGTGTGTGTGTGTGTGTGTGTGTGTGTGTGTGTGTGTGTGTGTGTGTGTGTGTGTGTGTGTGTGTGTGTGTGTGTGTGTGTGGGACCAGGAGAGCTTGAGGACGCAGAGGAGAGTCCCAGAGCTCCAGAGCCAGCTGGAGGAGAATAAGAGTGCCCTCTGTCAGCTGCAGTCGCAGAAGCAGCGCCTGCAGACCGAGGTGGGTCACAGCACACGTGGGTCGCCATGACAACAGGGCCCACACATGATGAGGAAATAGACGACACACAAACACACACACATACACATTCATAGAGATAGATAACCTTAAGATCAGAAGAGAAACATGGGACCATTTGATCTGGTCTTGTAGACCCGGGAGGGGTAGCACAATATCATTAAATGTTATTATTTGTGGATATTGGTTCTTGGTAGTTACTTCCTGCCCTCCAGGTATTTTCCAAAGACAGACCTCTGCTGTCCTGTGTTGTGTAGTCTGGTCGAAAATAATAAATAATAATAGTGCATTTTATTTATATTGCTTTTAATTTTTTTTAAATCTCAGAGTTCTACAAAGTTAAAAACATAGCGAACAAACACAAAGAAATGACTATAAATAGTGAGTTTTTTAGGCCTATCTTAAAATAGTCCAGGGTCTGTGATGATGAGGAAGACTACGGCAGAAGGACTACACTCGTTTGACTCAACCCTTTAACTGCTCTCTCTCTCTCTCTCTCTCTCTCTCTCTCTCTCTCTCTCTCTCTCTCTCTCTCTCTCTCTCTCTCTCTCTCTCTCTCTCTCCTCTCTCACTCCTCACTCACTCACTCACTCACTCACTCACTCACTCACTCACTCTCCCTCTCCAGACGGGGGCTCTGGAGCAGACGATCAGGACCACGCAGGACGGCTACGACGAGGAGATCCAGGCGTACCACGCCCAGATGGAGGCCCTGCGGCGGGCCATGGAGGAGGCCGAGCGGTCCCTGGAGCGCTACACCTGCGAGTGTCGTCACCTGGCCATGTACAGGACGTCCCTGGAGAGCGAGCTGGAGCGTTACCAGAGGCTCATCGAGAACGAGGACAGCCGGTAAGGGTCCTGGAGGAACAGATGTTCTATGTTTGGTTCACGGATCACATTAACGGGAAGAGCTAGGTTCTTTTCTGGGCTCATCGTCAGAAAAATGGAGCAAATGAGATTGGAGCACAATCTTACCTTAAGAGAACCTTAAGAGAACCTTAAGTTGGAACAGAGCAAGGAGCAATGAGGCCTTGTCTGAATGGAGAACGCTGGGTCCGAACTACTGAACCACTTTCCAATGTGTTATCACTTATTTGAAAGAACCCTGCAAAACAAACGTTTACATCCACTATTGTGTCTCCTCGTCCGTTTGGTTGTGAATGAACTCTGGACATGTTGGTTAGAACCCACGATGCAACACAATAAGTGGATTTAATGTTTGATATGTGCGGTTATTTCACATAACAGAACACACATCGGAACGTAGTTCACCAACGTCCAAACAATGAAATGTAAATGCAGTTGTAGCTCAGTATGTCAGCCAGGAGATGGCGCTGTTTTACAACTAATAACATTCATAAAGCTGCACAGGTGAAGTTACGTCCACATCAGGGTGTTCATCTCAATCAGTTCACTCCTTTTCTGATGAATCGTGTCTTCCCTCGTGTTGTTGAACTTCTGTTCTGTTCTCTGCAGGTTGAACTCTGCCATCATCGGCACCCCAGTCACCCTGCTCACCACTAGCTCCCGCTCCTCCCACACGTCCAGCCGAGGGAGGGGTGAGGACCGAGGGAGAGGTGAGGACCAGGGGAGGGGTTAGGGCTGAGGGGTGAGGGTGGGGTGAGGACCGGGGGAGGGGTGAGGACCGAGGGAGAGGTGAGGACCAGGGGAGGGGTTAGGGCTGAGGGGTGAGGGCGGGGTGAGGACCGGGGGAGGGGTGAGGACCGAGGGAGAGGTGAGGACCAGGGGAGGGGTTAGGGGTGAGGGGTGAGGACCGGGTGAGGACCGGGGGAGGGATGAGGACCAGGGAAAGGGGTGTGGACCGAGGGAGGGGTGAGGACCAGGGGAGGGGATAGGGGTGAGGGGTGAGGACTGGGGGAGGTCTGAGGACCAGGGCAGGGGTGAGGATCGGGGGAGGGGTGACTGAGGGAGGGGTAAGGACCGGGGGAGGGGTGACTGAGGGAGGGGTGAGGACTAGGGGTGGGGTGAGGACCGGGAGAGGGGTGAGGGGTGAGGACCGGGGGAGGGGTGACTGAGGGAGGGGTGAGGTCCGGGGGAGGGGGGTGAGACCCCCCCGGCTGACAGGCTCCTGGTGCTTCGCTCCGTTCTAAACGTTCAAATCACCTTCTGTTGTGTCGGCAATCAACTTCATCAACTTCTTAGAAATTCAGCCTCCACAGCCGAGTGTGGAACACGTGATGTCAGACACAAAAACTAAATGACAAAATAAAATATAAATATATATATAAACATATATACAAATGCAGTGGGTGCAAAACACACACACTCACATACTTGCCTGCCACACACACACACACACACACACACACACACACACACACACACACACGTTGACGATAGATAGAGGTAAGGCATTATTTTAAACCTAGATGTGTGTATCTGCATTTAATATTAAATCATATATTTCATATATTCCTTATACTAGTAATATGTGGATGCGCCCATATATTATGGGCCATATATTATGGGACAGATATGAGTGAATGTGTGAGTGGTCCCTTCTCTCTACACACGTAGAGGGCCAAGACAAGAGTGTCTAAATCCTCATCATCATCATCATCATGATGAAGATGATGAGGATGATGGCTCTCTATTTCACATTGAATGGTTTCAAAGTAAGAGTTCCTCACAATCTCCCAATTTCCCCAGACCTCACGCAGGCCATCCAGGACATCACCAGCATCAAACCTCGCCAGAAGAACCTGAAGAAGAAGAAGAAGGAGATCGGCCCCAGGGACGTGACGGACTGTTCCCGTGACGACGGAGCCGCAGCCTCCACCCGGGAGGAGGAGGAGGAGGAGACGGTGGTCCGTTCCATCTCCTCCGTCACCGGGACGGTGTCCCCCCAGGACGTCCCCGACGGAGCTCAGATCAGCAAGGCCTTCGACACGCTGTGCAACATCGTGCGCGACAGGATGAGGAAGTACCGGAGGCCCGAGGCCATCGCCGACTTCTACACCCAAGGGCACTACGTCCTGGTGACGGGAGACGGCAGCTACACCCACCCCACCTTCTGCACCTCCTGCCCCTCCGCCGGCCACGTCTTCCTCACCCTCCGGGACGGAGTGGTCTTGCCCCCCTACGACCTGCCCTATGGGCCCGGCAGACACGCCTACCCCGGACCTCCACCCTCACCCCCGCCCAGTGACCCCACCCCGCCCAGTGACCCCACCCTGCCCTCTGACCCCAGCCTGCCCTCTGACCCCAGCCTGCCCTCTGACCCCACCCTGCCCTCTGACCCCAGCCTGCCCTCTGACCCCACCCTGCCCTCTGACCCCAGCCTGCCCTCTGACCCCACCCTGCCCTCTGGTGGAGGCGATAGGAAGGGAGGCTATAGCGGAGGCGGGGGAAAAGGAGGAGGAGGAGGCGGTAAAGGCAAGGGTAAAAACAGAGAGCCCAGGTCCAGAGACCCCGCTTCTCCAGGCCCCTCAGGGCCCCACCATCCACCAGGGGACCCCCGCCCCACTCGCTACGCCCCGGACTCCCTGAGCTACGAGAAGGTGGAGACGCTGGAGTTGGTGGAGAAGCTGTCCGGCGATCACGAGTTCAAAGGTTACGAGGAGACGGTTGTGGAGACCACCGTGGAGAAGAGCAGCACCAAGAAGCAGAGGAACTGAAGAAGAAGGATGCTCTCTGTGAAGAAGACGTTGCTGTGCCTTTGATCCGCGTTCCCTCGTGGTCCCGATGCTGCGGCTTCTCCTCCATCCTCCTGCTGGGGACCTTCAGGAGGACCACTTGGGGAACACCAAGATGCTGAAGCCCCACAAGTTTGATTTAAAATGAAATAAAAAGGAACTTCCTGCCCTGAATTTGAAGTTGACTTGCTACTTCCTGCCTCAGCGGGTCTGCTGTGTGTCAGTGAACTTGGAATAATATCATGCTAAATAAAAAAAATATTCACTCAAATCAATGAGTGTGTTTGTGTTTGTATATTTTGCGTTGTGTCTGTGGTGGATGGACTCCTGAGTGCCTGTAGAGGACTGTCTTCTGTAGAGGACTGTCTTCTGTAGAGGGCTGTCTTCTGTAGAGGACTGTCTTCTGAATGTCTTCTGTAGAGGACTGTCTTCTGACTGTCTTCTGTAGAGGACTGTCTTCTGACTGTCTTCTGTAGAGGACTGTCTTCTGTAGAGGGCTGTCTTCTGTAGAGGGCTGTCTTCTGACTGTCTTCTGTAGAGGGCTGTCTTCTGTAGAGGACTGTCTTCTGTAGAGGGCTGTCTTCTGTAGAGGACTGTCTTCTGTAGAGGGCTGTCTTCTGACTGTCTTCTGTAGAGGGCTGTCTTCTGTAGAGGACTGTCTTCTGTAGAGGACTGTCTTCTGTAGAGGGCTGTCTTCTGTAGAGGACTGTCTTCTGACTGTCTTCTGTCTTCTGACTGTCTTCTGTCTTCTGACTGTCTTCTGTAGAGGACTGTCTTCTGTCTGTCTTCTGTAGAGGGCTGTCTTCTGACTGTCTTCTGTAGAGGGCTGTCTTCTGTAGAGGACTGTCTTCTGTAGAGGACTGTCTTCTGACTGTCTTCTGTAGAGGACTGTCTTCTGTAGAGGACTGTCTTCTGACTGTCTTCTGTAGAGGGCTGTCTTCTGTAGAGGACTGTCTTCTGACTGTCTTCTGTCTTCTGACTGTCTTCTGTCTTCTGACTGTCTTCTGTAGAGGGCTGTCTTCTGACTGTCTTCTGTAGAGGACTGTCTTCTGTAGAGGGCTGTCTTCTGACTGTCTTCTGTCTTCTGACTGTCTTCTGTAGAGGACTGTCTTCTGTAGAGGACTGTCTTCTGTAGAGGGCTGTCTTCTGTAGAGGACTGTCTTCTGACTGTCTTCTGTCTTCTGACTGTCTTCTGTAGAGGACTGTCTTCTGTAGAGGGCTGTCTTCTGACTGTCTTCTGTAGAGGACTGTCTTCTGTAGAGGACTGTCTTCTGACTGTCTTCTGTAGAGGACTGTCTTCTGTAGAGGGCTGTCTTCTGACTGTCTTCTGTAGAGGACTGTCTTCTGTAGAGGACTGTCTTCTGTAGAGGACTGTCTTCTGTAGAGGACTGTCTTCTGACTGTCTTCTGTCTTCTGACTGTCTTCTGTCTTCTGACTGTCTTCTGTAGAGGACTGTCTTCTGACTGTCTTCTGTAGAGGACTGTCTTCTGTAGAGGGCTGTCTTCTGTAGAGAACTGTCTTCTGTAGAGGGCTGTCTTCTGTAGAGGGCTGTCTTCAGTTTCTCTAGACAATCGTTTTAAAGAGTTTTTGTCTTTTTTCATTTGTTTCTGGTTCTTTGTGGTTGGTTCATTCGTTTACATGTCATCGTGAATTGTTTTATGAAAGGAAAGATGCAGCTGTATATTAATGTGTACGAAGGTGTTAAAAACATAAACTGTAAGACTGTTAGTAATAGTATCAAAACAACACCTATCATTTCCAGTGAGAGTTTGGAAGTTTGTAAGCATGCGTGTTTGGTGGCTGGTTTATCGTGTGGGCCTTGATTACCGAGGACCCACAGGTGTGGGCCTCACCCACAGCCTCACCCACAGCCTCACCCACAGCCTCACCCACAGCGTCAACCACAGCCTCACCCACAGCCTCACCCACAGCCTCACCCACAGCGTCAACCACAGCCTCACCCACAGCCTCACCCACAGCCTCATCCACAGCCTCACCCACAGCCTCACCCACAGTGTCATCCACAGCCTCATCCACAGCCTCACCCACAGCCTCATCCACAGCCTCACCCACAGCCTCACCCACAGCCTCACCCACAGCCTCACCCACAGTCTAATCAGTGACCGGGGCAGACTTCATTTGTTGGGTTTAAAGAAGCAATGATGACGGTCATTTCTGTCACAGTCACCTCTCAGCTCTATTCTGTCCCTCCATCAACTGCTCTGTAAACATTAAGTATTAAGAGAAGCTTAATCATCTTACCAGTTCATCTTACCAGTTCATCTTACCAGTTCATCTTACCTGTTCATCTTACCAGTTCATCTTACCAGTTCATCTTACCTGTTCATCTTACCAGTTCATCTTACCAGTTCATCTTACCAGTTCATCTTACCAGTTCATCTTACCAGTTCATCTTACCTGTTCATCTTACCAGTTCATCTTACCTGTTCATCTTACCTGTTCATCTTACCAGTTCATCTTACCAGTTCATCTTACCAGTTCATCTTACCTGTTCATTTTACCAGTTCATCTTACCTGTTCATCTTACCTGTTCATCTTACCTGTTCATTTTACCAGTTCATCTTACCTGTTCATCTTACCTGTTCATCTTACCTGTTCATTACCTTTATACCAAACATACAACAGATCACTTACCACTCCTATGGCTCCTTTATTATGGGATTTGGAATAACTTTGCTCTGAATTCTGACTATGATTCAGTCCTGAGACGTGCAAATCACATCAATTATTATTATCGTCAAAGATTATGAAAGAACGGACGACCACGGACGGCAACATCAGCCCAAAGATTCCTTAACTCGTTTATAGAAACATGTCACAAAAATATCAACAGAAAGATGTATCGCCGCTCGGTAGGATATTCAACTTTCTCACTAAGATTCATTTACAGACACAAACTGTACAACAACAGACTGCAGAGAGGACTGAAACAGTTATCTATTAATCCTATGTACAATCTTGTAGAGTGTAAAAAAACAAATTATATTGTTTTATTTCTCTGTTTCTTTCTTCCTCTCTCGCTATTTATTATAATATATTATAATATATAACAGATTCTTTGAAGGTTACACTTTTATTATGTTTTAGATTACAAGAAACATTCATTTTTAAAGTGGGTACTTATGCAAACACAAAAACAAAGAGAAACATAGAGTCAGACAGACGATAAGATCAGACCGGAAGTAGAAGAACAGTTTGATAGAGAGGGAGAGAGGAGATCTAGCAGAGAGGAGAGAGGGGGGAGAGAGAGAGAGAGAGAGAGAGAGAGAGAGAGAGCGAGAGAGAGAGAGAGAGAGAGAGAGAGAGAGAGAGAGGAGAGAGAGAGAGAGAGAGAGAGAGAGAGAGGGGGAGAGAGAGAGGGGGAGGGGGGAGAGAGCGGGTGAGAGAGGGAGAGAGAGAGAGAGAGAGAGAGAGAGGGGGGAGAGAGAGAGGGGGAGGGGGGAGAGAGAGGGGGAGAGAGGAACAGTGGAGAGAAAGATGGAGGGAGAGAGAGAGGGGGAGAGAGAGAGAGAGAGAGAGAGAGAGAGAGAGAGAGGGGGGGATATAGAGAGAGGGGAGGAGGAGAGAGAGTGGGAGAGAGAGAGAGAGAGAGAGAGAGAGAGAGAGAGTGAGGGGGATAGAGAGAGAGGGGGAGAGGGGAGAGAGAAAGGGGGAGAGAGGGGGAGGTGAAGTTCCATTGAGCATCACATGCGTTCCGGCCTCTCAGTTGTTTTTACTCAGGATGCTCTTGAGGCTGCGCTCCACCGCCTCGTCCAGCTCCTCCTCCAGCTCCTCCTTCTTGGACATGGCCAGTTTGGACTGGTAGTCGCGGACCACCTGGTCAATGTAAGGCGCGCTCTGGGTACCGTGCAGCATGAGCGTCCACTCCTTCAGGACGCCGTGCTGCGGCTCCGGGCCCCGGAAGCCCACCTCCAGCACCCAGGGGCCCCGCGGGTCCTCTCCCCAGCTGTGCGAGGTCATGAAGGGCCACTTGTCGAAGCCCACGTGGGCGTCATCGTCCCGCGGCCGCCGGCTCAGCAGGATCGACTTGGTGCCGGCCGGAGAGGTCATGTTGATGTTGAGGTCGCCGCGGCGACTGCCGTTCACCGTGATGACCGCCTGCACGTGTTCCAGGTACCGCACCACGTTGTCCTCCCCCTGACATGCCCTCGTATCGATGGAGAGGACCAGACGCTCGCCAGACTGGATCTTACTGAAGGGAGAGAGAGAGAGAAAGAGTGCGAGAGAGAGAGAGAGAGAGAGAGAGAGAGAGAGAGAGAGAGAGAGAGAGAGAGAGAGAGAGAGAGAGAGAGAGAGAGAGAGAGAGGGGGGGGGAGAGGAACAAGTCCATGAAGCAATGCTGTTCAGTTGCTGTGATGATTATAAACTCCACTCCACTCCATCAGGCTTGACTTTTTGAGATCCTGTTCAGGATTTCTCTTTGCAATAACCAGTTGGTTATCCAACACATAGTTAAACACTGAGTCAACTCCACCTGTTCTTAGGGAGAGCATCACTACTAACAGGGATAATCTATCCTCTCTACTCTTCAATGGGTTTTTGAATGTAAAACCAGTTGAATACAAACTCAAAGAGATGGAGATTATAATTATTTTAGCGATGAATAATTCATCTTTGATCAAAGTGTGTCGGTAGTGAGACTGAGAGACAACTAAAAGACCTTTTAATGGAGAAGTCTGTGCTTATTAATTAAAAGGAAAAGTAAATGAACCCACGTGACTCGGGACGTGGGTTTAGTCTCATTAGTCCGGGGAATGAATTGGCCTCAACAAAGCTTTATTTTAATGGGCTGCATCTCAGGGGAGCGAAGCCTCTTTGTACTTCATGAATAATGCATATAATAATAATTATTATAATAATAGTAATGCATGTGGTTAATACGACCAACAGATTATGGTAATACACTTCTTCACCATCGTCACAAAGCAATGGCAGACTATTATCCCGACGCCCAACGCATCGGGTCTTTTAAATAGAATATTATTAGTCCCCTAAACACCTGGACTGCCGGGGTTCCCTTGAGCAAAGCACCAGACCCCTACTCTGCTCCCTGGGGGCTGGATATACAACAGCTGCCCACTGCACACTGTACATGTAACCAATAATGTAATGTAACCTGTACATGTAACCAATAAAGAGGATTCAATCCTCCAGATTGAGATTTATTGAACTTAAGGAAGGTAACACTAATGATGAGTCAAATGTACCAGTACAGAGGTAACTAGTAGTTAACTACTTCAGTCTACCAGACCCATAACTAGTGGGTCACAATCTCAATCTATTCTGAATCAGAATCTCCAGATGGTTAGGGATGTTGTCATTCTAACATCCAGCTGATCTCGTTCTTGCTGTTTCTTTCTTTCTTATGACGGAACACTTTGTGAGAACACAGCGGGGGGGCGGCTGGCAAAGCGGTAATAGCGTTATTGGCGGTAATAGCGTTGTTAGCCTTATTAGCGCTACAGGCCACTGCTCCATGGCCACTGCTACCGTGTCACATTACCACAGGGAAATGAACCCACCGGGTGGCAAAAACAAAACCAGAGAAGAGGAAAAATGATTCACAGACCGCTATGCTAAGCACAGCATGCTAAGCGTTTTCAAAGGAACGTCAGCATCACATTAGGTGTTCATGTGTTAATAACAAATATTAGATATAGATATCCGATATATATTGATATAGTTATATATATATATATATATATATAACTATATCAATATATATCGGATATCCAATAAAAATGTATTAAAAACAGT
Organism: Muraenolepis orangiensis; assembly: GCA_027704905.1. NCBI lineage: Eukaryota > Metazoa > Chordata > Actinopteri > Gadiformes > Muraenolepididae > Muraenolepis > Muraenolepis orangiensis. Next base: position 2,859,253 of record CM051018.1, read on the forward strand.
GTTAAATGTATTAACACTCAAGTGTGAACCAACGGCTGTATGTGTACATTTGTAATTGTCTCAATAATTCTTGGTTATAATTATAATTATTATTATTATTATTGTGGTTATGGGGTTGATAACGTTGTCCTCTAAGCTGTTTCCCCCCCCGGCGTGGCATGTAGCATCGCCGCCATGCCGTTAGCCATCCGATAGCATGGTGGTAATTACAGAAGCCGCTGGTAGACGAGGCAGGAGTGGAGGGCACGACCGGTGCAGATTAACACCGCCCACGCGCGCTTCCTCACGCTAATAAAGCAGGTAATAAGAAGCCGTTTAGTGCTGTGATATACGAGCTCACGGCCGCTAACGGGTTAGCATACAAAGGCTTGTGTGGCTCTTGTGCGGCTGCATGCTATGCTTTGCTATGCTATGCTAGCCAATAATATGTTATTTCACAGTCGGGTGATGTGTTGTTTCATGGTTCAATGTTATATATTGCTGTAGACATATCATTAACACAAAGAGCCTGTGTAAGACACTGAGCATCACCTGGGCCTGCCATCGGACCCCTGGCTGTCACTCAGTATCCCTCAGTATCCCTCAGTATCCCTCAGTATCTCTCAGTATCCCTCAGTATCCCTCAGTATCCCTCAGCATCCCCCAGTATCTCTCAGCATCCCTCAGTATCCCTCAGTATCCCCCAGTATCCCTCAGTATCCCTCAGTATCCCTCAGTATCCCTCAGTATCCCTCAGTATCCCTCAGTATCTCTCAGCATCACTCAGTATCCCTCAGTATCCCTCAGTATCCCTCAGTATCCCTCAGTATCCCTCAGTATCCCTCAGTATCCACTCAGTATCCCTCAGCATCACTCAGTATCCCTCAGTATCCCTCAGTATCCCTCAGTATCCCTCAGTATCCCTCAGTATCTCTCAGCATCCCTCAGTATCCCTCAATATCCCTCAGCATCCCTCAGTATCCCTCAGTATTCATCAGCATCCCTCAGTATCCCTGAGTATCCCTCAGTATCCCTCAGTATCCTCAGTATCCATCAGTATCCCTCAGTCCATAAGTCCATAAGTTGTTTCTGTGTGCAGGTTACAGCTGTTGTCAGAGCAGCCTCGATGCACAGCTCCTTGATTAGACTAAGACTTGGTCCTCATCATTCTCTTAGTCATTGGTCAATCACTATATCCGCTGTGTGGTCGTATATGTTCGGCTGGTTCTTCCAGTGCTTGTCGAGCCTCGCTTTGAAGGAGTTCAGTGATTTGGCACTGACCACTTCATCTGGCAGGCTATTCCATAGATTTACCACACGGTGTGTGAAACTGTACTTCCGCAGGTCGAGTCTCGGTCGCTGTTGCTCCAACTTGTAGCGGTGTCCTCTTGTCCAAGTCACTTGGCTCGGTGTAAGGAGATCCTTGCATACACTCTGATCGTATCCACAGTCCTCACTCATGATCTTGAACACCTCTATAATGTCTCCTCTAATTCTCCTATATGCCAGGGTTGGCATATTCAATTGCTTCAGTCTTTCAGGATAGGATAGGTCCCGTAACCCAGGAACTTGTTTTGAGGCTCTCCTAAGCCCATTCTCTAGGGCTTCTACATGCTTTCGTAAGGAAGGTGCCCAAACTTGGTTGGCGTATTCCACATGTGGTCGTACGAGTGATTCGAAGATAAGACTAAAGATTTCCTTGTCCATGTATTCAAATGTTCTTCTGATGAGACCCATAATACCGTTAGCCTTGTTAATCTTTTCGGACATATGTTTTTCAAAAGTTAGTTTCTCGTCTATTACTACTCCAATATCTTTCTCATCCTCTACCTTTTCTAGGTGATGTTCTCCGTTCTCTCCCATCTTGTATGTGAAGTTGTCTATTGAGAAGCCTCCTATCCTCATTGATTTGCATTTGTCGGGGTGGAATTTTGCGGGGCAACCAGTCCTTACTCAGCTCCTGTACAGATCTTTTTGTAGCTTGTCAGTCATCTTTACTGTCGATCCTGCGGTATAAGTTGGTGTCGTCCGCAAACAGGTACACCCGTGAATTCTCATCGACTACATCTGGGAGGTCATTGATAAAGATGACGAATAGCAGGGACCTAAAACGCTTCCCTGGGGGATACATTCTCCATTCACTATCTCCAGAACATTCTCCATTCACTACCACCCTCTGTGTTCTGCCATTGAGGAAAGATGAGATCCATTCTTTGATGTTACCTTTTACTCCATATCCCTCAAGTTTGTGAGTCAGGCGCTTGTGTGGGACTTTGTCGAATGCTTTCTGGAAGTCGCAGTAAATTGCGTCAATGCAGCCCCAGTCGTCTATTATAGAGGTCCACTCATCTAGTACAGTTATCAGCTGTAGGCTCGTAGATCGCCCACTGATGAATCCATACTGTTTGTCGGTGAAGAGAGAGTTGCGTTGCATATGGCTGATTAGAAAGTCACGTATGATGGACTCCACAATTTTCATCAATCAGTATCCCTCAGTATCCCTCAGTATCCCTCAGCATCCCTCAGTATCCCTCAGTATCCCTCAGTATCCCTCAGTATCCCTCAGCATCACTTTGCATCACCAGCGTGTTGCTAGGGTACAGCGTGAAAGGCCGCTCTAATTATAGACACAGAGAGGACCTCGAGAGAGACACAGTATTCACCTCCCCTTCTCACCGGCATTATAAGGCCCACCACCTGGTCACCTCCCACCACCTGGTCACCTCCCACCACCTGGTCACCTCCCACCACGCTGGTCACCTCCCACCACGCTGGTCACCTCCCACCACCTGGTCACCTCCCACCACGCTGGTCATCTCCAACCACGCTGGTCACTTCCAACCACACTGGTCACCTCCCACCACCTGGTCACCTCCCACCACACTGGTCACCTCCCACCACCTGGTCACCTCCCACCACCTGGTCACCTCCCACCACACTGGTCACCTCCCACCACCTGGTCACCTCCCACCACACTGGTCACCTCCCACCACCTGGTCACCTCCCACCACACTGGTCACCTCCCACCACCTGGTCACCTCCCACCACACTGGTCACCTCCCACCACCTGGTCACCTCCCACCACCTGGTCACCTCCCACCACCTGGTCACCTCCCACCATGCTGGTCATCTCCAACCACGCTGGTCACCTCCCACCACCTGGTCACCTCCCACCACACTGGTCACCTCCCACCACCTGGTCACCTCCCACCACACTGGTCACCTCCCACCACCTGGTCACCTCCCACCACACTGGTCACCTCCCACCACCTGGTCACCTCCCACCACCTGGTCACCTCCCACCACACTGGTCACCTCCCACCAGGTGGTGGGAGGTGAAACAAGGGAGAGGGTGACAGGTTGGAACGTGGAGAACAGAAAGAGGTTGAAGTGTGTTGGTGGCAAGGAGGAGTGGAACAGGGGGGTGAGGGCCTGTTTAGACAGTAGACAGAGAGAGAGAGAGAGAGAGAGAGAGAGAGAGAGAGAGAGAGAGAGAGAGAGAGAGAGAGAGAGAGAGGGAGAGAGAGAGAGAGGGAGAGAGAGAGGGAGAGAGAGAGCGGAGAATATGAAGAGGGAACAGAGCAGGGTGAGCTGGGTGCCACAGAGAGGGATAGGAGGGTGCTGACAGACAGGCAGAGACACGGAGAGACAGACAGATGAACCGACAGACACACACATAAACAGATAGGAAGATATGGGCAGATGGGCAGACACAGAGAGACAGATGGACATAACAACAGACATAGAGAGACAGACACACACTGACAACTGATACACACAGACAGGCAGGAAGGCAGATATTTGGGTAGAGGAGCAGATGGATGGAGAGACAACAGAGACAGACGGACAGACAGACAGGAAGGCAGACATGTTGACTACTAGACAGACATGTAGAGAGAGAGACATCCCAACTCTGAGAGGACATCCAGAGTGTGCTCCAGATGGCTGGACTGTAATCAAACCATCCGAGGAACACACACACACACTTAGAGAGAGCCCTCCTGTCACAGATCTCTCACCAGAACTCTGTGTTCTTCTTGATGTGGTTTTGTATTACCAGCAATTAGTGTCTTACTTGACGTTTTGAATTGGATGGAGGAGTCCAAGGCACAAAGGGGGATTTTGCTGTGGACTTGAACAAGTTCTCTTATTGTGCCCCTTCTATTTCATATTTAGTATGTAGAATAATTCCTTGGATAGTGTGTAGTAAGTAGTGATTGTTGATTGATCGGTCTGATTATCTGACGATTTAATTGTATGGATCTATATGAGGGCATCCAACGACCATCCAGCAGTGCAATCCCTAGAAAGCCACAGAATTAGAGTGACCTCTCCTCCACTATCTATATCTATACGTGTCCCCTGAGCACCAAGCTTCTTTCAAACCGTCTTGAGCCCTCAGCTGGTCTCCTCATAGTTTAAACCTCTTGGTTTCTATTCCTCTCATTCCCTGTTTGTGTGTCCAATAGAATACAAGAAGATTCTCCAGCTGGACATTAAAGTCACGAGCGTTTGTTGTTTCATTAAAAAGACGTTGGTTGAAATGCTGCAGGTGACCTGCTGTCTGAGAGTCTCCCAGATCTCTTCCTACACCTGTTATGAGAAATAATTTAATATACTCAATATACATCTACACATGTAGATGTACACATCAATATAAATATGTATGTATATGTATGAAAATATATATATACATATATATATATATATATATATATATATATATATATATAAGCATATATATAAGCAGCCTCACCTGGCCCAAGTCAGTCTGATTAGAGTCTGGGTCTGGTGAGGCTGCACACCTGAGGGTCCTTGGTAATCAAGGCCCACAGGTTAAACCAGACACCAAACACACACACTCAGGAGCAGCATGGGCATCTGGTCTGCTTGTTAAACAACTACAAACTCTACAATAAACCGGATTATTCCTCTTCCTGTGTTCTTGTCGTCGAGAGGATCCCCAAGTGGCCATTTTAGTGGTGCATATATATTTCTATACGCACGCACACACACACACACACACACACACACACACACACACACACACACACAGAACACACACAGTGTGCCTACCTGGTGTCCTGGACGGACCCGGCCACACAGTGGAAGCGCTCGGGGACGGTCTTCCATTCGTGAGCCATCTTCACCATGCCCCCGGCGTCCAGCACGCCGTAGCCGAACAGGTGGTTGAACTCCAGGCCCACGCCATTCCTCCTCCACTGGTGGACCTCGTCGTGCAGCTGGTTCCGCTTGGAGGTGAGGACCGACAGGTGCTGCATGTCCCTCCACGTCAGGTTAGGACTGCAGGGGGGGAGACGGAGGGGGTCAGGGGTCAGGGTCAGGGTGGAGAGACCAGTGGTGAACCCATCACCACTGGTCTCTGAACCCAGGGCTTCCCCACTCTGGAGAGACTGCGGACCACTTTGGGGTCGGACCCCCCCTGAGGGTTGTGGGGGTTTCTGACTTATAATCTGTAGATGTTTGATGATACATGTTGTCCTGCTAAGTGTTAAGAACCAACAGTGATTCTGTACCACCTAATGATTCTGGTCCACTGGGGTGTGATTATGGGGTTAAAACAACATGAGGGGAAGCAGAACCCTTGGAAACCTACCTGACCCCTACACCTATCTAACCCCTACCAGAACTCACTGTCGCTTTTAATCAAAGCTTTGGCTAAATGACAAACCATGCATTTCCATATAGTCGTCTAGCAGACGCTTCACCCAAAGTGACTTTGAGATACCGGCCATTAAGATGGACCACAGAGGGGCAGACATCTTGTTCACTCATATAGTCTCATCCAGTTCCTTTCGTCTTGGAGTTGAACAGCCAAACTACACTACCACACTCTCCTGACATGAAGCAACTAACAACCAAACCATGTAGAGTTGGTTGTTCCATGTCCTCCATTGGTATTGTTATGTCATGGTATCTACATGGTATCCCTCGTTTCATCTCTTATCTCTCATCTCTGTGTGGCCGCTTTGTTCTGGGAGTGACTCACTGACTCCTCCCCATGCGTGTGATTGGTCGAGATGAACACAAAAAAGAAAAACAAACAGGGGTCCGCCGGCTCCAGCGGCATTGTGGGTAGTTTACCGTGAGGCAGAGCCTCCCTCTCCTCACAGCCACATCATTATTGTGTGTGCAGAGCAAACAGACTCTTTCTTTACCCGAATGGCAGGTGTTGTACTGAAGGACTGCTCTCTGGACTACTGCTGTAAGGCTATCCAATTCCAGTCTATCCTCAGCTGAACTCAGATCCACCGCTCAATGGTTTATTTGTAGAGCCTCTTCTCAAGGTTTCTCTTGTTGGTTCCCCGAAGAGACCCTTAAACCAAGAGGAGGAACATTGAGACTTAGGTTTCTCCTCTCAGGGATGGGTGGCGGTGCGATGGCCAGGGGGGCACACATATCACCGTAGAACAAATGAAAACCATCTAAGTATCTAAGTACAAACATCCACCATGAAGCAGCGGGAGAAGAAGAAGATAATCACAGCTGTTTGGATGTCATCGTTGTTTTTTGGCGCTCAGAACAGAATGATGAGTAAA